>OX422211.1:549011834-550211834 GCA_949130495.1 Sambucus nigra | reverse complement strand
GTCTTTATGGGATTTATTATTTGGACCGATGGTTTATTCGGTTAATTATTTTTACTTGTGGAATGATTAGTTCAATTATCTGTGATGGTTATATTGCTTTATTTTCCGCATGGGTTTTAGTTTAATTAATGAAAGATAAAAATTGACACCAGTCTATTTTTCTCACTTAGGTGGTTAGTAATTTAATAAAACGACAGTGATGCTAAGAATGGACCAAATGAGAAACCTGTTCTAACTTGATTTAGGACTGATCACCCGGGATTAATTAGGCGGGGTGTCACAACTTGATGTCTCCATTCTTCACCTGAAGTTCAATGAACCTTCTTAGTGAAAAAAAACCTTGGTTGGGTGGTTCACTCTATTATGAAGTGCACAATAGTGGGGTTTCTCACTGTCCTTTCAAGGGAGTTGTGATGTGCTGACGATGATCGGTCTACAGACCTTGTCTCGAACCATGAGATTGTATAGGTTTGAGGGCTTACTCAACCGTGTAAGATAGCTCGGGGGGATCGTCCTCTCCTTCGAATCTTCTCTAGTTTCCTCTACTTCTTCTCCCTCCTCGGTTGCCACTAATTTCCCCCTTACCTCCATCATATGCATAATTTACCCTCGAGGGTACTCCCCTCCCCGAGGCACCTCATAGCCTTATCAGCAAACTAGATAAGGCAGGTGGGGGTAATGCAGGATTAACCACTAAGGCGATCTTCCTCGCTTCTTTCAAAAACGCTGTGAACCTACCCTATCATGTTTCATTGATCAAGTGACAAATATATTTAGGCAATAAACCTTACGCACAAACTTGTAAAATTTTATCCTCTCACGTTTTCTCTCTTACGTATAGAGAGCACTCGTGAAACCTCTTTATATAGGCCACAACATCCTCCCCTAACTCCCTCTTCTCACATGCTTGCTGCGTTAGTGTAAACTCATCCTCAGCTAAAAAGAACTTTTGTACGAACAAAACATGCAATTCCTCCCAGGAGGACACGCTGCCTAGTGCCAGGTAGGAATATCACGTGTATTCTTTCTCTATCAAGGACTTTAAAAGTTACCTCAACCTTAGCTTTTCGTCGTTACAATGGGCCCTAAGGCTTTCAATAAACCTGTCCACATGCTCTTTAGGGTTTGCACCTTTCCCTGTGTAGTTCTCGACGATTGGTGGAATATACCCTACTGGGTAGGGTTTATTGTTATATGCCTCTGGATATGTAGTATTAAAGTCATCATACATCGAAGAGATATCTCCCCCTTTAGACACTTCTATGAACTTCAATAACTCCTTCTTCATATCCTCCAGGCTAGCCGATGAAGAGCTGGTTGGTTTCACTGTCACCACCGTTGGCGTCACCAGAGCGGGTGGTGTGTTTTTCCCCGTGCCACCAGTCATAGCCTGAGTTACTCAAGTCGTCCCCCGGTCTTGTGCACTATCCCCGTCATCACAAGCAAGATCGTAGTAGGAGGAACATTGCCAAAGGTTGGTGGAACAATGGGGAGAACACCACTAAAAGTGGCCGTAGAAACACTTCCTGTAACAGTAGGAGCAGGTATTCCTGCCGGTGGCATTATGAAAGATCTCACTCCCCTAGGGACTCCCAACATCGCCTGGGCTACTGAAGTCTTGATGAACTCTATAAACAAACCCATGAGGCCCATTATTTTCACTCGACCTATTATTACTTATATGCCAGTCATTTTTTTCACATCGGTAATGGACGCACTAGGCTCCATTTGTGCTATTATCACTCCCTTAGGCAACATGAAGAGGTCTACCTCCTCCTCAGGCTGTATGGAAGTAAAGTCAATGGCCCTGTCAGTGTTATCATCTGGCATCTTTTTAAAAGAGAATACCTCCCTAGCAGAGTCATCAATTATAAGATGTGGGTTCTTGGAATATAATTAATATCAAGTGAGGCATATCCCCTTATCAATATCAGGATTAGCACTCCATGCAGTATTAAATAATGACAATGAAAAGAGTTGAACAAGAAGCAATGGAATTCAATATTCAAACTTACATTAAATAATATATCTTCACCATAAATACACAACGGGTATAATAAATAGATGGTACCAGCAGGTAGCTTGGTCAGAGGGAGAAAGAGCAAGTACTTTGGGCACAATAAAGGCAAGGCAGGAACTTAAATCTCAGTTAATGCTCAATGATATGGGTATTAAATGTTTGTGGGAATAAGGTCCTCACAAGAGCTCTCGTGTATGAAGGAAGTCGGGCTGCAGTTCTAGGTTCAAAATGCTTCTCCTTTGTAAACTATTTGGTTGGTCTATTTATACAAAGTCAAGGTTACCCGAGTAAACTTGCTAGTGTTTAATGTGATTGACCAGCTTTAATGCACAAGTACCCCCACCCCCCATTAATGTAGTACATATTGAATAAATGCATGGGATCCCAAAATTTTGCATTAAACTTCTTTACCAATTGGAATCATGGTGGGCATTAATGAGGAACGTGACATGGAAGCTTAGGGGATTATCTTAGAATGCCTAAGGGGTCAGATTTGGTAGACTAAGCCTGTCATCCTAAATGTATACACCCACTCGAATGTTTTTATTTTGAGTCCCTAAATGCCAAACGTTATGACATTAGAAAGTTGGTGAACAGTGACCCCACTAGGTGTGTGGTCACATCAGTCAGGCGATATGGTGTTTGGTTGGTTAAAAACAATCTTTAAGCCAGGTTTGCAAGATTTGGGTACCACGAGGAGGTTCCCTCGAATGAGTAGAAGTTATGGTAGCTCGAGCAACAACATATACTAGATGAAGTTTTTTGCCCAAGTGTTCCAAGAGGGTTGGTAACTGTATTACCAACGTTTCCTTTCTCCCAATCCTCCGAACCATGTCCCTGCGAGGTTCCTAGGAGGAGGTCATTCGATAGAGCATGTTATCTCTCATATTACCTACCAAGCATGGTCCCTCGTGGGTACCAAACAACCTCTCTCAACATATAACATAAGATAAGCTACATGATACAATTCTTTCCGTTTCATATTACAAACTATCATCAGTCGAGTGACATTGATCTACGGGTTGGATCCTTCGAACCACGTTTGTGGAGAATCTTCGAGGTAGATCCTTCTATCCATGTCTGTGGAGGATTTTTGAGAGAACTTGCTTAGGTGATCTTTATATTCCTTCAGATTAACTACGTTAATCAATATTTGGTGGGGACTCCCCCTACAGATTTCACATTATTTGTCACATGAGGCTAAATCTAAGTTTGATAAACTAATGCGATCAAATAAAAGTCCTTGGACTATGTTGAGTGTTCGAGACATATTTCTTTTATTTTCTAGTTCAATCCCCTTCACTTCGAGTGTGAAAAGCTATGTTTATGTATCTTGTGTGGTGTTATACCTATATATTCATGTGTTTTATTTTTCTATGTGCACATATATATATAGTATTTGTTTCAGTTTTTGAATTACATTTAATCCATATTCATCATATATATTTACATTGATATCATATTCTTCATATTTGTATTACATTGGTAATATGTTTTTTTTGTTTGGATTATTTATGCTTGTGTTGACGTTTTTTTTATCGTTTTCATCTCACTTCATATCGCATGATATGCTTTCTTTATTTATGTTCATATGTGTCATATTAATGGGAATAAGTTATTTCATATTATGCACCTTGCATTTGTCTATTCTCGAACAAAAAGAGAGATAAGTCTAACCTATGGGGGATAAATATTCTGCAGGGGGACTATTTTTGCATATGAGGTTTATATATTTTATATTTCTCTTTGCATTTGAAAGGTGTGTTAAGTGTGAAAGTTTTTAGCAATTATATGGCAAAGTTTAAAAAAAATCATTATTACATAAGATTCTTGTCGGTCATGTGTGAGTTTGTACTTTTTCCTTTTGGGGTTAGGATTGATTCTCTGAGAGTTTGATGGCATAATAGTTTTTTTATTTATGGATATGTCTCAGAATAGCGATTGACGTAGATTTTAAGGAAAAAATTTCAAGTGCCAAGTTTGTAAAGATGTTATTGTAAAAAGTTGTAATATTGGCTTTATTTCATTTCGACAAAAATTGTTTGAGTCATAGGTTAGGAATTGAGTTCCATTTGTCCTTCAATCCTATAATGCATGTTGAATACAGTAGTGGTCAAGTTAAAGCCACATCAAATTTCGTGTTGAGTTTCATCTTTGTCCATGGGATCTAAAAAATGTATGAATGTATAATATATATGATCCTTGGATTCTGTTTGGGTGTTTAATGGTTTTAACTTTTTTAGGCTTATCTTTCAAAAGGATTTATATTTTTTGGGGTTTAGTTTCGTTCAAATGAATTTATGATGTCATTTAAATGAGTTTACGCACTTCGTTCAAACGACTTATGATTGCGTTCAAATGAGTATGAGGGTTTCTTTCTAATAAGATTTGAATGAGCTTCGAGAAAAATGTTTGTGCTTGACAAAAAATTCTCGCACAAAGGTCAATTGATGTCCGTTCAAAATAGATTAGTGGTTTTGTCCGAATGACTTATATGTTCATTCAATCGAGGTTTCCATTCTGGTTTGAATGACTTGGAGTTTGATTTGAACGAGATGCCTTGTATTGTGCATCACCTTTTTTTTTTTGCAAAAAACTATAAATACAAGTGTAAGCACAAAAGTTTTAAGGAAAGGTTTTCGAATTTTTTTTTTAGAGATAAATACAAAGCCTCTAAAACCCTAGTTTACACCCTTAGTTTGAGATTCATGTTTTAACATAATATATTGATTTGATATCTCAAGGTTCTGCACCAGGATTGGGTACTCTACATCATTGAGAGTGTTTCGAGTAGTGGATTATGGATTTGCATTGGATGATGACTAGACTGGTCAAAAAGCAATTAAAATCTATGGATATCTAGACATGAGAGGCGCATGTGTTGTGATGGCCATTGGAAGGCCAATAGTGGTGTCTACGATGAAGCTGATAATGAGTAAAGAGAGCATCATGACTTGAAGGTTTTGAGTCTATGAGTAAGTCTAATTTTTCCATGTATAAGACATAAATCATATTGTACTTGTGTGGTTAAGGTGTTGAAGGTTTTTCCCATTATGGGTTTTCCTCGTACATTGTGGTGTTGTGTGTGATTGATTTATTTTATTCTTGCAAATCACTTATATTCATGTTTAAGCACGATAAAATTGGTTTAGTTTACACGATGCTTGTTTAAAAGGTGCTTGTACTAAAATTAGATTAATTTCTAATTCTGATAATTAATTGAAAATTTAAAAATTGGTGTTTAATAATTCGTTTACGCTACTAGAAATTGTTTAGAATTTTCACTGAATATGTCATGGTCAAACTTAGTCCCGTTATTAATGACTAGTGCTCTTGGAATCCCAAATCTTGTGATAATGTTCCTCCATACGAATAATCTGCCTTCTGCTTCTTTGATGTGGGTTGTCGCCTCTACCCACTTCGTGACGTGTAGGTGGCAGTTATCAGGTGATTCGAGTTATCGAGAACTATATGCAACGGTCCTACAATATCTAACCCATGAAGTAGAGGGAGAGTGAATGATTATCGATAAAGTAATTCTTTAGAGTTAAGGCAGAATATTTTCGAATGGATCTTCATCTTTTGAGGTTCTTTATTATCTGACACTAAATCTCCATTGTCCAAAAGGGAAATAATCGGGTCCATCCATGATGATGTTAGCTATATTTACATGATGTCTGAAGATGGAATTGGTTCATCATTACTGGGCTAACCTATGTACTCTACTTTGATCTCTCTTTAGGCTAGTGTCAATGGAGGATGCTAGATGAGCTAATGCAGTTGCATGGATTTTGTTGTTCCTTGATAGATGCTCTATTGAGGATGACCTGAAGTGTTTGAGAAGTTTCCTCACTTTATAATTGTAACCGAGCATCCTGGGAACTCTATCTTCGAATTCATCAATGTGCTGGTTTATGATTAGGTGGGAGTCACAATATACTGCCAAATGATTGGATCCTTAGTTAATCGCCCTTTATAAACCGTGGATCATATATTCATATTTGGTCACATTATTAGACCCTTTGAACACAATCTAAACTGTTTTCTTCATAAGGTGCCCATATGGCATCACAAATATGATCCTAATGATGGTTCCACGTTCATTGTATGCAACTTCTTCAAAAAAATATCCATATTTGATAGTCCTTTAAAAGTGAGAGTTATATGGATTCACTTATACATTAGGTCACACACACAAAGATCCATCTTTTTACCGAATTTTATCCTGATTAAATTTAAGTGAGAATTTAAGAAAAATTATGAAGAGAATATCCAAACCATGTAGGAAGAAGAAGAAATATAGCAAAAATACCTTTTTTGGCAAAACCTACATTCACAACTTCTTAATATAAGACACACACTAAACGACTTACAGACTACTTAGAGATCCATTATGTATAATGCCCACAACAAGTATCTCTTGACTCGGTATCCACCGACCAGCCTCTAGAATTATCAATTCCTTTCTTTTTTAGATGAAGATCGTAGACTCCACAAATAAATAGCAGAGAATAATCTCTAGAAGGATTTAGAACTCATATTATGTTCTTTTTTATTTGTATAAGTGATCATAAAAGATCCAAGGGGATTGGATGAAAAAATTACAGTGTTTGATAATATATAGAACTCTAAAAAGGCCTTAAAACAAATGTAACCCTTCATATCTATTTATAGGAAAAGGGGGTATAAGGAGATAGAGATAAAAGATCATTTTAATTTTTTTTTAAACTTTGTAAAAATAAACCCTTATAAAAATCCCTTGAGTATTTTAAGCTTATCAAACCACCTTGTAACTCTTCTGGGGTAAACTAGCGACAAATGATCTTTAATATTTGCAAATGGCCACTAATGATTATTATCTTGAAGACTTTGGACAATCATGAAGGTGCAGTGGGGTATAATGGGATAAGACAAATAAAAATAAAATGATCAATCATAATTTTTTCTCTTACAAATCTCTCCCTTTGACTATTCCCTACAAAGCACAAACTGAAACATCACAAAGATAATCCATAAACCACAAGCTACGAATTTCAACAAGGCAACCAACTATTTTTTAATTGTCAATTTTTTCAAGTATAAAAAGTATATGTACAAAAAAGTACATATAGGTACAAATACATCATACCATGAAATAGCATTAAAATATCCGAATTATGAAAGCATGATGTAATTGTGTGAGCAAGTTCCATGGGAAATCCAACATAGGGATTCATAACAAAGGCGCACAAAGTCAATGAGATACTTCTAAAGAAAGAACTTAATTTCAACCTTAGGTGTAAGAAAGTTAAACATAAATGAAATTGACTCGACATTTTCAACATACCATTAATTTATTCTCGAATCAATAACACCAAACTATTTAATGTTTTTCAAGAGAGTTCATTGTAAACCATTGATCTTCTACTTTATAACACCCTAAAAAGATCACATATTTAAGAATCCACTCTCAAATTTTTGAAATTATCATAACGCTCATGTGTAGGAAAGAATCAATGAAATAAAAATGGTCTTGGCACTTATATTATTGTGTTAAATTAATCTTTTAGGATTTTTTGTAAATGGTGGCTTTTAACGCAAAAATAATTTTCACTTTCGTAGCCTTTTCCATTTCATAACTTAAAATAATTTGTTTTGGAAAAAATATTCAGGCAATGGTTATTACAAGCACAACTTATCTCTAGTACATTTGGTCCGTTATTAAACACTATTGAGATGAGAACACCGTATTCAACATATGAAAAGTAAGTGCAATGTTCGAAAAGTCCATGCATATGTGTAAGATAGGTGATAAAAAGTCTAGCATGAATAATGAAGTCATCAATGAACAACGAAATGCTAGACATGCATTATTAAGCACATTAAAGAAACAAAGCAATGTATCAAAACAACATGAAAAAGTCACATGAGTGGATGGAATGAAATTATGATTTGAACATCTTAAATGAACATCCCTATATGGTGCAAAATAAAAATACAAAAATCTTTATCTTGTTCAAAATTTTATCAAAAATAAAATCTTTTTGATAATTTTCATACATTTTCTTAAAAATCGAATATCAACTTGGATTTTTCAAAATAAAAAACATGTTTAAATTAAAAAATATATAGAACTAATATCTATCAATATGATAATCACCCTATACAAGTTAAAAGTCATAACGTCAATCATATGTCCAAGAGCTGTTCTCTAAAGGAGTAGACATCCTTTGAAATTTTCCATCAAACATTGAGAAGTCATGACTAAAAACTCTACTTTCTCTTAAAAACTAGAAAAATCTCTATGATCGTGCATGGGATCATGTGAAGTAACACATGTGGGGGCTCGTGTTGGAACACACATATGAGAGTTAACACGACTAACATTTTGCACCTCTAAAATCGATTTTCTAAACCAAATAGATTAATATTTAACGCGTCGTGCTTTGAAAATCATGGGGACACTAGATAACTTCCTAGGATCTTTTTTAAGATCATAGAAAAAATGCCTAAGGTGACTTTTCCTAGTGCGATGTGTGCATGTGTAGACACGGTGTGGAACAGGGCCTTCGGGTTGACCTTTTCTAACACCCTGGGATGTGTTTGACCCTCTAAAACAAATAATGGTCTTGTCTTTACCAGCAGAAGCATTAGATAATTGAATCTAGCATCATCACTATAAACACTACTTGAGTCTCTCAAATCAACTACTAATTGCAAAATCCTAAACTTAGTAAAATAATTTGACTCTTCAAGCATTAGGAACTATTTCCTTTAATTTTCAATCATTTCTAGAGGGTTATCTCGCTCTCCCTCAATGTAAGCGAACTTATCCCTAAGTGTCTTCTCGTGTGCCCTCAAATCATTAATCAATTTATCATTGTCCTCAATGGCATGAAATTTAACCCTAGAAATTTTAGAGTATTCCAATTCTATCTAAAAAATCGTACTCTATCCTCACTCTCTTTCTTGGACACTTCTAAAATTTTAAAATCACGGATCATGTCTACAAGCTTCTTACGTAGGATATCACTTTGAGTTTGAATATTTTGTAAAAATTCAGTTTCATCTTTAAAACAAGAAATTTTTTTCCACTAATTTTAATTCTTTTTTCAAACTTCAAATTCAAAAGACTTAGGGGCTGTTTAGTTGTGGAAAACTATTTCCCATTTTTTATTGGCAAGTTTTTCTCTATGTCTTTAACAATGGGTAGATGGGAAGGAGGAGTGGAAAACTATTTTTCAACTTAAAAAATTCTAGAAAACATGTATTTTATGATTTCCAGGTTAGCTTAAGTTGAAAAAATAATTCATGAATTTTCATTCTTATTCCCATTTAGAGGGTATACTTTGCCAAATTATAACACAGAATATGGAAAATGAAAATAGAAAACTATTTTCCACAACTAAACGGCCCCTTTACGTTTCATCATGATTATAAGGTTTGTTATACTCATCTCGAATATAAAAGTTATCATATTCGTTAAACACATTGGACAACTTATCACAATGATGACTCATAGAGTGAAAACAAAGAAAATAAAGGCGAGAGAGATAGATAGACAAGCAAACCACCCTAAAGAACACAAAATAAGGATCTACACTATAACTTAGTGAACTTGGATCTGATACTAGTTTGAAAGCACGGGTTATATGGATTTACTTATATATTAGGTCACATATAAAAAGACCAATTTTTTTCCAAATTTTATCTTCATTAGATTTAAGTATTAGATTTAAGTGAGCAAGAAGGATAAATTATTAAGCCAATATCCAAATCAAGAAGGAAGAAGAAGAAATAGAGGAAAAATCCATTTCGGGAAAAAAAAACTATATTTGACACTATTTAAGATAAGAAAGATACTTAACAACTTACAGACTACTTAGAGATCCACTAAGTATAACATGATGATGTCTTCCATGCTTTAGCAAAACTGATGCAATCCAGCACCGCCCACAATAAGCATCTCTTACCTCAATATTCACCTATCAGCCTCAGAAATTCTCAATTCCTTTGTATTTCAGTCGTAGAGCCTTTAATCCAATAATTAACACTAGAGAATAATCTCTACAAGGAGATAAGGATAAAATATTGCATCTGATTTATTTTAAGAAATAAAAACACATGTACTCATTTGAACAAACTTTCACCTCGTTCGAAAGAAGTATTTATTTTTGTTCCATCCTCTTTTAATGAGACTTTGAACAAGATTCTATAGCTGACCCAAAAGGAGATGCTTCAGATTTCGTTCGAACGAATGAAACTCATTCTAACAACCAGCAAAATCTCATTCGAATGACTTGTCGAGTCTTTCTAATGAACTAGCGAGATTTTAAAAAAAAATTAAAATCATTTTTACATACATTTTGAATTTTTTTTTTTATAAAAATAAACTCTTTTAAAAATCCCCTGAGTATTTTAAGTTTATTAAACCACCTTATAATTCTTCTTGGGTAAAGTAGTGACAAATGATCTTTAATGTTTTCAAACAGTCACTAACGATTCTTCTCGTAAAGACTTCATAATAATCATGAACGTGAAGTGGGGTGTAATGGGGTAAGCCAAAGAAAAATAAAATGAGAATTTATATATTTTATTATTATATTCTTAACAATGACTAGTTAATATAGAATTAGATTTAACAACTCTTCCATTCCTGGAGGTGATAGTAAGAATTCAACAACAAAGTCGGCCAGAATATGCCCCTTGATGGTTGTCCATGGTTTATACCCATTGTCAAACTGTGCCATCTCCAAAGACCACTTCATCATTTGATGGGAGAGATCTTCCTTCTTAAGAACCTCTTTTAACAGATAAGTCATGGATATGGCTATAGTGTGATCATCAAGTTAGTGTCATATCTTCCTAGCCACAGTCACTAGTGCTAGGACCAGTTTCTCGATAGGGATATACCTAGTTTATGCCCTAAGGAGAGTATGGTTGACAAAGCAAAGCGAGAGTTGTTCCCCATTTTGTAACTTCCTTAATGTTGCATTGATCATATTTTATGAGATTGATAGGTATAAGTAGAAATCTTCTCTATTTGTAGGACTTAAGAATAAGGGAAGGCATCCCAAGTACTATCTAATTCCTTTCAGTCCTCAACCATATTCCTCTTTCCAGACCATTGAACTTTCCTTCTTCAAGGATTGGAAGCAATGTTAGAATTTTTTCAACAAATATGATATGAATAAGTTTAGCATAGTTAACATTCGCATGAGGAACTGGATGTCCCTGATGGTGGTCAGCCTAATGAAATCTTCTAAATCATTGATCATATCTAAATTTTCTTATATCCCCTTCTGTGTCACTAAGTATCTAAGAAACTTGTCAGAGTTCACTCTGAAGACATATTTGGAGGCGTTCAACTTTATTTTGTACTCTTTGAGGATCTTTAAAGTCATCACCTCCTTGATATTACCGGCCACATATTCACTCTTAACAAGCATGACATTGATGTAGACCTCCATGGTTACATCGATATGTTTCTTAAACATCTTAGTCATAAGGCATTGATAAGTTGTCCCGTCATTCTTCAGAATGAAGGGAATCACTTTATTATAGTAAAGTACCAAGATTATGATGAGTGAGGTCTTCTCGTGATCTAGGTCAAATAATGATATCTGATGGTACTCCAAGTAAGCATCTATGAATCTCATATGATGATGTCTAGCCATTAAATCCATAAGATGATTAATCCAGGGCAGTGGAAAACTATCCTTTGGACAATGCTTATTGATATTGGTAAAATTCACACACACCCTACACTTTATGTTCTTCTTCTTTACTATGAAAGTGTTGGATATCCAATATGGTAATCAGTGATCTCTAATAGAGCTAGGTTGGAGGTGGTTTTCGACTTCGACTACCATAACTTTCACCTTTTTTGGTACTAACTTCCTTGGCTTCCATTTGATCAGTCAAACAATCGGATCCAAATGTAACTGATGACAAATGATATTTGGAACTATGACAAGGATATTATAAAGTTGACACACAAAGACATCGATGTTAGTCTTGAGAGAGTGAATGAGCTTCTCTGCTTCTTCCTTAGTCAATTCTGATTTAATAAAAAAAGTTTTTGACTGGTCGGGATAAATCCAATTAAACTATGATTAGTTCTTTTATAACTCGTTCGATGGGAGAAAGTGTGGTTTCCTCACCCACTGATAATCCTCTGAATCATCATCAATATCGCTCTTCTTGTAATGGTTATGTTTTAGCTTAATGTTTTCTACGGAGAAACTACTAGTTGCTACCTGGATTCCCCTGATATCCACAACTCCTTGGTCACTCAAAAACTTACACTTCTAGTGGAGAGATGAAGGGACAATTATCATAGTGTAAATCCATCCTCTACCTGGGATGGAATTGTAGGGTGAATCTCATGATATGATATGGAATTCTATCTCATGATTGACCTACCCAAATTTGACTAGAAATTGATTTTTCCCAATGGGGCCTCCACATTCGCATTGAAACCGATCAACGGTCTGACTTCAGTACCAAAGTTTTGAATAGTGTTGCCGATCTTGAGAAGTAGGTTGAGTTACAAAATCTCCAAAGATCTTCCTTGATCGACCAATATGTGGCACCCTGCCTAATTAAACATCGGTTGACCAAGCCTTTATTAAATTAAAATGGGTTTCTCATATGGTTCATTCTTAGCATCACTATCGAAAACTTTTTAATTACTAACTACCTAAGTGAAATTAGATCGGTGCCAAATTTTATCGTTCTTTAAAACAGATAAATGAACAATGCGGAAAAAAGAAATTAATCATTCCCAATATACTACAATCCAAACATCACAAAATATAAATGAATAAATTTTTGCTGAATAAACCATCAGCTAAAATCCAAAACCCAATACTTCATAATAACAAAAGAACTGAATGACTGGAAAATTTTCAACGGAAAACGTGGCCATACATGGAATATAAAAAGAGATCCTACCCTAGATCTGAAAGGAAGAATCGTCTACTCAAATCCTGCGAGCATCCAGAGTACTACACCTCTGAGTCCATGGAATGGATTCTTCAAGCCAGGTGTCCCTGGTGGACACCTAAAAGGTTTTGAAAATATGTTGATAGCAAGAGTTAGTACTCAAAATATTTTGAAAATATTTAGCAATCTTTTAATACAATAAAATTTGGTTATTAATTACACATGTTAGGTTCACGTACACTCTCCTAAGTTTCCTCACCTCTCGCCCATAGTGCACGAGTAGCGTTCTATACTTATCCCACCTAGCCATACTCCCCAAGCTAACTAGTTTAAAGTATTCAAGTGAACATACTTACACGTCTAAGTTCCTATACTGCACATACAATACATTAATTTATTAACATCTCTGATATGACAGTTACTTCTCATGTAACATCACACATATGTTATATTACCAACTTTATAATTAAGTCTCAATACTCAATTTACTTTAGATATTCACTATCTATCTTTAATTTGTTAATTAAGTCTCTCTACCAAATTTTCTTTTTAGATGCATATCTATATATAACATCTACCAGTAATACTCTCACCCCTAAGTAAATTATTATAAGGTATATATTTCACACACAATATATACTATAAGTGAATACTTTACTATCACATCCATGTATAACACGTTAGGAATTATTGGCTCTAAATCCTACCTCGGTCACCAATCCTGATTTATATATATCCTGGCTCAGAATCATACCACAATCACCGGTAGGTATTGATTATATTGGCTCGGAATGACACCCCGATCACCAAGACTAATCATATCTAGATTGGCTCGAAATCATACCTCGATCACCAATACTAGTCATCTATATTGGCTTGAAAGCCTACCTCGATCACCAATATTTATTTAATATACTATAGGTATTCACATAACCTATGTATTACTACCCATCAATAGGTGTTCACACAACCCAGTCATTCATATTAGTACGTATTATATTTCTCTCTAATACTTAACGTTCATTTTATTTTACGATTTATCTCACTATCATATAAATTTGAGTATTCACCCAACTCTAAGGGTCCTAGTTGCCCCTTTATAAATTTCAATAATTAAGTCTAACTTACCCTACTGGTCTATACATTAGTCCATTTAATTCCCATAATACTTTATCCGTCTCTCAGATTAATTACGATTAAATTTATCCCAATTTCATTATAGTCTTAATCCTCTCAATAAGACTAAACCGTACCCCCATCATAAGCCTATTTTAATATATTAGCCTCTCAATATTACTTTACCAAAGTCCTCAAAAGTCTCACAAGAACGATCTATGAATTTAAGGCAGCAGGGGAAATTTTTAGCTTTCTGGGTAACCGAATCGATTCGCCCTAGGCCGAATTCATTCGCTTCGGTACAGTTTTGCACTTAGTCTTCTTCATGCATTTTTACCCAATTTTCTCCATTTTTACTTAACATAATTCTCATGCCACTCCACTAACTTCAAGGCCACATGTTCCTAACCATTTTTACATGTGTTGGGGGTAATTTCTAACGTATATCAGTCATCAAAACATTAAAATTACCGATTAAAAAGGGACTAATTCATTAAATCCTCAAGATCCCTAAATTTTAATATCCTCCATTAGTACTCATATGAAACCAAGATGTAAATTCGTAGAACTTTCTAAAATCTCAGATAACTTGTCCTATATGGATTTTCATTCAATCTACATGCATTACCCTAACCAAACATGTATAATCATAGGTTTTTCTTCCAACCATATCAAAGAAATCAATATTATTCAAACCCTAGTCACATGGGTATTATAACTTCATATTAATTTGTAATAAACAACTTGCCTTAATAGAAGAGGTCTGATTTCGTGGTGCTGATGTTGGATTGATGGTTCTCTCTTCAAATTCGTACCCTTTAGATGTTTAGGATGCAAGATCTAGGTCCAATTCTTCAAGAACACCTCCTAAGTCTTGAATTAAAATCCTTTGGGTTTATGTGTTTATAACTCGAACCAAAATCTCTAATCACCAGACACGGGACTCTAAATTTCGTAGGTCCCCTAATCTCTATTTGTCAAATGACCAAAATGCCTTCAATATGTGTCAGTTTGGTCTAAAATTGATTTGGGATCCAAATTATACCTCCGGGTACACTATTACAATTATTTTGACCCATTCGGAATCATATGTGTCCTCTAAATTATCATTCGAGTCACTCAAAATATATTTCCTATCTCAATCTCAAATTAGTCTACACGCGACTTCCAGTTGAGATAAAATAAAATACGCACATATATCTTGTTATGCCGTATAACAATAATCATCAATTATTTCCTATTCACACCTAGTAAATATAATATCATAATATTAATCAGTATCTCACTCTCGATTAATATTTAATAATCAGGTTTATGATTTTATCACATTAAATTACTTCACTTGTGTAATTTAAATAAAACACATTTTTTTCCAATTAACCCAAATTAATTAAATTATAAATATGCAGAAATACGGGGTATTACATGATTAACCCGACCTGCCCCGGCCACCAATCCATTGTCCTTTCCACCCCACCACCTGGTTTGGATCTTGATTTTACACATTTCAAGTTTCCATATACATATTTAGATCCTCACCTGAAACCATCCTCCACCATTTATGAGAGTATTTGTGGTGATAATCTCCACTTCCGTGACATCGAGCTTGTTACTCCATGCCCACCACTTCCTTGTGGTGTTGATTTTTCTTGTCAATAGCTCCCTGGCATATCACGGCGCTACCATTATCATAGCCCATTCATAGAATGATCGTGTGACTTCTTTGAGGCCCACCCCATTCCTATTTCCACACCATTTCTCCTCCCTCACCAACTTGAGCACCATTCTTATAGGGCCCTTGTTTCCCTCACCTTTCGTCTCAATAAGGCCCGTTACCGATGCTTATTTACTCTCACCATTACCCTAATCCCCACCCACCCTTGGTCCACCGACGCTTTGCATCATGTGATGCACTTTTCCATATAAGTACATTGACCATTCTTAGCCCTAATACAACAAGACTGACGCTTCAGTCTTGTTTGGGGGTGATTATCATCACCCAATTTTTCTGCCGCCCCACACTTTCCTCGTTCTTATCCTTAAGGTGAGCTTTCATCGGTCTGGTTGAAGACATTAAACTTAGCGCTACCGGGAGGTAGCTCACGTTTCTTGTACTAGTCTCATCCTGTTTGGGGGTAGTGTTTCACATCACCCTATGCTTTCCATGTTATAGACTTGTACACATTTTTTCCCTTATCATTTATTTAGGTTTATTATTGGTGACATCTGCCCAGTTCATTAGCGGGTGATTCTTGTAATCTCTTTCCTACCTTATGCTCTCAATTTTAAAAATCATTTTACTTAACACCGAGGACGATGTTCCTTTTTGTTTGGGGGTGGGGAATTTTATCAAAATCAGTCCTCTTTTGAAATTTTTTGAGTTTTAAACCTGATTTTTAAAATTTAGTGCAATTCTTTCATCTCACTCATTGTTGTGAATTTTCAATTATCCATCTTGTAAGTCTAGGAATCAAGCTATAGGATTTATCTTTTTATAAATAGCTTATTTAATACGTATCAAGGCATTTTGCACTATGAATTTCTAGAATCAACAAAAAATTTGTGCACGTATCATGTCACTACGGTTTAGAGTTGAAGAGTACTACAATTCTCAAGAGAGGCTTAAGGATCACTAGTAGAGACTTTAGCTTGTGAGATTTGTGCCTTTCACCCATTTAGAGTGTTTTATGCAAACTCCGAGTCATAAGTTGATTCAACTTCTTTTGGATCTGTACTTTAATTATTGCATGATCTCATTATTCTTTATTGTTGGCTTGATCACTGAGAATGACATCTTTTTCGAGTTGTAAGAAACGTGTGTCTTGAAATTTGTCCCGATCACTAGGATTGTCATCCATACACCTACCATTTTCCCCCCATATCATATTCATTCATTTCACCCATTACCTTTCCATATTCTTCCCATCCATATACACACCCTCACCTATCATATCCATTTATATTTCATCCATCAATTTTTTTAGAAAAAGAGTGTGATTTCAAATGTAAAGGTACTCATTGTTGGTTTGAAAAGAGAGAGAAAAACAAACAAAAAATAATAATAAAAATAGAAAAATTAGAGGAAAAAAAATAATATAGAGAAAAATAGAAGAAAAATTAAAAAAGAAAAAGAAAAAAGAGAGAAAAGAAAAGAAAGAGAGTTTGCAGTTAGTCATTGGTTTTGAAATAAAGACATTTGTTCTTCATAGTACATTCTTCTATCGCATCCATCTTTTATCCATCACACAACCATCATTTCACTCATCCATACATCACCATCCAACTTCATATCCCATCCTTCTCATTTCATTTCCCCCCTTACCCATTATCATACATGTTCCTCTAGGTGTTCGAGAAAATGAAAGTCAACATGGTGAATAACTCGACGTTCTCACTATAGTGATTAGCATTCTTTCATGAGATCATTTCTCTTTCAATTGTTCGTTCTTTCTTATGTGTGTGTGAGACGTTTGAACTTGCTTACATTTAGTCACCTCCTCACACACAAGAGTGATACACTTACCCTAATCTCAAGAGTTCATTTGAGAGAGATATATCCATGAGATTTGAAGTTGAAGCGTTGATTCCGACAAGGCAATCTAGGAATTACTCTTGTGATACTTGACCCATTTTGACTGATTCACACTACACACATTGAGTTCTAGGAAGGATGTGCCTTGAGTATTTACTTAGCTTAATCTTTTTACAAAATCTAGCTTGTATTTGTGAAATTATTTATCTCATGATGGATTGTGTGATTATTCTATGTCTAATAAGAGATAGACTGCTGTTTGCAAATAAGAATTTTGTGGTTATATTCCCTGCAAACCCTCACGAGACACAACTCATCTTGTAAGACAACTTATAGGTTTAAAGGCTTGTTGCACATGCTAAGTGAAATCGCAAGTGCCCGCGAAAGTGGTACACTTTTGGTTACTTATCTTTCTCTTTCTCTCTATCTAATTGCTCGAGGAATAGCAACGCTCTGCTTGGGGGTGGTGTGATAAGCACCCAAAACTATACATTTTATCCCCCGAATAGACGTATTTTAATTGCTAATTCTCGGCAATATGGGTCTTACGTGCTTAAATGTTTATCTTGTAGGTCAAACGTCCGTTTGTGGTGTCAAAAGCTATATATCGAGGCAAATGCGCGTTTTATGGAGCTAATTCCCTCCTCCGTAACCTTACCCGAGCCTAAACCTAGCCTAAACCTACCCCAAACCCTATGTGTGTTTTCTTTGTCCCTTTTTAATATTTTTTTGGATTTTTAGTTTGAGCCATTATTATTTTTAGGATTTATTTAGGATTTCTAGGTTTTATTTTCTATTTTTATTTTATTAGTGTAATTTTATTTTATTTTGATTTTTCTTAGTTTTTAGGATTAGTTTTAGGAGTTTATTTTTAGTTTATTAGATTTTATATTTTTTAGGACTTTAGTTTTCATTTAAATTTTTAATTTTTATTTGTTTTGTTTTATTTTAGTTTTTATATAAGCTTAGGATTTTATTTTTTAGTTTTAATATTTTTAGTTTGTTTTATTTTTAGTTAGATTTTATTTTTTAGTTTTAGTTGAGTCTTTATTATTTTAGGTGTCCAAATTAAACTCACACATACCCTACTTCCATACACACTCACCTACTCCAACTCTACACCCTCACCCACACTAACACCCCACCATTCATCTTCTTCCCCAAACACCAACCCATTTCTCTCTCCTCTCTCTAAACTCCATTAACAACCCAACAAACACCCTTATTCCACCTGCCAACAACCACCATTACTCTATTAACTAACATCTATCCCAATACCCAACAGCAACCCGCTATCGGGTGTAACCCGAACACCAACTACCACCCGTCGCCGGACCTGCCCCGTTAGCTACCCCGTCGCCGACGACCTATTCAAACCCAATATCCACAACTTGCTGATTACCCGGCAACCTCTCTCCTGAAAACCTAACCTACCTGGTACCGCCAAAGCCCAACTCCAACCGGCGACCTATTCAAACCCCATATCCACGACCCCTTCACCCGACCTGCCCCGGCCACCAACCACACTCGAACCCGGAGAACACCTGAAACTCAAACTCTCCAATTCGAACCCACTTAAAGCCAAGAAACCCATTTCCCTCTTTACAACCCAAAGTCTAATGCCACGTCTTATCTCCTAAAATTCCAAAAGAAAGCCAACAAAACCAATTAAACTCACATGTGCTTAAAACCCATTTAGCCCCCTTTTCCTAATTTTACCCCTAACTACTTACTTAACCCAACTTCCTATTATACCCTCTAAACCAAATCATATTTTGTCACCCCATTTAACCCACATGCCCTCACACCTCTCTTATGTCATGTGTACACACTCCATTTCCATGCACATTAAACCTTCCCAAAAGTACCCCTTAGCCCCATGTGTTCCATGCATCTACTATAAAAGAAGACTCAAGACCCCATTTGAGAAGGAGACTTTTCATAAAATAGATAGAGAAAAGTAAAGAGTTAGGTTAGAATAAATTAGGTAAAAATATTTGTAAATAGTTTTTTTTTTTGTTAGATATTTGTGAGTGATAAATGTGTGAAATTCAATTGAGTTGATTATTGTTGGATGTTCATATTAGATGGATTGTCCTAGATTTCAAGGAAATAAGAGTTAAATTTCACTTCAAGAGATTGGGTTTGAATGTTCTTTTCTCTTCTCATTTATTTTATGCCTTTGATTATTAATTTGTCAAATCTTATATCATGTTAGGCTAAATCCCCTTTCAAGGGGTGGGGGGAAACCCTTATTTGATGTTATTTTAGTTTAATTAGTTTGATTACTTGAAATTTACCTTTTTAATGCTAATTTTGATCCCTCACCCTTAAATTTACGCCTCGAGAGAGGGTAAATGATTTTCGAGAGAAAATCGAAATTCTAGATATAATACCCATTTTAGATTCGAACTAGAGATAGGGGTTTCTTAAGTGGGGTATTATAACTTGAATTTCAACTCTAGAAGGAGTGTAGATCTATTTTCCTAGAGTTGTGGGGTGTTAAACTTGCTTTTAAAATTACACTTGCAATGAGAGTTGGTTTGTAATTTTGATATTAATTTGGGAGAATTCAAATAATTAAATTAATTCATTAGAATAACTAAAATTTGTGGTGTAATCCCATTCCTTGATTGTTCTCACAATTATTTACCTCACTTTATCTCATATTTTAATGTTAGACTTTGTTTTCCATTTTAGTCACTTTTTAGTTTGTTGTTTTCATCTCACATTTTAGTTTAATCTTATCTCAGCTCACCTCACCCAATTGTTTCATATTTGAAAAAGATAAAAAAAAAATAGAAAAAGAAAAGGCACAAAAAGAAAATAAAAAGTGAATTACAATTGAATTTGTCTCTAGTTTCACCCCCTTGATGTGGATTGATACCCTTACTTACCTCTACATTTGAGTTTATATATTTTTGTAGGTAATTGAGGTTTTAATTAGAGGAGCTTTTCAAGCAACGACAAAAATACACCGAAAAGTCTTTTCTATCATTACACAATATCCCTTTCTATAAAAAAAATTTATTGCAAGGTTAGGACAAGAGAATCATTGGGCGATATATGCACACCGACTAGGTCCTTGTATAATAATTATTACTGAGTAATGATTTATGTCCTTATGCTCCTTTTTAGTTAGGATGGGCTTGGACATCTACACCTGGAAAGCCTCTTAGATGAAGGTTTTAATCTTTAATCCTTTTATGAACTAATTTCCCATACAATGTGATGGAATGATGTAACCATGAAGGGTTATGACCATTCCTCAAGGTGGGAGATCAATCCTTTTCTTCTGTACTTCATTCACTTGGTCAAAGATTTAGTTTTATCTATATTAAATCTCCTTTTTGTTCTCGACCTGAACGAGATCTTCTAAAATTTCTTAAACATTTTATAATTATCGATGAGGTGACCATGATCTTGGTGATAGGTACATCTAAGATTATTGTTCCTATTACTTAGATCACTGACCATCTTGGTCATCCTCTAGAAATATGGCTTGTTTATGATCTGAGGAATAAAATCATAGATATGGTGTTTCAATAAAGATTTTAATGCCTGAAATTACTTTAGTTTTTCCACGGCTTAGAACGTCTCTTAGTAGATTCATTTTATGACCCTTTCTAAGCTATAGCATATTGATTTCCTCCCTTAGAGGATTTATTTGTATCATTCTTCTTAGACTTTATCTATCTCTAGTCAATTGTGGTCTTCGTATTAAGGGGATCATTTTCCACCTTGTCATATTTCTCGATACGCACCATGAGGTCATCCATAGTCGATGATTACTTCTTGGTCAAAGATTGGTAGAGATCATCTGATCTACGAAGTCCAAACTTAAAGAATGAAATAGCTAGCTTCTCATTGTAGTCATCGATCTTATTAAAAAGCTCCCAATATCACTGCATGTACTGTTTGGAGGACTCTCACGTCTTTTCATTGAGCACAAATAATGAATCAACCTCCTTATCTGCCTTGATGATGGTAATTAAGCGAGTCATTAACTATTTGACTAGCTCTCAGAATGAGGAGATCGATATGTGGAACATTTTCTTAAATAACTTACGGTTCATCTCTCCTAGAGTTGAGAGAAATACTCATCATATAAGGGCATCATGGTGGCTCGAAAGGGAAATTTCTCGATAGTGCCTAATATGATGAGAAGTATCCACCTTTCGATCATAAGTAATAATCTTTGAAATGAACAACTTATTCATTGTCTCTAAGGTTTATATTTCCACGATAAAGAGTGAGGTCGAATTGTGACCCAATGCTCTCCTGGAGAGATCTTTTGGAGTGCAGACTGAATTCGAGTTTAACACTCCTTCTAATTATTTTTTATTAAGCTGCAAAATTCCTCACTCCAAACATTATTCATCAGTACTCTACTGTTAGCCAATCTGCTATTATGTCAAGACTTAACTGACCAAACTATGGACCATTGCGGCTGGAAGAATTATGAGCCGGTGAATGATTAATGCGTTATGGATTAGAATGTACTACGTGAGGGCTCCTTAACTTAGAAACACTATTCGTCTAGTTGAAATTATCATTCCTTGGTGAAAGAATCCTCCCCTCCCTATGTCTCTCCAAGTTGTAAGAACTACGGTGCCAAACCTGAGATTGTCTAGTTAATTCCCTCCTTAGACTAGAAATATCTTCATCGCGATCATCCACCCTTTCTTTGTAAACATGACTAGTCATGATGTTTCTCTCCCCGTAGGTCACTCAATGCAAGGAGTATAACATCATCGACTGGGGAAAAACCCTTAAGGCAAACACCCCCTCAATCTTGATTTCCTAGGAGGCGAAGGAGATCTGGAAGGAGTTTGCTCCTTCCTAATTACTCGTACCTCTAACTGGAAAAAAAATTTAGCATAGGAATGATGAGACTGGTTAGCACTCATATTGCAGAAGGTATGAAGTTTTTACGATGGTGAGAATTCAACTTTTCACCAAAAAAATGGTAAATTATAGGGGATATAAAACCCTTAATAAAACCAATATTATTGTTTAGCTCTATATGTATGAATGTAGTAAAGTAATGGACATAATATGTACGTGGTTTGGAAGATCGTCCGGCCTACGTCCAAGGTTAAGGGAGGGAGAGTTGTTTATTTCTTAGAAGAAAAAATGATCATTGGAGTGCTAGGGTTGCTAGCTGAGAGTCTAAGTCGTCGTGAGCAAGGTACAAATTAATACCCTTATATTGTAAGGTCGCCCTCATTTATTAAAAAAAATCCTATGTATCTAAGTCTATCTTCCTTGAATTTATCCTTAAGTGACATAGTGGTGCTACAATTAATCGTCTATGAGGCAAGGTGATCACCCTAGATTCTAACTCACTTTCTTCATAGAATTCGGCTGACTATGTCCCTTGACCTCTGGGAGGCAACTGTCAATCTATGTAGCGTAATCGTCTACATTTCCTTTATATATATATATATATTAAAATTGAGGATTTTTTTTGTGGATAACCAAATAAAGTCATGTTCGAAGAAACAGTAGAAAGACAAAGTTTCATTCCTAAAAAATGTTTTTTATTCGGAAACATGGTGTTTTCTATTTACATTAAATCATGAGTTGCCATATACCAAAAGAAAAATTTGGAAGTGTGATTTCCAATGGAATAAACATTTTATTAATAGGACTTATGTACTTGGAGCCATTACCATTTTACCAAATAATGTTTGGGTTGACTAAATAACCTGAAAATGAACCTTTAAGTAGATTCATGAATTATTTTCACGTGATTTTGTTACTTGGGATATATCTAGGACATTTAGGGGATTATTCAAGTATACTTGGACCACTAAGGAGATTTTATATAGGTTAGGATTGAAAATTGAACCTAGGTTACTTGGGATACTTTTGAGAATTAAATTATTGGTTAAGAACAAACGTGCAGTGGATAGACTTTATATGAGATGTTTATGTTATTTGTACATGTATAGGTTTGTATGTTCTTAGTTGTTTGCTTTTTATGTGTTAAGATGCCACTGTTTTTGTAGTCTCGTGATAAATCTACTATTTAAGGTTGTGATTTGACATGAGTGGCGAGGCTATGTATGACATTATGCCTGATAACATAGTTGATACACATGTCTCTATTATTATCCTAATCTTGTGTACTAATTGAAGTCGCGTAAGCCCGGGTTGGGAAAATGGTACTAGGATCCTTCCGTGTAGACGTTGGTATGTAGTTACTTGTTTGGTTTGATAGCGTAGTGATACACCCTTATCGTGCATTTTAGGACTTTAAGAGTTGGGAATTTTTTTAGTCAGTGAGGGATAGTAGAGGAACAAGTGATCCTTAAAGGTGTAGAAGTAGACCTTTATGATATATATTCTTGTGGGCCATGGGAGTGACCTAGCTATTATGATTTATAAGCCATACGAGTGACATATTTGTTGTGTTGTTGATATATTATGAGATGTGTGAGTTACATATATCGTTTATATATTGGTGAGTTATGTGCATGATTTATTTGTTATGGTCATGGGTCTTGTATACTCATATTATTAATATATTAATATATGCACACTTTTAGTATAATAAATTGTATTATGCAATAATGCAGGTAACCTTCAGTAGTTTTACCTTATAGTATGAGACTATTTGTAAAGAATATTATTTCTAGAATAATATTTTAAGTGGTTTGGTTTACAAGTAGTAGAATCTTCCGTAGCATACAAGAATATATGAGATAGTCACTACTAAAACAATGGTCATTAAGTAACTATGTGGATCGGGTGGATAGAAATAACTTATCTCTTATTTAAATAGGTTATGTGATTATATCTAGATGAGAGGTTAGAAATTGAGGGCTTGTATGAATTCCCTATGTAAATATTAATAGGCATTGTTAACACTTCACAATGATTGATAATATGTTAAGATGCTCTATTGGGTTTCGAGGTGGACGACGATATGCCCTGCTACTTATTGTTTATAAATATATTTATGGTACTCACATATTAGAAATATAGGTAGTTGAGGTATCATACTGGAAATGGGTGAGTCTTACTGTAGGGCACTGTATAGAGCATGTAGTTAGCGGGCACGCTTATAAGGTAAGAGTGTGGGACCATTGTTTACTAACAAGAGACAAAGTGAAGAGTAGAATATTTAGTTTGAAAATGGTTATATTGTCTACAATGTCTCATGGGATATGTATCTCTGATTAGTTAGATTCTTTAGGTGAAAATATTATGGATTAGTTATCGAGGTCCAATAATTTTGACATCTCGATAACCAACCAATCAAGGCATTAGTGTATTTATAGTTTCCTTGTTTGGATTTTTATGTCTTACATATTGAGTCTAGTGTTAGTTGGGAGACCAGATACAAGAGATGATGTGATGTTATGATAATTGATTTGTAGAATGAATCTTAATGGAGGTTAATTAAGATAAATGCCTAAATACGAGTAGATGTATGGTGGTTAGTGATGATGCTGGAAATAGCACCACTAGATAAGGTGTTGACAAGCTCAAGCAAGTGATAATAATGGCAGCACATGAGAATATAAGTGTATATGTACAAGGGGATGAGGAGAAGAGGATGAAGACTTGAATATAAGGGGTTTAGCCAATCTAGCCTACATCCACTATGAGTGTGATGAGTAATGTCACTGAAATAAGGCGCTAATGGCCATGGATACAATCTCTCAAGCTTTCTCTCTTTACTGTGTAAAATGACAGAGTTTCAGCTAGGGTTGAAATTATCGATCCTTTACAATATTGGGGATGACCTATATATAATGCTTAGGGGGTGTAATGTACCCCCAAGCATGCAATGAGCATGTGCATGAAGATCCAACCAGTGTAAGGATGACACCTAGCTGATATTAACTAAACAATTATGACCACAATATTCCCTCACATGGAGGGAATGATTCAGTTATAACAGATTTGCCCACGTGTTCCAAGCCATATATGTGCACGTAAAAGCTCGACTATCTTCGATTGGTACCAACCTCAGCCTGGATGACTACGAGGTTGGTAAAGTCCGACCCTTGCCTTGTCCGAGACCAACATCTATGAAGACCTCGGCTAGGATGGCCGACTGAGGTTGGATTAGAGGTGTGATGTCGGCCATGGTCGATGACGACATGATGCTTATTGATTGAGCCTGCGAGGCTTTGCTGATCTCAGGTGATAGCTTGTAGCGTTGGTTGGGGCCGATGTTGATGTTTATGGATGGTTGAACCCATAATTCTTTGCTGACCTCGGCTGATGCCCAGCCGAGGTTGATGTATCTTCCACCTCGCCTGTGAGCCAATCTGAGGTTAATGTCTGAGTTAGAAAGGTGCACTTTGGGAATATTAATCACCCCTAGCCCTTAGTTACCTATGTAAATAAGTGACTAAGGGGTATGCATGTCCGAGGATGGATTTTCTTGTGTGCCAACATTTCTAACATGTGTCAATTTTTGAAGTGGGTAGTGTGCCTGGCAAGGTCCGATTATGCTGATTTTCCTTTTGGTCTCCTAAGGCAATGATGGGGCTTAGGATGCGCGCCAACACGATTTTAAGAAACTCTTTTCTTCTCCTTTCTTCTTCATTTCTTCACTTTCCCGTTTGTGCTCTCTCTGCAACTTCTCTCTCTCTTCAAGAGCTTTGCTGTTGCATTTGGGGTCTTCTTGGTTTCTAATCTTATTCTTCTTCATTTCGTATTCCATCAGGTACCATTTTAACCCTCTTCCTTCCATTTTCAGCCTTTTAATTTTCCTTTCTGTATTTTTCGGTGAGGGTTTTAGTTTTTCGGTGGCTTTTTGAGTTTTTTGGCGTCCTGTTCTCAAGTGTTGTTGGTTAAAAAACCTTTCAAACTCAAGTTTGATCTTTGAGCTATATTTAGTTGACTTGTTTGTTTATGGAAATTTTGGGTTCAAGTGTAGTGTCATCCTCCTTATGCTTAGACCCTTGCATAAACTCATAGAAGAGTTCCCTTCACTTAGAGAAAAGACCTTCTAAAAAATTAGTCAGATAGAGCTATTCCAAGCAAAAGCTCATAGGGACGAGGCTTTTCCCCTCAGACCTATCTTTCCTCCACCTCTGAATGTAATTTACCCTGAGCCAGCCGAGCCTACTGAGCCAGCAGAGTTCCCAGTAGAACCAACACCCATGTTTGAGTCTGAGTCATCTACTTATGACCCTATGTCTGTAGACTCTTTCCAAGAGGCTATGGACTTCTCTATTAGGCAAGATCAAGTCCCTGATCAGGTCGAGGTCCCAAGTCGTGCCTCATCTTATAATGGTGCTAGTACCTCACAGTCTTCTTTCAATGTTGAAATTATGGGGCCGAGCATATCCATTCCCCCCATTATTGATTCCATCGCCCTGTCGACCGCCACCGGGGTTGAGTTTGCTCAGAGGTTTCCAGGTGGTATCCCTACGCCTACCTAGGCCAACGTTACCAGGGTTGAAGATGATGGGCATGAGAGTTATGTTGACACCTCTGAGGCAGCATAGATAGAGAACTCGGTTAGTGAGTATGACCTCTTAGCTTTTAGGCACCTTTACTCCATAGGCCCTTCCATTAAGCTTAGCAGACCTGTGAGGGGTGAGAGGGCCTTTGATGGCCGAGATGGGGAGATCTATTTGTACGAGTAGATGTTTAAGTTGGGATTTTGTCTCCCCATCCATCTTTAATTAGGGCCATACTGTCCCATATCAATATAGCCTTTTCATAATTATCCCCTAACACCTGGAGGGTGATAATTGGGGCCATTGTTATTTGGTAGGGTGTCCACCACTTAGACCTTCCTGTTAGAGTCTTCACGGGTTGCTACGTCCCATCCTCTACCAAAAACCACCCCAACTACCACCACTTCCTATCTAGGAAGTTAGACAAAAGATGATGTTGGTTACCTAGACTTAAAATCACAACTGGAAACCACAGTATTTCTTTGCATCAAGTGAATGAGAATTTGGTCCATGTGCTTCCTCTTCAACGTCTGATCCGAGGACACCTCTGAAGTGGGGAAAGGTGTCTCTTTCAGCCAAAGCCGGCCCTATCCTTTTCTAGGATAATTTCAAAAAGGTTAAGGACCTTCAAGATCAAGTAGAACATAGTCGTCTTATCAAATTTGAACATCTGATGACCCCCTACTACGTTTCTCAGACAAGCCTGGGGGGTAGTCCTTTGATCGAACTTTGTAACTATTTCCAATTTTGTACCTCTTACTTTTCATACCTCTGATTTACTAACTCATATGTTTCTTTGTTCAGACCGCCCAGAGGGTATTTAAGATGACCTGTGGGAGATGTCTGTCCCAAGCCTCATAAAACTGATGAAGAAGGTCGGCCATACTGCAGCCCCTCCTCCTCCTAAACAGAACGTTGGCACATCCAAGGCCGACGTTATGAAGAAAAGGAAAATGACAACAGACTCAGAGGAGCAGAGGCTGAGTAAATATCAGAAGGGAGATCGTGCCATTTTGATCTCCTCCGACGATGCACTTGCACCTCATCTTTCTCAGCTGAAAATAAGTGATAGCTTGATCGGCCATGGCCTGAAGTCTATTGATGCCATCGACTTTATGATGACCGATGAAGATAAGCGTTTCCTGCATTCTTTGGACATCCCTTTACTGGCTAAGTTTACCCTTCATCGATCAATTTAGGTAATGATTCCTATTATTTTACTCTCCCGAGTGTATCCTCGGCTATCTTTAATTAATGTTCTTATACATCTGACCTTCTACTGTAGGGTATATTGTCCATGCATCATTTTGTGGACTAGACTCTGAAGAAGATGCCCTTGATCGAGAAGGGTCAAGAAGACCTTAAAGTCCAAGCCTATTTTAGCACAGAGGTAGATCGTCTGAAGGAGGAGCTGAAAGAGGTCAACAAGCTGAAGGAGGAGGTCCAAAAAAGAGACAGAGACATGGCCAAGCTGAAGAAAGACCATGAGGCGGCTATGAAAGCTAAGGATGATGCTCTGTAGGCTAAGGTGGTTGCTGTTGTTAAGGTTTCCTTGGAGGACGCCTTAGAGAATATTATTGCAGATTACAAGGTCTCTGATGAGTTCATCAGCTTTGGCTTTGAGTATCTTTAGAGAGGTATCAAAGCCACTGCTAAATGGGTAGCCTCCAAGTAATAAGAATCAGCGAGTTTGAGTACCTCAGAATTTGTTGGTCTAGGTTTTGGTGACCCCCAATTTGCTCAGGCCTTGCAAGAGGTTAAGGAGGACGGTGTTGCTCCCTCGGAGACTACTCCCTTGGGCGCCGCTGAGACTGAAGATGTTAATCCCATGGATGGGGGAGCCGAGGTGACTAACGTCGACCAAGAAGACACCACTCTGCCTGTAGATACATAGGCCTTTGTGAAGCTTAAATTGTAATTTTTGTTTCTTCTCATTTGTATCTATATTTTGTGAACTCTCAAAGAACTTTAGTACCCTTTGATTTGTATTTGCAATTGTCTACTTAATGTAATACCATCTTCTTCCAATTGTATTGCTTTTTTCAATGAAAATCTTCTCTCTTGCATGTTACTTTAAAGTCTAAGGTCACCATAATACAATGTTTACCCTCATAATTGCCATCAAATTAATGATGTTTAAGGTCTGAGGTCATCTAACTATGATATTCACCAAATTAATAATGTTTAAGGTCTGAGGTCACCAAATTAAGATGTTTACCCTCATAATTTCCACCAAATTAACGATATTTAAGGTCTGAGGTCACCATAATATGATGTCTTGCATGTTGCTTTAAAGTCTGAGGTCACCATAATACGATGTTTACCCTCATAATTGCCACTAAATTAATGATGTTTAAGATCTGAGGTCATCAAACTATGATGATCACCAAATTAATGATGTTTAAGGTCTTGGGTCACCATATTAGGATGTTTACCTTCATAATTGCCACCAAATTAATGATGTTTAAGGTCTGAGGTCACCATAATATGATGTTTCCCCTCATAATTTCACCAAATAATGATGTTTAAGGTTTGAGGTTAACAAACTATGATGTTCACCCTCATTAATTTGCACCAAATAATGATGTTTAAGGTCTGAGGTCACCAAATTATGATGTTTTACCTCATAATTTCACCAAATTAATGATGTTTAAGGTCTGAGGTCACCAAATTAGGATGTTTACCCTCATAATTGCCACTAAATTAATGATGTTTACGGTCTGAGGTCACCATCATATGATGTTTTCCCTTATAATTTCACCAAATAATGATGTTTAAGGTCCGAGATCATCAAACTATGATGTTCACCAAATTAATGATGTTTAAGGTCTGAGGTCACCAAATTAGGATGTTTACCCTCATAATTGCCACTAAATTAATGATGTTTAAGATCTGAGGTCACCATAATATGATGTTTCCCCTCATAATTTCACCAAATAATGATGTTTAAGGTCAGAGGTCATCAAACTGTGATGTTCACCCTCATTAATTTGCACGAAATAATGATGTTTAAGGTCTGAGGTCACCAAAACATGATGCTTCACCTCATAATTTCACCAAATTAATGATGTTTAAAGTCTGAGATCACCAAATTAGGATGTTTACCCTCATAATTTCCACCAAATTCATGATGTTTAAGGTCTGAGATCACCATAATATGATGTTTCCCCTCATAATTTCACCAAATAATGATGTTTAAGGTTTGAGATCATCAAATTATGATGTTCACCCTCATTAATTTGCACCAAATAATGGTGTTTAAGGTCCAAGGTCACCAAATTATGATGTTTCACCTCATAATTTCACCAAATTAATGATGTTTAAGGTATGAGGTCACCAAATTATGATGTGTCACCTCATAATTTCATCAAATTAATGACGTTTAAGGTCTGAGGTCACCAAATTAGGATGTTTAAACTCATAATTGCCACCAAATTAATGATGTTTAAGGTCTAAAGTCACCAAATTATGATGTTTCACCTCATAATTTCACCAAATTAATGATGTTTAAGGTCTGAGGTCATCAAACTATGATGTTCACCCTCATTAATTTACACCAAATAATGATGTTTAGGGTTTGAGGTCACCAAATAATGATGTTTCAGCATAATGAAACAATATTGACACAGGAACTGCTCTTTTAATTAATATCCTCTTCATAAAATGATACACGTATTACAAAGAAATAACTGCAACATTATATGTAATATTTCTTCAGGTAGTCAGAATTCCAAGGGTTGGAAAAAGGTTCCCCTTCGAGATTTTCTAGCCAGTAGGTACCAAGAACAACCTCATCGATCACTCTGTAAGGGCCATGCCAGTTTGGGTGGATCTTTTTTGCCTTTTGTAACGTCTTCTTCAGCACTAGGTCTCCCACAGCTATAGGTCTTGATTTCACCCTTTGATTGTAGAACTTTGATGTTCTCTGCTGGTAGGCTTCCTGACTGATCTCAGCATCTTCCCTTCTCTCTTTAATTAGATCCAAGTCAAGTTTTCATTCCTCCCCATTCCTCTGAGGGTCATAGGTCTGAACCTTGTGGGTGGGGAGTCCTACTTCTGTAGGGATGATAGCTTCTGAACCATGTGCTAGCAGGAAAGGAGTCTCTCGAGTTGGTGTTCTTGCAGTCGTCGTATAGGGCCAAAACACGATTTATACCTCTTTTGTTCGTCTCCTTTTTGCCTCTTCCAACCTATTTTTATCACATCAAGGATTGTTCGATTCGTGACCACAGTCTTCCCATTTGCTTGGGGTCTTCTAGGAGAGGAGAAGAACTGCTTAATCCCCACTCTTTCATAATATTTTTCCAAGGAAGAATTCTCGAACAGGGTTCCATTGTCTGAGATGAGGGTATTTGGAAGGCCATATCTTCATATAATGTTCTTCCAGATGAATTGGAAGGTCTTCTATTCTGTAATCATGATCATCGGCTCAGCCTCTACCCACTTAGAGAAGTAATCAATTGCCACTACCAAAAATCGATAGTTGTTTGCAGCTCTTGGCAAAGGTCCTACTAAGTCAATCCCCTAAACTGAAAATGGCCAATGTGAGCTAATTGACGTCATAGGATGATGAGGTTGGTGAGGGATGGTGGAGAATCTATGACACATGTCGCATCTCTTCACATAAGCAGCTGCGTCTTTGTCTAAGGTCGGCCACCAGAACCCTTGAGTAATTATCCTCTTAGCTAGAGGCCTACCTCCTATTTGACTCGAATAAGAGACCTCATGTACATCTTTCAAGACCTGAGGAACCTCTGAAGGGTGAACACATCTAAGGAGAGGGAGTAGGAACCCCTTCTTATACAATATGTCTCCTATAATTGAGAACTTAGTGGCCCTGAACCTCAACTTTCTCCTTTCCAATTTTGATTCTGGAAGCTCTCCATGTCTAATATATCTGATGAGTGGGTCCATACATGAGGCTCCCATATTCATATTGAGGTAAATTCTGGCAACCTCTTCTTTTTCGATGGTTGGATGGAGTAGGTTTTCAACTGGTACCATTCTTCTCATTTTTGTCCTCATTGTTGAGGCCAACCTAGCGATTGCATCGGCTCGACTGTTGTCTTACTGAGGTATCATCTTCATCTTCACCTCTTCGAAGCCTTCTAGCATCGTTCTTACTCTCTTCGGGTATTTGGCCATCCTTTCATCCTTGGCCTCATACACCCCAAGAACTTAATTGACAACTAACCTTGAGTCACTGTGGACTAGGAGTCTGTCAATTCTAAAGGCTTTTTCCAAATAGATCCCCTCTATCAATTCCTTATACTCTAACTCGTTGTTTGAAGCCTTGAAGTTGAACCTCAGCACATATTCAACGTCGGTACCATCTAGAGCCGACAGTATCAGCCCGACTCCACTTCCACTTTCACAAGAAGACCCATCAACAAAGAGGTTCTAAACATCTTCATTTAAAGAGAAATTCCCCTCTGACATGATCCCTTGCTTGAATAGGTACCTCTCTTCCTCATTCTCAGCTACACTTTTTTTAGACTTGCTTGACCCAACCTCGTCCGGATCATGGAAGACGTTACTATCTGGTTCTCTTATAATCTCTTGACTATTCTCAGTCTCAACCTCTTCAAAGGTGAACTCTACTAAAAAGTTTATAAGAGCCTGCCTTTTGATGGCCACCCTTGGTTGATAAATAATGTCGTATTCCCCCAACTCGATGGACCAAGTCATCAACCTGCCCGACTTCTCAAGCTTATAGAGAACCTATCTTACTGGGGAATAAATGAGGACAACCATTAAGTGGGCTTGAAAGTATGGCTTCATCTTCCTAGAAGCGTGTATCAGGGCATATGCCAACTTTTCCATTCGAGGATAATTATGTCCAGACCCTTGAAGGGCCCTACTATTGAAATATACCGACCTCTGCACTCCATCGTCTTCTCTTACTATAGTCGCACTAATGGTTGATTCTGAAATGGCTAGGTACACATATAACTTCCCCCCAAGATGGGCCGAGATAGGAGTAGAGGAGACCCGAGGTAGGAATTTAGATCTCTCAATGCCGTGTCGCATTCCTCATCCCATTCAAAGGCCTTTCTCAGCACTTTGAAAAAAGGAAGACACTTATCCGTAGCTCTGGAGACAAACCTGTTAAGCCCTGTAACTCTTTTGGTTAGCCTCTAAACGTCTTTGATAGCTTTAGGTGTCTTCATTTCAAGCAAAGCCCTAATCTTTTTGGGATTGGCCTCTATTCCCCTTTAATTAATGATGAATCCAAGAAACTTTCCTACTCCTACTCCGAAGACACACTTGGCAGGGTTAAGCTTCATCCTATATAAATCCATGGTGTCAAAATTTCTCTCCAGGTCGGCCATGTGAGTGTCGGCCTTCAAGCTCTTCGTCAACATGTCATTTACATATACCTCCATGGTCTTACCAATCTGACTCTCGAACATCTTATTTACAAGACGTTGATAAGTGGCACCTGCATTCTTCAATTCCGAAGGGCATGACCTTGTAGAAATAGGTCCTCTTGTCAATTATGAATGATGTCTTCTCTGAGTCTTCTGGGTTCATAAAAATCTGGTTATACCCGGAATAAGCATCCATGAAGCTCATGAGCTCATGCTCTGGTGTGGCATCCACCATCTGAGGGAAGCTGTCTTTCGGACAAGACTTGTTCAAATCACTGAAATCTACGCACATCCTCCATTTTCCATTAGCTTTTGGAATGATGAGGGCGTTAGATAACCATTCAGGGTATATGACTTATGTGATGAACTTGGCCTCCTCAATCTTTTTGACCTCTTACCTAATGACATCATACTTTTCCTTTGAGTAAACCCTTATTCTTTGCTTGATGCCTTAGTGTCTTCTACAACATTGAGTTTATGGCACACAACTTCAGGGTCAATACCCGGCATATCTACATGGCTCCAGGCAAAGACAGTCTGCCCTTCCTCAGTAGCTTCACCAGCTCTTCCTTGATCTCAAGTCTTAGGGTTTTGTCAATTTGGATGGTTTTTTTTTTACTCATCCTCATTGAGGAAGATGGATTCTACCTCTTCCGTGGCTTCTCCCTTCTTGAGCTTTGTTTCATACATAATATCAAGTGTGTTGATGTTATATGTGGTTGTCTCCCTCTTATAAGACTCTCTCTCTTCCGCAGAGTTGAAGTAGCATTCTCGCTCCGATGTTTGGTCACCCTGTACTTCCCCTACCCCATAGGGGGTTCAGAATTTAATCATTTGGTGGACCGTCGATGGCATGACCTCAAATTCCTTAAGGGCTACTCATCCTATGATGAGGTTATAGGCCGAGAAGACATTTTCATCCATCACAAAAAAATTGATCTTTTGGGTTAACCTCTTAGGCCACTCGTCTCCCAGTCATACATCCATCTCATACATTACCAACAGATGGACCTTTTCACCACTGAAGCCCGTCAACAGATGATGATAGGGTACAAGCCTAGATTTGCTGAGGCCTAGGCTCTTAAAATAGGGCCAGAACATCACATCTGCTGAACTTCCTCCATCCACGAGGATTCTCTACACCTCGCATCCATGCACTCTTGTTGTAATTACCATAGGTTCATCCTGCGGAGATAAGATACCTTTGAAGTCAAGTCAGGAGAATCCAACTATAAGAGTATCCATATCTACCTTCTTTCTCTTCTTCTTAGCCTGTAAAGACGCTAGATTCACAACCTCTACTTTGGTAACTGACTTAGCCTTTGCTACATGAGCTTTGCGATCGACTACCTCTGAGCCTCCCCCTACTAGTCCTCCACAGATGGTGTTCGCACAAAAGGAGATCATACCAACCCTCTTTATAGGGGCATTGTCGTCTTTAGGTGGGAAGTCAGGGTCATCATCATCTGAGTCTTCAGCTCTTCTTGTTGGGGCATCTTCTTGACACCTATAGCTTCTCTTCTTTTTAGGGTCATCTCTTCCCCCTTTAGAAGCTTTACCATCGACATACTTCCTGAGCTTTCTAAACTTTAACATCTTCTCAATCTCATTCTTTAAGGCAAAGCACTTGTCATTCATATGACCGTGGTCTTAGTGGAACTAGCATCACAGATTCTTTTTCCTCTTATGTGGAGGAGCCTTCAGATTCTCCAGCCATCTCAGGGACCGGTCATTTTTTATTTCATTGAGGATGTGTTCACAACTCACAGTTAAAGGAGTATATTGTGCAAAGTTGTCGTCTGCAGACCTCTTTTTTCCGTCTTTCTTCCTTTGGAATTTCCCGTTGCTACTTCCGTTCTCATCCTCATACTTTGCAGCCATATCCCCTTCAGCGTTCATGACCATTCCTGCAGTTGCTAGAAGCTCTGTCATGGACTTGGGAGGGTCTTAAGCAAGCTTCCATTGCAACTTTCCCTTCTGAAGTCCTCCAATAAGGGTTGTCACAGCTATATTCTCTTCGTAATCTTCAACCTCCAACTTTTCTTTATTGAATCTAGCAATGTATTCTCTTAGGCTCTCGTTCTTGCCTTGCTTGACGTACAACAGATGAGTGGCCTTCTTCTGAGGTCTTACCCCAAAACATAAATTGTGAATAAACCGTTCAGCCAAGCCCTTAAAGTTCTCAACAAAGTTCTTCAGAAGAGAGGTAAAACAAATATGTGCAGCTCCCGTTAAAGTCCCAGAGAAGGCCCGTCACCTCATCTCATCTAGAATCTAATAAATGTTTGTCTCATACTGGTACATCTCAATATGATGTACAGGGTTGGTACTACTATCGTACTTGGGAGACACTCTAGGTGGTTTGAACTTGGCAAGTGTTGGAAAGTTAACTATCCTTGCCATAAATGGGGAGCCCTCTGAGAACCCTTTTTGTAGTGGGTCTCGTCTTTTGATGAGGTCCCCTATCTTCTCATCAAGACGTTGAATGGAGTCGTTCCATGGCTTTCCAACGTCGGCCTGGCCGAGGTTGTCCCCGTCTACCTCTAAGGGGTGAACTGAGTGGTCCCTAGCCGTTGCACATCGTCGACTATATACCTCCTCTTGCTCCCTGTCTCGGCCATGTTAGGGTCGGCCCTGGTGAGGCCGATGTTCCCCATCATCCCTTTGTGATCTTGCAATGCTTTTAGATCTGGATAACCTCTGCCATATGTCATTAACTGGGCCAAGCCTTTCGAAGGCCGACCCTCTGCTTAATTGATCAAAAGCTGATCCTATTTGTTGGGCACCCCAATCTCTTTTGGCCCCACAACCTATGGTCTGATGGATAGGACATACCGTGTTGTTTAAAACCACATACGACTCCCAGCAATCTTCTGGAGCATCCTCTGCCTCCATATCATCATACCTATCCTCAGTGCAAGGGTTTCCTTCCCTCCCCAAATGTAAATGCCTAGGTTCAGCAACGTCCTCCTCCATTGAGGAGTAGGTTGGTCTTTTTATGGTGCCTGGGGTGGTCCCCTGGCTTCAGGATGGGGTTGAGTTGTTGCCAGAGTAATCATCTCCGGTGAGACCCCCGGTGGCCTCATTATATTTTGACTGAGCCATGCAACTTGCTGTGTTGCAGCCAAGGACCTCAAGGCTACTGCCACCTCAACTATTTTGGACTGGGGTGGTGCCTGTCTAGAACTAGGTCCTCTAGCACCAGATGGTGGACGAGGTTGTGGTAACTCTGGTGCCATATGTTATAATTAAAGAGCTTGTGAAGAAGATGAACTTGATACCCTAAACGACCTCTTTCAATGGTGAAACAGCTCCATGTAAGGGGTGAGGCATGGTTCACCACCAGAGTCTCCATTGAGGTTAAGAAGAAAAAAGGAAGACATATCTTTTCGTTCTCACAGACGGTGCCAAAATGATGATGCTGGAAACATCACCACCAGATAAGGTGTCGATAAGCTCAAGCAAGTGATAACAATGGCAGCACAGGAGAATATAAGTGTATATGTAGAAGGGGATGAGGAGAAGAGGATGAACACTTGAATATAAGTGGTTCAGCCAATCTGGTCTACGTCCACGGCGAGTGTGAGTGAGTAATGTCACTGAAACAAGGCACTAATGGCCATGGATACAATCTCTCAAGCTTTCTCTCTCTACTATGTAAAATGATAGAGTTTCAGTTATGGTTGTAATTATCAATCCTTTACAATGTTGGGGATGACCTCTATATAGTGCTTAGGGGGTGTTATGTACCCCCTAAGCATGCAATGAGCATGTGCATGAAGATTCAACGAGTGTAAGGATGACACCCAGCTGATCTTAACTAAACAATGATGACCATAATACTCCCTCGCGTGGAGGGAATGATTCAGTTATAATAGATTTTCCCATTAGTTCCAAGCCATACATGTGCACGTAAAAGCTCGGTTGTCTTCGATTGGTACCAACCTCGGCCTGGATGACTACGAGGTTGGTAAAGTCCCAACCTTGTCTTGTCCGAGACCAACATCAATGAAGACCTCGGATAGGATGGCCGGCCAAGGTTGGATCAGAGGTGTGGCGTCGGCCATGGCCGATGACGACATAATGCTTCTTGATTGAGCCTATGAGGCTTTACTAATCTCAGGTGATAGCTTGTAGCGTCAGTTGGGGCCGATGTTGATGTTGATGGATGGTTGAACCCACAATTCTTTACTTACCCCGGCTCATGGCCAACCGAGGTTGATGTAGAGGTTAGACAGGTATTGTGCATCTGCCACCTTGGTTGTGATCCAAGCCGAGGTTAATGTATGAGTTAGGAAGGTACACTTTGGGCATATCAATTAGTGTTTAAGTATAAGGTAGATTGGGGTAGCCCTAACAGCTCATATATGAGAAGAGGATTCCTTACAATTAACGGTACCTAGTAAGTGATTAGATTAAGGTTTTATATTACTAGTTGATCAAGTGTTCACATATTAGAGTTGTCATACTTTCTACATATGGAATATTGAAATATTACAAGAAGTTCATTGCTTATTTATTTTGAGACTCGTATTATAGGAGGCATGTTGATTGCATGGTTTTAATATACATTATCCTTATCTGTGTTGGGTTAAATAGAAGATTTTTTCTAGTGAGTTTTAACCTTTTGTTATTGACTAACATTTTGAGGTTTTGATGCGGGAATTAAAGAGAGTGATTAGAGTGTTAATTACTTAGTAGTGTAGAGTTTTTTGTCTTTCAGTTATCGCATACGTAGTATGATTATTTGTAAAGTTTTATTCCGTAGTTAATTATTGAATCTAGTATTTAATTTTTAGTTTGTATTCAAAAAGTTATGATAATTTTAATTTTAATTCTTTTACCCATATTTAGTGTCCTTTTGTATATATGTGGATATTCAGGTTTTATTTATTTCCATATTTGTATGATTTTTTTACCATTCCCCATGGGAATCGAAACAAGTGCAAACCAATTAGGCCTGTAAAACTAAACTAGTACTAACTAATGCCTTTGTCAAAAAATTAGTGTCACAAGAAATATAAATAAATAGGTATTAAAAGCTCAACAAATATTCAATAGAAGCCAAATAACAACAGAGTAGAGACACACTTTCAAAATATCCGTCACCATATAATACTCTTGACAAATAAAAATAAGTGTCAACAATTGAAAACCCAAAGGTTGATACATTCACCCTATGTACAAAGGAAGAATGGGGGGATTGTTGAACATCAAGTTTATGAGGTGACTCAAGTGCTAAGGTAAACTCATTAGTAAAAAGAGGAAAGACACAACTAGTCCAAACACCAGATCAGATCCAAACCAATACTAGTAAGAGCAACATGAAAATAAACCCCATGAAAGTTTATTGTCATTCTCTAACCATAGATCTGCTTGGAACAACATTGGACAACGCAACCTTAACATTCATGGAAATAGATATGTTGAATTTGAAATATTTTGTGGATATGGTGGAGGTGGATTGGTGCTGGGTACGATGATAATGGTTGGTGGAGGGGCACCACTCAGTTTTAGTTCATAAATTTTGAGTGAAGGTCATTTAAATGTAGTAAGGGAGAGGGAGTAAATGGTGGATACCAAACATTATAAAAGGTTGTATAAGAGAGGAAGGTGTGTATTGGGATCATGGTGGCAGCAAATGGTAGGAGAAAATCCTAAAGAGAAAAACTAGGGGAAAACCTAGTGAGAGGATCTCCGAGTTAGAAAGAAATAGTGGGTATTTAAGTGAAGATATTTGTATGAACTAAAAGAAAAAATAATTTTCACAACATACCATGTATGTCGCCAAAAGTTAGAGACGTGTAGCTAAATGGTATCAACGATATATTTTGCTATGTCACCAGTTTGTTTCCCATTTCTTGTCTAGGAAGTCCTTTGGTGACACAACATGATCATATTGCTAATGGTATACTTTTGGCAACATGCATTTATGTCTCCAAAGGCATTTTATTTTTTCTAGAATTTATAATAAGATATATTACTTATGTTCCCAAAGGTCACTCAATAGCGACAAAAAATATTAAGTTTCCAAAAAGAAAACTTTCAGCGACAAAAATTATGTCCTGGAATGTAATGTAAATGACATACGAAACGACTTTCAGTGACATAAATTTGTGTTTCCAAGAATATTCCTTTCAGCAACACAGCTATTGTGTTGCGGCATCGACAACTATTATGTTTGCAAACGTGTACCATTCGTCAACACAATAACTATCTTGTCGAAAGGTATATACTTTTGGAAACCTAATAATTGTGTTGTCCAAAGGTATATACTTTTGTAAACACAATAACTATGTTGTTGAAGGTATACCTTCGGCATCACAAATGTTATGTTGTCAAAGGTATAACTTTCAATAACACATTTGCTTGTCTCCAAAAGTTGTGTTGCCAAATGTATTTTATTTATTTTCCATTATTTTTGCGTAAAAAAATCATTGAAAACACTTTTAAACCTGTGCATTTTTCATCAAGAGTAAAAACGTAAAATGAGTAAATTATAATTCAAAATCACATTGCACATTTTTTATACATATATAATACAAAGTTGCACAATTTTCAAATAATATCGTAAATATGCATTAGAAAACAATATTTTATCCCAATCTAAATATAAAGGTAAAAAATCAATGGCTCACAAATAATAACATAATCAATCCTAATAGATTAACACAACAAAAGATGCTAAGAAATTCTATCTAAATAAAAAAAATGACGACAACATGGCTCCATTACACAAAAAGAAATCGCAACTCCAAGCCACTGCAAATATAATAACTCTGAGAAAAATCTATCATCAATCTGTGTAATATATAATAAAAACATTATCAGTTTGATTTTAAAATATAATAACAATTAGAAAATATAAATTCACGAGTCCCAGTGAAAATGTTAGATGGTTGTTTTACGTTTTTGCTCACGAATGCCAAATGTTCAAATTCGTGTATGTTGGAATTAATCAATTTAGAACAATTACTAATTTTAGAAATTTTTGACAAAGTCTCCTTTCTATATACGTAAAATTCAAGACGTTTAACATAATTAAGCTTGCAAGTTAGTCCATCGACATAAAGGTTCTCCAAACTCGTGCCCAAGTTATAACATTATATAATAATAGTCTCACACGACCATCTTGGCCTAACAATATTCTTACTTTAGTTGATTGTGAGGTGTTTTGTCCCTTATTTCGAGCCATTCTATTCTTATCTTACATTTTCACATTCCAAACACCAATTTTGTAGTTTTATACTTAGAAATTTAAAATTTAGAACAATATCTGAATCCATGAGTCTCATGACTATATTCGTTGTTTGTGAAAATTTCTTTGATCATGTATGATATGTTTCTGTCTCTATCTATAATGCTTGAATATTGTTTTATGTTTTTGTCCAACAATGCCAAATTTAAATCTTAAACATTTGAAATTTTCATAGTTTGATCAAAGGTTCAACTACTTAGCCGCGTGACTATGGGTTGTTTTCATAACTTACTTTAATTCCAATTGAAGTTTTTGTAATTCTGTTCTGATCATTTTGTTGTTATCTTAAGTTTTCATACTCCAACCAATAACTGTAAAGATCTATTATTAGAAGTTTGAAATTTTGAATTACGTCTGAATCCATGAGTCCCATGACTACATAGTTTGTTTGTAAAACTTACTTTGATCATGTATGAAATGTATGTTCCTTTCGGGTACATTTATTAGTTGTTTACGTTTCCGTCTACTAATGCCCAATTTTCAAATGCGTGTATGTTCGACTTAATCAATTTAGAAAGACTTATTAATTTTAGAAAATTTTGACAGAGTTCTCCTTGTTTATTCTTGAAATACAACCTATTTTAAGAATAAAACAAACTAAACAAGAACAAAAGCCAAAACTAAGCCATCACTACACCAACCACCGATTCAACATATATAGGCTGAAATAAGTCCATCGATATAAAAGTTCGCACGATTTTTAAAAATATATATTAATAGCCCCACACGGCCCGCATAGCCTAACAATATTCTTACTTCAGTCTCATGTGAGTTGTTTGTCCTTCTTTTTAGGCCGTTATGTTCTTATCTTATATTTTCACTCTCCAATACCCAATTTTAAAGTTTTATAATTTAAAATTTAAAATTGAGAACGACATCTAAATCCACGAGTTTCATGACTACACGATTCATTAGTATAAGTTACTTTGATCATCTATGAGGTGTTTTTACCTCTTTATTTAATGTTTCATTGCTGTTTTACATTTTCGTCCACCAAAGCCCAATTTTTAAGATTTAACAATTGGAATTTTCAAATTTTGATCAAATGTTCAACCAGTGAGGCACATGACTACTCGGGTTATTTCCACAAGTTACTTTGATCCTATGTGAGGTGTTTGTGCTTCTTTACAGGTTGTTTGGCTCTTATATTAAGTTTTCACACTCTAACGCTCAATTTTAAAGATTTGTGATTATAATTTTAAAATTTTAAATGACATTTGAATTTTTGAGTCCCATGACTACATGGGTTGTTTGAACAAGTTACGTTGATCGCGTATGAGGTGTTAGTACCTCATTCCGGTAGGTTTATCGATTTTAGGTTTTCATCCACAAATACCTAATTTTCAAATGCATGTATGTTCGACTTAATCAATTTACAACACTTATTAATTTTTGAAATGTCGACATAGTTCCCTTTGTTTATTCGTGAAATACACTTGTTTTAAAATTGAAATAAATCCAATAACACCAATAATAGCCTCAACTAAACCATCAATAAATCCCTTCTACCGATTTAACATATATAATCTCAAAAATTATATTCTTCGCAACTAAATTGCTAAAGAATATTGTATGTCTTAATGTTTAAAAAATGGTAGAATATCCTTTATTTTTTTAACATTTTAAAAACACGTGATACTATAAAACTTGTTTAAACTTAAATTTAACATCTAACAATAATATGCATAAGCTCGCATGGCCATTAAAATTATAAAAGTGTAAAATATACTAGAGCATTCAGAACATCATCAAATAAGCCAATCCGGGGCATCAAAGTAAAAATTGAATATCATGACATAAACTTAATTAAGTATCTTAGTATCTACATACATGGTTCCTCAGTATCCATTGATTTGTCCATGCGTTTCATATCAGAAAGTACATATATCTCGATTTCATCCTTTAAATACTTAATATGCAGGATAAGCAATTATCTATAACCGCAAACATTCAAATGTAATACATGTAACACGCAAAAAATAAATATCAGTAATCAAATATAATACATGTAAAGTAAAGAAGAAATCATTAATCAAATATAACTATGGTACCCGCGCGAGGTGTTCATGTCTCATAAGGGGGCGTTTAGAATTTTCTCCCTTTGACAAAATATTTTCAAGCCAAGTATTGAGAGTTAGATATTATAATCATATTCTAAAATCGGGAGTCCAATGACTACACGACCATTTCTTACAAGTTACATTGGTCTCGTGCGAGGTTTTGTGTTCCATACGGGACCGTTTGGGGTTGTTTTGCATTTTCATCGTTTAATTGTATGTTTTCAGGCCTAAGTCTTGATATTTATAGGTTATCATCATATTCTGAAACTTGGATTCTAGTGACTTCATGGTTAATTCTTACGAGTTACATTCATCTCGTGAGAAGTGTTCGTGTCTCATACGTGGTCGTTTAGTGGTTGTTTTGCATTTTCTCCTTTTAATGACATTTTTCAAGAATAAGTCGTGAGATTTACAAGTTATCGTCATATTCTCCAATTGGAATTCCCATAACATCACAGTCAGTTTTGACGAGTTACATTGGTCCCGTGCGAGATGTTCGTACGGGGTTGTTTTGGGGTTATTTTACGTTTTCCCCCTTTAACGACATTTTTCAAGCAATATTCATGAGAATTGTAAATTATCATCATATTCTCCAATTGGGAGTCTTGTGACTTCACAGTTAGTTTCGACGAGTTACATTGGTCCCGTGCGAGGTGTTCGTGTCTTGTATAGGACCGTTTGGGGGTTGTTTTACATTGTTTTCCTTTAACGGAATTTTTCAAGCCTAAGTCCTAAGAGTTACATATTATCGTCTTATTCTCAAACTGGGAGTCTTATGACTACATGGTTAGTTCTTACAAGTTATATTGCTCCGTGCAAGGTGTTCATGCCTTCTATATGGCTGTTTGGGATCTCTTTTCTAGTTTCGCTGATATCTAATAAAATCATTACACAGAAAACAAGTAACTTTAGTAATAGAACTTTCATAATCCAAATCTTACTTGGCAAAACCCTTGATAGCAACATTGTCTCGATCAAAGTAGGCAAACAAAGCATGATGCACATACAAACATTTTAAAACAAATTCTATTATGATATATGCATGTGTTCTTTTGGCTGCAAGTCTAGACAAAATATCCTCCTTAATGGGGTTTAGTATATCCAAAAAGAGAGCAAACATGTGCTCTATTCACTCTCGTCCTTCCCATGCACCATTTCTTGCTTATTTTTACTTCTTTTGCTTGGGGAAAAACACAAAAAAAAAGAAATACAAAATTTAAATTAGAGCGAGGTCACACTAGAAGAAAACCTTAGAAATAGAAATAGCACATAATTTCAGAAAGTGTGTTACTAATTTGAAAATTAAATATGGGAAATTCTTGCGATATAGTTGTAAGACATTCTAGAAAGTGGGAACTTAACAGCAATTGCAGTTTCACCATGTTGACAACAATTGAAACATAAAAAAATCAAAGAATCAAAGTAGATCTTTATCAACACATACATAAAAGGTGAGTCTTAGGTTCCATATGCTCGAATTAAGTACATGAGATAATTCATTATTGCCCTCACAAAGACAGGCCTCATTTTGCTTTTTGCAAATTTGTGTCAACTTCATGAGAAAAAAGGGGTAATGATCCAAATATGTATTTCTACTGTGAATGTCTTCATGTGTTCTGATGTGAGTGTTTGTGTGTGTACGTGTGTGCTATGGTGGTTAAGCGGTGGAGTAGAGATATCTATCGAGAGAGTGAGGGGAAAAAAGGAAGACAGTGGGAATGGGGTTTTATGATTTTTAGGGTTTTCTTTAAATATATTTTAATGCATTTTAAATCTATAAATTACATGAAAAAATACTTTTGGCATCAAGGAATAATTTTTGCTCAAAGAGATTCTATATTAACAACATGGGGTTATGTTGCAAAGAGTTAGCTCACTTTTAGCAACATATGTCAATGTTTCTAGAACTTCAAATAATCCCCCCCCCCCCCCCCCTCGTTGCTATCCCATTTAAAATTTAACCTTTTGGTAATAAAATTATTTTATGTTTCCAAAAGTAAAACGTAAGTTTATCTTTTGGCAACACGAATGATATTTTGTCGCAAAGGGGTAACTTTTGGCGACAAAAATGGGCTATATAATATTTTTGTAAAACCTGCAATTTCTCGTAGTGGTGGTTTAAGATTATCCATATTCAGTTCTACACTATTATGTTATTGTTGGAGTATGAAAACTATTGAGATGTGCTGAACATTCCTATGATGTGAAACCAACAAGCCCATAATAAGGAATTGGAAAAACAAAGCTGTAATAAATTTATATCCACCCTAGCTACTATAGGTGGTGAAATATTCTCCTCAAAAGCTCCCAATGTCCATTATGGATTGCTTTAAATAGCAAAGCTATTCAACACAACCAAAACACCAACACAAACACCAAGTTATAGTAACAAACTAGAGTTAGCATTGTGTAGCAAGTTTTAAAGAGAGGAAAAATATGGTGTGGGTATTTTTCAGAGTGGTGTAGTAAGTGTGAGTCAAAAAATACAGAGTGAGTATTTTTAGAGTGTGAGTGATACACTGTGTGTTTTGTAAAACATCATTATTATAGTGAATCTGGGTTTCAGATGTGGACGTAGCCAAATTGGTGAATCACATAAATCTTTTTCTTGTGCAAGTGTATTTATTTATTTTTCACTATCTGTAGTGTTAATTTTGTCGATAGTATAATTTTGGACATGCTTTCTAATAGCGGTGTTTCAAATGTGTGGTAATATTAATTATTTTCTTGACCCATTAAATTCCAAGGTCATGGAAAACTTATTAATAGAATTAGTTGTGCCTAATTTCCTAACAATTGGTATCAGAGCTCTTGCTTTAACAACTTTGAGTAGATGAATTGACAAAAAATACTATGCATAGTTTTTTTTTTGTATTCAACATATTTGGTTAAGTGGGAGCAATGGCGTCCGGAAGAAAAAAATTCTAAAGTCGAAAAATTTGACGGTACAAATTTTTTATTTTAAGAAATGCAAACGGAGGATTATCTCTTCCATAAAGATTTGTATTTACCACTGGGTGAAAATATTGAAGAGATGAAGAATCATGAAAGGCATTTGCTTGATCGAAAAGCTCTTGTCATCGTGGGTCTATCACTCTCAAAGTCGGTATCTTTCAATATAAAAAATGATAAGATGAAGGCGTCTCTCATGGCTGCCCTCTTTAGCATATATGAGCAACCCTTTACAGCAAATAAAGTCCATTTGATCAAAAAAATTATTTAATCTGAAAATGACAGAAGGTGGATTGTTTACAGAAATTCTAAAAGAGTTCAATGAAGTTATTGGTCAATTAGAATCAATTAAAATTAATTTTAATAATGATATTCGAGCTACATTAATCATGGGGAACTTCCCAAGAGTTGGAGCGAAACAATAACTACGATCAGTAGTTCTGCAGGAAAATCCAAACTAAAGGTCGACGATGTCATTAGTATGATCATGATAAAAGAGATCCAAAAGTATTCAAACAGAACTTACACTTCAGTATTAGTGTTGAACATAAAGTGCAAATGAAGAGATTCAAATCGTAGGCATGGATGTGGAAGATTCCATCAAGGAATAAAAGGTCGCAATACTAAAAATTCTAACAACCAAAATTAGAATAAGAAGGCGATTAAGTGATGGAATTATGGCAAGATCGAGAGAAACAAAAATCAGTGTAGATCCCCGAAGAACAAAGCAGAGAAGACTGAAGTCAACATCATTTTAGAAGCATCAGATGACACAATAATATGATCTTTAAAGAAGTCTTAATGAGTTATGCACCAAGTAACCTAAGCAAGGTCTATTTTGGTGATGATTAGGCTTACAATGTTATTGGCAAAGTTAACATACATATCAGGTTGAACGGTTCTGTGTGGAAGATAAAGGATGTGATATGCATCCTTGACTAAAGGAAAAATCTTTTTTTTATGGTCCAGTTTACATATAATGGTTACATTTCAACTTTTAGTGGGGATAACCGGAAAATTTCTAAAGGTGCCATGACTATAGCACGTGGAAAGAATAACGACTCACTCTATATGACCACAAATGTTTATGGGTCAATTACAGTTGCTGATAGCAAAGAATAATCACAATTGTGGCAATAGAGACTTGTCGAGTGATAAAGGGCTCATAGCTATGAACACTCAGGAAAAACTGCTAGCACTATAGTTAGTTTCTATTGGCTTATGCGAGAGTTACCTAATTAGGAAGAAAAAATGACTCCACTTCTAGAAGAGTGGAAGAGCTCCAAAGAAATAAAAGATTGAGTTGGTTCATACGACATCTAGGGTTCATCCCCATCTCATCCATCGACAAAAAGTCTTACTTTGTGACTTTCAGTGATGAAAACTCTAGAAAGGTGTGGGTTTACTTTTTTGAGATACAAGTTTGATGTGTACGAGGTGTTTAAGAATGGAAGGACATAAGAGAGAATGAGATAGGGCTAAAGATAAAGAAGTTGAGATCCAATAACGGTGGTGAGTACGAAGACATCGAATTCAAGAAGTTTTATTATGAGAATGAAATAAGACTAGGAAGGACTCTACAAAGGAAACCATAGCAGAATGGCATGGTATAATGGATGAATACAACATTGACTGAGAGAGCTAGAAGCATGCACATACATGCTGTCCACCTAAGCAGTTTTAGGCAGAGACACTCAACACAACAGCCTACCTAATCAACCGAGGACCACCCATTAGTGTCATTGAAGCCAAAAATACTAGAAGAGGTATGAAGATGAAAGGAGATAAAACTTTCACAATTGCAGTCTTTCGGTTGTATATCATATGTGCATATTAGTTATCATACAAGGGGTAAGCTTCACCTTAAGTCACTACAACACACTTTCATTGGATATGGAGAAGATAAGTTTGGTTATCAATTCTGGAATGATCAAACAAATAAAATACTCAGAAGTCAGGATGTGATATTCAATGAAAATATGATGTACACGGGTAGAGATACACCATAGTCTAGTGGCGCAAGGTAAGATGACCCAATATATATTGATTTGGAGGATATTCCAAAAAACTAGTGTGGCAAAATGGATAGATGAATGTTCAAAATCAGGCTACCTTGACACACCACACACTCCACATCATGCTTCTAAATTGAGAAGATCCTCTTGACCTCATGCACCAAATAATAAGTATAAGAACTATTTGTTGCTCTATAATGGTTATGAACCTGAATGCTATGATGAATCATGCCTGATGAAGGATGCAAACAAGTGGGAGTTTGTAATGAATGATAAGATAAAGTCCCTTCTCTCTAACAACACATTAGAACTAGCTAAGTTGCCCATGTGAAAGAAGGCTCTACATAATAAATGGGTGCACCTAGTAAAAGAGGAATATAATGGTTCCAAGAGATATAAGGAAAGGATAGTGCCAAAGAATTCTAGCAGATGGAAAGAATTGACTTCACCAAAAGTTTCTCACCGATTGTAATACTGACTACCATTCGGTCAAATCTAAGCATAGTTGCAGGAGATGATTTACATCTTGAGAAGTTAGATGTGAAAACTTATTTCCTCTATGGTGACCTATAGGAAAAAATATATTTGATGTAGTAATAAGAGGATATCTTAGTACTAGGGAAGGAGAAACTAGTGTGAAAATTAAAGAAAAGATTATATGACTTAAAGCATGCCCATGACAGTGGTATAAAAAGTTCGATGAGTTTATTTAGAGAAATGGCTACAACAAGTGCAATGTTGACCATGACAGCTACTTCAAGAGTTCTCAGTCTATCTACATCATTTTTCTACTATATATTGATGACATATTAGTGGGAGGATAAGATATGAATGAAATAAGAAATTTGAAGGAGAAATTATCAAGTGAGTTCAACATGAAATATTTGGGGATAACAAAGCGGATTCTTAGGATAAGGATCATCAGAGACAAGCAAAAAGGTACTTTGAAGTTGTCTCAGGCAGAGTACATCAGTCGTGCCTTGCAAAGGTCCAATATGGGTGATACTAAATCTGTTATCATGCCATTGGCTAGTCACTTTCGACTATCGAAGTTGTAATACCCCGTACTTTTGGCTATATTTATTTTTGGGATTAATTAATTAAATGCGTATTATTTGGAAATTAATCCGGGTTAAAAATACTAACGAGATGCGAGTTGGTATTTGATTATGTGCATACATGTCTTATATGAATTTTGAATTATAAATTTGTCGTGAGATTTATATACGGCATTTTAGAAATTTTGTTGAGATGCGTGGGACCGCCGCGTCACGGTGTAATATTTTGACTATAAAAGTGAATTTAAAATCTATAAACCGTATGGTCTTTTTGAGTGCGCCAACGCGTCCGGAAGGGTCGAGATAGTCAGAAAACACTAGCTGGGGGTGTAGTTTGGGTCCCGGGGTATTTTTAGGCCATACCGGCATCATAAAGGGTATTTTGGTAATTTTGTATTTTGGGAAATTAAAAGTGACGAAAATTGGTTAATTACATCTGATGTGGATTTGACCCACTAAGCCCCTAACCAACCCATATTAACCTAGAAGTCTACGTAGGTTATTAGAAGAGTTTTCTAAGTTCCCCAAATCAAACCCTAGCCACCTTAAGCCACCATTGGAGAAGAAGCTTGGAGAGAAGAAATTCTGCAGAAATCTTCACCAAACCAACATCAAAATCAGAAATCAAATCAAGTCAAGTGATTTAAATTACATTCCTTATGCAGTGAATGCTTCTTCCATGTTAGAAACCTTGATAATCAATCTTATATAAGAGTTAAAAGAAAACCCATGAAATTGGAAGTCATTATTTAATTTTGGGATAGGTTTGCATGTAGAAACATTGTTTGAAGATTGAATTCAGAGATTTCATATTTATGTGATGTAAAAACGGATTAAAATCTGGGAAATTATGATGAGAAAAATCTAGGGTTTATGTTCTTGAAGAAAATTGGGGGAAAATGTAGAAACTTGTGATTTAATGATATTTAGAATGTATTAAACCCTTAAAAGATGTTAGTATATCACCTTAGCATGTCTGAGGATGATTAGAGAACTTAATACATTGTTGGAACGAATTTTAGAAGAGATTTCAGGAGTAAAAATGGTGCAAATCGAGTTTTAGGAAAATCTGGGACGAATCTGGTAGGTCATTAGAAGCCCCTGCCCAGGTCGTTCGAACGAACTCGTTCGAACGAGCTTCTAACGAATTGACCAGTCGTTCTAATGAAAGGGAGCCTCGTTCGATAACTTCGTTCGAACGAGATCTCGTTAGAAGGTACAGTTCGTTCGAACAAACTGGAATCTCGTTCGAACAGCCTCGTTCGAACGAGACTTCTAACGATTTGACAGAGGAATCTCGTTCGAACAGTCTCGTTCGAACGAGACTTCTAACGAGTTGACAGTTTGATCCTTTTTGGACTGTTTTGATTTTTGGAGTCCCGTAAACTTGTTCGAGGATATAGATAACATTCCGATGTTGATGTAATGATAGAATTGGGACTTTTGGGTATTTATGAGAAGGAAATTATATACGAGAGTTAAATTAATCAGACGGTTTGGGTTGAGACGTGAGTGTCTACTACGACGTGAGTAAATTATGGCACGTATGATTATAAACCGGAATAGTATAAATAGTGATAAATTATAAGTTAGTACGAAAATGCAATATGTACTACGATTAAACTACGGGATTACTAAGATGTGTGTTTACTTAGTATTGGTATATAAATTGTGTGTATGACATACCTACCATACTTGCTATCACGGGAGGTTTGCGTTCGCTTAGGGCCCTCTAAAACCTTGTGTTGCCCGGATTTAGACTGGTTACCTTGATGAACATAGGTCATAGAAAGACTTATTGGGATATTAATAAGTCCGTTGATCATGGGAGCGTAGGTATGTGCGTGACCCATGTGATGTGACTGTGTTCGCCTCCATTATTTGTGATGTTGTTATCTGTGAACTATTCCTGAGAGATTCGGAATATGTAATCCTTACGTACGTGATGTACCGGGATGGATAGCAGAGTATGTGTGCACCAAAGCTTAGTTCTCGGGGTGCTTGTATTGTATATTTATGAGGTGAATAATATACACTTAATTAATGGGAACCTTCATGTTAATGTTGTGAATATAATTACGGTATTGCTTCGAGAAATATAACGAGTTAACTGATAGTGATATATATATTGCTTATTGAGCATCCGAGTTCACGTTAAACCCCTACTTAATTACGAGTGTTATAATGTTAATAGAACCGAGTAATATGGGTAGGACCTATGATAGTCTAGCTAGAGATGATGTCACTTAGCTAGTGGTTTGTGTCGTTGTAGATGGGTACTTACGTTAGGAGTGCACAGTTAGACGAGAGGTGAGAATATCATGTGAGTGTACGTCCTAACATGTTCGTTGCATTTAATGTTTTAAATGTTTTTAAAGCACTTGCAGGTTTTTAAAATATAACTCCACATTCGGGCTTTGACCCGTTTGCTTTTCAAATCTATTTTTCTTTGTAAAACCATTTTAGGTGCCCAGCCACAAGGACACCATGCGTAGGATATTCATTCAGGTGACGAGCTGTAGCTGTTTGTGGAAGCTACAGGGATTTTCTTGTAGACGCCTCTATCACTTGGATTCCAGATTCATTATCTATCAATTGTAGGGCATGTTGCCCATTTCTATTAGAGTTACATTTCCATTACAGTTTTCAGACTTTGGCATGTACTGTTTTAGTTTTCGGTTTACTTATCAGTTGTGGGATTTGTAGTGAGGAGTTTTTCCTCCAGACTTTATTTACGTATGTGATGTCATTCTATTTACTTCATTATGGTGAATGGTGTTATTATTCCTTATTACACTTGTTGCACGTTAATCAGACTTTAATAAAAATTTGGCACTTACTTTTTAAATACTAGGTGGTTAGTAATCATTAAAAATGTTTTCGACAGTGATGCTATTAACTGGACCAACTTGGAATTTTGAATTAATTTAATAAAGGAGTAGCTACCCGGTATTTAATTAGTCGGGGTGTCACAGGTAAGTATGTAATACCCCGTACTTTTGGCTATATTTATTTTTGGGATTAATTAATTAAATGCGTATTATTTGGAAATTAATCCGGGTTAAAAATACTAACGAGATGTGAGTTGGTATTTGATTATGTGAATACATGTCTTATATGAATTTGGAATTATAAAATTTGTCGTGAGATTTATATACGGCATTTTAGAAATTTTGTTGAGACGCGTGGGACCGCCGCGTCACGGTGTAATATTTTGACTATAAAAGTGAATTTAAAATCTATAAACCGTATGGTCATTTTGAGTGCGCCAACGCGTCCGGAAGGGTCGAGATAGTCAGAAAACACTAGCCGGGGGTGTAGTTTGGGTCCCGGGGTATTTTTAGGCCATACCGGCATCATAAAGGGTATTTTGGTAATTTCGTATTTTGGGAAATTAAAAGTGACGAAAATTGGTTAATTACATCTGATGTGGATTTGACCCACTAAGCCCCTAACCAACCCATATTAACCTAGAAGGCTACGTAGGTTATTAGAAGAGTTTTCTAAGTTCCCCAAATCAAACCCTAGCCACCTTAAGCCACCATTGGAGAAGAAGCTTGGAGAGAAGAAATTCTGCAGAAATCTTCACCAAACCAACATCAAAATCAGAAATCAAATCAAGGCAAGTGATTTAAATTACATTCCTTATGCAGTGAATGCTTCTTCCATGTTAGAAACCTTGATAATCAATCTTATATAAGAGTTAAAAGAAAACCCATGAAATTGGAAGTCATTATTTAATTTTGGGATAGGTTTGCATGTAGAAACATTGTTTGAAGATTGAATTCAGAGATTTCATATTTATGTGATGTAAAAACGGATTAAAATCTGGGAAATTATGATGAGAAAAATCTAGGGTTTATGTTCTTGAAGAAAATTGGGGGGAAATGTAGAAACTTGTGATTTAATGATGTTTAGAATGTATTAAACCCTTAAAAGATGTTAGTATATCACCTTAGCATGTTTGAGGATGATTAGAGAACTTAATACATTGTTGGAACGAATTTGAGAAGAGATTTGAGGAGTAAAAATGGTGAAAATCGAGTTTTAGGAAAATCTGGGACGAATCTGGTAGGTCGTTAGAAGCCCCTGCCCAGGTCGTTCGAATGAACTCGTTCGAACGAGCTTCTAATGAATTGACCAGTCGTTCTAACGAAAGGGAGCCTCGTTCGATAACTTCGTTCGAACGAGATCTCGTTAGAAGGTACAGTTCGTTCGAACGAACTGGAATCTCGTTCGAACAGCCTCGTTCGAACGAGACTTCTAACGATTTGACAGAGGAATCTCGTTTGAACAGTCTCGTTCGAACGAGACTTCTAACGAGTTGACAGTTTGGTCCTTTTTGGACTGTTTTGATTTTTGGAGTCCCGTAAACTTGTTCGAGGATATAGATAACATTCCGATGTTGATGTAATGATAGAATTGGGACTTTTGGGTATTTATGAGAAGGAAATTATATACGAGAGTTAAATTAATCAGACGGTTTGGGTTGAGACGTGAGTGTCTACTACGACGTGAGTAAATTATGGCGCGTATGATTATAAACTGGAATAGTATAAATAGTGATAAATTATAAGTTAGTACGAAAATGCGATATGTACTACGATTCAACTACGGGATTACTAAGATGTGTGTTTACTTAGTATTGGTAAATAAATTGTGTGTATGACATACCTACCATACTTGCTATCACGGGAGGTTTGCGTTCGCTTAGGGCCCTCTAATCCTTGTGTTTCCCGGATTTAGACTGGTTACCTTGATGAACATAGGTCATAGAAAGACTTATTGGGATATTAATAAGTCCGTTGATCGTGGGAGCGTAGGTATGTGCGTGACCCATGTGATGTGACTGTGTTCGCCTCCATTATTTGTGATGTTGTTATCTGTGAACTATTCCTGAGAGATTCGGAATATGTAATCCTTACGTACGTGATGTACCGGGATGGATAGCAGAGTATGTGTGCACCACAGCTTAGTTCTCGGGGTGCTTGTATTGTATATTTGTGATGTGAATAATATACACTTAATTAATGGGAACCTTCATGTTAATGTTGTGAATATAATTACGGTATTGCTTCGAGAAATATAACGACTTAACTGATAGTGATATATATATTTCTTATTGAGCATCCGAGTTCACGTTTAACCCCTACTTAATTACGAGTGTTATAATGTTAATAGAACCGAGTAATATGGGTAGGACCTATGATAGTCTAGCTAGAGATGATGTCACTTAGCTAGTGGTTTGTGTCGTTGTAGATGGGTACTGACGTTAGGAGTGCACAGTTAGACGAGAGGTGAGAATATCATGTGAGTGTACGTCCTAACATGTACTTTGCATTTAATGTTTTAAATGTTTTTAAAGCACTTGCAGGTTTTTAAAATATAACTCCACATTCGGGCTCTGACCCGTTTGCTTTTCAAATCTATTTTTCTTTGTAAAACCATTTTAGGTGCCCAGCCACAAGGACACCATGCGTAGGATATTCATTCAGGTGACGAGTTGTAGCTGTTTGTGGAAGCTACAGGGATTTGCTTGTAGACGCCTCTATCACTTGGATTCCAGATTCATTATCTATCAATTGTAGGGCATGTTGCCCATTTCTATTAGAGTTACATTTCCATTACAGTTTTCAGACTTTGGCATGTACTGTTTTAGTTTTCGGTTTACTTATTAGTTGTGGGATTTGTAGTGAGGAGTTTTTCCTCCTGACTTTATTTACGTTATGTGATGTCATTCTATTTACTTCATTATGGTGAATGGTGTTATTATTCCTTATTACACTTGTTGCACGTTAATCAGACTTTAATTAAAATTTGGCACTTACTTTTTAAATACTAGGTGGTTAGTAATCATTAAAAATGTTTTCGACAGTGATGCTATTAACTGGACCAACTTGGCATTTTGAATTAATTTAATAAAGGAGTAGCTACCCGGTATTTAATTAGTCGGGGTGTCACAGAAGTACCAGTCACTAGAGACAGTGGATGAGAAAAAAATTCATGGCAAAGGTTCCATATGCCTCATCCATCGAAAATTTGATGTATGCAATGGTTTGTACAAGACTAGATATTGCCACTGCACTGGGAGCACTGAGTAGATTTATGACCAACCCAAAAACGTAAAAATGTGAAGCAATGAAATGGATATTGAGTTACTTGCGAGGTACTACTGATAGATGTCCATGCTTCAGATGGGGCGAGATAAAATTACAAGGGTATTTAGTTGTTGATTTTGCTGATGAGGTAGATCATAGGAGGAACACTACCAGTTACATTTTTAAAGTAGGTGTTACTTCAGTTAGCTAGGTTTTATAGTTACAAAAGATATCCGCATTTTTCGCTATAGAAGCAGAATACATAGCTATAACAGAAGTCAGTAAGGAAATTATCTGGTTATAAGGATTGTTGGGAAAGTTAGAATTCAAATAGTTAAGGGTGTTTTGCACAGTGACATCAAGAGGGCTATACGTCCATCAAAGACTTCATCATTTCATTTGAGGTCCAAGCACATCAGACTTCATTATCATTTCGCCAGATCACTTTTAGATGATGGAGTGTTAACACTTGAGAAGATCCAGTGACTACGGATAAACTGAATTTGTGCTCATCTTTAATGGGACTTCAAGGTTAGATGATTGAAAAGTCTCACACCTAAATTTTGTCATATAAATGATGGTGAAAACACTTTTCAATAGTCTCCAAGTGGGAGATTGTTGGAGTATGGAAACTATTGAGATATGTTGAACATTATTATGGTATGAAACCAACAAGCCCACAATGAAGACTTGGAAAAACAAAGATGCAATGGATTTATAGAAACCCTAGATACTATAGGTGGTGATATCATCTCCTCAAAATCTCCCAATGTCCTTTTGGGATTTCTATAAATAGCAAAACCATTCAGCGCAACCAACACATAAACATAAACATTAAGTTAGAGTAACACGGTAGATTTAGCATTGTTTAGCAACTTTTAGAGAGAGAAAAAATACGAAGTGTGTATTTTGCAAAGTGGTGTATTAAGTGTGAACTAAAAAATACGGAGTAAGTATTTTTAGAGTGAGAGTGATACAATGTTGTGTTTTATAAAACATAATTATTATAGTGAATTTGGGTGTGAGATGTGGACATAGCTAAATTGGTGAACCACGTAAATCTTTGTCTTGTATGAGTGTAATTTTTTTTGCACTTTTTTTAGTGTTAATTTTGTATTCAGTATATTTTTGGACACGTTTTCAAATATCAATGTTGCAAACGTGCAGTAATTTTAATTATTTTCCCGACCCATTGAATCCCAAGGTCCTGGCAAAATTAATGACGAAATTAGTTGCACCTAATTTCCTAATAGCTATTCCAAATGCTTAGAATATTACTAATTATTTGACTTTCGTAAAATATAATATCAATATATAAAAAAAGTGTCCCTTATTACCTCTTGGTTCTCATATTTACCTTCCACGTGTCTTGAGTGTCTCTATCTGTTTCTCTTACTATTCTCCCATTAATGATTTTTTTATCAATTACTCAACATTAGAAAGGATGAAATCTTTTTCCTTCTAATCACTACTTTCTCCATACAGGCATGTGTTTACACATATATAAATAATACCTAATTTGTCTCTTAAAACTAAAACTAATCAAACTCCAACTCTAGATGTGGATGACATTTTCTTCCAGCTAGAGTATTGGAGGGATTAAGATTTAAAAGAGAATAGTGGAGAGTTCAATCAAGAACGATAATCGCTTTCATGTCATTCACAAAGTCGATGGCGAGCCAAACATACTCAAGTATCTCCATCTCTCTATCCCCCATTATATATTGTGTTTTGGATAGATGGATGGCATCTTTATTTAATTTATTTTTACTTATTTCAGAAATCACTTTCAAATTCTTTTATGTAAAAGTTCATCTGTTTTACATAATGTTTGACCTGACCTTTTTCATAGGATCTGTAACACCCCTACCTGGACTTAAGGGTTGATAAAGGATCAACCCGATCTAAACCATGCGTTAATCGTGAAGTGCAATGAAACACCCTAAATAATGTTTAATCCAGTTTTATTAATATTTAATGTTACACTTATAAGCATGCAAGTTCAATTTACAGTCACTACGTGATATAACCAAACGAAATGTCGCAAGACCAAGTTAACAGAGCTACTAACGTATATAAAAGTAAATGCTTACCTTTATAACGCACTCAAAATACAAAACTGCATGTAACCTACCATAATAAAAGGAGGAATTATATGAATGCTCAGTGTGAATTGTGCAAATGCAGTGTAGAAACGAACGACAAAAAGAAATACTCACATGCTACACTACATGCATGTGAAAATATGTATATACCTACATTTATACCTTTGAAAATACATGTACCATTGTATTGAACCATTTTATTTCAAAAACGTTATTTACTCCAGTATACTTCCTTTTTTTTTACAAAATAGGCACCTTTTATCATTACATAAAAAACAAGCATATTCCTTCGCGTTAACCCACGCTGTGAAATAGATGCCATTTGTTAGGGTAAAAACCATACATATACTTCCAAACGTTCATTAACTCAACATTTATTAACTCAGTCCAGAGTTACTTAACCATATCATAGGACCTCCATTCAACGCACGCACACATCGTGTTTAGAAACATACTCCATTTCCTTTGAAAGCCTTATATAACACATGCTTGTGTTTAATATATTTAAAATCTCATTAGGTAGATTAACACCATTAAGTCACCTTATTTAACCATCCCATGTTACCACATGAGCATTAAAAATTTAATGCATTATTTTTATTTTTTTTTGCATTAGTAAATCAATGAATTAATACCATTCATTTATGCCTCTTTCATGATTATTCAACTCGTTACTTAGAATTTTTTTAGGGATTCCGTCGACACACACACACATGTTACAATGCACGAACACCCATAGTTTCATGAAATTTCACCTCCCGGTACCGAGCACCAAGTAAACTACAGTTGGTTTGGGGGTCTTTTTCAACTATGAACAACATAGCCCTGCTTGGTTATTTAACCTGACATCATCTAATATCATTAGCTTACCAATGTGTTCGACATTTTTCATATTCTCCACATTAATTTTCCTTTTTGGGGATGAAGCCAAAGCCTTGGACTTAACTGTGTATTTTCTCATTATTCATTTAGAAAAAATCATTGTATTCCTTTAAAGTCCTTTTTCACCCACGCGTTGATTTTCCACCAAAACTCATTTTCGTTTAAGGACTCATTTCACTTTTTCTGTACACGTGTCAAAATATTCTTTAACATTTTTGTTTCCTTAAAATTTTACACTTCAAGTAAATTGCCAATTTACATTAAAATACGTAACTTCACTTTTTTTTCAAGTGTTATTTGCAAAAACGCCTTTTTAAGCTTCAAACTTAACACGTAGGCTTTTTAGTCACTATGACATTTTTCCAACTTCTCATTTTGTTGCAAATCGCATTTTTGCTCATTACTCCCATTAATATAAAAAATCATACCTTTCACAAATTAAAGTTTACACAATTTATTTTTTAGTTTTAATACTAAAAACCTATTTTAGTCAACATTTACACATTTGACACTTTTCATTTGAAACTTAGTGTTACACACTTTAATTATGACTTTTTGCATAAAGACCCATACCTAGTCATTTTATTCACACTTAGTCTTTTACATTTTCATTATTTAGATTTTCACCCACAGTTTGTAAGAAGACTACACTTTCACATATTTACACTTTAAAGCCCCAAAACTTAGTTAACAAACTAAATAGTACACTTTGTAAATGAAACACCATTTGTTAATTTAATAATGATTAATATAAAAAAAAGGCATATACATACCAAGTGTCCTTCACATCAAAGAAATCATTTATTCACCTTAAAACATGAGTTTAAAATTTTTTATTTCATAAAATGTCTGTGAATAGTGGGCTGAAAATTATCTATTTTTAAAACCCATTCAGTCCTTCATTTTAAATCCCCATTTTCATAGAAAATAGTAACAATGATACTAATAAGTCTATTAGTATGTTAAAATATTAATCAACACATTTTAAGCTTTAAATGTGTAAAACAAATCAAGCTAAACGTAGCTTTACTACAAGAACCATTGCAAAGATAGAAAATCCCATTTTCTTATAAACCATATCTTGAAATTAAGTAGTATTTAATATTTAATCATGGATGCCTATTTCTACATACCTAATGTCAACAAGATGAAAATTACTCATAATAATATCATCGTCAGCTTAACTTACTGAGAAATAAGTATTCCTCACCTCAAAATGGTCTTCAAAAATGGTAGGGAAGGCGGGTGACTCCCCCACCTCTAAAGGTGGCCCTAAAGGGAGTCACAATGGCCCACTCTTCAGGCTCCCAAATAAACTTCAGCCTCAACCCAGCATATCTCGCATCACTACTGAGCTTATGAAAAATTACACCTGAATATAGACCCATAACTGAAACAACAACTTCCCATTATTGGGATCAAAGAAGACACTAGAAGATGAAACGAATCAGGGGACTTCCACACCAGAATGAAACAACCAAATTTGGGCAGTGAACTATGCCACACGAAGTATGAACCACATCGTACACTTGATGTCTAAAATATTCACTGACCTATACGTATGCTAAAGTCTTATCCATGGCACACGACCTAGATTGAATCACTAATCACGACTACCCATTTTCAAACTCAATGACGTGGGAAGCGATTTATTTGGGACGCTAAAATGGTAGTCTTCCCTCCTTAATACTGAGGTTACTTTTTATCCTTCATATCATAGTGAAGTTACATTTCTCATTCTTAATGTTAGTCACTGACCTACCTACTTAAGTCACCACAATCTCCACATGCAATTGATAATTTTCAATCCTCGAGATCTTTCTCATCTAGTGAAACACAACACTCTCATAATTTTACCCTACGGATTATTGTTACAATACTTAGCAATGTCCTATGTGATCCCAAATCATAACTATTAAACGAGTTACAATAACACCTCCATTTTTGAAGAATTATTCATGACTAATACCTAATGATTTTCATCACTAAAGTCATACTAAGCCATATAGGTAGCACACGTATGTGTTGTTATCAAGCCTAACACTCCATTCTGAGTGTTATTTCTAAAACCATGATGAGCATCATCGTGTATTAAGTCTATCAAGTGTAAAACCTAGCATGTTTCAACCTATTTTCGATATTATCCACAAGGGTCGTACCTTAACACAATCTTATCACAAGACATGGACCTAACTCCTAAGTATTACAACAAAATGATACGACTAACCCATATTACAACATGAACAACCTATGCATCCACGTAATAAATTTCCCAATGCTCCATGGAAAGGACAACAATTCAATCATCTCCAACGATCATGAACATACTAGAGTAGAAGTGATCATGAAAAAATCCTAGCAAGTATATCAACCTATCATGGCCGTTAATTTTTGTTGGGGCCAAACACTAACCCAATTACTACATGTTACACCAACTATAACTCTATGTCCTTGGCATCATAAGAAATCCCAAGATTTCAAAGATAGACATCCTTATTATCGTAATACACTAAGCACAATCAAAAGTTCACCATGACTAGGGAGTGTCTATCACTTGTACTAATAACTCATTAGTTAATCCTTAGCACATATCCCCAAGGAATTATCAATATGGATTCACATGTGTGTCCATAACTATAACTTGATATCAAAGTCATTAAGGCGTATAACTTAACCTTATTGAACACCCAACTATGACAATTAACTCATCTCACTACATAACCATCACACTTATTTGATAGATCACAAGTTATCACCACTATAAAATATTTAGTAGGATACGGGGCATTGGGTACTACCTATTAAACTTTTAGGTCAATACCTTTGACGACACAAGAGATCGTATTCCTCAATACCACTTCATTTTTTTGAAACCATATTTCAATACCACAATTTCTAACACTAAGTCCCAAGGACTATATAGATTCATCCTTAAATTACCTAAAATCAATATGATTATCTAAGCCCAAATATTAATCAAATTACTTAGTCATTCTAATTTCCAAAGAATTATCTATTCACAAGTCACGCTACTTAGTCACCTAATCCCGTAGATAAAACCATAAGTATACAAGCTAAGATGCAACTAAAATCATTAGGACTTACTAATCATCAAACTTCCACATGATACATCTTACACAAGCCTAAGGTTCCACCACCTAACAGCCTACACGAAAACTCGATACTTACTAGTTAACATTAACAGAACAAATGCATCGGAATAAGAAAGTCTACTAACTTAGCCCGTCATTAACTCAAAGAGAAGGGCACAACGTGCTCACACTACACCAAAATACTAATTTTGTGACTGCCTTCTTGTAACTTCTAATGGGGATGACAAACTTTATCACTGCCGAGAGTGGTAACACAATTATTTGTAACTTCCATTAGGAGTGATAAAATCTTTGGGTAATGAAAAATTTGAGTCTATTGGTTTGTCACTGCTAATGGCAGTCACAAATCTTTCCGTATGATTAATTTGTGACTACTATAAGTAGCCATAAATTTGTAACTACCACGAGGAGTTACAAATGTTATCATCAGACTTGATTTGTAACTGCTATGAGCAGTCATAAATTTGTAACCGCCCGAGCAGTCACAAATTTTAGTATTAAGTTTAATTAATAACTTCTATTAGGAGTTACAAATTTGTAACTGCCAGGAGAAGTCATAAATTTAGCATTAAACTTAATTTGTCACTATAAATTCATTTCCCTCCTCTCTCTCTCTCCTCTTTATTCTCTTATACATTCTCCCGCCAAAAAGAGAAGTTTCCCTCCTATTGGGGAAGGAGGAACAATGGTTTCTATCATTAACCACACCATCGCAACCCGACATCTTACGATGATGTGTTAACAAAATCACGCAAATGTGTTTCATGGTATTTCTCTCTATCTTCATTCTCTTAATCTTTTTCTTTATATATTTTTAATGGTAAATCTGTATATTGTTTATGATTTTAACAAACTCAAGCTAATTTATTTAATTTCTTGTTAGATCTATGTTTGAATTTTGGTTTAATAGAGATTAGGGTTTTGATTTCTGCTTCAGAGATTATATTGCTCATGGATTTGGGTTCTTCTCACGCATCAAGCTCACTAACACACACAAACATATATATATATATATATATATATATATATATATATATATATATATATATATATATATATATATATATATATGCGTGCGTGCGTGTTTATGATTAACTGGATTTGATACATTTTGTATGCTCTGCATTATTTTTTTTTGATAAGTTAGTTTCATTTCTTATGTAAATTTATGGTCCAAAGTATGAATGTCATTGATTTTGAGTTTACAATATGGATTGTTTCCATGAAAATGGATATTCTGCTTGATTTTTCATGATAATGTAAATATAAGTATAAATTTCTTTACAGGGGTTACTTATTGGCTTAAGAGAATTTTGTAGTTAGTCGAGCATAATTTAGTTGTTTGGCGTGTATTAAACACTTTTTGAATAAGGTGACCTATGTAGTTGCTTGATTGCTGCCAATATGGACATGGACTTGACGAATAGAGAGGCAATACGATTTTCTAAATACTTTTTTCTTTTTAAGTTTATTGTATGTAATATCTACATGTTCTTTGATTGATATTTTTTTAACATATTATTTATTCTAATTAATTGAGTTATGACTGTTCTCGGCAGTGATTCGTGATGATATGATTATCCATGGAAGATATAGCATTACTTGGGCTTGCAAAGTTTATATAATTATTTTCAATACAATGTTTCTGTACCCAATTACAGTTTCATTTTATCTAAGTTTTGAAGTTAAGTTCATAACATTTATAGATGCGACATTCTCCCAACTTTAACACACATGGCCTTTAAGTAAGTACTAATTTTACATTGTGTCTATCATTTTATTATTTTGGCTCATGTGAATTCTCAGTCAATTATTTCTTTTGATATAGTTGATAATATATTATCTCGTATGTATATTTCATTCTTTGTCTCTGGGCATAATGTGACACATTGTGTGTACCCAAGTGTTTATCTAATTTATATCACTTGTTCTATATTGATTTGCACAACCTTCCTTACTCGTTTAATTGTGTATGCTACCACTTTGATTTTTCTCTGCAAGATACATTCAAGTGTTGGAGTATGTTGACGACCACTGGTCTAGGAAAATTTTGGATGAACTGAATGGAAGGTTGAATAAATGTGTGGACATTATCTACAATTCCAATAGGTTAATCATGGTTTTTATTTATATTGTTTGATTTCTTCCACTGCATAGATATCAATTACTTGTTGATATGAGAGTTTTCCATGTGGGTTTTGAATATATTTTCGACATTATGACTCATTTCTTCAAATAGATAGCTTAACAAATAATTGAAATGCATTGTTACATTCATTTGTATTTTATATATAAAATTTTCTTATTTATTGGTTAGTACCGAACAATTTTTATACTGTAAACAAGTACTATGTCATTAAGTTTTAAGAAGAACATAGTAATGGCACATATATGTTAAGGATGTCAAAATTTGAATTTTGTTATTTCTATAGACCAAGACCTCTATATTATAATAACTATGGTCACCTCTAAAATTTGTGTCATGTATTAATAACGTATAGCTATCGGGGGCAATTGGTCAATTTTATTAGGGTTGACCATAGGCTAGACGCGTGATAGATATGTTGGCGATCCATGAAGTTGTTTAAATTAAATCAGCACGTTGAGAGGTTTTACTATTATATTTATGTATCTTGGATATAGTTCTAGTTTGTGTTGAGTGATCAAAAACTAAGAAGTAAGTCATGTCATTTAAAAACTATATACTGTTATTTAAAAAACGAGTACGCGAAATGAGAAGAATAAATCATGGGGAAATAAAGTTTGAGTTAAAGGTTTTGTAGATACTACAATGGTATGAAACTTAGCGAGACATATCCTAGACTAAGAGAGCAAGAAATGGGAGGGACGTGAGTGTTTGTTGGAAAACATTGAATTAGTATATGTTACTGCGTGAGTGAGAAATGTGCAAACTATAACATACATCTATTACGATTTTCCAATACACATCTTGTGGGAGAAAGACTTTCCCTGACCAATTCATATTTTGTTGGAGAAAAATATAAGTAGGAGAATGATTTATCGACGGATGAACTTGATATACACAATTGATTCGCGAAATATCAGATACATACTCAAAACTAATGTGTTGGATTTCTCGACGAACGAACTTGATATATTTTCTCTCATGTGTGCTTTGTGTGTGCGAATGTGTTAGATATCTGCAGTTAAATGCATACATATCAATATGAGTAGTTAAATATTCCAAATGATGGAAATGAAGACAACATGCAAATCACAACCCATGAAAGCCTCTTTATTTTTACTAAAGATATTATCTAAAGTCAATTATTGAGAGGAAGGGACATATCTGCATTCAAATGACCGAAAGATATGGTCCATATAAGTCACATATTGGTCATAATTTTAACCAAAGGAAGGTGATAAGTTATTCCATGAGGACTAGGATTATCATCAAATTAACCTTTTCATACTAAGGTTAATCGACCTAAGTAACAATCTTTCCATCACCCATAGAACATTTGATGATTTTGATAAGATTCATTTTAATCCTAGTGATGTCCCATTTGATGATTTCCATAAGATTCTTTTTTTTAACCTTCCTAGTCATTTCAAATTGAGAAACAAGGGCACAAGGCATGAATATTTTGACCTTTTCCCTCAAGAAGCTTTAATGTATATGTTATAAAATACCCCACCCCACCCTACATTTAGGATTTAGACGCTTTTACAAAAAGATTGAAATCATCCGTAAAGAAAAGGTGAGAGATTGGGGTACCACTATGGGTCACTTCAACACCCTGCCATTTCATTTTAACGCGATTTTTTTCACCATGCACATATTAATGCTTGCAATGGTTTTTACTGTGACTACTCTCCAAACAAGGCATATGAACCCAAGATATGGACTGAAGCCTGGACTGGATGGTAAATTTGCTAACTTATCATCTATATTGTGTTTAATTAACATTCACAGTATGGTAATTGACTTACCTATGTCGAGCATGTTTATTAATTTTGTAGGTCCATTTCCTTCCCCTCCAGCTAAAGACTTGGCATTTTCAGTTGCAAGGTTTATAAAGAAGGGGGGATCTTTCATTAATTATTATATGGTAGGCCCGTTGCCTTTTGTATTTCCTAAATGAACCAATCACTAGATTAAATTGGCTCCCAATAAGGGTTTATTTGATCTTAAATTAAGTTTAATTAAGTTTTATGTGTGTCAGAAATATAAATGAAATGTTGTCAAATTTTTTTAGACTTGTTACATGTTAATGACATTTTATCTACTCCTTTGTTTTAGTTTAATTTTTTTATTCCACTCACATTATTTCATCATTTTTGTGAAAATATAAAGATATTTGTAATAGATTTAATCACATGTAATAAATTCAACCTTTATAACTGCTAATAGCAGTCATAAATTTATCACTACTGTCAATTTTGTAACCGCTGTGAGCAATTGCAAATTTTAGATTCGTAACTCCTGATAGCAGTTATAAATATCAGATTTGTAACTGCTGACAACAATTACAAACATTATATTCGTAACTACTGGCAGCAGTTACAAATTAGGGTCATTGGTCATAACCTCATAGGAATTATAAAAATTTGTGACTGCTGTTAGGAGTTACAATATTTCTTTTGTCACCCCTTAAATTATGATGGTAAATAGCAGTTATAAAGGTCATTTGCGACAGCTAACAACACTCATAAACCACCCATTTTGGTGTAGTGTCAAGACCTCGACTTTACCATTAAGGTACATATCAAAATCATCACCAGACAAGCGTGACCGGCTCCAACCAACAACAATGCCGAAAGATCAACTACCGACCTCACCACCTCACAACTAAAAGGAACATGAATCTAAAGCTTTGATACCAAATTGTAACGTCCCGATCCGAACTTAAGGTTTGATAAAGGATCAACCCGATTTGAACCACACGTTAATCGTGAATTACAATGAAATACCCTAAATAATGCTTCTAATTCAGTTTTATTAATATTTAATGTTACACTTATAAGAATGCAAGTCTGAATTACAGTCACTACTTGATATGACTCAGGGGAAAAGCCTCGATGCTAAGTAAATAGAGCTACTAGCATAAATGAAAGTAATTATTTATGTGTATAATGCGCTCAAAATACGAAACTGCATGCAACCTATCGTAACAAAATGAGGGAGTGAGTTGAATGCTCAGTGGGAATTATGCAAATGCAGTGTAGAAACGAACGCAAGCATAAAGTACTCACATGCTACATTACATGCATGTGAAAATACGTATATACCTACATATATACATTTCAAAATACATGTATTAATGTATTGAATCGTTTTATTTCAAAAACATTATTTACTCCAGTATACTTCCTTATTTTTACAAAATAGACACCTTGTAGCATCATGCATAAAATGAGCATATTCCTTCTCGTTAACTGGCACCGTAAAACAAATGACATTTGTTATGGGAAAAACCTTACATTTCTTCCAAACGTTCATTAACTGAACATTTTTTAACTCACACCAGAGCTACTTAACCATACTATAGGACTTTCATTCAACGCACACATACATCGTGTTTAGAAAAATACTCTTTTTTTCCTTTGAAAGCCTTATATAACACATGATTGAGCTTATTATATTTCAAACCTCATTAGGTAGATTAACATAATTAAGTCACCTTATTTAACCATCCCATGTTACCACATGAGAATTAAACATTTAATGCATTTTTTACATTAATAAATCAATGAATTAATACCATCCATTTATGCCTTTTTCATGAATATTAAACTCATTACTTACCATTATCTTTAGCGATTCCACTGACACACACACATGTCACAACGCACCCACACCCACGATTTCATGGAATTTCATGGCGCGATATCGAGCACCAAGTAAACTGCAGTTGGTTTGGGGTCTTTCCCCACTAGGGATACTTTTTTCAACTTCTCACTTCGTCGAAAACCGCTTTTTTGCACATTACTCCCATTAATATATAAAATCCACTTTTCACATATTAAAGTCTACACACTTTATTTTTTAGTTTTAACACTAAAAATCCATTTTAGTCAACATTTACATATTTGATACTTTGCATTTCAAACATAGTGTTACACACTTTAATTATGACTTTTTGCATAAAGACCCATACTTAGCCATTTTATTCACATTTAGTCTTATACACTTTTATTATTTAGATTTTCAGCCAAAGTTGGCAAGAAGGCTATACTTTCACATATTTACACTTTTAACCCCAAAACTTAGTCTAACAAACTAAATAGTACACTTTGTATATGAAACTCCATTTGCTCATTTCATAATGATTCATTAACATTAAAATCACTATATTAATCTCATAAAATGGACATATACATACCAATTGTTCTTCACATCAAAGATATTATTTATTCACCTTAAAACATGAGTTTAAAATATTTTATTTCATAAAATGTTTGTGAATAGTGTGCTGAAAATTATCTATTTTTAAAATCCATTCAATCCTTCATTTTAAGTGCCCATTTTCATAGAAAATAACAAAAATTAAACTAATAAGTCTATTAGTACATTTAAAACCTCAATCAACATATTTTAAGCTCTAAATATGTAAAAAAAAATAAAGCTAAATATAGGTTTACTTCAAGAACCATTTCAAAATTATAAAATCCCATTTTCTTCTAAACTATATTTTGAAATCATGTAGTATTTAATCTTTAATCATGGATGGTTATTTATACACATCTAATATCAACAAGTTACAAAATACTCATACTACTATCATCATCAACTTAACTTAGTAAGATATAAGTATTTCCCACCTCAAAATGGTCTTCAAAATTGGTAAGGAAGGGGGGTGACTCCCCCACCTTCAAAAGTGGCCCTAAAGAGAGTCACAATATCCCACTCTTCAATCTCCCAAATTAAACTTCAATCTTCATGAATTAATCCTTCTTCTTCATCCAAAATCTATCTTCAAGCTTCTATAAACCTCAACCAACCTCCAATAATTACATCTCTAACAACCCAACATCCTTCCTATGGTTACACATGCTGAAATAAGGTGTTCTATGCTATAAAATCTTGGTTTGATGGGGTTTTTAAGGTGTCTCAAGGGTATCTACGAAAGAGAGTTCAAGGGGGAAGAGAGCGATGATAAATCTTATAGGAATTGAATGATGGATCCTATACACTCACCTCTATCTCTCTCTCTCTCTCTCTCTCTCTCTCTCTCTCTCTCTGTCTCTCTCTCTCTTATAAGCTATTATGGGAAGTCTTCAACTTATGATCCAATTAACAAGTGTTGTTGTGTTAAAAAAGGTGCAAAATACTTACCAAGACCTGCAAACCATGGTAGGAAAGTGACAACACAATGCACCAACATGTGACCCTAAAAACCCATTTGAAAAATGCCCCAAAGCACCCACAAATGTTGATTTGCGTCACGTTCTATCGCTAATTTATTATTTTTTTCACTTTTAACTTGAGAATCATACTCCTTGCATTTTTTTTGGCTAAGAAACATATTTACATTAGTCGTTTGGCCTTCCAAATTATCCTATACAAGGTGCACAAGAATCGGGACCTCGTGCGAAACATATTTTTTTCTATTTTTCTTCAGATGGTAATATTCCTTTTATTTTATGAGTCTAAATATATGGTCGAAATATTTTGTTGACTTACCGATTGTCCTAAACAATTCGTACAAGACTAGACTGTAATACCCCATAATTTTATTGGTTTTATTTAATGGGACTAATTAAATTAAATGGGATAATTAATTTGAAATTAATCTAGATTTAAATACGAGCGAGACGAGAGTTGGTATTTGATTATGATAATAATTTTCTATATTACTGGTTGAATATGGTAATATATGATTATTGAAGTTATAAAAAATTGTCGTGAGTCATAAATACGACAATTCAAGAAATTAAGTTGGGACGCACGTGTCAGTCACGTCAAGAATCGTTTAAAGAATTTAAAAGTAAATTGTAATTTTATCATCTATATGGTCATTTTGAGTGCGCCACCGTGTCCGAAAGGCTCGAAATAGTCAGAGAATACTAGTCGGGAGTTTAGTTTGGGTCCCGGGGCATTTTTAGGCCAAACTGGCAACCCAAGAGGGTATTCTAGTCATTTTAATTTTTAAAGGATTTTGACCCACTAATTTTAGGCTTTATTTATCAGCCAATATTAGGTCCATTAGGGCCATTATCTGTTAAAAATCAAGGAGTGGACAACGTGAGAAAGAGGAGAAGTTACAAGAAGGTTGCAAGGCCATAACTACCACACACCACCACTATTCATCGGAATTGTGACCGGAGAGAGGAAGAGAACCAACCCTTAACGTCATCAACAGATCATAACATCAAATTTCCAGGCAAGTGATTTGATTCATTAAGTTTCAGCAAATAATTTATCCATGATTGTGTAGGATTGGATGATAGCCATGAACAATGATTGAAACTCATGAAACTTGGAGATGAAACTCTAATTCTGGATAGGATTTGCATGTAGTTTGATTCTGGAAGTATTTCATTAACAAAATCATAACCCTTGATGAATTAAAAATGGATTTAGGAATAGAAGTATGATAATTCTTGAAGAAAATAGAAAAATAGGGTTTTTCATAAAAAATATGATGATTTGATCCAAGAAAAGTCTAATTGATGATGATTTAAGAGTTATGGAACGTTAAGAATCATGTAATTAGGTAGTATAATGACCCAATATGTTTACTTTAGGATTTAATATCATGTAATGAAGATATGGGACAAAACTGGGACTGAAAATGAAGCAAACCCGTAGCCTACACCTGCTTGATCGATCGATCGACATTCATAGGTCGATCGATTGACTGGATTGATCGATCGATACTTAAGGTCGATCGTTCGATTTCCCCAAAAACTGTGATCTTTTTCTCCTTTTTGATTTTAAGTGTTTTCGGCCATCGAACTTTGTAGTTGGGGATCATGTGAATACATTAGGACTTTAGAGAGACTAATATGGGTATACCTGAAGCCCGATACATATTATAATTTTGTTGGAATGTAACGTTGAATTTATGAGTGTTTGACCAATGATTTCCTATTTTATGATGCGAGAACATGATTTAAATTCTTAGGAGTGATAAGTTAGGATTTGGGACATAAATAAGGACCTCGGAGTACTGAATTGCTATGTGGGATACGTAGGAGACTTAGTAACCTCTTCGCATAGTTTTTAAGTACCCGGCGATATATATTATGTATAATCTGGAATAATAATAGTGTACGAATTAGACTAATGGTACATGGCTTAGAATATACCTTTAATAATATAAAAAGTTATCTAAGTTGTGTGAATGCTTAGTACATGGATTATTATGTGTATGGCATACCTACCATACTTATTATAATGGGAGGTCAAATTTCAGAATAAGACCATCTATTCTTTGTGTTCCTACGGGGGGATTTAGATTGGTACCTTAAGGACATAGCGTTTTGAATGTCTTATTTTTGAGTTAATAAGTCAGCTGATCATGGGAGCGTAGGTATGTGCGTGACCCATGGGTATGTGAACTATGTTCGCCTCTAATATGTGTGATTTTGTTTGTTGCAACGGTTCTTGAGCGATTCAGAACACATAGTCCTTATGTACGTGATGTACCAAGATTCGATATCAGAGTATGTGTGCACCACAGCTAGGCATAAGGGTGCCCTATTTGTATATTTGTGCTGAGAATAATATACTTGTATTTTTTTTTGGACTCTTTGTTAAAGTGGGAATAATTGTGACATTTTGAATGGGATTTAAAATGAGAATTTCCTATCGTAATTGTTATAAATTAATCTGATCAATAAAAAGGTGATATACAAGCAAGATATATTATAATGATATGAATAAACCCCTATATTTTTATGTGAGAATAGAAAGTGGTACAGACTAGTTAGTTAACAGCATGACTGGGAAGGGTTAAGGATATACGTTAGGCGTGCACATTAGTTGAGGGGTGAGGAACTCATGTGAGAGAAAGTAACTAACATGTATATAATATTCACTGTTTAATGCAATTTAACACTTGCTATAGTTTTAAACTATTTTCACCTCGGGCTCTAACCCGTTTGCCTTCAAATCTATTTTTCTTGTAAAACCTTTTTAGGTTCCCAGCCACAGGGACGCCAAGCATAGGAGTTCCATTACATTGACGTGCTGTAGCTATTGTGGAAGTTACCGTATCTCAATATTAGACGGCTCCACATTCAGCATTTGATTTTATTCTAGGTCATTCATCAATTAGGGCATGTCTCCCCTATCCCTTTAGAGGCAGCTTTCTCAGACTTTCAGTTTCATTTTAGTTTTGGATTTATTTATTTATTCAGACTTTGTATTGGGATTTATTCAGTATTTTGATTATTCAGGGGAGTGTTACTCCATACTCATTTTATTATTCTATTGTGATGTGGATGTGGATGTGGTATAGTTATCTTATAATTTAGTTGGTTGCATGTTAATTTAACTTAATAAAATTTGGCAACTCACTTTTTAAATATTAGGTGGCTAGTAATTGTTTAAAAATGTTTTTGACAGTGATGCTATGAACTGAACCAACTTGACATTTTGTATTAATTTTAATAAAGGAGTAGGTACCCAGTGTATATTTAATCGAGGTGTCACGGGTGGTATCAGAGCATCAGGTTCTAGCATCCTTAGGATCTGTACGACTTGTTATGTTTTCGCATAGCGTCCTTTGATATAGAGCCCTATATTTTAGGATTATTTTACTCTTTTGTGTATCTTACGTTCTTCAGCTATTTTTAGATAATAACTGTGTACTTATAAAAATTCTCTCTCATTTTAGATGCCTCCTCGACGTGCACAATGAGTTTCCAGGGGTGCCTAGCCCGAGCCTTAGCTTGCGCCAGTTCAAGGTTCTATGAACGTTGCGGAAGTTGCCTCTATTGTAGCCCAGGAAGTAAATGCCGCCTTAGCAGTTGTGCAGCAGGAACCACCTCAAGCATCGGTGGTAGCCCCAGTCCAGGCTCATGCATTTCCGTCTTCTTGGGAACGTGTCTGTGATGCCTTTCAGAAGGCGCACCCTTAAGAGTTTGCAGGAAGCTCTGACGTTATTGTATCGAGCCAGTGGAAGAAATACATCCAAAGACACTTGAGGATATACGAGTGTATAGATGTGCAAAGGCAGATACTGGGTACTTTTAAGCTGGTAGGATCAGCATTGTAGTGGTGGGAGTCCATTACCATCGTAGAGGAGAGAGATGTTCTTTATATTCAGGAGTTCTGGGTGCAATTCGACCGTAAATATTTTCCCTCAACAGTTCACACCGAGATAAGGCAAATATTGATGAACCTTAAGCAGGAAGGAAGGACAGTGGCAGAGTATGAGTCCGAGTTCACCAATCTTCTGAACAACATTCCCAGTGATATCCCTACTGAAGAGAAGAAGATCCAGAAGTTCATGGATGGGTTTACGTGGAGGATTCGTCAGCACTTAGTGGGTAATCTCTCGTTGGCCACCTATTCAGATGTGGTTAACGCAACATTACATCACTGCCAGGATCACCGCTTTCATTTATTAGAGGGTAAGCGAGCAGGAGAGTCCAGCTAGAAGGGCAGGACAGTGGGTAATGGTGCCAACGGGGCACAGCCATCTCAGGGTCAACACAGGCAGGGTGATCAGAGTTCCCAATAGGCGGATTCTAAGTGATTTAGATCAAGAGGCTTCAAGCATGGTCAGGGAGGTTTTTGGCATGCCAGCAGAGTCATCACGTCCATTAGGGCCGGCAGGGCTAGCACGGCCAGCTGCAGTTTCAGCAGGGCCAGCACGGCGAGGGTAGGGGTGGTAACGGCCATTAGGGTCGTGGGCAACGGGGTCAAAGAGGGGGGAACTTCGTAGGGAAATGTTTCATATGTGGAAAGATTGGACACAAATTCCAGGAGTGTCCTAAAAGCGGCAGGGCCCGTAGCAGTTGCAGTAGGGTACTTGACATGAGCCCCAGAGACCTATGTTTCCCGCCGCCCTCCCAGCACCACCACAGATGCCCGCATTGCCACCTATCCCAACAGTCCCAGTTCAGCAGGGACAGCTTCAGTACGGCCGAGTTTACCAGCTTCAGCAGGCCGCAGGCCCGCAGGATCCACCCGTAATTGAGGGTATGTTTTCTATTCAGGGGACTATGGGGCTTATTTTATTTGACACGGGAGCCACACACTGTTTTATTTCCATGAGATTTGCACACCCTATGGGCTTATTAGATACCGTGGAGAGCACTATTACTTGTGTAGATTCACCATTGAGTAGGGGTTTTGTGATTTCTTTTATATGTAGAGGTGTGGGTGTAGAGATTGGGAGGTTTACTTTACATGATGATATGTTAGTACTAGATATGTCTAAGTACGATGCGATTATTAGTATGAATTTTCTAGTTACGTATCGAGCCATAATTGATTGTTTTAGTAGGAGTATTATTTTTTCCATATCGAGACAGTAGATGTTCCTAGTGGCGATTGCCTCGTCCTAAGGGAGGATCGTCAACTCACTTGTACTATATAGAGGAGGATACCTCTAGGGAGGTGGTGATACCACTTGATTCGATTCCAGTTGTTAGGGAGTTCGCTGACGTATTCTCGGATATTACGAGATTACCTCCTAGTAGAGAGATAGACTTTATTATAGATTTGATGACGGGCACTCGGTCGATTGCCCGCGCACCTTACCGTATGGCACCGGCGGAGATGAAGGAGCTACGCTACCAGATAGAGTAGTTATTGGGTCAGGGGTTTATCCGTAGGGGTACTTCATCATGGGGTGCTCATTTGTTATTCGTTAAGAAGAGGGATCGATCTTTGAGGTTGTGTATAGATTACCGGGAGTTGAATAAATCTACGATATGGAATAAGTATCCATTGCCCCAAATCGATGACTTATTTGACCAGTTGAAAGGAGTTTCTTTCTTATCAAAGATTAACTTGAGATCGGGATACCATTAGTTAAGTATCAAGGAGCAGGACATCTCAAATACTGCCTTCTTGATGAGATATGGTTCTTACGAGTTTAGGGTTATGCCTTTTGGCCTAACCAATGCCCCAGCCATGTTTATGGACTTGATGAATAGGGTGTTCAGAGGGTTCCTAGACCAGTTCGTTATTGTCTTCATTGATGACATTCTGGTTTACTCCCAAATAGAGGAGGAGCATGTCGAACACTTGAGGCAGGTTCTGCAGACACTGCTTCAGAACGAGTTGTATGCAAAATATGAGAAGTGTGGATTTTGGCTAAAGGAGGTTCAGTTTTTGGGGCATATAATTTTAGACAGGGGGATATATGTTGATCTGGGGAAGTTATCATCGGTGAGGGAGTGGGGAAATCCCACGAAACCGACAGAGATACGTAGTTTCTTGGTCCTAGAGGGATACTAAAGGAGGTTTATTCGAGGGTTCTCAAAGGTAACGGGTCCTTTGACACATCTGACTCGCAAGGGCGTGCCATTTATCTGGAGCGATGCTTGCCAGTTAGATTTCGACGAGTTGAAGGACAACTTGACCTAAGCACCAGTGTTAGCATTCCTTAGGCCGGGAGTGGAGTATCTAGTCTACCCTGATGCGTCCTTACTAGGACTTGGGGGTGTACTGTAGCAGAAGAGTCAGGCTATAGCTTATGCTTCCCGTAAGCTTAAGCCTCATGAGAAGAATTACCCCACCCACGACATGAAGTTAGCGGTATTCGTATTTGCTCTTCAAATTTGGAGACATTATCTCCTGGAGGAAAAATTCCGTTTATTCATAAACCACAGGTCCCTATAGTACCTCTTCACGCATAAGGATCTGAATATGCATCAACGTTGGTGGCTTGAGTTTGTGAAGAATTATCAGTTAGATATCCAATACCACCCAGGAAAGGCTAACGTGGTAGCAGACACATTGAGCCGCAGGCCAATAAGTGAGGTAGTCGAGGTGTGGAAAGCGAAGTGGAAGGAGTTGGGACACCAGGACACAGTGGCCTAATCATTCATATCTGTGATAACAGTTACGCCCTAGATCATTATGAGAGTTATACAGCCCAGGCAGCAGACCCGTTCTGTTAAGATTAGATAGTATGATTACTAGTGGAGGGAGCCGAGTTTTACACCATTAGTTAAGATGGGGGCTTACGCTTCAATAGGAGGTTAGTTTTTCCTGAAGGGGAAGACTTACGACACGAGGTAATGACACACTCACACAGTTCACGATTCATGGTACATCCTGATGGAGATAAGATGTACCAGGATATGAGGTGACAGTACTGGTGGAGCAGGATGAAGAGAGATATTACCGAGTTCGTTTTGAAATGTGGCACTTGTCAGCTAGTAAAGGTGGACCATCAGTGGCTGGCAGGACTTTTACAGCCATTAAATCTTCCTATGTGGAAATGGGAGAGCAATCCTATGGACTTCATCACGGGATTACCTACATCACTGAGAGGTCACGACTCCATACGGGTGATCATGGATCGGTTTACAAAGATTGCTCACTTTCTACCAGCCCGAACAGATTACACTACGGGACGGTGTGCCCAAATCTTCATAGCTAAGATAGTGAGAATCCACGGGGTGCCTGTCAATATCGTGTCTGATCGAGATAAGATATTTATTTCATGGTTTTGGGAGATTTTCGTGGAAGCCATGGGTGCGGAGTTGAGGCTGAGTACATCATATCACCCGCAGATAAATGGGCAAACCGAGCGGATGAATCAGATGTTGGAAGACATGTTTCGTATGTGCATCCTAGACTTTGGAGGTGATTGGGAGCAGTGTCTTCCACTTATTGAGTTTGCCTATAATAACTCCTACCAGTTCACTATTGGTATGGCTCCATTCGAGGTGTTTTATCGTAGACCTTGTCGTTCCCCAGCATGTTGGTTAGAGGTTGGGGGTAACAAACTCCTTGGGCCGGAGGTGATTTAGGATACTTTGACGAGGATAGAGATGATACGGAGCCATATTCGAGTCGCTCTAGACCGACAGAAGAGTTACTCTGATGCCAAGAGGTCCTTTCGAGAGTTCAATGTGGGGGACCAGGTGATGCTCAGAGTGTCTCCTATGAAGGGGATTATGCATTTTGGGAAGAAGGGGAAGTTGATGCCCAGATATGTGGGACCATTCCCTATAATCGAGAGAATTGGGCCAGTTGCATATAGACTTAGTTTATCGGAACACTTGCATAGGTTCCATGACGTGTTTCATATTTCCTCACTGAGGAGAAATCTTCGGGATGATCTAGCCCATACTCACATTGATTTAGAGGATATCAATCTAGAGCCTGATAGTTCCTATGAGGGGGGGGGGGGCGGTTGCTATTCTAGACCATCCCGAGAGGAAATTAAGGTCGAAGATAGTATCGTTAGTACGTGTCAGTGGTGACATCATAATGCCGAGGAGTCAACCTGGGAGCGCAAGGATGAGATACGCGAGCGCTATCCAAGGTAATTTTTGCCAGGTATATTTTATTTCCAAATTTCAGGACAAAATTCTATTATTAGGGGGGGAAGTATGTAATATCCCGTAATTTTATTGATTTTATTTAATGGGATTAATTAAATAAAATGGGATAATTAATTTGAAATTAATATGGATTTAAATACTAGCGAGACGAGAGTTGGTATTTGATTATGATAATAATGTTGTATACTACTGGGTGAATATGGTAATATATGATTATTGAAGTTATTAAAATTGTCGCGAGCCATAAATACGACGATTCGGGAAATTAAGTTGGGTCTCGCGTGTCAGTCGCGTCAGGATTCGTTGTAATAAATTTAAAATTAATTTGTAATTTTATCATCTGTATAGTCATTTCAAGTGAGCCAGCGTGTCCGGAAGGGTCGAAATAGTCAGAAAATACTAGTCGGGGGTTTAGTTTGGGACCCGAGGCATTTTTAGGCCAAACCGTCATTTTAATTTTTAAGGGATTTTGACCCATTAATTTTAGGCTATATTTATCATCCAATATTAGGTCCATTATCTGTCAAAAAGTAAGGAGTGGGCAACCTGAGAAAGAGGAGAAGTTACAAGAAGGTTGCAAGGCCATACCCACCACACACCACCACTATTTGCCGAAATTGTGACCGGAGAGAGGAAGAGAACCAACCCTTAATGTCATCAACGGATCAGAACATCAAATTTCCAGGCAAGTGATTTGATTCATTAAGTTTCAGCAAATAATTTATCCATGATAGTGTAGGATTTGATGATAGACATGAAAAATGATTGAAACTCATGAAACTTGGAGATGAAATTCTAATTCTAGATAGGATTTGCATGTAGTTTGATTCTGGAAGTATTTCATTAACAAAATCATAACCCTTGATGAATTAAAAACATATTTAGGAAGAGAAGTATGATAATTCTCGAAGAAAATAGAAAAATATGGTTTTTCATGAAAATATGATGATTTGATCCAAGAAAAGTCTCATGGATGATGATTTAAGAGTTATGGGATGTTAAGAATCATTTAATTAGGTATTATAATGACCCAATGTGTTTACTTTAGGATTTAACATCATGTAATGAAGATTTGGGACAAAAATGGTACTGAAAACGAAGGAAACCCGTAGCCTACACCTGCTTGATCGATCGATCGACATTCATAGGTCGTTCCATCGACTGGCTCGATCGATCAGTACTCAAGATCGATCGATCTCCCCAGAAACTGTGACCTTTTTCTCCTTTTTGATTTTAAGTGTTTCCGTCCATCGAACGTTGTAGTTGGGGATTATGTGAATACATTAGGACTTTAGGGAGACCAGTAGGGGTATACCTGAAGCTCGGTACATATTAGAATTTGGTTGGAATATAGTGTTGAATTTACGAGTGTCCGACGAGTATGTCAACTATGTTCGTGACCCATGGGTATGTCAACTATGTTCGCCTCCACTATGTGTGATTTTATTTGTTGCAACGGTTCCTGAGCGATTCGGAACACGTAGTCCTTATGTACGTGATGTACCGGGATTCGATAACAGAGTATGTGTGCACCACAGCTAGGCCTAGGGGTGCCCTATTTGTATATTTTTTCTGAGAATAATATACTTGTATTTATTTCGGACTCTTTATTAAAGTGGGAATATGAATAATTGAGACATTTTGAATGGGATTTAAAATGAGAATTTCCTATCGTAATTGTTATAAATTAATCTGATCAATGAAAAGGTGAGATACACGTAGGATATATTAGAATGATATGAATAAACCCCTATATTATTATGTGAGGAAAAAAAGTGGTACAGACTAGTTAGTTAACGGCATAACTAGGATGGGTTAAGGATATACGTTAGGCGTGTACATGAGTTAAGGGGTGAGGAACTCATGTGAGAGCACGTAACTAACATGTATATAATATTCACTGTTTAATGAAATTAAACACTTGCTATATTTTTAAACCTTTTTCACCTTTGACTCTGACCCGTTTGCCTTCAAATCTATTTTTCCTGTAAAACCTTTTTAGGTGCCCAGCCACAGGGACGCCAAGCACAGGAGTTTCATTTCATTGACGTGTTATAGCTGTTGTGGAAGTTATAGGATCTCGCTATTAGACGCCTCCACATTCTGGATTTGATTCTATTCTGGGTCATTCATCAGTTAGGGCAGGTCGCCCCTTTCCATTTAGAGACAACTTTCTCAGGCTTTAAGTTTCATTTCAGTTTTGGATTTATTTATTTATTTATTCAGACTTTGTATTAGGATTTATTCAGTATTTGGATTATTCAGGGGACTGATACTCCAAACTCATTTTATTATTCCATTATTATTCTATTGTGATATGGATGTGGTATAGTTAGCTTATAATTTAGTTGGTTGCATGTTAATTTAATTTAATAAAATTTGGCAACTCAATTTTTAAATATTAGATGGCTAGTAATTGTTTAAAAATATTTTTGATAATGATGCTATGAACTGAACCAACTTGACATTTTGTATTAATTTGAATAAAGGAGTAGCTACCCGGTATTTAATTAGTCGGGGTGTCACATAGACTTTAGCGGTATCGCGCATTGTCACGTAAAGCGCTCGTTGGTTGTCTGAATCGCGTGAAACTTAACCCAAGTACTTAAAGTAATTATATAAACTCAAAATAAAACTCATGTGAACCATGCAACATAAAACTTTCTCATTTAATGCATATTGCGATACTTTGTTTTCGTACTATTTAAATGTTGCATCGTATTATCCTTGTCCGTGTCACATCCGTTCCTTGATATTTTTCTCTCAAACTTAACGGACGTCCTAGCTAATACTATTAGAGATCAAATACGTGTTCAGGCGACACATGCATTGTGGGATTTTTCTTATTTAAACTGTTTAAGTAATATGCCACTTTACGTATTACTTGACATGTTACATTTGGATTATTTATTCCTCGAATTTTTCTTTTGATAAAACACCTCAAATAACGTAAAATACCTAATTTCTAGGGAGGAGCATTATAGGATCCCAAGAAAAGTTATGAATAATTTATTCGATGATTTTTATTATTCAATTAATAATAAGAAAACCACCGAAAGTATATTAGCGATTCTTGGATTTCTCATTTCTAGAGTGGGGTAACATATTTGAGGTTATTGACCATTTATGTTGTGGATCGAGTTTTGCACCCACACGACACAACAAAGGTTGTTTAGATATGAACACAACAATACATGATTATGTACTTTTTAAAACTAAAATGCAACCCGACAATGATTTTTTGGACACGAACAAAACAAAGTTTGTATTTTTTACCTAGCATGATTTCATAAATTTCATAGTTTCCTAAATACTATGATCAATTAAACCGTAGGAACAATAACCCAATATAAACAAGACATGGTAGTGCAATCCGTAATTTTGATACGAACACGGCACGATACTACTTGGTGTAAAAAATATCCAGCACGAACACGACATCGAGTCAATTTCAAGTCAATAGATGTCATGTTTTAATGTCGTTTATAAAATTTTCACTCCAATTGAGGACATTGATTACTAGGAATAGAACACAATGTCAATGCATTATAAAAAAATTATCATATTCAAACTTTGAATTTTAAAAATATATTTACCATATATTGACCTTCTTGGGTTAGTATGTAAGCACCTTATAGTTAAGTAAATATGTTTAATTGTGTTGAAAATTTTAATGATATCACTTTGTCTAACATAGCCACTATATTTGTCTAATATAACTTAGTTTGTATAAATATAGTCACTACATTGGACAAAGTTATATCATTCCTTTGTATGATACTTTTTCTATCTTTCAATTTAAAGAAAATTTCGAAGCACCCACACATCGTGCGGGGTTGAAATCTAGTGAGTATTTAAGATTGATCACCCTTAATATAAAATTTAATGGGTGCAAATTTGAGTGTGTCTTCTAAGACGATTGCTTATTCCTTATTGATTATTGAATGTCTTAGCTTATCATTTACTTACCAAATGGTAACACTAAGCGATTTTTTGTGTCTCTTCAAATGACTACCAAGATGACCTTTGTTAGTGTATTTGAATGAACGAGTGGAAATACTAACAAGAACAGAATCGAATTAAAAGAACTAAATATACATATATAGGAACTGTAAAGCATCAAATTTAGAATTGAAAATCCTAATTAGTATAGGAAGCGGTGCAATTTTTGTTATGAATTTCTGAAATTTTTTCAAGACTTCTATCATTACTCAAACAATCCCATTGGCGAGGACTTCTTTTAGATTCCTACATTCTCTTAATTTAAACATTGATAACCAATTGCTTCAAGAAATTTATTTCCTTACTAGAACCTTTAATGCCATAAAACAAGGTTGAAAAGTGAGCATCACTGATGAACAAACAAACCACCCTTGAGCAATTATCTATGTGCTCTATGTTAATATTTTGTGTATGATGGTCATTGGAAAATGTACATTCCACCCCAAGACTAGGTATCTTACCTGCAAAGGTATGGAGTAAATCTTAGACAATACCAATACAAGTAGGCCATAACTTCATATCAATATATTTATTTTCATATGTACATAAATAAAAGGTGTCGATCAAGAAAGACGACTGCTTACCATCTTTATATCCATGTTGTCAGTCGTATTACCATTGCTTGCAAAAAACTAGTGGATGCTGTGTGGAGACAGTAATTAAATAAGTAATAACCATTAACCTCAGATTAATCTCAACAACTATTTATCTATAGTATTTGAAATTAGTTAGTTAAATTAAATTTCTCTATTTTGTTAGAATTATTTTATATAATGCTCCGTTATGTGTTTCATAATTATATTAATTCTAAGAGTCACTTTAGTTAATGAAAGGGTAATCCAAATACCAGAGTCAAAAGGACTCTTGGCATCTACCTTGATGGACGGTTGATACTAAGTGACTATTGGAGATTTAGGTCATGCCTCTGCCTATAAATAAGTGACTGATTTCCATCATTCAGACACTCTAAAATCATAACATAATGAAATTATAGGAAAGGGAGAGAAATCTAAATTCTCAATAAGATTTGGAATGCGTTGAAATTGGAGTATGTTCTTTCTACATACAAGATGAATCCTTGTTCCAAAATTCAGCTCTATTAGAGATCGCCAAGGTTGAATGCTCTGTCAATATTTCTAGTTGTGATAATAATGGAGGTATGTTATTTTAACACCATTTATGTTCCGCATAACTTTTAAATGTGATAATCATCAAGATCCAAGATCCTTTTATTAAGAACATTTGTATATGAAAATTTAATCAAATTAATATTTTCTTGATTAATATTATGGTATTCTTAAAAATGGTTTTACATATTTAGCTCAATTTAACGCAATTTCATATGATAGCCGTTATGGGTTTTTGATACTTCTTCAGTAAATGTTGGCTTTGGATACATAACCTAGTGTCAGGTGCACGATCATGAGAGTGCCACACTAAAGATGTTATTCCCGGGTTAATAATGCCATATACAAATATAAGATAATTCTGTTGAAATTAAATTACTTAATTAATAGATCATTTTAATAAAGATATTAAAATAATAAATAAGTAAACAAGTGACAACTTTTTTAACATTCCTAAATTATAAAAACTGAAAGCAAACAAACGTAATGGTTACAAAACTAAGTGAGAATTCAGTGTACAAAATCTGCAAGATAAACTACTATGACATACCCATTGAATACTTGGAGCCTACTAAAGGTTCTAATCAACATTTGACTTTGTTAAACAAGTTTAAAAGGACTGATAACCAAAAAAAAAAAAAAGGAGAATAATTCAACCAACCATTTATAGGTTTCACTAGTCGAAAAATGCTCTCACCATGGCTAGCAAGGTGGGTCCCAACTCGATGATCAATGGTAGTCAAATGAACTAAGTCAATCAAATTAAGGTCGGTTGATCCTAGAATAACACTAACCTTGACATCTGTGGAAAGGAATAAGTACGTAGCATGTCAAGATACAACCTAGCATGTCCACCGCTCTACCCAAAGAGGTGTAATACCCGTAACCTAGATTTTATCTCTTTCCATGTAAATTTGTCTTTATGAATGAATATTGAGATTTAACCATCATCGTAGCCTTCGTGCTCGTCGAATCAAAAATTTTATGGCTTAAAGTTTATAAAGTGGAAATCGAGAGTCATTCGAATGAGGAGAATGTTTTTCGAATGATCGGTTCGAACGAAGATCGAACGCACTTTTAACGATTGAGATAATGGTCTATTTCCCTCGCTGTCTATAATCTCGTTGTAAGATTACGTTCGAACGAAGTCCCTTATCGTTCGAAAGAAAGGGGCTTTTTTTTTAACGAGGTACTTCTCACGTCCCATTTAATCCAAACTTTTGGACTCATTAGTATCTCTTTAGATATCATTCGCACGAATAAGCTTCTCATTCGAAGGAGTCATTTAAACGAATGGAGCTGAACTCGAAAATTCTACATATTTGTAATGTGTTGTCAACACCATAGCCATTGGATCTATGAGGTGTCAATCTCTAGTTCTTCAGATGAAATGCAACGTATTTGGCATTCTTGGATTTGGTTTTAATTATTTGTTTTAAGGTTTGTGTGTTATTTAAGAGAGAGATGGAGGTTGGTTCTTACACCCATTTTTTTCTATCAACCATAGCTTCTCTCTCCTCTCTCTAGTTGCAAGACCACATCATCTTCCCTAAGCTATCTCTACCACAACTACACTAAACCTTGACCTTAATACACCATTTTCACCCCATTTCCAACCTTTATTATCCATCTCCAAGCTTTGTTAAGGATAGAAGTGGGTTGATTGATTCAAGCAAGTAGGATAATCTAAGGTAGCTTTGGAGTGTTTTTGATGAGCTTTTTGGAGTATTTGGAGTTAGCAGCTTCCATATTCATCTTCTTATTTGTCTCCTCTTCAAACTTCAAGGTAGAGTTTTTATCTCTCTAAGATTTCAAGGTTTGCAGCTATGAAAAATGTCTATGATGCATGCTAGTTAGGATTTAATGCTAAAAATGAAGATATTTTCTCACATATTCATGTCTTGCAAAAAATGAACTTTTCAAGAAGACAAAACCTAAAAGGGGTTTTATGAATAAACGGAATTTTTACCTAGAAAAATGGAAAGAAATCATGAAAAATATAAACCGATGATTTATATCTTGTTTAGTTACATATTTAAGGATTTCTAGGCTTGAAACTCTCCTTAAGATGTGTAGAAACATATAGTATAAAAGTAGAAGACGTTTTAGACGTGATAAAAGATATTGGAATGGGTTTTATGAGATAATTATATAGTGTAGAAAAATTCCCCTAAATTTGTGTTATAAATATTGTTATGAACGAAGAAAATTAATATTTAAAGTTACATGTGATATTGGGGTAGAGTAGTAGATATTTTTCTTAAATGGTCTTCAAAGACTAAATATATTTTAAGTAGTGAAACATAAAGTTTTGAAGAATGATTTTTGAACATAAAATTATAAAAGGATGGTTTTGAAAGTAAATGTTGATTTTGAGTGACATAATGATATAAATATGTTTTTTCACAAGGTTATGTTGAAAAATGGTAAAATATTTATTTTAATAAACATTGAGGATCCTAATTGTCAGACTTCGTCGTTAGACCATATCGGTCGGCTTTTGTGAAATACATATAAAGGAGACAAAATGGCATGTTGATCGTAGAAATGATTAAAGAATGGTAAAATGACGAAATAATGTGGACATTAGAAAAAAATGTTAAAACACATTAATATAGACTCAGATGACATCAAGAATAATGAAGAAGGGCCTGGAGTCCTGGGGTGAAAGACCTAAAATCATTAGCCAGAGCATATGGTAGCATAGTCTGAAGCCCTTATACTTTTGACTCATTTGAGTCTAGACTGTATAAGAGCTCATCTAGTTTGGAAATAGTGACAAAATAGTGTCTATCCTAGAAACCAAAGAGCTTCAGAGATTGGGTTGCTTCTTCTTCCATACATCTTGTGATGATCCTAAGACTATAGCCATCACTCACACACTTAGAATTTGATTCTTGCATATCATATTGCACCCTTATGTGTATTAATGTGGTGAGTGTGTTCTAATCCCTCAATTAGATTTTTAATAATTTTTTGGGAATTTTAAACATATTTTAAACAAGGTTTTATTTAATTAAAACTTGAATTAAAAAGTTTTGGGGTTAATATCTTAATATGTATTGTTGTGTTTATTGGCCTAAAGTTACTCTGGGTAGAAACCGAAAGCGCTAGAGACTCTAGGGTTGGGTTTGTAATTAATTTGGGACGCGCGTTTACATTCGTCCTCAGGCCAACACTTGTTGTTCTCTGATTGGCCCTAGGTGTGTTTCTTTACAGAGACATACCATCGCTTGTTATCAGCCCTTGGATCAACCCTTATCGATGGCCTGCATGTCTTTTGAGTGAATCCCCGTGTAAACCCTTAAGCCAATCACAGCCTGTTTAATCCACCGCCTGTTGTGAGCCCTTGGATTGCAGTCAAAGGAGCTTGACTCAATCTTAGCCATTGTTTTTTAACGATGTTCTGGAATCTTCCTCTCTTCCTATTTAAAGGCCTCCCATCTCTGCCTTCGAAAGCTTTTTTGCCACTTTGAGTTTTCTCAGAAAAAGAATAGAGAGAGAATAGAGAGAGAAGAGAGAAGAGAGAAGTTAGAGAGAGAAACCAGACCCAAGTTAGAAACCCTAACTTCGTCCAAATACTTCTCAAGCCCAAACTACTTACCTCTCCAGAAAAAAAACACCATAACCAAATAAACACCATCCTTAGTGTTTTCTTGAGTTTATGAGAGTTCTGGTTGAGAGATCTTGGGTTGCTGAAATCCTTGTGTTCATAAATCTTATTTCCAACTTAGACATAGACTCAGATCTTGTTTCTGGTTCAATAGAAATCATAGATCTGTAGTTTTGCATGTCATAATACACTTAGTTGCATTTATTTCTCATCTTGAGAATTTCGTTGTTGATTGTTTTCTGTTAAAACATTTTCTTTCTTCAGAATCAACAATAGATGTTTTTCTATTTCTGTTTTTACAAAACTTAACCTGACCTAGTTAGATTCGCACTTGGAGGGTTATCAATCTCCATAATATTTTCAAAAGTGATTGAGAAAGGTCTTGACCGATTTCTTAAGCAAGATCTCCGTGGAATCTGGGTTATTTTGAAAGGTCAAAAGGGTTCTTGGTTTTGTAAGAAAGAAAAATAACAAACTCACTGCATATAGACTTTATATGTGATTTGTTAGGATTGTCTGTAACTAATAAGTGTGTGTGTGTGTGCATGCATGTGTTTTAGAACATGATTCACAAACATCTTCACACTACAAACACTGAAAGTGTTGGCTATAAGATTTGGTGAACATAAGTCGACGTAAAGTGCTGAAACAAAGAAGAGTTGACAAACTGAGAGGACTACATCAACAAACAAGATCTGCAGAAAAGTTAAGGACGCCAGAGGGTATAATCCTAAACTTGTATAGATTTGTTTTTGTGTGCATGTTAGTTAAATAGGTTGTAACTCACATATTTGTTTTTGTGATTGTTTTTGTTTTACTCCGTAGAGGGAGTCGTGGATGTTTCCTCAAGGTTGAGGTTTTACCACGTTAAAAATCCTGAGTATTAATATTTCTACATCTTCTCATCTCATTCTGATGTGTGCTGAGTTTAAAACATTTTAAACTATTTACTAAAACTTGTTATCAAATCTTGTCCATATCTCGTACATATTTTTTGTTAACACATCTTGTGTTCAAAATTGTTTTGATTTAAGTAAATAGTTTCTTCAACAAACTTTCGGAGTTGCTTAAGTAGTTTATTTTCATAAACGGCTTTGGCAACGCTATTTCAATTGGTATCAGAGCTTTTGGTGAACCTTTTTCAAAAAGATCCTGAGTTTCTGAAACTGTTTTCTCAAAATCAATCATGGACGAGAAAAATGAAAGATATGGTAACTTGACCAGACCTCCAGTCTTTGATGGAACCAATTTCTCTTACTGGAAAGTAAGAATGATTGCTTTCATTCAAGGAACTCTGGGAGATGATGTCTGGGATATTATTGAAAATGGGTACTTTTATCCTACTAAACCAGCCACTGAAGGAAGTATTGAGAGGGTTAAGAAAATATTAAGTGAGTTTACTCAAGAAGAGAAACAAGTTTCTCGCAATAATAATAAAGGAAAGAATGCTATATTTATGTCTATAAACGAACATGAGTTCAAGAGAATCTCATCTTGCACCACTTCTAAGGAAGCATGGGATACCTTGATTACTGCCCACGAAGGAGACTCTAGGGTAAAAGCTGCTAAGACTCAGATGTTAATCCAACAGTATAATACCTTAATCATGTCTGAATCTGAGTCTTTCGATGATTTTTATATGAACCTTACTGATATTGTCACTAAACTTCATGCTAATGGTATAACTTATGATAGACAAGAAATTGTCTCTAAAATTCTGAGATCATTACCACAGAAATTTGACAATAAAAGATATGCTATTGAGGAGATGTGTGATATAAATCTAACTCCTGAATTACTCAGTAGCAAATTAAGAACTGTGGAAATGGAATTAGAGTTTAAGAAACAATTGACCCACACTAATAGGAAACATACCAATTCCAATCTTAGCTTTACTTCTAAGATGACTAAGCCTGAGTTAAACACCCCTAGTAATGATTCTGATGAGGACTGTGACTTAGAAAGTCTAGATAATCAGATTGCCCTAATGACAAAACAATTTAAGAAAATTGTGAAATTTAGAAACAGTGTTGCAAATAGACAGGGCAAGTCTAATTATTCTACTCCTTCAAATCACAAACCTCATGAGAAACCTCATGACAAACAGAACAAGGACAACACAAGACCTCACAGAGACCTCAAAAGACTGAATGCTATAGATGTGGTAAACTAGGACACATTGCTCAAGACTGTAGAGTTAATTTGAATTCCCAAAACAAACACTCTAGAGCCAACATCTGCAAAACCTGGGATGACTCAAGTGATTCTGAAAATGAGGAACCTGAGACATCTGATGGTTTTGATCCTTGTTTATCTTTCTTTGCCAAAATCATATATAATGATGATATTCCTGTGCTTGATATTGAGGATGAGCCTAGTAATTCTAGTTCTGTTATCTTGAATCATACATTAACTGGTTTAGATGCTTTACTTACTGAGAACATTAATACTTCTTCTTCGGGGTGTGTGAGTCAAAGGGGAATCGATAATGCTGATGTCAATGGGTGCGTGAGATTAAGAAATGAAACCTTAGGGGTCACTTCACACACCTCACTTAGTGACTCAGATAATGATGATCTCCCAGACATCCACACTCTATATACTAAAACTCTTAAGAAAAGCACTAGACTAGAAAAGATTGTGAAAGATCTTACCAAAAAGCTAGAGGATCTAAGCCTAATGGTAAAACTGAATGCTGAAGAGTATACTACACAATGCATGTCTCATGACAGTGAAGTTAAAGTGTTTGATGAAAAACTGAAGACTTTGACTGAAGCTAATGAAATTCTGGAGAAAAAATACAAAGGGACATTATTAGAATTGGAACAAACGAAAGAAAAGACAGCAACTGTTTTTAAAAAATTTACAAAATTTGAAAACAATTCAAAATGTTTTGAGGAATTTGTTGCTGAATCTAAAACCAATTCTGATGATAGAACTGGAATAGGGTTTTGTCCCAATTTGAAGACTCAAACAAAACATGTTGAACCTATCAAGTTTGTGTCAGGAGGCAAAAGACCTATTGAAACATGTCCAGACTTTCATTCTCTAAAAACTGAGTTTGATCATCAAAACACTAACACTGAAGATGCAAGTTTCTCTAAGCATGAAAGTTTACCAAAAGGAAAATATGTCTGCCCCCCTATTAGGAAAAGTGAACCTGCCTTCAAACCTGTGCTACCTAGGAATAAAATTCAATCTCAAAATCTCTCAAAACCTTTGTTTAGAGACTTTCCTAAGGAAAACCCCATTCTGAGCAATCTTTATTGCTCCTATTGTGATATATACGGTCATTCCTTCGATAACTGCTATGCTAAGAGACTGATTAAACCTGTCTATAATTCTTCCATGTATCAAAACTTTAACTACTCTAGGAGGAGTCGTAACAACTATGTCCTTCCCAGGCCACCAGACAAAAACTCCAACTATAGGAATAGAAAGACTAAACCTAAAAGGACATTTACTCGAAGGATTACCAGAAACTTTTCTAAATCAAATGCTCAGGACTTTAAATTTATTCAAAATCATGCGCAAAATGTTTTTCAACAAAAATCTAATGCTCGCAAATTTTATCAAATGAGAGCAAACAAGCGCAAACAGAAAACCAGAGCAATTTGGGTTAGAAAAGATGATCTAGTACCCCAGATGAAGTGTAATATTGTTGTTTCTGCTCTAAAAGCTGAACTTACAACTTCTGGTTGGTACTTGGATTATGGATGTTCCAAGCATATGACGGGTGATGATACAAAACTTTTGAATAAAACCCACTTTGATGGTGGAAAAGTTGTTTTTGGTGATGGAGTATCATCCCAGATCATAGGCAAAGGAACTCTTAAAGAAAAAGGTCTTCCTGTTCTTGAAAATGTTCTCTTAGTTAAAGGTCTTAAGGCTAATTTACTTAGCATTTCGCAATTTTGTGACTCAAACTATACTGTTACCTTTTCAAAGAACAATTGCAAGATTTTAAATGAAAAGGGAGAATGCTTAATTACAGGATTCAGGACTCCTGACAATTGTTATACTGTCATGTCTAGTTCTGAAATCTGTAATGTTGCCAGAATGGATGAAAATGAGATATGGCATAACATAATGGTTCACATTAATTACGAAAAATTGAGTAAATTGTCCTGTCAACAAATAGTTAGAGGAATACCAAAAATTAAACCTATTCATAACATTGTCTGTGGTCCCTGTCAAGAAGGAAAATTGTTAAAGCACCTCATAAGAGGGTTAAAGATATCCTTACCTCTAATCCCTTAGAACTCATCCATATGGACCTAATGGGTCCTTCTCAAACTGTTAGTCTTTGTGGACACAGTTATATTCTAGTTATGGTTGATGACTTCACCAGATTCACTTGGGTAGCTTTCTTAAAACAAAAATCGGTACTTTTCAAACTTTTTTAAAGATTCTTTTACGGATTGAGAATGAAAAAGACACTCAAGTGAATAGAATCCGAAGTGATAGAGGTGGTGAATTCAAAGACACTGGTATTGTAGAATATTGTGACTATAATGGTTACAAACATGAGTTCAGTGCTCCTAAGACGCCTCAACAAAATGGAATAGCTGAGAGAAAGAATCGAACTCTTCAAGAGATGGCACGTGTCATGCTCCATGCTAAGAACTTACCTAAGTATTTTTGGGTAGAATCTATTCGTACAGCTTGCCATCTTATTAATAGGGTCTATCTTAGAAAGAATTCGAAACAAACCTCTTATGAACTTTGGTACAATAAAAATCCTAATCTTAAGTACCTTAGAACCTTTGGTAGTACCTGCTATGTGTGCAAAGATAGGGAACACTTATCAAAATTTGAGAGTAGGGGAGATAAAGCCATATTCTTAGGTTATTCACCTAACAGTAGAGCTTATCGAGTTTATAATCTCCGCACTAAGACCTTAATGGAATCCATAAATGTAATTGTTAGTGACACTACTGTAGAAAGCAAGACTAGTGAATTAACTATAGAAGAAGAATCGTCAAATATTTTAGAAAATGACTCTTCTGAAATAGATAATTCATTACCTATTGAGTCACCTGAAGTACCTAACTGGGTTTCTAAAGATCATCCCATAAACAACATAGTTGGTAACCCTAGTGAGCCAGTACGTACAACATCCCAACTTAGAAATTATGCTCTTTATGCATGCTTTGTTTATCTTGTGGAACCAAAGAATGTAAATGAGGCTTTGAATGACTCTCACTGGATTTCTGCTATGCAGGATGAACTTTTACAATTTGTCATTCATGATGTTTGGTATCTTGTTCCACGTCCTGATCACAAAAAGGTTATTGGTACTCGTTGGATTTTCAAAAATAAAACTGATGAAAATGGGATGATAATTAGAAATAAAGCTAGACTAGTTGCTCAAGGTTATTCCCAAATAGAAGGACTTGATTTTAATGAGACGTTTGCTCCTGTTACTCATTTAGAATCAGTTCGTCTGCTTCTTGCTATAGCTTGTCACATGCATTTTACATTATATCAAATGGATGTTAAATCTGCGTTCCTTAATGGAATACTTGCCGAGGAAACCTATGTAGAACAACCTAAAGGGTTCATTGACCCTAATTATCCTAATCATGTATTTCGGTTGAAAAAGGCTTTATATGGTCTTAAGCAAGCTCCTAGAGCTTGGTATGAGCGCCTGTCCAGTTTTCTGCTGGACAAAGGTTTCAAAAGAGGTGGAAATGACCAAACCTTATTTGTCAAACATTTTGGCAAACACATTACTATCGCTCAAGTCTATGTAGACGATATCATATTTGGATCCACTTCTACCTCAGAAGTAAAATCTTTTGCTGAAATTATGAGTAAGGAATTTCAGATGTCCCTTATGGGGGAGTTACAGTTCTTCCTAGGTCTCCAAGTCAAACAACAACCAGATGGCTTGTTTCTTTCGCAGACTAAGTACGCATTAGAATTAGTTAAAAAATTTGGCCTCGAGAGTGCTAAAAGTACTAAAACGCCTATTAGTACTACTGAGAAATTATCTAAAGATGAAAATGGAAAATCTATAGACTCTACTTTATATCGTAGTATGATTGGCACATTACTCTATCTGACTGCCTCGCGTCCTGATATCATGTATGTTGTTTGTGTTTGTGCGCGTTATCAAAACAACTCCAAGGAGAGGCATTTAAAAGCTGTTAAACGCATAATTAAATATGTTAAAGGCACTCTAAATTTAGGAATTTGGTACACGAATGACACACCTAGCACTATTATTGGGTACACTGATGCTGATTGGGCTGGGTGTACTGATGATAGTAAAAGCACTTCAGGCGCATGTTGTTATATTGGTAATAACTTGGTAGGATGGAGTAGTAAAAAACAGAACTGCACATCTCTCTCGACTGCTGAATCTGAATACATAGCCGCCGGTAGCTGTTGTGCCCAATTGTTATGGCTTAAACAAATGCTAAGTGATTATGGTATTTTAGAACCCACACTTCATCTCTATTGTGATAATCAAAGTGCGATTAATATTTCTAAGAACCCAGTTCAACACTCGCGAACTAAACACATTAAAATAAGACATCATTTTATTCGTGAATTAGTTGAAACCAAGGAATTAGAAATCAATTATCTTTCTACTAATCTACAACTTGCAGATTTATTTACCAAACCTCTTGATTATAATAGATTCATTTCTTTACGTAAATCTATTGGTATGATTTGTGTTGAATAAATACCTGTTATATTTTCCAAGTTTCTTCCCTTTGTCCATTTGAGACAAAATGGGGGAGAAATTTGAGTCTACTGCATATACTAAAAATCTTGATCTTAGTAAATCTTTGCAGGTATTCTTCTTGTACAGTCATTCTTTATTGTAATAATAGGATGTTAACCTGTATATATAGTTGAGTTATGTAATTTTTGCTTTCTAGGAATTGGGTAGATAGATCTTTTATAGGAATAGGATTTTTTTTCTTATTTGTTGTCGCCCTACGAGTTTAGATGACTCAAAAGAGATTTTGTCTCATATTTCCAAAGGGGGAGATTGAAGCCCTTATACTTTTGACTCATTTGAGTCTAGACTGTATAAGAGCTCATCTAGTTTGGAAATAGTGACAAAATAGTGTCTATCCTAGAAACCAAAGAGCTTCAGAGATTGGGTTGCTTCTTCTTCCATACATCTTGTGATGATCCTAAGACTATAGCCATCACTCACACACTTAGAATTTGATTCTTGCATATCATATTGCACCCTTATGTGTATTAATGTGGTGAGTGTGTTCTAATCCCTCAATTAGATTTTTAATAATTTTTTGGGAATTTTAAACATATTTTAAACAAGGTTTTATTTAATTAAAACTTGAATTAAAAAGTTTTGGGGTTAATATCTTAATATGTATTGTTGTGTTTATTGGCCTAAAGTTACTCTGGGTAGAAACCGAAAGCGCTAGAGACTCTAGGGTTGGGTTTGTAATTAATTTGGGACGCGCGTTTACATTCGTCCTCAGGCCAACACTTGCTGTTCTCTGATTGGCCCTAGGTGTGTTTCTTTATAGAGACATACCATCGCTTGTTATCAGCCCTTGGATCAACCCTTATCGATGGCCTGCATGTCTTTTGAGTGAATCCCCGTGTAAACCCTTAAGCCAATCACAGCCTGTTTAATCCACCACCTGTTGTGAGCCCTTGGATTGCAGTCAAAGGAGCTTGACTCAATCTCTTCCATTGTTTTTGAACGATGTTCTGGAATCTTCCTCTCTTCCTATTTAAAGGCCTCCCATCTCTGCCTTCGAAAGCTTTTTTGCCACTTTGAGTTTTCTCAGAAAAAGAATAGAGAGAGAATAGAGAGAGAAGAGAGAAGAGAGAAGTTAGAGAGAGAAACCAGACCCAAGTTAGAAACCCTAACTTCGTCCAAATACTTCTCAAGCCCAAACTACTTACCTCTCCAGAAAAAAAACACCATAACCAAATAAACACCATCCTTAGTGTTTTCTTGAGTTTATGAGAGTTCTGGTTGAGAGATCTTGGGTTGCTGAAATCCTTGTGTTCATAAATCTTATTTCCAACTTAGACATAGACTCAGATCTTGTTTCTGGTTCAATAGAAATCATAGATCTGTAGTTTTGCATGTCATAATACACTTAGTTGCATTTATTTCTCATCTTGAGAATTTCGTTGTTGATTGTTTTCTGTTAAAACATTTTCTTTCTTCAGAATCAACAATAGATGTTTTTCTATTTCTGTTTTTACAAAACTTAACCTGACCTAGTTAGATTCGCACTTGGAGGGTTCTCAATCTCCATAATATTTTCAAAAGTGATTGAGAAAGGTCTTGACCGATTTCTTAAGCAAGATCTCCGTGGAATCTGGGTTATTTTGAAAGGTCAAAAAGGTTCTTGGTTTTGTAAGAAAGAAAAATAACAAACTCACTGCATATAGACTTTATATGTGATTTGTTAGGATTGTCTGTAACTAATAAGTGTGTGTGTGTGTGCATGCATGTGTTTTAGAATACGATTCACAAACATCTTCACACTACAAACACTGAAAGTGTTGGCTATAAGATTTGGTGAACATAAGTCGACGTAAAGTGCTGAAACAAAGAAGAGTTGACAAACTGAGAGGACTACATCAACAAACAAGATCTGCAGAAAAGTTAAGGACGCCAGAGGGTATAATCCTAAACTTGTATAGATTTGTTTTTGTGTGCATGTTAGTTAAATAGGTTGTAACTCACATATTTGTTTTAGTGATTGTTTTTGCTTTACTCCGTAGAGGGAGTCGTGGATGTTTCCTCAAGGTTGAGGTTTTACCACGTTAAAAATCCTGAGTATTAATATTTCTACATCTTCTCATCTCATTCTGATGTGTGCTGAGTTTAAAACATTTTAAACTGTTTACTAAAACTTGTTATCAAATCTTGTCCATATCTCGTACATATTTTTTGTTAACACATCTTGTGTTCAAAATTGTTTTGATTTAAGTAAAGAGTTTCTTCAACAAACTTTCGGAGTTGCTTAAATAGTTTATTTTCATAAACGGCTTTGGCAACGCTATTTCATAGTCGATGGTGTGAAGCCCGTTAAAGTATGAGGATATTGAAAGATTTCGGTAAAAGATAATGGAAGAAGGAAATGATATTGGTTGTGCTTGAAAATATGTAAGTAATACAACCCAATGAAATGTTCTAAAAATGATACTAATGAAGAAAATATGATTAATAGTCTCTAAACCCGATAAATGGTGGTATAAATGGTTAAGTGTGAGTATGAGCTCATAACACCCTCGGAAGATAAACATATATCATGTTTTCTTTTCTATGAATTCTTTTGAAAATCAATCAAACTAAACATGTTGGCCTTGGCATTTTTTTATTGCCTTTAAATATTTTCAGTTAGGCTCTTACCAACGGTGGCATTCCCATAATGGAGATTTGTTCTTTTCGTAGCTCCTTCCCATTCACCCTTATATATATAATAAAATTAAACATTATCACGAGCAACGGTTCTTACATGCATAAATTCCCCATAGATAATAAATATGTAGATGAAGAGATTGATAGGATAACATCTCACAAAGCTCAAATATACATGCGAAATTAAAATTCAAAGAGCTTGTGCATGTGTAAGTGGATGCATATTCAAAGTTGAATCCATAAAGCAAATCAAGTTCGAAACACCTCCATGCGGGCATGATTAAGAACAATCTAAGTTTTAGCAATCATAACAAATGTTCCAGTCACATGGATAGCACATAATTAGTTGGATTCAAACACATCAATATGCCACCTACACAAAAATAAAAAATCTTTTTGTGTTTTTATAAAAAAATTCAAAAGACACTACCAATTTTGAAAACAAACTAACTCGAACGACATAAAAAATATTTTTGAATTTTTCAGTATGACTCAATAAGTAAAAAATCAAAATAAAAAAAGATACACATGTCATAATACTAGCAAAAATATATCATGAACATAAACTAGAGTATGATAAACAAGCAAACCCAATCAACCATTAGATATAGCATGGGAAGTATCATGTGTCAGCAAACGAGAATCGATAATTCTATTATGTAAAGCCTCCAAATCCAATTTCCTAACCCAAATAAGTGTAACATGATGCTTAAGGGCTTTGGTAACCACGGTGACTCTATTCTTGGGATTTTAATGACCATTTTTATGATCATAGCAAAACCTCCTAAGGTGACATTTCCTACTGCAATGAGTGAAAGTTTAAACACAGTGAGGGATGTTACCTAAGGGTTGACCTTTCTTAACATTCCTAGTAGACTCTCTCAAATGCATGGTCTTGACTTTAGTAGAGTAAGCATATGTATCAATGAAGACAATTCCACACTTGTCATCTTTGATTTTGACCGCGCCTAACATCTTATCCAACTTTTTTAACCTAGATTCCAAATCGAATTTGACACAACTGGAGCCTCTCAATATTTCTTTAATCTCAACTATCCTCGACTTGAGTATAAGCCTAGACTCCTTAAACACTAGATAATCTTTCCTCATAACCTCCATCAAACCACGGAGGCTATCTCTCTCACCCTCAACGAACTCTTGTTTCTCTCGAAGAGTCCTCTTGCGTGCCCTAAGGTCCTCAATCAAAATACTATCATCATTTAATATGGTATATTCATTTAACATATCTTCTAAATTCAATTTAGCCTTCTTTACTTTCAAAGTTTTCGTGTACAACTCACGGAAGGCAACTTGGAGTTCACTCTCATCCCGCCCTTCTTTATTCTCACTCTTATCTTTAATATCTTGACCGTCACTCACTTAGAATCCATAAACAATGGCCTCTCAAGTGTCATGGGAAGAATGGTCATCAAAGCTCACATAACTAGCTATGAACGCGGTGAAGTTACGCTCAATGGGAGAATTGGTTCCCTCTTTCGGATCAATATAACTAAGGGTTACATTATATTCTTTTAAATTCTTTCCCTCCTTCATTAGTTTAGTGGGGCACTCAGCTACCTTATGGCCATAACCCTCATAACTATAACATCTCTCCTACTCATCCCTCTTTAAATTATCATTTTGATTCTTAGGGAAGCGATCTTCCTTGTTTTGCATATTTTTCTCAAACCTTTTCACATCTTTCGATTAATTCTGGAATTTGAGAAATTTCCTGAATTTTTTGCCAACATGTCCATATCCTCAAACTCAATGTCAGACTCATCATCCAAAACAGGTGTTTCCTCCTTTCGGGCTTCCAAAGCAGTGCTTGTATGTTTCTTCTTCTTAGTGTTAGAGGTGAACATATTAATCTCATAAGTTTTTAAGTCATCAACAAGCTCTTCAAGTTTTGTATAATCTAGAGTACTCAAAGAGTTCAAAATAGTCACTTTTAGATTAAATTATTTAGGCAGCGACCTTAAAATTTTTGTGATTACTCGATTGTCGGGTATCTTCTCTCCAAAGTTAAAGATGAGTTAACTATACCGAGCAGTCTATCATATAACTCATCAAAAGACACATTCTCCATTATACTAATGGTTTCAAACTGAGTAGTGAGGTTTTGAGTTTGAAAACCTTAACAACACAAGTTCCTACAAGGGTGAGTTATTGGAAGCCTTCACTTTTAACGTTCGCAAGTTATAATATGATGAAACTCCTTCGGGGTGACATAACAAAACAAAGCATTCAAACCTAAAGAGTTATAATGTGCTAACCTATGCTCAGCCTCATTCCATGATTCTATAAATTTTAAATGAATTTATTCACCTTCTCTAGTGATAGGTGGATATCACCCATTAACAATTCCTAACTAAACATGCTCATCCACAGCCTTATGTGTTGATTTCATACGCATTTTCCAGTATATGTAGTTCAAACCATTAAACATCGGGTTCGAATACCATCAAAACCAACCAAATCCATGCCCAACATAAGGGGAACTAAACATTATAACTTAGTGTTATATATCTGATACCAATTTGAGAATGCAGTCCCACTAGGCAAGGATAGTCCGAATTAACAAAAAGTCTAATTTTTTATATTTTCCAAATTTTAAAGTCAAACTTTAAACTCATTAACCCTATTAAAATTATTCAACAAATTAAACTGTCATGTTGTCAGAAACCTATTTACCCAACTTTATCTTTTTAATCTTAAACATGCATCTTGGTGATGAGCAGATAGAATAAATAAATTCAACACAACACGTTAATGTATGAGAAAAATCACAAAGGGAAAAACCCAAGACGACCCAGCCATACAGTTCACTATGATAAGGTTTTACAAAGACTAGACAGTAGACTTACTTAATGAATCACCTCATTCACAAGGCTTGACGTTCTTCTATCTTCAACCTTCCCTCCACATTGCAACAAAGGAGTCTACCTACACAAGTTGCCACAATGCACAAGTCCACACGTGCCTTGATGTCTACTTAAGCACAGGGGTGGGGTTCAACCCATAAATCCAAATATAGGACTCCTCTTTGAGTGTTTTTCGAGAGAAATGTGTTCAAGTTTGAAACTGTGGGAAAATATTAAAATCTTACTTTTGGAATTTACGAATAAACCATATTCTTGTCTTTTTTAGGTTTTTATGAAATAAATTGTGTGAAATACTAATTGAAAAGGTCAATATTATTTTATGTGAAATAACAAAACAAAACTAGAAGGTATCACAGAATGAGAATAAAGTTAATAATAACACTATAATGAATAAGCTAGAAAATGGGGTGAGGAATGGACCTCCTTATAGATCTTTATTATTGAATTTAGAATGTATGTATGATGGTTTTTGTAGTGGTATCAAGGTAATATGATAGGGTGAGGTGGATGAATAAATGTGGTAAGAAAGTGAGGTGGGGGGATGCTAGAAAATTAACTTTTTTGAAAAAAGAGAAGGGTATAATTTCGACATAATGTTTGTTGACTATTAAAAGGGTCCTCTCTTAAGGGTGAGGTCATGAACCCTTCATACAATTCCATTTAGGGATATCGGGTGTCGATTGGCATGGCCCCCGGCCTTCCCATCAGCACAGAGCTGCCTTGTTAAGCATGTAAAGTATACCTTGCTAATAGGCAGGGGATCTGGGGTGCCAATAAGTAGTCCGTAACAGACTTTTTCGAACAAATGGACATAAAATGCAAACCATAAGTTTGAATCGTACACAATCAAGATCATTGGGAAGGGAATTCAGAGGCTTTCAAGAATCCATTGAGCTACTCTAGGGTCCAGGAGCTCATAGAAGTCAAATGGGGCTCAAAAGCGCATGATGGACTCAAGATAAGGTTTTTGGAGGAAAAAAGGTCATTTGTCTTAACTGTGAGGATGATTCATAAACGGCGCATGGACCGTATGAAAGGTAGTTAAGAGACCTTCGAGAACCTAGTGACCTCCAGATCATTACTCAGAGTGTAACTTAGGGTTTATGATGAATGGATAAGTGTTAGGGGCCTAAGGAGGTGCTTAGGGGGGTCTAGGATGTAGTGTTTACAAGGATTAATTAGTAAAAGTAAGTTTGGAATGTTGAATTTAGTAAGGTATTTTTGTATTATCTAATGAATTATAATAGATTTATTGCATAAGTTTATTAAGGAATTTAATAAAGATTAAGTTATTTACTTAAGATGGAAACATCAGTTAAGATATAAAGGGGCATAATTAAAATACTTGCTAATATTATGAATATTTTGTTAGGTTTGGTTAGGAGCGAATAAATTGGTTAGCTTTGGACTGATTTAATTTTCTTCTGAGTATTTTCTATTCAATGAAAATTGAAATTATTTCATTAGAGATATGCAACAATGATTCTAACCTACTAGGTAATAAGGGGTGTTAGGATTTTTCTAAGGTGATGGGACACATCTGAATGCATGTGAAACATCGACAGGACAAGCCTATCCTTCAAACGATATTAGGAAGTTGTTCGAATGACCTACTGGTTCAAGATTTCGTACAACTGTTTTGCTCTCCTTAGGCACTCACAGATATATTGACAAATAATATTCTCATAATTGCTATAATATTTTATATTCCTTTTTCCCTCGATGTTGCCTAATTCTTCACACACACACACACACACACACACACACATATACCAAAATGGTCAAATTGGCACCCTTCAAGCGGCCAACCTTAACCGTGACAAAAAAACATGTGTTTTTGTCACGGTCATTGACCGTGACAAGGCTGTGACAAAAGTTTGTCAAGGTCAATGACCGTGATAAGACCGTGACATTTACGGTTATCATAGTCTTTTCACGGTCAATGACCATGATAAACCTTATAAACTTGTCACGGTTAAGGACCATGACATGTCCGTGACAATTCTGTCAGTAAAAAAAACCTTCCCTCTTCTTTTTTCCCACCGAATTCTACTCCCTCCATTTCTCTCTCTCTAAGAGACTGCACTCTCTCTCTTACTACGATTTTGGTACGTTTTATCTCTCTATTTCTCTTCCATTTGTATATATATGTGTGTATATGTGCGTGTGTGTTTATATGAGTGTATAAATGTGCGCGCTCGTGTGTGTGGTGGATTGAGGGGGCAGGGGTGGGGAGGGGGTGTATGTGTGCATGTGTGTGTGTTTATATATGAGTGTGTGTATATATGTGCGTGTGTGGTGGGCAGTGACAGTGGGAGGGAGGGGGCGGGGTTGGGGGTGGCAGGGGGGTGGGGCTATGTGTACATGTGTGTGTATATGTGCGTGTGTGTTCTTGTGTGTGTGGTGGGGGGGAAGGGGTGGGGGGGTGGCGGGGGGGGGGGGAATGGGGCAGGGGTGATTTTTAATTTTTTTTAATCAAATTTTGATTAGTTTATTAGATATTACCCCTCATATGCAAGTAGTTCCCCTTGTAAAAGAATTTATTGATTAAATATTGATTGGTTATTAATTTTTTTAGTAAATTAATAATTAGTGCCCCTTTCATATGCAAGTAGGATTGCCCCTAATTGTAAATTAGTAAATTAATAATTGTATACTTTAATTGCTAGTTTAATTAATGAAATGAATTAATTGAGTAGATGAATTAGAAGGAGTAAGGGATACACATTTGTTGTTGCTATTTCGGTTGGATTATTATGAATCGATGTTCGGTTGGTTAATTTTAGAAGTAGCATGACCAGTGGATTATTGTTCATTTGGGGGTGGAATTTTTTAATTTTTTTTTAAATTACTTTGTATCATGAATAATATATATATATATATATATATATATATATATATATATATATATATAGTATGATAATTGAATGAAACATACTTGAAATTACATATAGTGCGCATAGATACTAGCCTTCTCGTTCTAATGCGTACGCATTCAATATCCCTTAGACCCGTTCGAGAGTCATTACCCCTGTAATGAGATCTCTCGAATTGTCCCATTTGGACATTTTGGGACTGCATAATTTCTGTATAATAATATTCTTAGTGGCTTAAAGTAGTTACTTTTGGAGGAAGTTCTGCAGTCATATCCTAATGTTCTCTGGGTACATACTAGATTGACATGTGTGACTGTTATTTCAATTGATCAATTGAAATAACACTCACACTTGACAATCTACGTCGTGTACTTGGAGAACTACGAGGATATGCCGCCGAATTTATCTCAAATCGTAACAATGATGTCATAATGATGAAGAGTTTTTGTGTCTGTATGGTAGGCGTAAGAATGGTAAGGTGTTTGAGTGGAAAATAGTTGAAGTACATTTGTTAAGATGGGGTATGCAAGATATTTATCGATTTTGAAGTTTTCACGATGAATTGAAAGTTCCTTTTGTCCCCGAACAACCTTCACAACAACCTTCAACAAGTAGGATAGATGTATAAGGGGATGACGTAGATCATAATATGTTAGAGGATTTAGTTGATGATGCGTACGAATTTTATGAAGAGCAAGAGAATGAGGTTACTGGTGATGTATAATGCTCAGGTGCTCGTGAAGATATCACGATAAACCTTGATGATGACTACCAAAGTTTAAAATTTAAGGCAACCCAATCGTTTTACTTTGGCTGTGAGAAAGATCAAACAACTTTACATGCCATGGTTGGTTTGCACAGTTTGAAGACGCAGTTTGGTTTGCCTGGCAATAGCATGACAGGAATTCTGAATTAGGTGAAGGGATTACTACCCAAGGAGAATACGCTTCCAAATAGCTATACCGTTATGAAGAACAGTTTGAAAGGTTTGGGAATGAAGTATAAATTGATTCATGCTTGTGTGTATGATTGCATACTATACTGAAAGGAGTATGAAAATCTCGATTGTTGTACGGTATGCGATGAACCTAGATATGTCCAATCTACTGGAAAGGAATGCACAAGCTCAAAAGTGCCTCAAAAAGTGTTGAAATATTTTCCCGTTGGTCCTAGATTAAAGCAATTTTTCACAGTACCATGGATAGTGGAGGCAATGAATTGGCATGCTAGGGAAGAAGTAGGGGGTAATCTCATGTGTCATCTAATTAATTCTACAGCTTGGAGGAGGATGAATTATGAGTATCTCGATTTTACTCGAGAACAGCGCAACATTCATTTGGCTATATCAACAGATGGTTTCAATCCATTTGTAAATCTAAGCACCAATCAGAGTGTATGGCCAGTGATCCTAGCCCCACTCAACCTCCCTCATTCACAGTGTATGAGACCTGAATTTTCGATCTTGTCTTTGTTGATACCTGTGCCAAAAGCACCAAGTGATGACATCGACGTCTACCTGGCTCCTTTGGTAGAAGAATTAAATGAGTTATGGGAAGAGGGTGTGCAATCATTTGACTCTTTTAGAAATGAAGAGTTTACACTAAAAGCTATGTTGATGTGGGTAATTCATGATATTCCAGATTATGGGAAATTATCCTGTTGTGTAGTACATGGTTATTTGGGGTGTCCTATTTATGGAGAGGAGACTGAATCTCTTCATCTATCCGCTAGCTCAAAAAATGTACACCATTGTCATTGGAGGTTTTTACCCCCGACTCATAGTTTCAGATTTGAGAAATGTTCTAATTTTTTATCGGGCGGGGTTGAACATAGGATACTGTCGAGACAACTTTCAGGTTCAAAAATTGAAAGTAAATCTTCTGAATGTGGCCCTAATATGCTAGGTAAGAATCCTAAATTTAATAATTTCAAGAATGAGAAGACCCCAACTGGGAATGAAACTAAGACAATAAAGGAATGGTCTAGGATGTCAATTTTATTTGACTTGCCTTATAACCCAGTGCGCCATGTATTGGATGTGATGCATACAGAGAAGAACGTTGATGAACATATTGTGGGAACTTTCCTTGGGGGAGTCATTTGAAGGATGGAGAAAATGCATGAGAAGATCTTAAATCGTTGAAACTTAAGCCACAACTATGGTCGAAAGAAGATAGTAGGGGAAGGACAAATATTCCCCATGGTGCGTTTACTTTGACGAGTGGGGAAAGGAAGGTTCTTTTAGACACAATATATAATTTGAAGGGTCCATCTAATTTTTCGTCCAACTTGCAAAGGATTGTGAATTATGCTACTCATGTTTTACATAAGTGTAAGTCCCACGATTGGCATGTGATCATGCAATTGGTTCCTCTATTGATTAAGCATTGTTTCTCTAAGCACAAGGATTTGCGGAGGGCTATTATGAAAACTAGTATTACCTTCTCACTTTAGTGTGAGAAGGTAGTCAATCGAGAACACATAGTGGCTGCAAAATTAGCGGTGACTGAAGCGATTTATGTGTTGGAGAAGTACTTTCCCCCAACATTCTTTGACATAAGTGTTCACTTTTTGGTACACCTATGCGACGAGGCACTTCTCTTGGTCCAGTTAGATATCGGTGTATATATCCGTTTGAAAGATTAATGAAAGTTTTTAAAGATTATGTCAAGAATACGCGATACATTGCAGGATCAATTGCAGAGGAATACATTACCGTGGAGTCATCAATCTATACTCGGGAATATATATCTGACTCGACCAGCGTTGATGACACTAATGAGTTCGTCGATGATGGTAGTCATGTGATTGGAAAATAAGTGAAATTAACGAGTTTGCAACATGAAAAAGTTGCTAGTTATCTATTTGACACACATGAAGATGTCGAAGAATGGAAAAATTAAGTTTAAATTATTTTAAGTTTTACATTATTTTAGAATATTTTACATTATTTTATACATGATTAATTTTGTAATATGCAGAAAATATGAAGCTTGTGAGAACAATAAAATACGAAAAACAATGGTACAATCAGATAGCGAATTTAGGTTGTGGTTGTCACAAGAGGTCATTACAATGAAAATGTTCGTTATATAACGTTACATTACACTTAAACTTTACAACTAACCTAATTAATTTATCTATATTCTCAACATTTAAAGATGGGTGATGCGACATCAAGGCTTGCTCGTCTAGCCATTGGACCCTTGTTCATGACACAAGAGTACAAAAAGTATCGATTTAATGGTTACATATTCGGCACAAAAGTGTACGAGGAAAGTACAAATGTACAGAACTCGGGCATTTCATACAAGGCTCTTACTTTCTTTCGAGCAAGCGCAAAGGATAAAAACCTCGTTGAAGCTGAAATGACTTACTATGGTGTAATTCAAAATATATTTGAATTGGATTACATAGGCTTCAAAGAGGATGTATTTTACTGTTACTGGATAAGAGTTGAGGTTAAAAATGCTTGTAAAGTTAATCCTGGCACCAATTTTATCATGGTTGACTTGTCTAAGTTGAAGAGCAACGACCACATGAGCGATGAGCCGTTTGTTTGTGCATTTCAAAAGGTCAACCAAGTGTTTTACTGGGAGTATATCAACAACGAGTCATGGTCAATTTTCCTACACGCACCAAAGCGTCTAAATAGTAATGTGGATGACTTGGCTGCTCCTACCGAATATCAATCCATTTTTTTATGATAACCCGAATTTGAAACAATTTTTCAATTTGTAATAAATATTCCAATTTGTACTTTATCAATCCATTTTTAATGCTTTTAATTGATTTGCACTTTATCATTTTGACTCTTTTTATCTTTCTCTCTTTTATTTGTATATGTTTGTGTGTGTTGGTTGGGGGGGGGGGGGGGCATTGTGTGTGTAGTGTGCGTGTGTGTGTGGGGGGGGGGGGGGGGGGGATGTAAGTGTAGTGTGCATATGTGTGGGTAGTAGGGATGGGGGTGGGGATGTTTAGGATTTTTATTAATTGTACATATTATGAGTTAGATGTTGTTGTTTTGTAATTCAGAATTGAGGTGTTAAACAGTAATAATTCATTTGCATTTGTAGCAATTGTACATGTTTGCATGTCTTCTTCTAATTCATTTGGATTTATACTAATAACAACATTTTTTTTACAAAAAATGTCTCCTTCAGGTATTAAGGCGAGGATGATAATGTCATCTGTGCTCAGTGGTAGCGGAGGAGACGAGGGCTCCTCGGCCCCTAGGCTCCCCAAATGGGGAAAATTGGGGATGGCCGTCGAGAACAAGACGGGGCTATTAGCGAGATCCCTCGAGCTGGTAAAGAATATCATCGGCCCGGGTTACACTAGTTGGAGGGAGGTGCCAAATGAGCTCAAGTTAGCTATTTGGGTAGCACTACAGGTAATGTATTTATATTTATATTTATATGAATATTTAAATTTCAATTTCAATTTCGATTTCAATTTCATTTAATATTTATATTTATATTTATTCACAACTAACATTGTATTTGTTGGACAGGAACAATTCAGCCTGGAACCAAAACTACGCGATGCCATCTTGGAGCAGTTGAGGGAGCAACACAAGACGTGAAAGAAAAATATGCGGACCCGGTACTTTGGAAAGACCCGAGACTCCGTTATTCGAATGCGTGACTCCGTCCCGCCGAAGGAGCCAATCTCATTGGCACAATGGCAAAAGTTTATTGACAATGAGATCGGGGAGAGACAATTGGCATCTCGCCAATCGGAGAGGGAAAATCGAGTGAAAAATATGGACGTGCACTACACCGGCCGGATGTCTTACGCCGAGGTGAAGCATAGGATGATTGTAAGATTTAATTTTTCTATGATTACAGAAATATGTTATTCTGCATTATTTTACTTTGCGGGGACAATACTAATTTTGCATTATTTTATTTCAGGGGACGGGGAGTGGCCCTGGGGGTATGCCACATAGGCTCGATACTTATGTGGAAATTCGGATAAAGAAGGGGAAGGATAAGGAGGTGTCCCTGATTGTCGAGACCACGATTGTAAGTAATCCGACAATTTTCTTTTTGTTAATTATGTTATAATTTTTTTATTTATTATTTAACTAATCATGTGCTTTTTATTGTTTCAGGCATAGCTTAAGGAAGTGCATGAGTCGCAGTCTGATGCTATTAAGGAATATTTTTCCACAGAAGCACTCAGTCAAGTGCTTGGCACTGATCACAAGGGGGTGAGCTCGCAGGTGGCAAAATCTAGGATCATTGTACTGGAGACGAGCAACACCGGTTTGGCTCGAACGGTGGAATCACATGATACGAAGCTGTCCCGTTTAGAGGTGATGGTCCAAGATATGTTCTCATTGACGAAGAGTTTATTGGGCGAAAACCGTAAGGGGAAATGGAAGGAGAAAGTGATGCAGGAGGAGGTGCAGGAGGACGAGGATGTGGACCTCGCTACTTCATCGCCGACACGTGCGGACTCTGATGTTCCAGCCTCCTATTTGGCTCCCTTCGATTGATCGATGTCGACACTTGGTTGGCTGAGCATGTTTATATAGGACATATTTGATGTCCATTGGATAAGGCGAGGGTTGAGGGACCTGAATACCGTCCAGGGTATGCCAGTTCATGGACATTTGCTTCAATACATCGAGGCCAAGGTGGTCATCATGCATGTTATACCCAGGATGGAGAACTCCCCATTGTGGTTGCGCGAATAATGCGAAACGATGCATATTGATGGGTGTATCAATTCGTATATCATGTGGCCTATTCACCTCCTCACACCTACCCCAGACATGTAGTGATATTATTTGAATTGAATTGTATTAAGTTGTTATATTTGAATTATATTTAGATTATATCGTGATGCATATTGTTTTGAATGTATATGTATATTATCACTATTTTATTTGGATATATGATATATGAACAGGTACAATGTTGCTATAACAGGTACAAATATACTGCTGGGTAGTGGCAGTGGCCATATTACCCAGCAAATTTTTTTCAATTCTTCCCAGAATTGTCACGGTCATTGACTGTGACAAGTATTATTTATCACGGACTTGTCATGGTCAATGACCGTGACAATTTTTTTAAAAAAGTCACTGGTTTGTCATCATTATTAACCATTACTAAGCTTGTCAAGGTCATTGACCGTGACAAGTATAATGAACTTGTGACGGTTTTGTCACGGTCAATGACTGTGACAAGTCCATGACAACAAACGTTGTCACCCCCAGACTTGTCACGATTGACCGTTACAAGTCGGCAGATTTGGTGTAGTGATATATATATATATATATATATATATATATATATATATATATATATATATATATATATATATATATATATAGAGAGAGAGAGAGAGAGAGAGAGAGAGAGAGAGAGATTATAATCGGGTGGGATGTGGGGTTATTAGACTTTATAGTGCCTTCAAAGGTCACAAATGAGACTAAGAAGGCCACTATATTCAATTTGAGTAAATGGACATTTTATTTTGGACACATGTGATATAATATGAAATGAAAAAGGGAAATTTTGAAATATTAAGGACTTAAGTTATAATACTCAAGCTTTGGGGGACTAAAGGTAAATAAATTTTCACTTTTATGTCAAGTTTGTTTAGGAAAAGATGGTGACAACTATTAGTAACATATTTGATATATAAATTATGATATATTAATGGTGAATTTGTGACATTACAAATTCCCAATGGAAAATCTAGTTATACTCATTTTTTACTTTTGTGGTTCTTATTCCCAAACATGTTTTATGAGAACTATAATATTAAATATGATATATGTCACATCTTTTCCTTATTTTCATGGATAACATTTTTTTATCACCTAAATAATTTAAATACTATTGGGGAATGAAATGCACAACCAAGTATAAAACAATCACATAAATCGCACAAAGATTTACACAAATTAGTAGGCTAACTACTTGCATCGATGGAGCGCACCACTTTAACTATCTTTTTTAAGTAACTTTTACAGATTCTCTCACTCTTAGATCACACTTATTTGCATTGCATTTTACAATAATGCATACCTAATAATACATAACTAAGTTAATTACGTTTCCTCATCAACAAGCTAACATTATAAAAATAAGGTTACTTCACTACAATAGGAAACAAACAAACATGGTAAACTAATACCAAGTATGAAAAAACACCAAAATTGAAACATACACTATTAATCGTCACCTTGATATAGCTCTGCATATCCCTTATTAATGTTTTATCTTTTGCCTCAACTTTCCATGTCCAATGTTGATCCAATGGAGGGTCCACCATTTTAATTCCATATGATCTCTTTGATAAAAATCATATGGATATTATTATTACACTAAAGTTTGGACTTCCTAATGAAATTAATTATCACATGAAATATTACACTCCAACTATTAGGAAATTTTCCTAAAGTTAATGCAACACAAATTTCGTTGCAAAAAATAATTTTGATATCATTTTATCAATCCATGAATTAATTGGATTTATTGGGGAGATGACCAAATAATCAACTTTCATACATCTTAAAAAAGGAAAAATTCGTAATAAGATGTACCTTATTCTTTGTGGATTGTTGTTAAAAAATACTAGAAAGTGTATCCATGAAAGAGTATGTTGTCTTCTCATTGTTGGTATTGTAGCCAATTATTTTCGATTCTGAAAGCCTTATGATTCTAATAACCTTCCAATCTAGGCACTACCAATAAAAATATTTTATCTTCAATAGCTTCTTTCCCAATTCTAGATATAAGAACTTATGGATTATGTAAGACCGTGATATTATAATTTCTCATAGCTTAGGCTTTTTGTTAATTTTGGCGTATCGTGTTATAAATCAAAATCTGAAATCGAACATCCACATTATCTCCAAGTTCATTCGAAGATACGTTAGTGATCGAGATTCATTTCTGGAATCATCACAAACACTTTATGGAGGTATAAACTCGTGGCTTTTATGAACTTATATGAATAATATACTATGATATTTTATTTCATATTACGGCTTTCTATCATATGAATTTAAAATAAAAGGTTTTTTTGGTCTCGTTCAAATGAGATTGAGTATCGTTCGAATGAGATATGAAGTCTCATGAGAACCACCATCAAATGACCTTCAAATGAGATATCTCTGCCTTGATAAAGGTTGGTCGTTAGATGATCAATATAGGGAAGTTTTAACAAGAATGGGCTTTCATTAGAGTGAACATAGATGTTGTTTAAATGACACTACTATTTTTGTTCAAATGAGGTCTAATTTCGTTCGAATGATCATGCTGCCTCGAATTTCATGTTTTTATTATAAAAACCCATTTTATTCATAAATTCTCAAGAACTTTGGCCAAAATAGTTTTCCAATACCTGTTCCAAAGTTTTCCATATTTTGTTTTTAAAAACCACTTTTTATTTTCCAAATCATACATCCCTATATGTGATTTGTGAGGTTTATATAACCTTAGTTTCCATACACCTTGCATAAAATCTTATAGATTCCATCTCTATGAGTGGCTTGTGGAACTAAGGTTATACTTGGGAAGAAGAAGAAAGGTTAATCAGTGGATACTGATGGAAGATCGCTTCTTGTGGATGAAACTAAACTGGGATATATTTTGTAGATGAAATTGAAGACTCTGTGCATAACACTTGGTCATTGTAAGCAGTCTATACGTCGATTGTGTCTATAAATTACTCTATAGTGCAGAATAAAGGTTTTTCCCTTTTTTAGAAATTTTTCCTTACTTTTTTTCATGTGTGATTTCATTATGAGTTTGATTAGAAATTGATATGGACAGTTTTAACACATGTACACCTAACTGCTAATAAAGATAAAAATTTATTAAAATTGGATATTGTGTGAGAGAAGCTTAATATACGAATCATTCCATAGAAAACCTATTTTCCTAAATTGGTATCAAAGACGATTACACTAAGTTTTTATGTGATCCTTTAATATTTGGATTTTATGGATAATTTGTATAATAAGCTACCGGTTTGCGATGGGTCTAATTATGCGTACTGGAAAGATCGAATGAGGTCGGATTTGAAAGTGATAGTTGAGTGTGTGGGGCTTGTATGTGAAAGCAGGGGGACACCACCCATTTTGACTAACGAGAATGTTGAAAGACTAAAACTCATCACCGTTTGGATGGATGATGAATTTAAATGGAGTGCGTACAAGTCTCTCGATTTAAGTGCTATTTCTGGAGCTATCACCACTGATGAGTTCTACCGTATTATGACATACATCGTATCTAAAGAAGCCTTGGATACCTTCCCGCTCACTCATGAGGGATCAATGTTGTGAAAGTGTCTAAGCTTCAAAACATTAGCACACATTTTGAGACTATTACCATGCTAGAGTTTGAGTCTTTCGATGAGTTTTATGCAAGTTTGTCAGACATAGTCAATTCTAGTTCTAATTTGGGAGAGAAAATTCCTGGGAGGAGAGTTATTAAAAAGATATTAAGATTAATGCCAACCCGTTATACCCCTATAGTAACCATTTTGAATTTGTTTAAAGTTTTAGATTCTCTTAGGTTAGAATAACTCATAGTAGACCTTCAAACTTATTAAATCGATATGTTTCCCAAAATTGTCAAGAAAAAGGAAATATGGAGTGCCTTGAAAGTTCAGTTCAAAAAGAAGAAATAAATAGTTTATGACTCGGAGTTCGAGTTTGATTTTGCACTTGATGATTGATCCCCTTCACAAAATACTTCAAAAAATTTCTCAAATTTAATAAGAAAATATTTTTGAGTAAAATAAATAAAAATGAGGACAAGTATATTTGTGAGAAAGATGAAGTGAAATGACTAGACTTAAGAGATAAGGCAAGAAAGTTTCACATAATGCCACCATTAGCGATATTGAAGTCTATTCGGTGGATTCTGGGGATAAATCACCACATGAATGAAATTTATTGGCTTTCATGGCAAGTCACGTACCACTTCTAATTTTTCCAATGCTGATGTGGAAATTTCTAAACGTGAGACCCTGTACGATGTTTTTAATCATTATGGAGAGAGTGGGAGTGAGGAAGAGAATCTGAGTGAGGGAGAAGGTGGACCCTAAAAGGCCCTTACAGATATTTACTTCAGACTTTAAAAATAAAAAACTTGATGAATATTTGTCTCTTATGGAATTTGATTTAGAGAAGGGGTGAAAGTTTTAAGAGAGAATGAGGCACTAGTGAGTCAAATCGAGAAGGTGAAAGTTTCTTTATGTCCGCAGTTGATTGTTGTAGGTAAGGAGAAGTCCGATTTGACAAACACTGTGTCTAGTTTTATGATATATCTTCAAGCTTCATTGGAGAATCGTGAGAATCTTGAAGCCCGTGTGTCCTAACTCGAGGTTGATATCGAACGTACCCGAGAGGTCAATGTCACTTTAGAGAACACATATAAGAAGGTTGAAATGATGCTCCTCGGTCCAATGTTAGGTAACGTTGAGAGGAAGGGAATAGGTCATGAGGGTGCAACCACTTATATTTCCACACTCGATATGGTTCCTTTTTTGTGAAGGATACATATGGCCCTAATCCTAACCCACATAGTAGAGCTCATCCAAGACGTTTGGAGAAAGGTGGACCAAAGTTCGTGCATGTTTCTTCCCATTGCAAATAAAAAGGTCACCTTAGAGTGTTTTGTTTTAAGTTATGAATATTTTATTATATGTGCATTCCCCGGTATGCTACATATGTTTTGGCACGCACTCCCACACTGGTTACTTCATATGCTCCCACACATAACCATAGATACTTTTCTAGTTTTCGAGATCAATTACAGTATTTAGTTAATACTTCAAAATGTTTGAAGGAGGAATTTTGTAACAGTATAATTTCTGTCATTTGCTCATATCTTAGGCGTACATAGATTTTGAAGTATCCCATTACACTTCGAATCGAAATATCACGAAGGACCAAATATTTAACATCTCCAAGTATAATGGTTCTCCACTTTATGAGGGTATAAAGATTTTAGGAATTTAATTTTATTCATTAAATTTATTTGGGATGTTTTATCTTTATTAAAACCGAAACATGATTTTTCTATGATTGAAATCCAGGGATTTTTTATGCTTAATTTTTTTCAAATTCGCTGACTTCATTCAATCAAGAATTCATTCTCGTTCGAACGAGAAGTGTAACTCGTTAGAAGGCTTGTTTTTACATTTTATCTAACATGCATCTAACGAGGGCATACTGTTTGGCCTCATCTGAAACTCGTTTGAATTTTTTTTGAACGACTTTCCTTTCGTTATAATAAATACTTGTTTTGTGTTTAATTTTTTAAAGACTTTTATCAAAATGAACTATGCATACACTTTACAAAAAATTTCAAACTTTTGAGTCTATAAAACTCTTTTGATTCATGAAGTACACATCCCCAAAATATATTTGTGTGAATCTGTTTAAACCCTAGATAATTTTGTATCCTTGCATACATTACTCTTTTGGAGAGATCATCTTCACTACTGACCATTGTGATTCTCTAGGGGATCATTTCTGAGGATAAAGGTTGATTAATGGATACTGAGGGTGGAACGTTCCCTATGGACTACTCTTGAACGAGTAGTATTCTTTAGAAATTGTGAAGACCAACGCGTTAAACTTGTGGCTTGTACCAAGTAGTATGTAAGAGAATGTTTTTTGATATTGCTCATAGTATCAACCTTGTATTGTTTAAGGCTAGTTTGGTGTATCCTGTTACAAACCATCACATACCGTTACAGCAAAACGATATCACACTCGAGACTTTCCGACATCCCATAAAGATATAAAGAAATTTAGTGTTTGAATTAATTCACAAACTTTATTTTTGGAATGTATACTTTTATTGAAAACGAAAAAGGGTTTTTATATTTTTAAAAAGAAAAATATTTTTTATCTTTAAACCTCATTCAAACAAGATCTTTACCTCGTTTTAACGAAAATGAATTTTTTTAGAAGGTTCGTTTGAAGTTTTAATCTAACGAGCATTGAATGAGAGAGTATTGTTTTGACTTTTAAGAAAGTCGTTTGAAGCCTGTTCAAACGAGAATGCCTTCTCGTTCTAACGAGATTATGTTTCGTTCAAACGAATAGATTTTCTCATTCTAACGTGCCTCGAATTTGTTCGAACGAGTAGCCACGTTGAAAATTATGAACACCCTATAAATAATTATTTCATATTCAGATTTTTAAGACATTTTCTAGATCCGTTTTTGCGTATCTTTTACAAAATTTCTTCTTCATTTAGTGCTCTAAAATGATTTTAATTGACAACAAACATCCTGAAAATTGTTCTTGTGAATTTATTTAAAACCTAGACTATTTTAGTATCTTCGATACACTTTTATGGAGAAGGCGTCTCCATAATTAACTTCTAAGACCCGAGGGGGTCACTACTGAAGATGAAGGCTGAGGCTGGATCGGTTGATACCAAGGATTAATCTATCGTCTATGGATCGCTTGGTGACAAGTGATATTCTTTAGAGAAATTATGAAGACTAGCGCATTATGCTTGTGGCAGGTATCAAGTAGTATTTCAAGTCAACTATCTTATAATATTTATAAAGTGTTGAATAAAAGGTTCTTCTCGAAGGGATTTTTTCCTCAATCTTATGTTCTTTAATACGTATCCTCATTATCTTGTTTAGAACACATATTTACCTTCACACCTAATTTAATCGAAGATAAAATCATTTTTTAAATTTATTTTTCATGCTTGGAAATTAAATAGATAAAAATGCAAAATGTAAATCCTTATTTCGTGTTGTTTTAGGGTGGTTTTTATTCATCTATCTTGTGTTGATTTATTTATTTTATCTCGATGAATTCCCATAGTTTTTACGACTTAAATTGTTTAAATTTGCTTAAAGAATTAAAATTCTTGAAAAAGAACATTTTCGTTCTAAAGCTGCTATGGAAATTTTGTAAACTATTCAAACTCAAAGAGATTTATTTTGTGATAATCTTGTGGGCATGGATCGTGATTTAAAAATTTTAGAATTGTCTAATAAAGAGGGTGATGATAGAGTCTTCTTTTAAAGAAAGAACTAGAAGACTCTTAAATTTCTAGGGTATGTGATTGTGCCATTAAGGACAATGATAATTTAATTAATGATTTTAAGGAAAGTGAGAAAACTCTTAGGTATAATTTTTGTTCCTTTGAGGGGGAGCGAGATAACCTTCTAGGAATTATTGAAAATTTAAAGAATGAGTCCCCAAAACTTGAAGAGTCAAATTTTTTATTTGAGCATAAAATTTTAAAGTTAAAAAGTGATTTATAAGACTCGAGTAGTTTTAATAGTGATGGTACTTGCTCATATGTTTCAAATACTTCCAGTGTCAAAGCTAAGACATTGTTTGTTTTAGAGGATCAACTACATCCAAAGACATTAGAAAAGATCAACCCATAGGTAACATATCTCGCATTTATACATGCTCGCATTATGGTAGGAAAGGTCACCTTAGGTCATTTTTGTAATGATCTTGGAAGACGGAGTCTAGTGTTCCCTTGGTTCCCAAAACTCGACGCATTAAGTATACACCTATTTGGATTAGAAAATCCATTTTGGAGGAGTTAGATGTTATACTAGTTGATTCTCGCATCCTCTCACATGATTCTTCACATGCTATATCTTATGGATGATTGCTTGCATGATTTTATTTTCCATACTCTAGTTTTGCTTTATGATATATGTTTGTTAATTTTATGACACGTGTATCTTTTATATCTTATTTTTCATTTATTGAGTCATATTGGAAAAATACAAAAAGATTTTTATTTTAATAAACTTTTTTAAAAATACAAAAATATTTTTGATTTGTTTTGTGTATTTATTTTTTACACAGTTAGTGTGGCATATTGGTATCTTTGAATACAATTCACTCATTGTTTATGTATCTAGGAAATTTGTTTATGATTGTAGATAAACGGATTGTTCTTAACCATGTTCATGGAGTTGTTTAGAACTTGATTTTCTTTACGAATTCAGCTATGTATATGCCTTCGGACACACGTGCACGGGCTTATTGGATTTTAACTTCACTGTGTATATTTGAGCTGGGAGAGATGTTCTCCCATCATTTTTTCATCTACATGTTTATGTGACTATTAGGGATTTGAAAATGTAATAAATGTTACCCACGATATATTTTGTTTAGTTTTCAAAAATACAAATGTACACTGAAAAGGGCTGCGAAAGACATGTTAACTTTGCGTGAAAGCCACCGTTAAAAAGAGCCCAAGAAAAAAAGGCAAAAAGGGGCCTACATAGTTTTAATGTTTGATCATTAAAAAAGAAATAACTTCAAAAGAATTGACAAAAGAAAATAAAAAGGCATGATATATGTTTATCTTTTGAGGGAGTCTAGTTTAAGATCAGTGGGTTTACACAATGAATCATGGTTATGCTTATTTGGTCATGACGCTATTGATTTATAGAACGATCAATATTCTAGGATTGTGTGCATTATGCTTGTTTTGTTCATTGAAATTAATTACATTTGTCACTTGAGGCTAAAGATTAGTTTGATATTTTTTGCGATCAATTAGAACTTCTTGAACATATCTAAGTGTTTGGGTCATAATTCATTTGAATCTAGTTCTCACCCATTCATTACATCCCACATGTTTATACACATCGATACTATGATTTTGTATAAGGCTTATGAGATTTGTACTGTGTCTTATAGTCGTTTATACATATATATGTGTGCCGAATTTTCTTTGGTATATTTTGCATATATTATATATGGTTTCTTGTTGTATTTGTAAAACTTATATTTTTTGAAAAAATGAAAAAAATTCAAAAATAGTTGGTTTTGATGGCCTTTGACATCATCATTACACATGCTTGATTTATATCTTTTGTGATGATATCCTCTTCATATTCATGATGCTCTTATTTAAAGTGTATGTTTATAATCCTTTGTCTATTATGAACAAAAAGGATGAGAACAAATTACGGAGGAGTTTGTATGTTTGTTTAAAACTCAATGCGTCTCGGGGTATATGTTTTTCTCTCATGTGTGTAGGTACTTATAGAAAAATTCAAGACACACCGGATGAAGAAAAATTTTGCGGAAGGGAAGAAAAAGTTTGAATATAAAGAGACTTATTCCATACCGTTATAGGGTTAGGACGGGTGTTAGATTTCTTTTGGTCATTTACAGAGTTTTGTTGATGTAATTTGGATTTTGGATAGGTTTGTTTGTTTTTGTACCAGAATAACCAAAGGAGGAGAATTTTAAGGGATTTTTTTATATTGGTCATCGAATAAGCCTCGTATTATTTTAGGCCAGTTTGGTGTATCCCATTACAAACCATCATGTACCATCGTGACAAGCCGACATCAACACTCGAGACTTCATGGCATCCCATAAAGGTATAAAGAAATTTAGTGTTTAAATTAACTCATAGACTTTATTTTTGGGATGTTTATTTTTATTAAAAATAAACAGTTTTTTATTTTATTTTTAAATCTCGCTCGAACGAAATTGAATTTTCGTTAGAAATGTCGTTCGAAGTTTATATCTAATGAACATCGATTGAGGGCATATTGTTTTGACGCGTCAGAAGGTCGTTTGAAGCCTATTCAAACGAGAATGCCTTTTTGTTCGAACGAGACTATTTTTCATTTTAACAAGTTGCTTTTCTCATACGAACGAGCCTCAAATTAGATCAACGAGTCAGCGCTTAAAAATTATGAACGCCTAATAAATACTTATTTCGTGTTTAGATTTTTTTAAGACTTTTGCCACATTCGTTTCTTCTTGTCTTTTATAGAAGATCTTTTTTGTTTTGTATTCTAAAATACTTTTAATTCACAGCATACATCCTAAAAATTGTTCTTGTGAATTCATTTAAACCTTAGATTGTTTTATTATCTTGTATACACCTTTGTGGAGAAGGCATCTCCATGGCTGAATTGTGAAACTCGAGGGGATCATTAGTGAAGATGAAGGTTTAGGTTGAATTGATAGATACCGAGGATGAATCTATCGTCTGTGGATTGCTTTGTGACAAGTGATATTCTTTAAAGAATTTACGAAGGCTAGCGTGTTATGCTTATGGCAGATATCAAGTAGTAATGTAGGCCACTGTCTTATAATATTTCTAAAGTGATGAATAAAAGGATTTGCCCAAAAGGGATTGTTCCTCAATCTTATGTTCTTGAATGAATATCTTCATTATCTTGTTTAAAACACATATTTTCCTTCACACCTAATTTAATCAATGATACAAATATTTTTAAAATTGGTTTTGTATGCTTGGAAATTAAATCAAAAAAATACAAAAATAATTTTTTTGTTTGTGACCATCCTTACCGAGCACATTTATTTCCGCATTCCCATTTGGTATCAGAGCATTTAGTGTTTTTACCTTTACATAGTATTGTAAGTCGACTATCTTATATTATTTATAAAGTGTTTAAATAAAAAAGTTTTTCTCGTAAGGGATTTTTACTCAAACTTTGTCTCTCTTGATTTCATGATTTACTTTATCTATTTTATCACCTAGATGTATGCCTTAGGGTAAAAAGATAAAATCTTGATTTGGTTTGTTCGAACATTCAATTATATAAATCCTTCCATCAAGATCGCAATAGTTCACTCTCAAATTTGTATCAGAGGCGGTTACAAAAAATTACAGCGTGATATTTTTTCGCAAAATTATTATTTTTCCTTTATATCAATTTTTTTTGAAAAAAATTATTAATTTTTTAATAGCGGAATTCTAATGGAGAATTTGTATAATCAATTTCCCGTCTTTAGTAGTTCCAATTATTCTTACTGGAAAGCTAAGATCAGGTCTGTCTTAAGAGCCACAATTGAGCGAGTTTGGTTAGTTTGTGAAAGAGGATGGACTCCTCCTAATATCGTTGTTGATAATGTTGTTGGCCCTAAACTTCTTTCCTCATGGACGGGTGAGGAATTAAGTGGAGTAATTTTAACTCTCATGGACCTAGTACTTTTTTTGAAGCCATCACCCCTGGTGAGTTTTGTTGACTCGTGATGTGCACTATGTTTAAGGAAGCATGGGATACACTCCAACTCACTCACGAGGGTACCAATGATGTAAAAGTGTTAAAGCTTCAAAATTTAACCACCCAATTCAATACCATCACTATGCTAGAGTCCAAGTCATTCGATGACTTTTATGTCCGTTTATCGAACATTGTTAATTCTAATTTTAATTTGGGTGTGAAAATTCCGAAAGGAAGAGTTATGAAAAAGATTTTGAGGTCACTCCCAACCCACTTTATTCCTAAGGTCACCATTATTAATTCATTAGGGATCTTATACACTCTTAGGTTAGAAGAACTTGTAGGAGATCTTCAAACATACGAGACTAATATGTTTCCTAAAACTATTAAACCTAAGGACATATGGGTATCTTTAAATACTCAAACTAAGAAAAATAAAAAGGATAGAGTTTATGAGTCTGATTCTGAGGGGAATTTTGATGTTGATGACTTGGCCTTTTTTGCAAAACAAATTAAAAAGTTTCTCAAATTTTCTAAAGAAAATACTTCCAATAAAAAGATTCTTGAGAAAAATAAAAATAAGAATGAGGTCAAGAGTAGCGGTGAGAAAGAGGAAGATATAATATGTTATAAGTGTGAGGGTAAAGGGCACAAGGCAAATGAGAGCCCCACTAAGATAAAGAGAAAGGGAAAAGAGGTTGAGAACAAAGATACTATTAGTGATAATGACATCGAGTCGGTTGATTCAGGGGGAGAATCACCACATGAACTGCACGTTGCATTCATGGCTAGTCATGTTAGCACTTCTACTTTGTCCCACGCGGATGAGGACATATCTAAACGTGAAAGCCTCGATGATGTTTCGATTCATTCGGGAGATGGTAAGAGTGAGGATGAGATTTTATGTGAGGGAAAAGGTGGTCTCCGAAAATCATTTAGTGATATTTATACTAAGACTTTAAAGGCAAAAAAATAAATAAGCTTAGGATTTCTTTCTTAGAGTGTTAGATTTGGAGAAGGAAGTAAAAATTTTGAGACAGTGTGAGGCGTCAATGACTCAACTCGAGAAGTGAAGGTTTCTTTATGTGAGTAGTTGATTATTTTAAAAAGGAAAAAGACCGATTTAACCAACATTATGGCTAGTCTTACGGGAGATCTTCAGTCTTTATTAGAGACTCGTGAGAAACTTGAAGCTCGTGTATCGTAACTCGAGAGCGATCTCGAACATACTCGAGAGGTCAAGGTCACTTTATAGGACACATCTAAGAAGGTAGGAAAGATGCTCCTCAGTCCCACTTTAGGTAACCTTTAGAGTCAAAGAATACATTATGACGGTATATCCATTTCTCATGCTGCAACGGAGATGGTTCCCGGGTTTTTATCAGATCCTTATGTCCATCCATCTAACCCACCTAGGAAATATCATCCTAGACATTTTGAGGAATGTGGAACCAAGACCATTTATGTTTGTTCCCATTGGAAGAAAAGAGGTTTTTGTTTTAAGTTAGGGAGAGCGTCTTATATGTATGATCCTCGAGTTTCTCTCACATGAGTTCTTACATGAGTTCCCGTACACACTCCCACACATGTTACTCTGCATGCTCCAGCATATCACTTGAGAGCTTGTGAGAGTTTTCGAGACTAAGTTGAGTAGTTAGTCAAAACTTCACAAAAATTTGATGGAGAAATTTCTTAGGATGTGATCTCCTATTGAGAACTCCTCCGGGCCTTATGATTGAGGTTGAGACTTGTTACTATTATATAAGACAGAGTCTTTGCATGAAAAAAACACCATTTGCAATAAAAAGAGCCAAAAATATTAAAGGCACATAAAATAGAAGTGCGAGGCCATTTTCTTGAACATTGATGTTTCATTACAAATGAGCATTAATTTGTTCAAATTAGTTGAGAGTATAATGACTATATGTGATATTTTGAGACAGTTAAGTCAAAAATTTTATTGGTTTCTACATCCTATAAAAATCTCGAAAGACATTATATTGTTTTGGATGTCATTATTGCGAAAATCACTTACGGCCTTGATTTATTGATTAGGTTAAGTCAATTTCACACGAGTTCACCATTTTTACATCTAAGATATATTTTGAGATCTTTCATTAGTGGTGTCTCAATCCTTCATGCACATGTGTTAAATTTTGTCTCCGTTAATTAGCATATGGGATATGGTCACACTATTACATTTTGTTTCCATGATTGGGGTATTTTTGTGTTTTCTCTATGGTGTGTTGTATTTGTAAACTTCTCTACTTGAAAAAATTGAAAAATTGAAAAATAGTTTGTGGAGACTTTGAGTTTATAATTATATATGATCTTACTTCATATATTTTTGTGATGATATCTTATTCTTAACAATGATGTTTTATATTTCATGATTAGATTCTTCCCTGTAACAACCCAGGTTTTTGAGCGACTATTTTATACTATTTTGCCTGATGGGCTAATTTTATAAAATAGAAAAAGTTGGAGTAAATATTATTTCGCGTGAGACTTAGGGATAATATTTACTATGTTTTGTCTATTTACCGTTATGAGAAGGTAAATAGCATTATATTGTGATATTTTGGGTCGTTATATGTAAAACGACGGTTATGACCTATATATAAAATTGGGTAAAATTAATGAATTAAAATGAAATTGGAACATTAAAATAGTTCACACTTTCCCCGAATGCCAAAATAGGGGGTGCGATTGTTTTTAGAATAGTCGAGATAGTCGAAATAAGTGTCACGTTGTATTTTTGGATTTCGGGCACTTTTTATGCATTATGGATCTATTATGTGGTTATGAATCATTTTAATGGTGTATTAGCAATTAAAGGTGGGGATTTATGTTTTAGAACCTGTTTAAGTTCCCCCACACCTTTTTCTTTCTTCATTTGTGTGAGAGAAGCCAAAGGAGAGAGAGAGAGAAGAGAGAGTTGGGAGAAATGGAGAGAAAGAGAGAAAATGGAAGATTTGGGCCGGATTCCGTCGCTATCGGAGATGATCCGACACTACGAACCTCGAGGAAATTTTCTTACTTGCTAGATATTGATTTAATGTGATAAATTTGCATGTATAGTTAATTTTGGAGGTTTAAACCATAAATGGATTTTTGGTTGATTTGGGTGTTTAATCCTAAATCTTGTAGTTTAATTTGATTTAAAGAGAAATAATTGGTGTTTTGATGTGTAGAAATGATTTTATAGTAGTATGCGTAGTTGTGGTTGGGTGAAATAGCGAATAAAAGCTTTGAGGTTTCGTCAATGGCCGAAACAGCTTCTCGAAGAAGAAGCTGTCCGCCAGGATCGATCGATCGAGCCTGGGGGATCGATCGATCGAGGCATTCGATCGATCGACGGCCAGGGGTCGATCGACCCTCCCCTTCTGAAAAGGTGAGATTTTTCTAGTTTTATTTTAGCCCTTTTCTTTTAGGTTCGAGGTTTAGGAACCTTCCTTTGGGAAGTAATGGAGAGTCCTAGAGGGTTGTATTGGGTAGACTAATGTCCTAGGCTAAGAGTGGATATTTGGGTTTACCCGAGGGCTAGTTTGTATAGTTAATATCCGATTGATATAGGAGGTTAACCTAAAGATAAATTGGAAGCTAAAATATTAATGTTGAGCTTTTGAGATACACTCCTTCATGGAGACTCACTTTGAGGGTTTATGAAAATTATATGAACTCTTGGAGGCTAGTTTGAGGTTAGTGGCACTTTGGGTCTTAGGTCATTAATAAATATGACTTAATGAATAAAGAATGAATATTATAAAACATGGTACTAAATGAATAAGTACAATTGGATTATTTTTGGAAATGTAAAATATGATGTTTTCAAAAGGAAAAAGTAATGTTTTTCATAAATGATAATTTATGGATTACACACCTCCCTAAATCGCTATCATAAGGGAAGTTGCGCGCATTGTGGTTAAGCCCCTTGGCTATTGAGCAGGGTGGATATAGTCCCTAGGCCATATGGGCATTTATATTACTGCGCTAGTTAGGGGATTCTGGGTGTGGTCTTGACTTTCCCGCAGGCAATATGGCCGCTTCCCGACGTTGGTAGGTTCCCAAGTTGTCTTGTATAGATAGGCCCTGGAAGATGATAGCCATTTAGGGGTGCGTCCAGTGGGAAACCCGGAGGGACGATCTTAGATTTATTAAAGTAATTCATGATAATGGATTGGCTTTAATTACATTTTCTGGATGTAAGAATGGAAATGGGATATGGTTTGGCTTCGGATAACATTTCTCAGATGGAAGAAGGGAAATGGAAGCATATGGTATACAAAAGTATTTTTATGATAATAAAAATGACTTTTGATTACACTTCCTGGATGGAAGAAAGGAAGTGGGATTTTATGAAAAAATGGGTAAAGCACTTTTTATGATAATAAAACTTGCTTTAAATTATGCATTCTTCCTGGATGGAAGAAAGGAAATAAAAATTGGTAAATAAGTTTGACTTGGTAAACATTTGATAAAATGTTGTACCATTTATGTATATTCATAAAGAAAGAAATTAGGAATTGTGCCATTAGATGACGGATGGGTTTTATTTTATATTTTCTTTGTGTAGCTCTAGATGTGACCTCCCACACATATGCACACACATATACATTTATTGATTATTTCGTGCTAAGGATCTAATGGATCTCGACGATCAACCTTGCCTAAGTAGTAGTGTATCGGGGGGGGTCCTTGTTTGGATTTCTCTTTGCGAGACACCCCACGCACGAATAGGGCATAGTGTTGAGAATGGGGAGAAGTTAGCCCTTAGTACTTAGGGTTAACTAGAACATCTCACGATATTGCGCTAGGTTGCTGCTAGATTGAGAGGTGAGAAATATTACTGTTATCTGCGAGAGAATTACGCACTTAACTGTCATGCATTTTCAGTCACATGGTAATCATATCAAATCGGGCCCTGACCCGTATCTATATTTCTTTGTTTCTGAATATATTCCTTGCTGTACAGGTGCTCTACCGCATGGACACCCGTATTTATATTTCCATTCCAATTGTCATGGAGCTACAGCATATTGTGGATGTTATAGGTTACTTGTATTAGACACTTCTTTCTATTGTACTCTAGTTATGTTCAGTATATTTATTCGGGCGTGTTTTGCCCAAGGTATTGCACTCATTCATTATATTTTAAATATTGAATTGTAATACTCGATGTACTATTTGTATTGGTCTGTTCACCGACAGCTTATTCGGTGATATTTATTATATTGTCATTCTTTATCCATTGATTTTTTATATCCACCGTTTTTACAAATGGGACTGTCTAAGTGTTTTTCTTTTCTTTTCAAAATTTTAAATTTGATAGTCCATTTTCTAAAATGATTGGTGGTTATCTCATACTATTATTTTAGTCAACAGTGATGCTGAGAATGGACCATCTATGATTCCTGTGATTATTAGAGTATTGGGCTGGCCACCTATTATTTTAGTAGGCGGGTTATCACATTCCCCTTGTCTATTTTAGAAACAATTATGGGGGATATTGCATGAGTTTTGTTGGAACTTGAGGGTTCCCGGATTTTAAAACTTTCTTTAATTAAAATCAAACTTGTAATTTCCTTTTTGTAAAAACTTAAGTTAAATGCGGAAGCGTAAACGGAGTGATGATTCAACAAAACAAATACTAAAATTCCAAATTTTAGTTAACTCAAAAACAATTAATACACACTTAAACCGATTAAGTCCAATTAAATAGATCCAAGCCCTAGATTTTGCCTAAATCATGATTGTTCATATTATCAAAGTTAGGCCAAACCAAATTAATGCAAGAGACTTGAATTACACATTTTTACCCAATATTAAATTAAAGTCCAATTTTAATATAGTGTGAGAATTAAACCGAATTTTATCTTGAATTAAACCTAAAGCATGCGTTCTAAATTCTGAGCAAGATAAAAATAAACAATGTCACACTACACCGCGATGTACGAGGAAAAACCCACTGACGGGAAAAAAAAACTCGGGACGGCCCTAGCCTCAAATCCACTAAAAACGGTATTACAAAATACAAGACAAAAGACTTACTTCCTAAACTCGAACCCTCTCAAGCCGTGATGCTTCTTCTTGTATTGACCTCCAATTAGCGGATAACCAACGGAGCTCCACCGTGGTCTCGGACTCCACCGATCGGGCAATTAGGCATACCGACCAAAACTCTCTTTGAATGGTGTAGAGAAATCGGTGCCAAACTCCAAGCAAGATGATAGATATATATGAACTTGGAATAAACAACAATGGGTGTAAACTAAGTGTTTAAAGATTTTTCTTTAAGTTGAAGAACACTCAAACATGAACATTTTCCCTTTTTTAAAATAATCTCTCAAACTCTCTCTAAGAGATGTATTAGGATGGAAAAGTTATCTTGGAAAATGTGTTTCCCGCACATAATAATGTATGAAAAAAGTTGGTTGAAAACCAAGTGGAGAAGTGGGGAAAAACTGCATAAAACTGCCAAAAAACTGTTCCCGCTGGAATCTCGTTCGAACGAACTTGATTCTCGTTCGAACGAGACTTCTAACGAGCGACCAGCCTGGGCTCGTTAGAACCTCGTTAGATACCTCGTTAGAACGAGAAAATTCGTTCGAACGAAATATCGAACGACTGACCAGTTAGGGTCGTTGGCAAACCTCGTTCGAACGAAACCTGGTTCAAACGAAAAACTCGTTCGAACGAAACCTGGTTCGAACGAATAAACTCGTTCGAACGACATTTCTAACGAATGACCAAAATGTTTGTAAAAATTGATTTTTGGCCCAAAAACTTTTATAAACTTATTTTTATAATCCTAACACCCAATAAACATTGTTCCAAGCTCCTATATAAATATAATTGCATTCATACCTTGGGAGGATGGAACCATAGTTGATGACGTAGAAACGAGGCACGCAAACCGGCATTTTGATGAAGCTTTATATTCTTTGCCGCTACGTCTTCAACACACACTTCATAGGCTTGAGAGTATTACAATAAATCACTAACCTATGAATAAATGTTTTTGTCCGGAATTGAGCCAAAACTATATATGGACTCAATTGGAAATTTGTGTCCTTACAAATCTCCCCCTTTGGCTATTCCGGGGCAAAAACCAAAACAAAAATCCTAAAGGGCCATCAAGCTCACTAGACTCAAAACATAACCCGCCCAATCTTGACTCAACCCAAGGATTAAACACTTTGCCTTTTAAAGATGCCGCTTTAGTAGAATACCTGCACACTTAAGCAAACTCATCAAATGCATAGGGAATATCAAAATATTAAATGCAATTAAATAATTACTCCCCATAAAATAATTCTCCCCTTTATCACACAAATGACATTTACTTAGAAAGACGTCTCCCCCTAAGATAAATCTCCCCCAAACTAAGATTCAATAATAATAGGTTTAGATACCATTTCTCCCCCTATCATCATTCTCCCCCTTTTTGTTCAGGAATAGACAAAGGTTTAAATTATCAAAACATAAAAACATGTGAAAGCTTAAGGTGAGAACATGAAAGCATATGGGCAACAAAAGCATAACTAATCCAAAATAGATACCAAGAATGAAGTATAAGCACGGATGGACTAGAAATGAAGGCAAAGACAAACAAATATCATATATATATATATATATACTAGAAATATACCAATAGAGAACTCATATATATATATAGATATAAACACACACATGACACAAAATACAATAAGTTTGCACACTCGTATGGCAAAAATGTGTCATATGGAAACGGAAGTGTAGGGGTGTGAACTAGCAACAATTAAATTTAGATCCAAACACTTAATAAACGTTCACGGAGTTCTCATTTGATTGCAAACTTCATCACATTTAAATATAACCTCATGTGACAATATAGATTGAACTCGATGAATAAACATACACAATGCATACAAGCCTAGCATATTAATGATTCTACAAACCAATAGAGTCATGACATGAAGTACGCAACTAGGATAAACGGACATTGTGCAAACCGTTGATATACCATCCAATTCTCCCTCAATAAGCATATATATTATTTTGTTTTTGAATGAGTATATCAAACAAACATAGGCCTTGGCAATTGTTTTCTTTTTAATGCCATATATTTTGTTTTTAGGCCTTGGACCACATATTTCTTTTAGGTCCATTGAAAATGGTGGCTTACTATTCGCAAAGGATCACTTAGTCCTTTCGGAGCCCTTCCCCGTGCACATTTATATTTATCATGTTTTCATTTTCACACAAATCTCACATGCAACGGATTTTGACATGCACTAGTCCTCCTAAGTCACAAATATGTAGATGACAAGATTGGTAGGAGAACACTTCACAAAGCTCAAATATACATATGAAGTTAAATTTTCAAAAGAGATCATGCATGTGTGAAATAGAGGCATATGAAAATAGAATCCATTTAATCAATACAAAATCCAACTACTCCACAAGAATTATGATAAAGAACATTTTAAGGATTGACAGTCTAAACCAAAAATTCTAGCCACGTGGGAGCGTAAACGATGGGATTCAAACACAAATATATGCCACTTAAAGTGTGTCAAACTAAAATACACACAAAAATAAAATCTTTTTGAGTTTTTAACATTTTTAATCAAAAATAAACATTTACTCAAAAGGACAAACAAAAATCATTTGTATTTTTTCATTAAGCTTAAGTGAAATAAATAAAACACAAATGATAAACAAAAATCTTTTTATATTTTTCAATTAATTCAATCACAAAATATAATTCAAAAAGATAAACTAGTCATGATTTCTAGCATGGGATATGAAATAAGGCTATGACTAGAAAATGACTAAACAAGCATACATTTAGCATATGAATATAGCATGAAGTACAAACGCTAAAGTATGCAAAACACTAACACATTCATCCATTAGATTTAGCAAGGGAGGAAGCATGTGTAAGTAAATGAGAATCAAAATCCCTATTTTGTAAGGCAACCAAGTCGAATTTCCTAACCCAAATTAATGAAGAATGACTATCTTGGGGTGTAGGAGCTTTAGCTACCATGGTTACTTTACTATGGGATCTTCTAGGAATTCGTTTAAGATCAAAACAATATTTCCTAAGATGACCTTTTCGACCACAAAGAGTACAAGTGAGAACATGTCGAAAAGATTTGCCTAAGGAGTGATCATTAAAAGCATTCCTAGTAGATTTTCCTAAAATATTGGTTTGGGCATTATGAGTAAATTCATTACAAGTATGAAGCCTAAACCACAAGTGTCATTTTTAATTTGGATCGTTCCTAACATTTTATCAAGTTTTTCCGAACGACATTCCAAATAAAATTTGACATTACTAGAATCTTTTAATTTATTTTCTAATTCTAAAATGTTAGATTCTAGTAAAACATTTCGCTCTTCAAAACCAAGAAGCTCCTTTTTTAAGGATTCCATTAAACCCCTAAGGCTATCTCTTTCGCCTTCTACATAATCAAGCTTCTCTTGAAGAGTCCTCACATGAGTCCTAAGGTCTTCTATTAAGGCACTATCATCAACGACCTTGACACTCTTTCTTAAACAAGCTTCTAACTTCAAATTAGTTCTTTTCAAATTAATAGATTCTTTATATAATTCATGAAAAGCATTTTGAAGTTCACTCACATCAACCTCTTCTTCATTTTCACTCTCTCTTTCTTCTCCACTCTCACTATCATAAAAAACAAGGGAATCATGAACAATGACCTTGGAAGTGGCATGTGCTATCGTGTCATCAATCGATGAGTTCTCATTATCACTCACATGACTAGCCATAAAAGCCACAAAATTTTTCTTAGTGGGGGAATCGGGCTTTTCTTCCTTATCACTATCACTAAGGGTTGCATTATATGCAGTGGGTCGTTTACCCTCTTTCCTTAGTTTAGTGGGGCACTCATAAGCTCTATGGTCATAACCTTCACAACCAAAACACTTGTTAGACTCGTCCCTATCTAAATTGTCATTACTAGGTTTAGGTATCCTCTCGGCTTTAGAAATCTTCTCGCTTTTATCATGTTTAGAAGTATCAAATTTCTTAAAATCATTTTTAAATTTATCTTTGTTAAATTTAAGAAATTTTCTAAATTTGCGAGCAAACAAAGCCATATCTTCCGAGTCACTTTCACTATCGCTCTCTACTACTTGTTTGACCTCTTTTCGGGCTTTTAAAGCAACACCCTTTTCAATTTTCTTTTCAGTTTTAGAGGGAAACATATCTAGTTCATAGGTTTGTAAATCACCTACAAGCTCTTCTAATTTCGTAGAGGCTAAAGTGGGTAAAGAATTTAAAACGATCACTTTAGGAATAAATATATCGGGTAGGGACCTTAAAATTTTCTTTACAACACGGTCGTCAGGTATTTTCTCTCCCAAGTTAAAGGATGAATTAACAATATCAGAAAGTCTAGCATAAAATTTATCAAACGTTTCTTTTTCATCCATTTTGATAGTTTCAAATTGAGTGGTGAGGTTTTGGAGTTTTAAAGCTTTAACGACACTAGTTCCTTCATGAGTTAATTGTAAAATATCCCAAGCTTCTTTAGCGGTTTCACACGTCATAATACGTCGGAATTCATCCGGTGCGACAGCTCTAAACCTCGGGAATTAAAGTTAGCAAGTTTAAACTCATTTTCAGTCCATCTATCGGCAGGTTTGATAACACGTTCATTTTCAACTAAGTAAGTTGGTGGGGAGTACCCGGTAACAACAGACATCCAAACTCTCTCGTCGATAGATTTTAGTGCCGATCTCATTCGCGCTTTCCAATACGCGTAGTTTGAACCATCGAAAATAGGAAATTTTGAAAATGGTGAAAAATCCATTTTAGCCAAAAATTAAAGGATCTTAACGAAATAATTTATCGTTTTTGGCTGTGATACCACTTGTTGGAACTTGAGGGTCCTCGGATTTTAAAACTTTCTCTAATTAAAATCAAACTTGTAATTTCCTTTTTGTAAAAACTTAAGTTAAATGCGGAAGCGTAAACGGAGTGATGATTCAACAAAACAAATACTAAAATTCCAAATTTTAGTTAACTCAAAAACAATTAATACACACTTAAACCGATTAAGTCCAATTAAATAGATCCAAGCCCTAGATTTTGCCTAAATCATGATTGTTCATATTATCAAAGTTAGGCCAAACCAAATTAATGCAAGAGACTTGAATTACACATTTTTACCCAATATTAAATTAAAGTCCAATTTTAATATAGTGTGAGAATTAAACCGAATTTTATCTTGAATTAAACCTAAAGCATGCGTTCTAAATTCTGAGCAAGATAAAAATAAACAATGTCACACTACACCGCGATGTACGAGGAAAAATCCACTGACGGGAAAAAAAACCTCGGGACGGCCCTAGCCTCAAATCCACTAAAAACGGTATTACAAAATACAAGACAAAAGACTTACTTCCTAAACTCAAACCCTCTCAAGCCGTGATGCTTCTTCTTGTATTGACCTCCAATTAGCGGATAACCAACGGAGCTCCACCGTGGTCTCGGACTCCACCGATCGGGCAATTAGGCGTACCGACCAAAACTCTCTTTGAATGGTGTAGAGAAACCGGTGCCAAACTCCAAGCAAGATGATAGATATATATGAACTTGGAATAAACAACAATGGGTGTAAACTAAGTGTTTAAAGATTTTTCTTTAAGTTGAAGAACACTCAAACATGAACATTTTCCATTTTTTAAAATAATCTCTCAAACTCTCTCTAGGAGATGTATTAGGATGGAAAAGTTATCTTGGAAAATGTGTTTCCCGCACATAATAATGTATGATAAAAGTTGGTTGAAAACCAAGTGGAGAAGTGGGGAAAAACTGCATAAAATTGCCAAAAAACTGTTCCCGCTGGAATCTCGTTCGAACTAACTTGATTCTCGTTCGAACGAGACTTCTAACGAGCAACCAGTCTGGGCTCGTTAGAACCTCGTTAGAACGAGAAAATTCATTCGAACGAAATATCGAACGACTCACCAGTTAGGGTCGTTGGCAAACCTCGTTCGAACGAAACCTGGTTCGAACGAAAAACTCGTTCGAACGAAACCTAGTTCGAACGAATAAACTCGTTCGAACGACATTTCTAACGAATGACCAGAATGTTTGTAAAATTCGATTTTTGGCCCAAAAACTTTTATAAACTTATTTTTTATAATCCTAACACCCAATAAACATTGTTCCAAGCTCGTATATAAATATAATTGCATTCATACCTTGGGAGGATGGAACCATAGTTGATGACGTAGAAACAAGGCACGCAAACCGGCATTTTGATGAAGCTTTATATTCTTTGCCGCTACGTCTTCAACACACACTTCATAGGCTTGAGAGTATTACAATAAATCACTAACCTATGAATAAATGTTTTTGTCCGGAATTGAGCCAAAACTATATATGGACTTAATTGGAAATTTGTGTCCTTACAAGTTTGATTTATGGGAGAGAATTTTTATGAATTTTATTTTATATGTCAAACTCTATGAGTCACAGGTATTTTTTTTTCTTTATGTGTGTTGGTACTTTTGAAAGATCATATTCACATTACACTCGATGAATACAAAGTGCCCAGGAGAAGAACAAGAAGAAGTGGAGATCTGAACATTATTATCTTGTACTTAACCATTTTCTAGGGTTTGGAATGGTATTATGATATTTTCATTATCTTAGGGGATTTCTTATATAAATTAGATTTCGTTTTTATTTTTGTACCGGAATAGTCAAAAGGGGGAGATTTATAAGAGCATAATTTCTGTCATATTATCATAGCTAAGGCTTACATATATTTAGGCGTATCCCGTTACACTCGAGACATCACGGAGAACAGATTCTCCAACATCTCCAAGTTCAATGGTTCTCCACTTTATGAAGGTATAAAAAATTTAGAAATTTAAATTTATTCATTAAAAAAAATTGGGAATTTTTATTGAAACTGAAAGAGGATTTTTTTTTATCTTTAAAATCGGGGAATTTTTTATGTTTAAATAATTTTCAAAATCCACTGACATATTATAAAATGAGAAGTCAATTTCAGTCGAACGAGAAGTCTAACTCGTTAGAAGGGTCATTTTTACATATCAGCTAACGTGCATCTAATGAGGGCGTACTGTTTGGTCTCGTCTGAAGATAGTTTGAACGAGATAGTATTTTCGTTCGAACGACATTTCTTTCATTCTAATGATATGCTATTCTTCAAACGAAGCTTATTTCCGTTTGAACGAGCAATGCCACATCAAAATTTAAGCCACCTTATAAATACATGTTTCATTTTTATTTTTTCTAAGACTTTTGCTAGAACGAAATTTGTATACACTTTGCAAAAGTTTTCAACCTTTTGAGTCTAGAAAACTCTTTTGATTCACAAAATATTTCACAAAATTATTTGTGTGAATATGTTTAAACCCTATATAGTTTTGTAACCTTGCATACACTACTCTTGTGGAGAGATTATCTTCATTGTTGGCCATTGTGATTCTCAAGGGGATCATTAGGTGGATATTGAGGGTGGAACGTCGCCTATGGATTGCTCCTGACCAAGTAGTATCCTTTAGAGATTGCAAAGTGTGGTGTGTTATACTTGTGGCTGGTATCAAGTAGTATGTAACAGAAAATAACTGATATTGCTCATAGTATAAACCTTGTAGTGTTTAAGGTTAGTTTGGCATATCCCATTACAAACCATCATGTACCGTCACGGAAAATCGATATCAACACTCGAGACTTCCCAATGTACCATAAAGGTATAAAGTAATTTAGTATTTGAATTAATTCACAGACTTTATTTTTGGGGTGCTTATTTTTATTGAAAACTAACAAGTTTTTTTTTCAATTTTTAAAATGAAAAATATTTTTTTATTTTTAAACATCGTTCAAACAAGATCTTTGCCTTTTGATATTTGCAAGGGTGAAATGCTAGCTGTGGTGGATACCGAGGGTGGAATTCTAACTGTGGACTGGTCCTGATCGAGTAGTATTCTTTTGAGATTTGTGAAGACTAGTGTATTATACTTGTGGCTGGTATCAAGTAGTATTGTAAGTCGAGTGTCTTGTATTATTTCTAAAGTGCTGAAATAAAAAGGTTTTGCCCGTAAGGGATTTTTTCTCAAGCTTTGACTTTATTGATTTCATGATTTACTTTATCTATTTTATCACCTAAATTTATGTCTTAGGGTAAAAAAACAAAATTTGGATTTGTGTTAGTTTGGACATTCAATTATATAAATCCTTCGATTAAGATCGCGATAGCACACTCTCAAATTTGGATGTCTTCTCCTTTTGAAAACTCCTATGGGCCTAATGATTGAGGTTGAGACTTGTTTCTAGAATAGGGTGATTTTCATCTTCTTATATTATATCTCTACTGTTAGATTGTATTCTCATTGTATTGAAAAAAATTTCTTTTTGATATATTGTGAGAAATTCCAAAAACTGTTCTTTTATGAAATTTGTTTGAAAAAAATCAAAAAGATTTTTGATTTTAAGAAATAGTTTGAAAATGTGAAAAAATATATTTTGATAAAATCTTTTGAAAAAGACAAAAATATTTTTCGTATTTTTAATTTTTCAACATATGTGGATGAACATTTAAGATATTCGAATCACACCTAATTTTGTCCTTCGCGTGACTGTTTTGTGGCTTTGAGACATGAATTTATATCATCAGTGTGGTTAAGAATGTGTTGATAGCATTTTGTTGATCATTGATGATTACTCTCTAAGTTTTAGACTCTTTATCACCTTTATTGCACAGGTGCACAGACAGTTTGAACATCGTACTTACTTGTCATATGTCTAATACGATGTTCTCATCTCAATTCTACTTAATAACGAACCAAATGTAAAAAGATATAAGTTGAGCATGTAAAAACCATTGCCTGGATTTCTTTTCCCGAATTTTTTTATTATATATTAAGCAATGGAAAGGGGATATAAATTGATCAAAATAGTCTTTGCGTTAAAAGCCACCATTTGCATAAAAGAGCCAAAAAAGAATTAACAGCACACAAAAACAGAAGTACTAAGGCCATTTAGTTTATATTCATTGATGCTTTGCTACATATGAGCATTATAATTTTTTTTTAAATATTCGAGAGTGAATTGTTATATATGAGATATTTTAAGGGAGTTATAAAGAAGTAGATAAATAGGTTTATTACAACGGACTTTCTTAAGACACATTAAATAGTTTGGTGTATTGATTAAGTTGAGTAAATTTCATTTGAGTTCACTATTTTATACCTACGGTAGACATTGAGTTCTTTCTTTATAAGTGGTTCGTGACTTCGTGCACCTGTATTATGAATGTTTATGTTGATTTGCCTATGCAAAATATTCACGCAATTATATTCCATTTTCACAATTCGGATATTTGAATGTTATTCCATGGTGACTATGTTGTTTTGTAACTAAATCTATTTTATACCTTATACTTGATTTATTTTTAAATAGAGTCGTTCCAACTCTGGGATTCCATCCTCTAATTCCTCTTGGATTACCATTACATTCACTTTATCGCTTATCTTTGTGAGAATAACTTTGCCTCTTCATGTGACGCTTATTATTCATGCTTAGTTTCTAACCCTTTATCTGTTACAGACAACAATGGGGAGAATAAATTGAGGGGGATTTTTATTTGCATTTAAAACTAGAACACGTCAGGGTATTTCTAGTTTCATGTGTATAGGTCTCTTTTACTTTGATGAGAATATCATGGCATACAGAAGATGAAGACAATGTTTCATATATCAATCCATTTATAGGATTCAGAGGACATTACGAATCATTATATTAGAGGATTTTATTGTAATTTGGCTTTTGATTTTGTTTTGTACTAGATTAGCCAAACAAGGAGGTTTGTAAGAGCAAGATATTATAATTGCTCATAGCTTAGGCTTTTTGTTAGTTTTGGCGTATCCCATTACAAACTGGAATCTCAAACCGAACATTCGCATTATCTCCATTTGAACATCCGCATTATCTCCATTTACAAGGGGTCATTATCTCCTAAATTACTTTAGATCATTCATTTGTCTAACCTCTGTAAATGTCTCAATCCATGGTATAGGATTTCGACATGCTTGTGTTAGTCCAATGAGTTCTTGCAAACATTTGTCTATGCTATCTATGGGGGTATATTGAAAGCCCAATCATTCAGCTGACCATCCCAACATACAAGACGGACTTCCCGCTCCAACTTTATGATAATTATTATTTTGTCCATATATTAAACATGTGCAAACATAGGCATAAATTAGTTACCAACAGTTTCGGCGAGATATTCAAGAAAACTTATGTGCTATCTAACAAGCTGGTTAAGTTACATATAGAATTTAATAACTTATTTCTTACTTCTATTAATTGTAAACCCTAACCCGGGATAATGGGATGTAACCTCGAGCATTAACAGACGCTATAATAAAATAGTAACCTCTCCATGGACGTAGGCAAATTGCCGAACCACGTACATCGTTGTTGTGTGTGTGATTTTTGCATTATGTTATTTGTGATTGTTTGGTAGAATTCTATTATGATAATTCTTGCACTCAAAATTGGAACCATTTGTGGGAAGTGAATTATATTCCTGAGAAAACCTTCACAAATAGAAAGCCGGTGATGTCTCACCATAGCAGTAACATTCCTTAGGTTGGCGATGTGTAAGAAGGCGCAGTTTGGCCTACGATCAGCTTGGATATTCTCCACTATAAAAACCCTAAGTTTTGCTAAGAACGGAATCCTTCCAAAGAAAGCCAGGGACCACCAAAATCTATGCAGATCTCCAGGTTAGTCAATGCTTACAAAGCCAGATTTCAAAAACAAGAGGATGCTATACACCTCTAGGTGGAAGAAAATGTTGGCCTCTAGAGGAGACATGAAATAATGGAGAGAGATCTCCACATGGATACTAGGAAATGTCGTGATAGTACTCAAGTGAGTAATACTCGCATCCGAGGCAGGATCTCTAGGCACAACCATGATAGAACTGAATGTGGAAAATCAGAGCATGGTCGATCAGAGCGTGGACAACCAAAGAGACACCACAGGTGCAACGATCGACATAACTAGGACACTAGGATTCTGTTTCGTAAAAAGACAGACAAACATACTTCCCAATATGGAGCCAGGTGTAACACACAATATTTTTAATGAATTTTAAAATGGGATTAATTAGACTTAATTGTGGGATAATTAAAAATTAATTCGGATTTAAATATTACTTGATAATAAAGTAATATGTGATTTATGTTGAATATTACTTGTGATTAAAAGTAATATATTTGATTATTACTTTACATATGATTATGATTTTATAAAATTATCGCGAGTGATGAATACGATAATTATGTCGGGACGCGCATATTAGTCGTGTCAGGACTATATTTAAATGGAATGAAAAGTAACTTATTTTTATGTCATCCAAATGGTCATTTTGACTGAGCCAACGTGTCTGTAAGGGTTTAACTAGTTGAAAAAGTGTACCTGAGGGATTACTTTGGGTTTTGAGACAATTTGGAACTAAACAGACACCGCAGAAGAGTATTTTGGTCATTTTCCAAATGGGTGAATAGTGCCCACGAAATTTTGGTAATATTATATAAGTGTAAAGGTGGTGGAATTTATATTCATTCACTAAAAATAAAAAGAATAGACTTAGAGGAGACTGAGAGACTTCTCTAGGAAAGGAAGAGGCATCTCTAGGAGACCAAAAGTCAGGAGTCATCTTACACCACCATCAAAAGATAGCTGGAAAATGGAGGAATACTAGTAGAGTTATCTTAACCAATGGTTTAGACCTACAAATTAGAGGTAAGTGATTTAACTATTGAAAATTTAGCATGTATATTGTTCATGCTAGAATAGTAATAAAATTCTGAAAAGTTTCATGAACCAAAGATGAATTATTATGATTTTAAATAAATCTTTTAAATGAGAATTACGTAGAATTGGTCCCTTTATGAATATAGAATTAAATCCACGAAATTTGGGAATCCTTTGGTGAAGAAAATCTTGTATTTACAATTGTTCTTGTATAGAGGACAAACTAAGAAGTTTCTGAATTTTAAGGGGGATACCTTAATTTAATTGAAACTTCATGATGCTTTCATATTGTTTAGAGGTTAGAAATCATTTATATACCATGATATATCTTTTGGGATAAATTATGAGGAGTTTGGGATTATTTGATAATGGTTTTGATGATGAAAAAGAGTAAAAACCATATGTAAACATATGCAGAAATCTGGGCAAACAATTAATCGATCGATCGATCGACCCAAGAATGTCGATCGATCGATCGACTCCCCTGGAAAATGTGATTCATTTCCTTTTTAAATTGTGATTAAATCCCAACTTTAGAAATCTTTGGTGTTGACTAATGGAACATAATGGACTTGGAGAAGGGAAGTAGGACATACTTAAGACCCGAAAAAATATTATTATATGTGAGATTTAATGAAGAAATTAATGAGTATTAATGGAATGAATTATGTTGGAGAGTTGTATAAATTGATGTTTAAATAGGATAAATATTAAGGTTAGTACTAGTAGAAATAGGGTTATTAATTAATGGAATAACCTTAGGATTATATGGGATTAACCCTAAGAGATGAAATGAAGGGTTAAGATTGAATTAGGGGTTATCGAGAAATAAACCTAATTCAAGATAATTTTAATACATAGAAATTAGGGAGTTGTGATGACATGGACTAGTAGGGTGTGGATGTTTACCTAATGAATTTATGTGAGAAATAAATGATTACCCTTAGAGTGATGAGAGAAGCTCATGAATATAATTTGAGAAGTAAAGTCATAATCTGTAAATACGTAGGAGATTAGAGATAAATATATGACATATGGAAATATTTATATGGGTTGTGCGTGTGCTCCATTGTTATTATATATAGGTGAGATGTATACCTATATTATTAATTATTATGTGTATGACATACTACGCTGCTTGCTATCGGGGTGGAGGTTTCGCGTTGTGGACGATCTTATCCTGATGAGCCCATTTGGGGGGATTTTATATTCTTACCCTAAGCATAGTACCTTAGACAAATTCTATCGGTGTGAATGATAGTTTCGATGGTTGAATGGGAACATAGGTATGTGCGTGATCCATTTGGCAGGGGAGTATGCTCACCTCCAATATGTGTGTTATGTTATTTATAGTTCGTGAGAGACGTTGAACCAATAGTCCTTTATGCAGCGAGAGATGTATCAGGACATGATAGCCGAGTATGCATGCATCGCAGTTGTGTCTGGGAGGTGTTTTATTAGAATATATAATAATGTGATGAATAAATATATTGTGATGTAATATACTGTGTGAGAATTGTAGACCAAAATTTATACCGTGATGCAATTTACCGTGTGAAATTGTAAAAAATGAATAATGAGATCTGATTGAATTAAGTAAGTGAATACTTAATCTTAAAGCGTTAAAATCCTAGTTCATGTTAAAGAGAAATGAACATGTTTAATTATCGTATGTATTATGTGGGAAATACGGGGAACTGATATAGGATAGAATCATAATTGAAAACCTTAATTTGGGAGATGATAAGGTATGTTAGGCGTGCACACTAGATGAGAGGTGAGAATTCTCAAGTGAGGGAATGAGAAGATAACATGTACATAATAATTGCTTAATTGAAGTTGTTGAGCACTTGCTATTTTAAAAATCTTTTACAATCGAGCCTTTGACCCGTTTCCTAGCATATTCTCTTTTCTATTGTATCGTGTACATCAGATGTCCAGTATCAGGGATGCCGGCATAGAATATGGATGTCTCGATGGGTTATAGCTACTATTGGAGATGTATGCTATTTTAGACGCATCCATTCTGTTAAATCACACATTTTTAGTATCTATTTTCATTTTGGGCATGTCGCCCAGGATTCTAGAGGTTGTAATTATTTATGTCAGTACTGTGGATATTTGTTTTATTTTGTGGTAATGATATATTATAACTGGAGATTTATTCCATTCACATTTATTCTTGTTATATTTAGTTCTATGGTGATGTTATGTGCTAATTGATATTTCGTATTGTGGAATGGTTTTAATTAAATTAAAAATGGAAAAGTTTTGACACTAGCTTAATTAATTATTTGGTGAATTAATAAAGAAATTGTTTTTCGGCGGTGATGCTGAGAATGAACCCACTCGAAATTGTGATTTAATTTAATAAAGGACTGATCACTAGATATTTAATTAGGTGGGGTATCACAGGTGGTATCAGATCATCAGGTTCTAGTGTCCTTAGGATTTGTACGTCTTTCTACATTTTATCGTAACGTTCTTTGATGTAGAGCCCTATTATTAGGGCATTCTATTCCTCTGCGTATTGCGACTTACGTGCTCCTGACAGGAAATATAACTAGTGTAATTCTTACACGAGCTCGGTTGGGCATCAATGACTAATGAGGGTCATTAAAAGAACATCAGTAGGAGGATTCAGTTGAAGATATAAAGTGTTTAGGAAATGGTGTTTGAGATAGAACCCACCAAAATTGTTGTTCAGGATGAGGACAATAAAGAAGAAGTTCAGGAGATGTAGTTTCCCAAGCATCATCATGGATGACGTTTATGACCTTCCAAACTTACCCAGCACTGTCAGTGAAGGGTGAGGCAGTCGGAAGGACTTTTGTGAAGGAATAAATCCAAAGGCAATTATGTAGAGTGAAGTGTAGTAACACCCAGGACTTGAAAATTTCTAGTGAACTTTCTTGTTCAGGGGAGAAATCTAAAGTGATTAGAGTTAGACATCTCATATAAATAAGCACGCGTGAAGATAACACGACAAATTTGGGTATGGTTAGATCGTGAATTTATCCATTTGATGTTTTAATTAGAGTACGAATGGAATTCAAAACTTATTTCATATGGGAAAGAAAGAAAGACCAACGAGAGAGAGAAATCAACTTGCTTAAATAACTCCTTACCCAGTGACTAAGGGGTATATCAAAGATAAGAAGAGTTCATTGTTATAGAAGGACTCGTGAGTTAAATACTCAAGTGAGAGTGAGAAATACGACGAAGACGACTAGGGTGAATGTCATCAAGAAATTTGTAACCGCTTAAAGAATAAGGGGAGCTTGGAAGGTTGGGAAAACCTAGTCGAAGGCAAGATTTAATTCCATGGTGATAGTGAAACATTATTAGAAGGTATACCTAGTAGGTGACCTATTTAAATCCTTACTAAGAGATGATGAATTCAGCCAAGACCAACGAAGTCGACCATGTATTTCATAGGACTAGTAGAGCCAAATGAACAATAAAAATAGAAATTAGGAGCTAAGACTACCAGGTCCGAGAGAAGATCATTCCAAAATGATCAGTGGGACCAGTGATGGGGAAATGGCTCGGAAAATTTCCCTATGTTTAGAGAGTGGGACTACGAGTCTTGAATGTGTCCACGTTGAGAAGAGAGACCGATAAGATGGGAAATGGTAAACCATGTCGGTTAGGCATGACAACAGGAGGATTGAGATTTCCAGCGGAGGAACTGGGTCAAGAGAATTGGGCCAGGGAATTTACAACCCAAGAGTGGTGGGTTTAGGCAGGACCGGTGGAGTCCTCGATAAAAGTAGCATACCTTATTTCAGGGTCGATGAAGCCCAGGAAGTAAAAGGGAGACCACTAAAGCCATAAGTGAGGCCTATAGATTTTGGACCAACGTTTTAGTGATTGGCGTGTAAGACGAAAAATAGAATAATTTTCCCACTATGAGGAGAGGGAAACTATTGGATGAAATCGTAGATACATAATGATTGCAGATGCTCATGGGTCGTGTTGGAACCTACGTGCTGGGACCCTATGATTAGGCGAGACTAGTAAAGTTTTGTTTCCTCCTTATGAGTAAAGGATTAATTCAAGTGACATGGGTGTGTCACAATTTGTATATAAATTGTAAACACTAAAATTCGAATGCGAGTCGAGTATAGTGGGTTTGTTAGTTTTAACAGTCTAGTTTCAAACGTATTTATCATGAGTATCGAGACATTTTTATGTTTCCCATGAATGATTCGGGTGGGCCCTAAGAGCATATTTTATTGTTATAATTTATTATTGCATTGAGTTAGCAAGTAGAGATTATTATGGTAACGATTAGTGATTAATTACCGAATGTTTGTATGATAGTAGATTGAGTGATAAGATTATCGTGCTGGATATTCTGGGTGAGTAATATTACTTTGGTGAGGCACCACCTGACATAGGATTGGGCATATATATATATATATATATGTGTGTGTGTGTGTGTGTGTGTGTGTGTGTGTGTGTGTGTGTGTGTGTGTGTGTGAAAATTTCATTGCATCGTAGACCTTAGTGAGTATGCTGTCTAGTTATATGTGATTTCGGTGTGTAGGGATATAATTACTGATGTGACTCAGGATACATTGTGTTCTTTATCAAGCAGGGGGGTATAGCTCGTTATATATATATCATTGAGGACTTGAAATAGTGAGAGAGTCGTGTTTCGTGTTATTTTTATGGGACATAAGTACATTTTTATGGCAACTTACGGAGATTGTGGGAAGGTATGTACTTTGGACTGAGGTCCTTACAGATCTCGATAATCGACTATGTTATGTAGTAGTTTATCGGGGGGTTCCTTGTTTGGATTTTGCTTTGCTAGACATCCCAAGAATGAAACTAACAAACGTCGCGAGTTAGAGAGAATTTGGTCGATAGTACATGGGTTTCGTACTTTGGTCATTATACATATACAAGAATGTAAATGAGAGTTGATAATTCCATTATGACTTGAGGCCGGTAGAGTCACCTGGTCCTGGTATCATTATGAATAGAACAATGATGCCACTAAAAGAGTGATTAAGTTATAACTAGTGGGATGGTTGAGTGTACTCCTACCATATCAGCATGCCAACTACGCGAGAATTGATTTAAGAGGGGTACATGTCATTGGTGTAATTATGCGCGAGACATAGGGTGTATGAGCGACCTAGGTGATTGAATTAGTCAGTGGATTATTATTGTCATGTGAATTCGACAACATCTATCTGGGAAAGTCAAAGCTTATTCCGTAAGATTTGGCAGAGGCTTATGTTTCATGAGAAACTGACTTTTTATAGAGGGGGAAGGGCTTGTGACACGCGGTGAGGCAAATTCACATCGATTACGATTAGAGGTACATTTGAGAGAATATAATGTATGTCATGTTATAAATGACAGTGGTGATGGGATTTGATGAAGAGAAATATTGCTAAATTCGTTTTGTAATGGGTCACTTGTCTGTTGGTAAAGAGTGTACCATCCACAACTAGTAGGGGTTTCTCAACAAGTAGAATGGGAGAGCACTCCAAGGGTTTTATCACGAAAGTAACTACTCCCTATAGGGGTTACGATCCTATATGGGTGATAGTGGATCGGTTAACCAAAGTAGCTCACGTTATTTGTAAAAAGTGTTGTGTATATCAATTAAATTTATTTATTTGAACACTTATTAAATTAGACGTCTAAATTTGATCAACCCAAATTCAATTTTAGATCAACCCTTAAACATGCATTTAAGTGTCATGAATTATTCAACCCATGCATGTCAAACAAAGACGACAAATTCAGGAAAAAAAAACCTTTCGGGTAAAAACCTTTTTTAACACTTTAAAAAGTTTACAAGACCATTGACTTACATACAACCTGATAATCGCCAACAAGTGTAATGCATGGTGTCTTCGTCAAACATTCAAAGCTACGAGAGACAGCGAAATACCCTCCAGGTGTCGGTTCGTCGTCTTCGTCTCATCCACATGCAAAATAACTACGCTCAGTATCCACTTATCAGATATGGAGATGCCTTCTCCGCAGAGGTAGAACTACAACAAAGTATGCTTTGGGTTCAATAAAACAACTCACACAAAAGATATTGGGATTGTGAATTGTAAAACAGAAGTTGAACCCTTTAAAAAAATGTTGGAGAATAAACCAAAACACTCAAAACGTATTCTTTTTAAAACCATGAAAATCAGAAGTCTGACACCCTTATTTATAATAGAAATCAAGGTGGTGACGTGTCAACTTAAAACAACTCTTGTTCGAACGACATGCGATGTCGTTCGAGCGAAAGTCCATCTCGTTCGAACGAGATGTGACGTCATTTGAACAACAGTCACTGATCCCCTTAGAAAAGACTTTTAAAAATTTAAATAACTAGGAATCCTTAAAAACCAAACTGTTTACAGGATCAGGAGTATTTATCTAAAACTTTTATGATTTTGAAAAATTAAAAACCATTTAAAATCCTATCATAAATCATGTAAACTTTTATAAAAGTATCCCAACACTTTTAATGTAAAATTTAAATGGAACTTAAACACATTTTACCAAATTCAACATTGTTGGGATTGAATGTTGAAGTCTTCTTGAAATTCGGATTCGTCTTTTTAGATGTAATCTTCTCAATTCTTCGACAACTTGTAGCAACTTATAGCGGTATAAGACATACTAAAATGTGACGGAAAATGTCCTTACAAATATCCCCCTATGTCTATGCCGATACAAAATAAAAATATCCAAATTTTCAAAATCAAATGACCTATACAAATCTACCCTCCCATAAACTCAAATGTGAAAAGATAAACCGACAAGTCTTTAATTTTTCAAACTACGGCTTCAACAATCAACTCTTCGAACCTTTAAGCTTTTCTCATTAGGGTGTGCACTCCAAAATCTTCAATTGTACCTACACACATGAGACAAAGCAAAAACCTCATGACGTATCGAGTTTGAAATGATATAAAGCATAAGCATGAAAGTATAATCAAATCTCGCCCATATTTAACCCCCCCCCCCCCCATAAAATCATAATTCGTTCTCCCCCCTTTTATTTGTCCAAAATAGACAAGGAAAAGAATAAATCACATAAAGCAAATCGGGGTGTCATGGAAAACCAAGCAAACAAACTATTTTTCAATTTTTCAATTTTTTATACAAAAAATGCAAAAATGATGTTACAAAAATCACACACCAGGAATTTACACTAAGACAACCAAATCGAGAAAAAAGAATGAATGGTTGAGAATAAATTCGATAGAAAAATCAACTCAATCATATCATATGTGCAAGATGCATAAGTATATTCCTAACGAATGAACATAAAAAAATTCTTTGGTGTAAAATTGTTGAATTTAGATGACATCGTCTTAATCATATCAACAAATCAAAGTATAAATGATTTCCACACCAATAACGTCCAAAACTATGTAAATTTTGTTCATGACTTTTAAGGACGTGTAAACCGTTTTAATTCCATCCAAACTCCCTCATTAAAAGATAATGCTTTTTATTTAAGAGGCGATGAAATAAAAATTTGGCCGATTTTTGGCATCATTTTCTTTTTATTGCCTTTCAATTTTTTCGGGCTCTTAAACCTCATTGGACCCCGGATAATTTTCAATTCCTCACTTTTTTAGGTCCATTTAAATGGTGGCTTAATCGCAGAGGATAAACGAATACCTTTCATAGCCCTTCCCCATTTTTCAAAACAAAATCACACAATCTCACAAACGGTTTATAACATGCACTACTTTTTGTCAAGTTTTATCGCATTTGGTTCATTGTATAGACATAATTGAGATGGAAATAGTGAACCAACATGGGATAGACAACCACAAAATTCAAACAAATCCATGCATATGTGCAATAAAGGACAAATAGAGTCAATCATGTAGGTAGTAACACTTTATCATCTGTAACACTCCAAACTTTGTAAAGCACTTGAATGACATAATATATTGTCTCAAAATACTATCAAATAGTATCATGTATATGGCATGAAGTTATGACTTGGTCTGTGCATTCATAAAAGGTGTAAACAAAATACAAAAATCTTTTTGAATTTTTCAAAATTTTTCTAAAAAGAGAAATTCTTTTTGTATTTTTAAACACTGTTCAAATGCAACCCAGTAATACCAATAACATATAAAAGGAAGAAACAAGGGACTGCAAACAGAATTTTAGGGGTCGTTCAAATGAGATCCCATGTCATTCGAACGAGATGCGATGTCGTTCGAATGACTGGCAATCTCGCTAGAAGATTTCACGCGAGATGCAATCTCGTTAGAATGAAAAAACATAAATTTCTCAGATTATATAGAATGACATGCCGTTGTGTCTAGTGGGAAAAAATCATTAAAATAATTTCTAAAAAGGGTAAACAGATCCAAAATAGTGCTAAAACATAAGAGAAGCAAACAAAAATGCTAATAAAATAGAAAACAAATGGTATATACTAGCAATAGGTAAAGATGACATCATGTAAACCACCCTATGCTAGCAAACATGTTTAAACCTCAACCGGGAAGTGTGGTGGATTTCTCCAAAGATGGTGACATCTTTTATAACAACTCCGTCAAATCATACGAAGTCTTTACCTCAAACTTTACTTGTTCGCGAATATGTACAAATTCTCTATCATTATGAGCAAGCAAAGTATCATGTGTGGATGCATGTGAATGAGCATGTGTAGTGGCATAACGTGGCATGAAACCCAACTTGAAATAAAACTCCCTAAGGTATCCTTATTTTTGCAATGGGAGCAAACATAAATAGGCCTAGGAACACCTCTCTCATAAACTCTAGGACGTGCTCTCCTAATGGTAATGGGATGCCTAGGTGGGTTGGGTTGAGAACCACATGAATCAATCACCAAAGTGGGAACGGGATCGGGTGCAACAAAAGAAATGGACCCACTATCATGACCGTTTCCTACATTATCACCACCACCCAAAATGGGATTGAGAACCATCTTTTTAACTTTCTTAGATGCGTTCTCTAAAGAGACTTTGACCTCCCGGGCACGTTCGAGATCACTCTCGAGCTGGGATATACGTGTCATCATACTAGACATCGTATCGGTCAAATCACACTTTTCCCTCCTAAAAACTTCCTTCTCTCTCTCCAAATCTAAAACCCGACGACCAAAATCTCTATTATATTTCTTCGTTTTCAAGGTCTTAGTGTACAAATCCCTAAAAGCTTTTTGGAGCTCAGTTTCATCTCCACTCGAAACACTCGACTCATCATCGTCGCTCTTGTGGACACTATCATCGTGGGACAAAGTGGGTGTGCTCACACGACTATAAAAAGCTACACACGTCCCATTTTCTAAACCTTTATTGGAACCATTTCCCTCATATTCCTTCACAATCGTTAAGTTTGGCGGGCATATCAGTTTCTATGCCCTCTCTCCTTATTCTAGTAGGACACTCTTTAGCTATGTGCCCTTTACCCTCACACTCAAAGCACCCGATCTCATCCTCCTTATCACTTTCTTTGACCTCCTCTTTCTTTTTATTTTTCTCAAAAGATCTCTTTTTATTGGAAGCATTTTCTTTAGACATTTTGAGAAACTTTTTTAAAAAATTCGCAAGTAAGGCCATGTCAAAATCAGACTCGTCCTCTGACTCGGACTCATAAAAACTTACTTTCTTTTTCTTATCCCTATTGCTTGAAACATCCTCACTCAATATCGACTGTATCCCTTTATCTTTGGGTTTGATAGTTTCAAGAAACATATCTAACTCATAAGTCTGAAGATCACCTACCAACTCTTCTAACTTAAGTGAGCTCAAATTTCCCATCGAGTTTAAAATAGTGACTTTCGGATTCAACCGTTTTGGAAGGGATCTCAAAATCTTTTTCAAACCCCGCGTGTTATCAATTACCTCACCCAAATTAAAACAAGTGTTGACAATATCTGAGAAATGTGCATAAAACTCATCAAAAGTCTCGGACTCTAACATAGTAATGGTCTCAAATTGGCTGAATAGGTTTTGTAATTTTGACTCTTTAACATCGGTTGTACCTTCATGTGTTAATTTTAAAACATCCCATGCCTCTTTAGACGTGGTGCACGTCATAGTACAGCAGAATTCGTCAGGAGTGACAGCTGCAAGAATAGCACTTAAACCATGAGAATTAAAGTTAGATAATTTATAATCGTCCTCAGTCCAGTTTGACACAGGTTTTAAAGAGGTGACATTATTAACAATCACAGTGGGAGGAGTCCAACCATTTTCAACCAACAACCAAACTCACTCGTCTATGGCTTTTAAAACAGATTTCATGTTTCTAATAAGCATAATTATCCCCATCAAAGATGGGCACCCGATTATATAAGTGATCCATTGAAAAAACTTGTGATTTTTAAACAATATAAACATCACATAAGTTTGCAGAAAAATAGGAATACGCGATAAGCACTACGCCAAAAATAGGAATCTGGCACGGTTTAAAACTGTGCCAGATCAAATTTGGCACGGTTTTGAACTGTGCTAGAATTAGGTGTTCCAAAATGACCATTTTTTATTGCACGGTTTAAAAGTGTGCCAAATTTGACCAAACAGGAATACTTCTGGCACACTTTTATACCGTGCCAGAATTTGATATTTCTGGCACAGTTTTGAACTGTGCTAGATTGAGCATATTTTCATAAAAATTTGGCACAGTTCAAAACCGTGCCAAAATTTGATACACTATTGGCACGGTTTTGAACTGTGCCAAATTTTTGGATAAAAGAAAATAAAAATTATTCGAAAATAAGAAAATTCATAAATTACAAATCTTGCACGTTGTTGATAAACTAATGTACATACAAGCTTCAAATTATTACAAGTCTTTAGTAGTTCACAGACCAAAAAAAAATGGGCAGAGTTTCCTCTCTTTTCTAGACATTCTAAAAACTGCTAATATAAAACATACGTAATATAAAGCCCGCACGTCCACAAAATATAAAAATAAACTTACAGAAGCCCGCACGGCCATAAAAGTTAACAATAGAACTACAAAATCCCGCACGACCATAACACAAAAAAATAGAATCATGAAAATTAACGACATTAAATAAATAAACCGCTTGTTGTAAACCATTGACTTCTTCGTGTGTTCCACGTGAATAAATGCTAACGATAAAATGTTATCCTGCAAAAAAAATAGGATACAAAAAAGAGACGATATTAGTAACTAAGTAATTTATTAAAAAAAAGCTTACTCAAGCTAAAAAATTACATATACGAGTTTCAATCATTATTATATTCTAAATTTGAAAATCTTACGCAAGTTATGACTACCTGATCAGTTCCTACGAGTTACATTGGTCTCGTGTGAGGTGTTAGTGCGTCTTACGGGATCGTTTGGGGGCTGATTTGGGTTTTCACCCTTCAACGGCTTGTTTCTCAGCCTAATCCATATATTACCAAATTATCGTCATATTCTCAAACTAAGAGGCCCGTGACTACACGATTAGTTCCTACGAGTTACATTGGTCACGTACGAGGTGTTATTGCCTCTTACGGGGTTGTTTGGGGGTTGATTTAGGTTTCCAGCCTTCAACGGCTTGTTTCTAAGACTAATCCATATATTTTCAAAGTATCGTCATATTCTCAAACCGAGAGGCCCGTGACTACGCGATTAGTTCCTACGAGTTACATTGGTCTCGTGTGAGGTGTTAGTGCTTCTTAAGGAATCGTTTAGGGGCTGATTTGGGTTTTCACCCTCACACGACTTATTTTTAAGCCTAATCCATATATTATCAAATTATCATCATATTCTCAAAGCAGGAGGCCCGTGACTACGCGGTCAGTTCCTACAAGTTACATTGGTCCCGTGCGAGGTGTTATTGCCTCTTACGAGGCTGATTTGGGTTTTCACCCTTCAACGGTTTGTTTCTAAGCCTAATCTATATATTTTCAAAGTATCATCATATTATCAAACTGAGAGGCCTGTAACTACACGATTAGTTCCTATAAGTTACATTGGTCCCGTGTGAGGTGTTCGTGCCTCTTGCGGGGCCGTTTAGCTGCTGGTTTGGATTTTCACCCTCACACATCTTGTTTTTAAACCTAATCTAGATATTTGCAAATTATCATCATATTCTCCAACTCGGATACCCACGACTATGCGGTCAGTTCCTGCAAGTTACATTAGTCCCGTACGACGTGTCCGTGCTTCTTACGGGGCCATTTGGTGGTTAGTTTGGGTTTTCACCCTCAAACGGCTTGTTTTTAACCCTAATCTAGATATTTCTAAATTATTGTCATATTCTGAAACCGGGAGACCCGCGACTACGCGGTGAGTTCCTACTAGTTACATTGGTCCCGTGCGAGGTGTTTGTACCTCTTACGGGGCAGTTTGGTGGCTGGTTTGGGTTTTCACCCTCACACGGCTTGTTTTTAAGCCTAATCTAGATATTTCCAAATTGTTGTCATATTCTCAATTTGGGAGACCTGAGACTATGCGGTCAGTTCCTACAATCTACATTGGTCCCGTGAGAGGTGTTCGTGCCTCTTAAGGGACCGTTTGGCGACTATTTTGGGTTTTCACCTTGAAACGGCTTATTTTTAAGCCTAATCTAGATATTTTCAAATTATCATCATATTGTCAAATCGGGAGACCCGCGACTAAACGATCAAATCCTATCAGTTACATTGGTCCCGTGTGAGGTGTTCGTGCCTCTTACGGGGCCGTTTGGCAGCTGGTTTGGGTTTTCACCCTCAAACGGCTTGTTTTGAAGCCTGATCTAGATATTTCCAAATTATCGTCATATTCTAAAATCGGGAGACCCGCGACTACGCGGTGAGTTCCTATAAGTTATATTAGTCTCATGCGAGGTGTTCGTGCCTCTTACGACACTGTTTAGGAGATGGTTTGGGTTTTCACCCTCAAGTATGGGAATTTTTATGCTCCTTTGATCGATCTATGTGTATATAGTATACCGTTGAACCCCCAAGTGTATTTGATACGAGTGAGATGATCCAGAGCGAACTAATGAGTTTCAGTTCATGAGGTTTAGAAGCTAAATTGCATGAGCATTAGAGTATCTAGGATTTGATACGAGTGAGAAGAAGACTCGATGGTTCTTACATACCAATTTCGAAAAATTATATAAATTGGACAGTAACGAATACGAATTCATTCAAGTTCGCAGCAGTATGAATTCATTCAACGAATATAAATTGGACCAATGTCACAGCAAGCAGCTTAACTTTTATATACAACTGTTATATATATATATATATAATAGGTATATATAAGTTAAGATTCTTGCTGCGACATCTGCTAAAATGTTCTCCATAACACACTTAAATCGCCTTATCCCAAGGGAAAAATAGACTGCATATTACAATAATACAATCACATTTGGAGTTCATTTTCAAACTTTATATAATATCTGCTAAAATGATTAGAAAGATCACATCTCTCACTGGATCATACAAGCCATATACATCAACTAGAGGTTTTATAGTATGCATATTGAGTAATTTTATCCGTCAAACAAATTCAAGTCACCCCAAATATCCCAAACGATATAGTTGGTGGTGGATCAGGATTACAGAAGCATAAATTAAGAATATAAGTAGAAATTTTGCATATTTGTACCTTAGAGGGAAGTACTTCGAGGCAAGGTGGCGTAGGTGGAAGAGTATCTTGTGGAGAATCCTCTTATCTGCATCTTTCCTAACCGTATATGTGTACCTCACAAGAAATAAAATTAAAAATTAATAACTAAATGTTAAATTGGAAAATATAGATGTTAGCGTCCAACATAAATTAAACTAACCTTTCTTTAAGTGATCCATAATCGAGTCCCGAATGCTCATTTTACTGAAGCTATAATCATCATCCATGACAAAATTATTTGATGCAATACCTAATTAGCACCAAGATAACTATTTTAACAATGTAAGAGCTCCATGTTCATGAAACACAATACCACAAAAGTTACAAAAGTTAACTCAATTACATCATGCGTCGGTGTCACCAATGGGAAGACAAAGGTCATCGAGCCAATACTTAATTCCATTTTTACCAGCATCTTCCAAGTTCTCGCAAAGAGCTTGTTTTCCACCCCAAATGGATACTCTGACACTTTGATGTCATCGATTAAAACTCACACTTCATTCTTTCTCAAGGTTTGGAAGTGAACGGTCGAGACAACTCCTGGTTGCATTTTCCTCCCATAACCAACAAGTTCATGTGTGTGGGATAGTATTTTTCATTCCATTAGAGAGGTGAAATTTGGAACCTCAAATGCAGGTGAGGAAAGAGAACACGAAGGAGTTCCAGTTCCAAAAGTAGGTAACTCCTGAACGTTGTGTCCAACACATGAAAATTTCTCGGCTTTGAAGTCAGTAATGAATTTTGATAATGAGGACTTTATCCCCTCTATGTCACTCCTAAGCTGATCAACATGATCCTTCCAATTTTTGGTATCCTCCTTCACCTGCCGACCCTAATATAGTGGTTATCGAAATTGTGGACCCAACACAATGAACATGTCCTCGCGTATATTTTCCGAAAACCTCAAAAATAGGCTAGACATCCAAGGTATCCTCCCGACCACTCACTTTGTTTACATCCAGAAGAAATTGAATTTGATCCTATTCAAAAATATATTAACATTAGGTTTGATGATACAATACTTTTTTAGACAAAACGAACATTAAAAAATTTAAATTACTGCCAATATTTTATCATGAGGGGCATAACCACCTCCTTTGACTATATGAGTTTCCAACAACAATTCAACATGAGTGGGTGCATGCCCGTGCTTCTTTCTCCAATTATCTGAAGCTCGGGAATAACCATAACGACCTGTGTTATGAGTTGTCTTTCTCACACAATTTTGTTTAGTCTCTTTATTCTTTCTTCGTAAAGTTTTTTGAACCTCTAAAGCTTCATTATTGCAAAACAACTCCTAGTCCTCAGATTTGACATTTCGTGGAACTTTATCCTTCCACTTTCCAACATCACCATCCTTCGAATTAACCCTTAGCTTTGACTTGAACTTTTTCCAAGCATCGTTTCTTTTTTTCATAAAAATTTGCTTCTGACTTTTGCGCACATCCGGGAACTCTTTCTACAATATATGAAGAAATAAAATTAAAACATCACATAATTGAATTCACTAACTATTACATTATTTGGAATATAAAGGAATAGTCCCCCCAAACTGAGTTCATATATCGCACATCCACTTATTTCCAACTCGTACAAGAAATGGGAACATGTGTCCTTACTAAGTCTCCTAACCTGGTTGAGAGTGTATATGAATCTTCACCAACTGGAAGGCCGTGCTCATTAAATTTTAATTTCTTAGCGGAAGAGTCATAACCTACTCTTGAAGCACCCGAAACAACCTTAGAATGGGAGGTTAATATAGGTGTCACCCCATTTATTGACGGTTGCGAAGTATCACCCATATGAGGCATTTATCTAGAAAAAAGTGACTATTGGACACCAAAATAATCAGAATAAACATTTACAAGAATATTACGTGTTCAAATAGCAATATAAAGAAGATTACATGTTCAAATAAACACCAGTATATTACATGTTCAAACATCAGTAAACATAGAATTACAAGTTCAAACAGCCATACATGTATTAAATGTTCAAACAGCAATAAACTATTAAATGTTTACAACAACAACAACAACAAATGAAATAAATAGAATATTACCTGTTCAAAATAACAAAAAATATAATATTGCTTATTCAAAAACAAGTTCAAAACTAAATTAATGCACTAGAAATCTGTGACCAAAAGCTCCAGCAATTTATCATTTTCCTCGAGAATGGAGTCATACATCATACGGTCAATATCAATTGCATCTATTTCTTTTGTTAGCCTCTTCGGAGAGTGTAAAACAACTTACCACCCCTTCAGCTTTACATCTTCACAATAAAATAGTTGACTGGCTTGAGATGCAAGGATGAACGGATCATCGTGAATGGTATTTTTACTCACGAGCTTACGAAGATTCTCCATCATCAATTTTGAGGTGGGTTCAACTTTGCTAGCATTCTTATCACCAACATCCACCCAATCACAATAAAAGACAGTATGTGTGAACTCAATGTAATTGAGGTCGAGTATTTATCTAATAACTCTATAAAAGGTGGTCATAATCCCCTTTCTTATTAAAGGCCTTAGTGGATACACCACTACTCTGAAAGTTTTGATTCTCTTCATGTCCAGAAGTACAAAAGGTGCACCCATTGCATTGAATTTCTCATAACTAGTAACCCTATGGAGCGGACCATCGGCATATGGCAAAATTCTCGTATCATTAAATCTTGACGCATGTAAGGAATTGATAATTTTTTAGATTTTCATTAAAAATAATTACGGTTGATAAAAAAGTACATGTATAAATAAAGACTTGCCTCGTTCCTTAGCCAAGGGATGAAATCATCAATTCTATTCCTCGATTGAGTCTCAGTTACCACAAATTTTCTACAAGAAATTAGTTTCAAAATTAAGAAATATCATAATAAAATCAATTAATATTAATTAACATACAACTTAAGTGTTCACCTTCTCCATTCATCAACACTGTCGCATTGAGATAAAACTCATCTTCGCACTTGCTCATATTGTACATTATTTAAGATCAATTCTTTACTTTTACCCAAAGCTCATTGGCATTTCGATTCATCAAACTCATCATCAAGAAAATCCTCAAGATTACTATTATGAGTTCCTTCACCTCTTTTCAATATGTACTCAATGGCATACAAAGAAGCTTCATGTAACAAATATGCATGAGCAATGTTCCCTTCAATGTACCTCTTGTTTCATGACCACTTTTTATATCTTCCCATTTCTCTCTCAAACAACCACATTTCTCGATATATTGGTGAGCCAACTGTCAATGATTCATTGGCTAAATGGTGCATGACGTGGATCTTCACCATAAAAAAGCAGGTGGAAAATAAATTTCAAAGACACAAAGTGCCTCTACCAATGCGTTTTTATCCTTCAAAACATGTTCCCTAAATATCACTTTGGCACACAACACATTAAAGAATATTCTTCTCTGTTGTATAGCTTTAAACAAAGGCTTATGATCCAAAAATGGATGCATAAGCAATGCAGGAAGCAACCGTTGCATAATGACGAGATAATCGTGGGACTAGAGATTGGTAAATCCAGGTGGATCGAGGTTAACATTATTACTAAAATTTGATGAAAATCCAATCGGTAACTTTAATGTTTTTAGTGTACAAAAAAGCCTTCTTTCTCTTCCTTTCCTAATACGAAAGGTGCCTTTGTCATCCGCCTTTTGTTACTACGTTCAACATCTTTCATCCATAATTTCCTTTTAAGATTCAAACGAACTTTCAACTCTTCACGGGATTTGACCCTATCTTTCCTTGATGAACCTCTCACCGAGAGTATTGTTCCAAATAGATTCTCTGTGACATTATTTTCAACATGCATAACATCTAAATTATGTCTAATATCATGATCCTTCCAGTACTTAAAGTCAAAGAAAATTGACCTCCTTAAAAACCCTCGGTACCCGCTAGATTCTCATCATTACCCTTAATTGGATAATCATCGTCTTCCGTTATGACATCCTCCTTCTCCTTCTACTTCCCCTTCCCCTTCCCCTTCCCCTTCCCCTTCCCCTTCCCTTTCCCCTTTTGTCTCTCTCTCCCTATCTTTCAACACCTTCTCGAGCGATAAGTGAAACTATCTGCTCAACTTCTACACTTGTTGAATTTCTTGGAGCCATAGCATCCTCTATTTTACCATTAAATATTTTCTTTGATGTGTCAAACCTATAAGGATGGTCTTTAGGAAGCAACATACGACATCGTTGGTGACAAAAATCTGTTGACTTAGGATGATATTGAGAAGGTGTATTTGTAGAACAAACTGGACACCCACTATAACCTTGAGTTCAACAACCTGCTAACATCCCATAAGCTGGAAAATGATGTATACCCCACATCAACATGGATTTTAACTGAAATTTCTCATTTTTGTATGCATCCTAAGCCTCAACTCCGGACCATAAGATCTTTAACTCATCGACCAACGGTTGGAGGAAGACATCAATATTACTTGATGGTGACTTTGGTTCAGGAATCAATACAGACAACATTGAAAACTCATTTTTCATACACATTGATGGAGGAGGGTTGAGAGGTTGAATTATCACTGGCCAATAACTATACTTGCGGCCAAACATGTTATTCGCGCTGAAACTATCAGTTGCTATTGCAAGTCGAATATTCCGCGGATCTTTTGCAAAATCTCTCCACTTAATGTTTGAATTTACCCATTCTGCTGAAACTCGGGGATGACGTAAGAATTCCATACAAGAGCTTGCACGAGCGTGCCAAGTCATTTTCTCTGCTATCCATTTTATGGTATACAACTGTTTTAGCCTAGGGAATAGAGGGAAATGTCGCATTACCTTCTTAAGAACCCTAGAGTACTCTTTTTCCATTAGTATTCTAAATTTCTACCTCGTACTCGTCTAAACAAGTAAACTTGTAGCGTAAAGAACCACATTTTATACATCTAGTATATTTTTCATGCTCTTTCCAAAATAGCATGCAATTGTTAATGCATACACCATACTTGACATAATCCATACTGAGATCTGTAACGGTGTTTTTCATTTCTGTATAACTAGTTGTCAAGTTGTTCCCTTCAGGAAGTAGTTCATTTAACAATTTAAGAATTCCACCTTTAGCACCATCCGATAAATTAAATTCTATTTTCAAATCATTCAACTTTATAAGAGCAAACATTATGGTATGACGTGAAGAACCAGTAGGTGGATGCAATGGCTCCTGTTCGAGGTTATGTAAATGATCATAGTTCTTTCCTTTGTATTTATGTGTGCGGGAATCATTGGGAACCTCAAAAGCTGGGGGGGCTTCATCACTACCTACATAATTAGGTTCACTAGGTTCTGCTTCACACATAAACATCTCACAAGCATCATTCACAAGATCATTCAAAATTAGAATATTGTGCACATCAGTGTGTTCTGTCGGTGTCACAAATTGCGGTGGTGGTTGGACTTAATCAACAACTAATGTCTCCCCATGAAAATTCCATAAGGTATAGTTCATGTCCATACCATATGTCATTAAATGAACGAATATATCATCTATAACAACATTTTCTTTCCCATTTCGACAACGTCTACAGGGACATGAATGTTTAGCATTCGAACTATTACTACGCACATAATGTAGAAATTGTAACACCCCATCTCTATATGTATCGGTCTCAATATTTTTCTCATTTATCCACTCTTTGTTGATTCCCGACGACATATTGATAAGTTTAAAGAACACACATTATAATATAAACTCTTACTGTAAATATATTTAAGTTTATTCAAGTGTAAATATGTATATATTTAAGCTCCTATATTTCCTCCATCTCCTCTACAGGGTAAGAGTCCTATCTCATTCAAAAATGCATATTTTGTATTATTCATAATGTCTCATGCCATGTCCTAATTTGAAAAATTTCGCCAGCATCTCCCTACAGTTCTTCAAGTACACAACTTAAATTGGGAGTGTTCATGTGTTACTTAAGTTTTTCACCTAAGAAAATATAAAACACTATGTCAATCTAGTATGCACCCAAAGAACATAAAGAGAAACCACCTAATTTTTCAAAATAGGACATGCATAAACATTATGTACAATACAACCTTTTTCATTTCCAAACTGTCCAAAAATGGGACAATTCAAGAGTTCTCACCACAGTCATTGTGAGACCTCTTGAACGGGTCTAAGGTTTTTCTACATGTGTAACATCATTATTGAATGTTTAGTATTAATGTCTACTTACTATTTACATAGTTTTTGTTTTTGCTTTTTCTTAAATTTTCAACACATAATATCATTTATCTATTTAATTAATGGGATGTCTACTTTTCAATTTGTTATTTTTACATTATTATTGAATATTTAGCACTTAAATTTTCTTAAAACTCCGTAACCTAAATGAATCAGATCAAATATGCATTTTAAATAGAGGGGTAAGAACATAAAAACATAGATTACCACTAAAAGATTCCAAGGTCCATCCAAAAACCAATGATTTATTTTTTTTTCATTATCAACATTCAATTTTCACCAAAAACTCACATATTAAAAAAAATAATAAATATTTAAAAATGTATATATAAAACCCTAAAAATGCAAACACGAATCAAATCACGCATATCATAAAATCTAGGATCAAATCTTATACCTAACTTAGGTTAAAAAAAAATACATATGGTTTAAACAATTACCTGATTGGGATGAGTGGAGTGAGCAATCTGAGTGAAGAGAGGTAGAGCTGAGAGGAGAGAGAGAACAATGCAGTGACCAGAGAAAGAGAGAGTGGGCCAGAGAGAGAGAACCTTGGCCGTAGAGAGAGAGTGCACCGGCTGTAGAGAGTGAGCATGAATGAGAAGAGAGAGAGCGGTCACTAAGAGCGGGAATGAAAGTGTGAGTGCAATTTTTTTTTTGGGTATTATATATTTTAGTAAGTGTACTCAATTTTGGCACACTTTAAAACAGTGCCAAATTTTAAGGTGTGCCATATTGATATTAAACTGTGCTAAAATCTGGCACAGTTTTAAACTGTGCCAGATTTTTAATATCAGGGTGAGTCAAATTTCTATTTTTGGTGTAGTGAAGTTTGTGTAACCTGCTCTTATACCAATTTGTAAAAAGGGTTGTTTGATATCAATTAAATTTATTTATTTGAACTCTTATTTAATTAGGTGTCTAAATTTGATCAAACCAAATTCAATTTTAGATCAGCCCCTAAACATGCATCTAAGTGTCATTAATCATTCAACCAATGCATTTGAAACAAAAAAGACAAATTCAGGAGAAAAAAAACCTTTCGGGTAAAAACCTTTTTTTTACACTTTGAAAAATTTACAAGACCATTGACTTACATACAACCAGATATCACCCACAAGTGTAATGCACGGTGTCTTCGTCAAACCTTAAAAGCTACGAGAGACAACGAAATACCCTCCAGGTGTCGGTTCGTCATCTTTGGCTTGTCAACACGCAGAATAACTACGCTTGGTATCCACCGAGAAAATATGGAGATGCCTTCACCACAAAGATTTAACTACAACAAAGTATGCTTTGGGTTCCCCAAAACAACTCACACAAAAGATATTAGGATTGTGAATTGTAAAACAAAAGTTGACCTTTTAAAAAATTGTTCGAGAATAAACCAAAACACTCAAAACGTATTCTGTTAAAAACCAGTATTTCTCCACACGAAAATCATAATCCTGACACCCTTATTTATAATAAAAATCAAGGCGATGGCATATCAGCTTAAACTAACTCTCGTTCGAATGACATGCGACATCATTCGAGAGAAACTCCATCTCGTTCGAACGAGGGTGACATTGTTCGAACGATAGTCACTGATCTCCTTAGAAAAGACTTTTAAAAATTTAAATAACTTGGAATCCTTAAAAACCAAAATTATTTACGGGATCAGGAGTATTTATCTAAAACTTTTATGATTTTGAAAAATTAAAAACCATTTAAAATCGTATAAACTTTTATAAAAGTATCCTAACACTTTTAATATAAAATGCAAGTGGAACTTAAACACATTTTACCAAATTCATCCTTGTTGGGATTGAATGTTTAAGTCTTCTTGAAATTCGAATTCATCTTTGTAAATGTAAACTTCTCAATTCTTCGACGACTTTTAGCAACTTGTAGCGGTATACGACATACTAAAATGTGAAGGACAATGTCCTTACATTATGTCAGTTAGGAATGATTGTACTACAGGACAATATACGCCGATCTTTATAGCCGAGATAGTGAGGGTACATAGGGTACCGCTTGATATCATATACGAATGGGACAAGATCTATGTCTTTCAATTTTGGAAGAGTGCTCATAAGGCCATAGGTACCGAATTGTGATTGAGTACGGACTATCATCCGCAGACAAATGATAAGAACAAGCGGACAAATCAGATGTTGGAGAATAACTTATATGTGTACCCTTGGATCTTAGGGGAGGAAGAGATAAGTCCCTTACACTACTAGAGTTTGTGTACAGTAACTCATTTAAGTTCACTTTTGGGTATGTTGCCAGTTGAGGTATGGCACGGTAAGCCTTGTTGTTCTCATGCTCCTTAGTTAAAGGTGGGGGACCTGGTACTATTACGAAGATCAGAGATGAGTTGATACTTATAATATATAATGTGTGTAAAATATATATTATGCAAATAACGTACTTGTGTGCGATCGTCGCGAGATAAGATCGCATGTATCTAAAGAACGATTAATTTACTGTAGTGCTAATAGTCAAAGGCTAGATAGTGAATATCTAAAATAAAGTTTAAGTCATGAAACTTAAACATCAAGGCTTGGGCAAGAACCTACGCGACAGGGTAACCTGAAGTTTAAAACAAACATACGTGAGGTGTTCATTATTAAGGGTATTTCATAACGTACGGTATGGGCGATACGAAGTAGTTTACTTGTGAGGGCGAGGTTGTGATGCGTAACATATAGCCCAGTTATTCTTATCTGGTACACTTTTTCCAAATTTCAGGATGAAATTCCGTTGTAGGGGGAGTATGTAACACCATGTATTTTTAATGAATTTTAAAATGGGATTAATTAGACTTAATTATGGGATAATTGAAAATTAATCCGGATTTAAATATTACTTGAGAATAAATTAATATGTGATTTATGTTGAATATTACTTGTGATTAAAAGTAACATGTATTATTATGACTTTACATATGATTATGATTTTATAAAATTGTCGCGAGTGATGAATACGACAATTACGGTAATTAAGTCGGGAGGCGCGTGTGAGTCGTGTCGGGACTATATTTAAATGGAATGAAAATTAACATTTTTTATTTCATCTGAATGGTTGTTTTGACTGTGCCAAAGTGTTCGAAATGATTTAATTAGTCAAAAAAGTCTACATGGGGGATTACTTTGGGTTTTGAGGTAATTTGGAACTAAACAGACACCCGAGTAGGTATTTTGGTCAATTTCCAAAATGGGTGAATAGTACCCACAAAATTTTGGTAATATTATATAAGTGTAGTGGTGGTGGAATTTAGATTCATTCACTAAAAATCAAAAGAAAAGACTTAAGGGAGAGTGAGCGACTTCTCTGCGAAAGGATGAGGCATCTCTAGGATACCAAAGTAGAGTTATCTTCCCCAATGGTTCAGACCTACGAATTAGAGTCAAGTGATTCTACTATTGCAAATTTAGCATGTATATTGTTCATATTATAATATTAGTAAAATTCTAAAAAGTGGCATGGACCAAAGATGAATTATGATGATTTTAAATGAATCTTTGAAATAAGAATTATGTAGAATTGATCCCTTTCTGAATATAGAATTAAATTCATGAAATTTCATAATCCTTTGGTGAAGAAAATTTAGGATTTACAATTGTTCTTGTATGGATGACAAACTAAGAAATTTATGAATTTTAAGGGGGATAACTTTATTTAATTGAAACTTCATGATGATTTCATATTGTTTATACGTTAGAAATCATTTAGATACTGTGATATATCTTTTGGTATAAATTATGAGGAGTTTGGGATTATTTGATAGTGGTTTTGATGATGAAAAAATGTAAAACATGTATAAAGACATATGCAGAAATATGGGCAAACATTTAAACAATCGATCGATCGATCGACCAAATTCGTCGATCGATCGACTCCCCTAGAAAATGTGATTCGTGTCCTTTTTAAATTGTGATTAGATCCAAACTTTAGAAATCTTTGGTGTTGACTAATGGAACATAATGGGACTTGGGGAAGGGCAGTAGGACATACTGAAGACTAAAAAAAAATATTATTATGTGTGAGATTGAATGAGGAAATTAACTAGTGTTTATGGAATGAATTATGGTGGAGAGTTATATAAATTGATGTTAAAATCATATAAAGGATAGCTTAAGGTTATTACCAGTAGTAAGAGGGTCATTAATTACCAAAATAACCTTATAATTATATGGGATTAGACCAAAGAGATGAAATGATTATCAATAAATAAACCTAATTGAAGATCATTTTGATTCATAGAAATTCGAGTGTTGTGATGACATGGAATAGTAGGGCGTGGATGTTTATCTACTGAATTTATGTGAAAAATAAATGATTTCCCTTCGAGTGATGAGAGAAGCTCGTGAATATAATTTGAGAAGTAAAGTTATAATCTGTAAATACGTTGGAGATTAGAGATAATTATACTACGTATGGCAATATTTATATGGGTTGTGTGTGTTCCCTATTGTTATTATATAGGTGTGGTGTATACTTATATTATTAATTATTATTGACTGTGTGACATACCTACGCTGCTTGATATCGGGGTGTAGGTTTCGCGTTATGGACGATCTTATCCTGATGAACCCATTTTGGGGGATTTTAGATTCGTACCCTGAACATAGGACCTTGGACACGTAATATCGGTGTGAATGATAGTTTCGAGGATTGAATGGGAACGTAGGTATATACGTGATCCATTTGGATGGGGAGTACGCTTGCCTCCAATATATGTGTTATGTTATGTATGGTTTGTGAGAGATGCCAAACCAATAGTCCTTTATACATCGAGAGATGTATCAGGACATGATAGTAGAGTATTTATGCACTGCAGCTGTGTCTGGAAGGTTCCGTATTAGTATATATATAATAATGTGATGAATATATATATATATATATATATATATATATATATATATATATATATATATATATATATATATACTGTGATGTAATCTACTGTGTGAGAATTGTAGATTAAAATTTATTCTGTGATGTAATATACTGTGTGAAATTGTAGAAAAAAATGAATAATGAGATCTGATTGAATTAAGTAAGTGAATACTTAATCTTAAAGCTTTGAAATCCTAGTTCATATTAAAGAGAAATTAACGTGTTTAATTATCGTATGTATTATGTGAAAAATACGGGGAAATGATATAAGATAGAATCATAATTGAAAACCTTAATTTGGGAGAGGAGAAGGTACGTTAGGCGTGCACACTGGATAAGAGGTGAGAATTCTCAAGTGAGGGCACAAGAAGCTAACATATACATAATAATTGCTTAATTCAACCTGTTAAGCACTTTCTATTTTAAAAATCTTTTACAATCGGGCCTTTGACCCGTTTCCTTACATATTCTCTTCTCTATTGTATCGTGTACATCAGATGTCCAGTATCAGGGATGGCGACATAGAATATGGATGTCTCGACGGGTTATAGCTACTAATGGAGATGCAAGCTTTGTTAGACGCTTCCAGTCTATTAATTCACACATTTGTAGTATCTATTTTCATTTTGGTCATGTCGCCCAGGATTCTAAAGGTTGTAATTATTTATTTCAGTATTGTGGATATTAGTTTTATTTTGTGGTAATGATATATTTTAACTGGAGAGTTATTTCGGTCACATTTATTCTTGTTATACTTAGCTCTCTGGTGATGTGATTTGCTAATTAATATTTCAGATTGGGGAATGGTTTTAATTAAATTAAAAATGGAAATTTTTTGACACTAGCTTAATTAATTATTATGTGAAAATAAAGAAATTATTTTCGACAGTGATGCTGAGAATGAACCAACTGGATATTCTGATTTAATTTAATAAATAACTGATCACTCAATTTTTAATTAGGCGGGGTGTCACACCGGGTCCACCATAGTGCTATCTAGGAGGGCCCTCAATACCCAGATAAAATTCCCTTTTTTAAGGGCGATCGAAAAATAAGAGCCTCCAAAGAAGTTTGTCATTCCTAGGTTCAAAATTTACGACGAAAAGACAGATCCCATAAAACACGTTTGGAAGTAGAGAACATCGATGACCTTATAGAGCCACGACGATGCTGTTGTGTTAGAATCTCCCTTCCATCCTACATGATGTAGCACAGAAGTGGTTCGAAAAGCTGCCTCACAAGTCGATCAGAAACATCAAGGCTCAAGGAGATGTTTTTTATTGCCTCTTTATGACCAGCAACTCCCATCTCAAATGGAGGGATACGCTGATCACGATGAAGAAAAAGTCACAAGAGATCCTTCGTGATTATGCCAAATGGTATTGGGAACTCTTCAACGAATTCGAGGATTGCTCAGAGCAGGTTGACATTGCATCCTTTGAAATTGGTTTGTCTACCACCTATTTACTTCACCAGTCCCTAACTAAGAACGAAGCCAGGACTACTGACGATCTCAAAGGCCGTATTGAGAAATATGATAAGGTGGAAGATGTGGTTCACTCTAATGCCACTACACCAAAACTGTTGGATTGTCCCTGTCATTGACCATGACAATTCTGGGGGTGAAATTTTTTTTATCACGGACTTGTCACAGTCAAAGGTCATGACAAGTTCATTAGACTTATCATGGTCCTGTCATAGTATTTGGCCTTGACAAGTTTTGTCAAGGTTAAAGACCATGACAAAACCAAAAAAATTGTCACAGTTAAAGACTTTGAGAAGTTTCTTTCTCACGGTCTTTAACCGTGACAATTCTGGACAAAATTTAAAAGAAAATCTGTTGGGCAATATGGCCACTGCCACTGCCCAGCAGTATATTTGTACCAGTTATAGCAAAATTTTACGTGTTCAAACTGCATATATCCAAATAAAATATAAAGAATGCACCAAATCATTGCATATATAATTCCATATCCAAACCAAAATGTAACAAATCAAAAAAATATAAATATAATCCAAGTGTCTAAATAAAATAGATACAAATAATGTCAATGCATAGAGTCATAAGTAGGTTGGAGGAGGAAGAAAGGACAAATGATATACGTATTGAGACACCCCTAAATATGTGTCACGCCACATTGTTCATGCAACCACAATGCGGAGTTCTCCTTTCGGGGCATCACATGCATGATGAGCACCCTGGCCTCAATGTCTTCAAGGGGATGACTATGAATCGACATTCCTAGGAGGAATTTCGAGTCCCTCAACCCCCTCGCTATCGGTTGGCCATCATAAATGTCGAGTAAAAGAATGCTCCGCCAACTGATTGTTGACATAGGCCGCTCGACGGGAGTCAAGATGGGAACTGGATCATATAGCAGCGACTTCACTCATATCGGCGATGAAGTAGTGACGTCCTCGTCCACCTCCACCGTCTTCCACTTCGCCTTGCCCTTGCCCAACTGACGCTTCATGAAGGCGAACATTTTTAGGACCGTCGCCTCCAACCTTAATAGCTTCTCATCATGCGTGTCCACTTAACGACCCGGTGGTACTCGTCTCCATTCCGATGATCCTAGACTTACCCACCCGTAAGCTCACCCCCTAATCCTCCCCTTGCGATCAGTGTTGAGCACTTGGCTGAGTGCATCCATCGCGAAAGATGCCTTGTCGACATCAAACCGCGACTCATGCACTTCCTTTAGCTTTGCCTGAAATGACAAAAAACACTTGATTAGTTAATTAAGTAAATAAAAAAATTATAACGTAATTAACAAAAATTAAATACTTATAACTTATAATCATGGCCGCGATGCTCGTGGACACCTCATTTTCCTTGCCCTTCTTCGTCCGAATTTCCACATAGGCATCGAGCCTATGTGGCCTACCCCCAGGGCCACTCCTTGTCTCCTGAAATAAAATAATGCAAAATTAGTAAGTAACGTAAAATAAAATAATGCAGAATAACATAAAACTATAACTATATAAAAATAAAAACTTACCATCCTGTTCTCCACCTCGGCGTAAGACGTCCATCTAGAATAGTGCACATCCGACTTTTTCGCCCGGATTTCCCTCCCCGGTTGGCAAGATGCCAATTGTCGCTCCTCGATCTCATTGTCGATAAAATTTTGGCACTGTGCCAATACGATCGACTCCTTCATCGGGACGGTGTCACGCAGTCTTAGAATGGAGTCCCGGATCTTCCCAAAGTACCGGTCCGGTAAATTCTTCTTCCACGTCTTATGTTGTTCCCTCAACTACTTCAACATGGAATCGCGGAGTTGTGGCGGCAGGATGAATTAGTCCTGTGAAACAAAAGCAAGTGTCAATTGCTAATATATATATATATATATATATATATATATATTACTTGTAGTGCCGCCTAAATAGCCAACTTGAGCTCATTTGACACCTCCCTCCAACTAGTGTACCCCGGGTCGATAATCATCTTCACCAACTCGAGGGATCTAGCCAATAATCTCATCTTATTCTCAATGGCCAATCCCAATTTGCCCCATTTTGGGAGCCTAGGGGCCGAGGAACCCTCGTCGCCTTCGCTGCCGCCAAGCCCTGAAGAAGACATTTTTCGTAAAAATTGTTGTTATTAGTACAAATCCAAATGCATTAGAAGAATACAAAGCACTAGCCATATTATAACAAAACACTAAACATCTTTGAATTAATGCACTAAACTGATCAAGTACAAATGAATTAAAATCATTAAACCGATGTCCGATGATAATAAAATACTAGAATAATACACCCACTAGACATGGACTTTGAATTAATTCTTAAGAATTAAATCTAAATATTACATGCAGTAGACTGATCAAGTTGTTGGAGGTTATTATTGAGATTGTTTGGGTACAAAAGGAACTTTCAATTCCACGTGAAAACTCAAAAATCGATAACTATCTTTCATATCCCATCTTAACAAATGTAGTTGAACTGTTTTTCACTCAAACGCCTTACCATTCTCACACCTAGCACACGGACATGGAAACTCTTCATCATTATGATATCTCTTTGTGTATTTCACAAATTCATTATCATCTCTGCGAAACACATCCCATAATCTATTTGTCTCACCCATCCGTCGTTTGTATTTAGGATATCCCATCACAGCTACTCCAAATAATCACCTATTATAGGTAAGAAGCGTATATTTGTGGATTAGTATAAACAAAAGTGTGAACATTTAGTTCCCATTAGTATAAACAATCACCTATTACTTGTTGTATAAAATTTATAGTATGTTAGATTTTTAAATTTCAAATTCAATTTATAATATTAATTACCATTTCCTCCATCTCCTCTAAAGGGTGGGTGGTACTATACCATTCAAGACTGCATATTTCTATAATATACTTAACAGTTCATGCACATTATTCCAATTTGAGGAAAATTCGACAGCATATGCCCATAGTTCTCTAAGTACACGACGTAGATTCGCAAGTGTGAGTGTTATTTAAATTGATAATTGAAATAACACTTAACATTGCACCATCTAGTATGTACCCAAAGAACATTAAGATACGACAACAGAACTTCCTCCAATAGTAACAAGTTTAAGCGACTAAGAATATTATTACACAGAAACTATGCAGTCCCAAACTGTCCAAATGGGACAATTCGAGAGATCTCGTTAGAGGGGTAATGACTCTCGAACGGGTCTAAGGGCTATTGAATGCGTACGCATAAGAATTGTAAGGATAGTATCTATGCGCACTATATGTAATTTCAAGTATGTTTCATTTCATTATCATCAGTATGTGGTCTTTCCACTCTCGAACGGGTCGTGACACAAAGTAATTTTAGAAAAAATGTGAAAACTCCCCCTCCCCCCATTTGTACAATAATCATGTGGTCGTGCCACTTCAAAAATTAACTAACCCAAAATAACCAACTTCCATATCCAACCACATCCGTCCAATATAATCCAACAGTAACAAAAAACCAACAAATGTGTATCCCATACTCCTTCTAATTCATCTACTCAATTAATTCCTTTTCAATAACATGAGAAATCAAATACATATGACAAATTAGTTTCAAGCCCTAAATTATAACACCCAATTAAGATTAACAATGTATAACCAATTCCAAACCTAAATAAGAATACACAAACAATATTTATAATGTCAAATTAATTTTATTCTATAAACAATAAGATTGAAATCAATACCTATTAGGAGCATATATTTTTCTAATTAATAACTATTAATTTCAATATTAACAATACCTATTAGGAGCATATATTTTTCTATAATTTATGTCAACAATTTAACAAATTTTTAATTACAACACACACACACACACCTATTGCCCCCACCCCCACACATCTACACACACACACACACACACACACCTACCCCCACCCCTACTTCCCCATGCCCCCCACCCCCACCCCTACACACTACCCACTTCCCCCTTGCCCCTCGGTCGGCCCCCACCCCCACCTGCACATGCACATGAACCTACACACACATACACATGCTCCCACCTGCACACACACACACACATGCACACACACACATACATACATATACACACGCATATACATAGGGGAGAGAGAGAGAGAGAGAGAATTTTGGGGGAAACAAATCGATGGGAAAAAAAGAGGCAGAAGGTTTGGGAAAGTTGTCACGGACTTGTCATGATTTTTTACCATGACAACTTTCTAATGTTGTCATGGTCAAAGACCGTGGCAAGTCCATGACAACTGTATTTATCAAGGACTTGTCACCGTCATTGACCGTGACAAAAAATGCGTATTTTTTTATCACGGTCCCTAACTGTGACAAGGCTAGTCGGCTGAAAGGTGATAATTTGGCCTTTTTGGTGTAGTGTACAGGGGACAATGGTCGAGCAAAGGTAGCCAAAGGAGTAGAGAAGGGTGATACTCCTAAAAAGGGTAACAAGAACGGGGACAAGAACGGTTTCAGGAATGGGAACTAGGTTCATCCTTTCAAGGCGTTCCAGGTTGTTAACACACTCTTCAAGGAACCCATTTACAAGATCTTGAGCAAGATCAAAGACCAACAGTTCATCGAGTGGCCAAAAAATATGAGTGGAGATCCAACAAAAAGAAACAATGCATTGAGATGCGCATTCCACAAGGAGGGCGGCCACAAGACTGAAAACTATAAGGCCTTAAAGTCACCCTTAGAGGAGCTAGCCCAAGTTGGGCACCTCAACAAGTACATAGAGACGAAAGCAGACAAGGTCGCAACCAATGGTGACCAAAAGTTGGACAACATCCTTAATGATAATACGGGATATGAGTTCACGGTAATCCATGGGGCGTCATACCTTAAGAAAATCCAATGGAATGACGTTCAGAGGGAGCTGAAGATGGTTACTTCCATCATGGAGGCGTTTCAGATTGACCCTGCCAAAATCAAGGCTGGATAGTGCCGGTGACCAGAGGACGTCGACTACACCGAGTATATTATTTTCTCCAAAGAAGATTTGGTCAGAGTGAGAACCCCACATCACGACGCACTGGTGATTACCCTCAGAATTGCCAATTGGGACGATGAGAAGCTTCTCGTGGACCAGGGAAGTTCATCAGACGTTGAAAAGTGACTCATTGACAAGTTGCTCATGGACCAGGGAAGTTTGTCAGAATTGCCAATTGGGACGTTGACAAGCTACTCGTGGACTAGGTATGTTCGTCAACCTCAAGGAGGCCACAGTTCTGTTGGTTGGCTTCACAGGAAAAATCACAATGTTTTTAGAAAAGATAGTCCTTCTAGTCAGATCAAACAACATCTCGAAGATGATTGGGTTCTTAGTGGTGGACATAGAATATCCGTATCACGCCATCTTGGGCAGGGGCTGGAGTCATGCCATGAAGGTTATAACATCCACCTATCACCAAAAGCTTAAATGTATCACCGACTAGGGTTTGGTCAAAATTCATGGTGACCAGGACACTATCAGGAAGTGCTTCATCGGGGCCATTCACCCCAATAATCAAAAAAATAAGGAAATAAAGGATGCTCAGGAGGAAGTCCACGAGGGGCTACACCCTCCAAATAGCAATTACGGTATGGCTAACTAGGGGTGGAGGAGACCAGGGTATACCCTACTGACATGGTCTTTCAAAGCCTGGAAGAAGTTAGAGCCGATGAAACTGGCCAGATAGGAAATTTCTAATTGGAGCCACACTCGTCGATCAAGAAAAGAAAGAACTTATTACAGTTCTGAAAGAAATCTTGATGTTTTCACGTGAGAATCGTATGATTTGTCTGGGCTTGATCCCAACGTATCTTGCCATCACCTGCACGTCAATCTGTCTTTCAAGACAATCACTCAAAGTCTCACCAAACAGCCCTCGAGAAGGCTAAAGCGGTGGAAAATGAAGTGGGAAAGATACAAGATACAAGATCCATTAGTAAATTTTGTTCCCTAAATGGTTATCCAACCCAGTAGTGGTATGCAAGAGCAATGGCAGTTGGAGGGTCTGTATTGATATCACGGAGATCAACAAAGCATATCCTAAAGACATCTTCCCACTCCCCAAAATTGATCAATTAGTTGACGCTACGACGACACGTGAGATGATGAGTTTTCTGGATGCCTATTTAGGGTATATCATATTCCATTGCTCGACCTCCAACAGGACAAAACATCATTTATAACCCCCATTGGGTTATACTGCTACAAGGTTATGCTGTTTTGCTTAAAGAATGCGGGGGCGACTTATTAGAGGCTTATCACCAAGATGTTCAAGAGGAAGTTGTGAGAAACGATGGAGGTCCACATTGATGATATTCTAGTCCAAAGAAAGGGAAAGTGTGACCACCCCACGAACATAGACAGAACCTTTGAGATCCTCAAGAAATATTGGATAAAACTTAACGTAAGTGTTCATTCGATGTCCATTCAGGAAAGTTCTTGGGCTATCTAGTCAGTAAAAGAGGAATTGAGGCCAATCCAAATCAGATCAATGCTATCGCCAGGGTCCAACCTCCTAGTATGTTGTGAGATGTCTAGAAGCTTACTGGTATACTCGCGATGCTCAATCGTCTCACCTCTAAGTCTTTGAAATGCTACCGACTACTCTTCCAGCTCCTGAAGAAGGACAAAGGCCTCATATGGAATGATGACTACTCGAGATCTTTAGAGGGAATAAAATCCTACCTTATAAAACCACCCATTCTAGTTATTTCAAATGACGGGGATCCATTATATCTCTACCTTGTAGTATCAGACCACATTGTGAGATCTGCTTTGATGTATGAGAGAGAGGGAGCGCAACACCCGATTTATTATGCTAGCAAGACACTTCTAGATGCAAAGCAGCTCTACCTGCCCTTGGAAAAGCTCACCTATGCATTGGTGGTCACCTCAAGGAAGCTAAAACGTTACTTTCAAGACCACTTAATGATAGTAATCGCTTTCTACTCCCTCAAAACTATTCTTTGAAAAGTTGATTACTCCAGGTGACTCTCATAGTGGTCGGTGAGCTTGGAAGATTCGACATCCACTTCCATCAAAGAATAATAATTAAGGGACAAGTCCTTGCAGACATCATCGCTAAATTCACAAGGGACCGACCAATCGAACAACAAGGAATGGAGCAGTCAACAAATGAGGAAGCATAGTCTAAGGACTAGACCCTATACGTTGATGGAGCCTCCAATTCCAAGGTGGTATGAGTAAGAATCATCTTTATCACTCCAGAAGATGTTGTCATCGAGCAAGGAACCAGATTGGGATTTGAGGCCTCCAATAACGAAGTTGAATATGAAGCACTGATCATTGGTTTGGGCAAGGACCAACTGCTAGGGGCGAAGCGCCTTCACATGTTCGGCGAATCCAAACTGGTTCCAAGTAGGTAAATGGGGACTTTAACATAAAACATTATATAATGGAAGCATACCTTACTGTGGTAAGAAGACTTATGGAAGGATTCAAGAAGTTGGACATTCAATAGTTCCCCCGAGGACAGAACAGTCATGTCGATGCTTTAGCATCCCTAAGTTCAATAGTTGACTATGACTTAAGCATTGACCAAACAGTCATAGAAAATCATGTCCTCCTTATAAAAAAGGCTCCCAGTAGGATGGATCCCATCATCACTTATCTACGGAGTGACATATTTCCTGACGGTAAGAAGTCGACCTATCAAGTAAGGGTTAAGGATGCTCATTTTTACCTCTCCCTAGAGGAGAAACTTTATAATAATTCATTCACAAGTCCTTATCTCCAACACATTCACCCACATGACATCGAGCAAGTACTTAGAGAACTTCATGGGGGCATTTGTGAGAGTCATGCAAGAGGGAGATCATTGGCCTTCCAAGTAATTAAATAGGGTTATTAGTGGTCTCATATGCAAAAGGACATAGACACTTAGGTTAACAAGTGTGAAAAATGTCATAGGCACTCTCCACCAGCCTCCCAGCGACCTGAAATCACTAACAAGCACATGGTCGTTCGTGCAATGGGGTCTAGACATTGTGGGACTAGTACCTACCGCATTTGGAAATCAAAAGTATCTGTTGGTTGGCACAAATTAATTAACTGAATGGGTAGAGGTAGAACCATTGTCAAGCATCTGCGATTCAAATATGACTAAAGATCATCTGGAGAAACATCATAGCACGCTCTGGGGTACCAAGGACTATCATCACCGACAATGGCACGTAATTTGAAAGTAGTTTCTTTCAAGGTTTCTATGATGAGCATGGTATCAACCACCACTTTAGTTCTGTTGTGTATCCCCAACGTAATAGACAGGTATAGGCCTCCAACAAAACCATTATCAATGGACTGAAAAATATGTTGGAAAGAGCCAAGAGTGCCTGGGTGGATGAGTTCCCACATGTTCTATGGGCTTTACCGTACCACCCCTAAGCTACTAACTGGGGAAACACCATTTGTGGTCGCTTACGAGATGGAAGCTATCATCCCACTAGAATAAGGTCTCCCCACTATGAGATACCATGGCTGACTAAGGCCTTAATGATGATGCTTTACGTATTGAACTGGACTTAGCAGATGAGAAGAGAGAATTGGTCATGATAAAATTAGCTCCCTACTAACAACAGTTGGCTAGGAAGTACAACAAGAAATTCAATTCGAGGAAGTTTATGGTAGGGGATTATGTCTTAAGGAAAGTCATCGGTAGTGCTATAAAACCATCAGATGGCGAACTGGGACCAAACTAGGAAGGACCTTTTACAGTAATCAAGGACAACCTTCAAGGAGCATATCACATGGAAATGTTGGAGGGAAGGGAGATACCAAGATCCTGGAATGCAGCCAATCTCATGAAGTTCTACTTTTAGTCTTCTTTATCTTTTGTTAGAACATTTAGATTAAGAAAATTTTCATTTTTAAACTTTTGTTGCTTGTCAGTTATTATTCAATGAATAAAGGTCAGTTTTCCCTAGCATTTTGATATTATGCATTAACTACTTAATTTTTCTAGATCGCATCTCACTAGTACACATCTTTTCTAAATGATAACTCCCTTGTGCATAGTAGAATTCTTGTGGATTACAACAAGTTGTTCAACTTATTTCAATTAAGGAATATCGCATCACGAGCAAGGTTGGTAGTAATAATGACAAATCCATAAAATATTTCGATAACTATGACCCTTAGGTCTTTATCACGAATACAATAGACGTTGAGAGTTTCCCCGATAATGATGAAAGACATACAAGGTATCCTTAGATAATAAAGACAACTCAAGTTAATCACCAAGTTCGTTGGTCGCAAAAATCCTGCTCGGGCGGATAGCCCATCGACCAGGAACATTCTCGCCATCATCCTACTTAGGCCTAAGGGAGTGTGATGACACAACCTAAAAGGTAATGTAGATGGAATGATACGGTTAAGGCATATTGGATTGGGAGAATGTTCAAACACATAGTAACATTTGGCTACCACTGGTTATTAATATCATTTAGTCGGCCAAGAAGCTCAAAGTGATAGGAACTATAGTGTCCATTTGAGTAATAAAGGCCTTAAGACGATGAATTAGTATTGTTTGGTCGACCAACAGGTAATAGCTTTTCCAGTTCAAGCATAAGACACAATTATTAAAACATGTTTAGTAAGCACATGCTCAAAATATAGAAAAGGTTAATAATTAAAGCTTTTTATTAACAAGAGTACGGAGTTAATTACAATTATATCAGAGAGAAAATACATAAATGCCTAAGATGGTACAGGATAGTGAAGCTGGGCGGGAATGGCATCAATAGGGATCAACATGTTGTTCTTCGATAAAAGGTTGTGACGATAAGATGGGCACTCAACTTGCTACTTATACCATAGGCTAGACTCCTGACTCCTTTAACATTCCTGGGGCTTCATCCCACCCTTGACTGTAGCCATCCGCCCAGGCTTCTAGAGGACCAATTCGAAATAGATACCTCAACCTTGTGACATCTCTCTGGATTCCTACAGCTATCACATATGCTCGTTGGACATCCCCTTTGATCTCAACAACCTCTCTCTTCAGAGATTGGTTTTTAGCTCGAACTGACCTAACAGATGGTAAAGAAGACCTATGTGGCACTAGAGAAGATCCTGATGGAATCATCCCCTTCAGTCTAGAAATTTTCCGCTTTAAGGCATCATTTTCTTTCAGGGTCAGTTCACCCACTTTGCTCACATCGTCTATCATTGACACTTGGGCTCTAAGACCATTCGTCTCCTCTTATACTGAGGCGTCGACATCTTTCATAGCCTGAAGTTCTTCCTTCATCTTGCCAACCATCTCGAACTGATCTTTATATTATTTGTTCCTTGTCCTCGGGGATTTATAAAGTTTAATAAATGCCTTATGATCCTGCACACTGATGTTTGGCATAAGAATCATCCCCAATCGAGCATTGGTAGGAATGTACTCGTCTAAGTCAATGGGCTACAATTAACAAAGAAGATAATATATTTTACAAACATCAGTCACAAAGAGCAGTAGAAATTCTAACATGAGCCAATAGGCTTTTTCATTAATAACAAGTATTACAAAGGCCAGTACAAATTTTGAGGGTATTACAACACATTGTCGACAAAAATAGAGAAAGAGAGGGAAAAGATCTTGTAACTATTGGGGCTTCACTAACTCAGAATACATCGACCCTTTTCCTTTCACAATAAGTCTTACAAGTTGGTCATCATCATCTCTTATAGCCTGGTCATCAGCAACCATAATATCCCCAGGATCCCTCTCTGATTGATTAATAGGTTGGTCGACCAGAGGATCATCGACAGCTATAGGATTAGGTGCTGACATGTGTTCAATGAACAAATCAGATTCTGTAGGGACGTCGATAGCTCCCAGGGCCTGGTCCCAACCCTTCTTAAAGGCCATCTGCCTAACATAGTTTATTTGATGTTCGGCGTCGTCATAAGATACTTCCCAGCCTTCATTATACCCTTTATCCCTAACGGTCTTGGTTTATCCCTCTAGTTTTTTAACTTTACCGATCAGGTCCTTATCGTCCTCAATAATCTTGTGCTTATCTACAATCAACAAATTATAAGAAGATTGGATATAGACTAATTCCTTCATCGACTTCTCTTGAAGAGTGGCCAAAGCTTGCTCTTTATCCCATTAAAAGTCAGCCTTGGCGCTGGCTAAAGCCTGGTCAGACATCTTCAGAGCCGCTTCGAGCTCAGCATTCATTCTCGATTGGTCTTCTCGACCATGAAGCAATGTGGTAAAGTCAAAAACAAAATGCAAGAGAAAGGGTAAACATATATTAATCTATAGGAATTGGAAAAGAATCAAAGTAGAGAAGAAAAAAAATAGGGGCATACCAAAGCAAGACTTTGATCAGACTTGAGGGCTAACTGTTCAGGCCCCACCCTTATAGATCGATCGCGATCTGCAGTAAGCACTGCCCCATCTAGAAATTTGGGGGCAAGCAGGGGGTGTCAGCTAAACTCGAACCCTCAGCAATCAGAAGAGGATAAGGGACGTAAGGGACCCTCAAGAAATGTGTTTTCTTTCTCTCATCTTCTCTCTTCCTCTCTCTCTCTCTCTCTCTCTCTCTCTCTCTCTCTCTCTCTCTCTCTCTCTCTCTCTATATATATATATATATATATATATATATATATATATATATATATATATATATATATATAATAATGTTCTTGTGCGGACTAGTCCGCATTTTAAGAGTGCGGACCGAACATGTGTCACCTAACGGTGCGCCTAGAAATTATCACCTACATTATAGGCACACTCTCTCTCTATTTTCTGGGCTCACCGCCAGGTGAAATATGTCCGGTCCGCACTCTTAAAATGCGGACTAGTTCGCACAAGAGCATATATATATATATTCTTTTGTCCTCTTCTACCTTTTTTTTTCTTCTCTACCTCACTCACGTTTCTTTTGGCTCCTAGTTTGGAACCACCAGCCATAGGAGAGTCCCTCTCAGTCCTCTTTAAGGACTTCATATTATCAGAAAGTAGGTCTTGATCATCACTTGGTAAAATCAAACATCTTCTTCGGGGAGGAGCCATATCCTCTTCCTCATTGTCTTTCTCTTCACTTTCCCCTTTAGACTCTTCTCCTTTGTCTTCTCATCCTTCCTCTCCTTCCTATTCCTCTCTTTATTCTTCTCCTTCCTCTTCGTCTTCAAAATCGATGGGCTTGGATGAACCACCAACCTCCTCTTCTGGAAGTTCCAAGTTAGAAATTCTATCTACTGGTCTAGCAATAAAGTTGTTAGTGGTGTTCTTGTATTCCAGCAAATAGGCTAATGACTGAGGGTGCTCACCATCAGAAAGCATATCCCTAATATTCAAAGCCTTCAAGATATTATCAACCCTCAGCTCGCTAAAATAAATTTCTTAGTTCCTATAACGAGCAGCAAAACAGATAGGAAAGATGAAGTCAGAAAAAGCAAACAAAGGAACAACAGGTAGGGCAATCAGTAACCTATATATTCCCCTCCAAAGGTAGGGATCCAATATCACATGTACCTTATTCCCTCAAGTTGGAGAGGATATTTCTAATTCCTATCAATAAAACCTTGGCTCCAATTGTCCTTATGAGAATCGGGTAGGTTCATGACCAAGACCCATCAGCACTTCTCATCTTCAACTATAACTTACCCTTACTGGTACGCAACCATACATAATAGTAAAAAAATTCAACAAGTCCTAAGATGGTCCCATTCAATTAGTATATTCTATGGACCCTATTTACGATTTTCCAAACATTTGGAGAACACTCAGTAGAGACAACATCAAAATATTTGAAGAACCGTAGGAAAAACGAACTGGGGGGGAATATCAAACCTCCTTATGTCATCAGGAGAGTATCAATCCAATATTCGTCTTCTCAAGAACAAACATCTATGGGGATAGGAGCACACTCAATGTCTAGCTAATCAAGATTACCATAACATTTTCCAAATTAAACTATTATTTTACCAGCTAACAGAGCCATAGAAAAAAAGACTTTGAACAAGAAAAGAAGGTCTGAGGAACTTACAAGTGAAAATGACTCAAGAAAGCTCTCAATACGAAGTAAGGATTAGGGAGAGAAGCTTGGAAATGAAGTTTGCACGCAAATACGCCTAGAAATAATGAATTGATGGTTGATTTTCACAAAACCAAAAATTGAAATGTCTAAAATAATGAGTTACGATTTCCTAGGAAGATCTCAACATTCCACTTCCTCCTCTGGACTAGCGTACCCTCAGTGATCCTCCTTAATTACAAACTTGCCATACCTATTTTTATATTATTCCAAGCTTTGGGCCTTGGACATATTTAAAACCTATTGGAACGAATTATCAGCTCAAATATTTTAGGGGAAATTATGAAGGAATATTAAAGGACCAATCATTTAGCCAACCAGTCCAGCACGTAAGACGGACTGTCCGGCCCAACTTTAAAATAATTATTATTTTATTTGTATATTTGACATATTCTTAAATACATGAAGATAGGCACGAATCAGATACCAACATTCTCAAGGAGATATTCAGGGACACTTACGTTCTATCTAACAAGCTAGTTAAGTTACCAATAGAATTCAATCACTTATTTCTTACTTTTATAACTTGTAAACCCTGACACGGGGTAATGGGATGTAACCTCGATCATTGAGAGATGCTATAATAAAATAGTAGCCTCTATGTGGAAACAGGCAAGTTTCCGAACCATGTACATCATTATTGTGTGTGATTTTTGCATTTTTTTCCTTTGTGATTGTTTCGTAGAATTATTCTATGGACCCCATTTATGATTTTTCAAACATTTAGAAAACACTCAGCAGGGACAACATCACAATACTTAAAGAACCTTAGGAAGAGAGGAATGGGGGGATATGTCAAACCTCTATGTGTGATCAGGAGAGTATGAATCAAATGTTGTTCTTCTAAACAATGAACATCTCTTGGGATGAGAGCAAACTCAATGTCTACCCAATTAAGAATGCCATAACATTTTCTAAATTCTACTATCGCTTTACTAGCTAATAGATCCATGGGAAAAGAAAAAGACTTTGAACAAGAGAAGAAGGTCAGAAGAACTTACAAGTAAGAATAACTCAAGAAAGCTTTGGATACGAATTAAAAAGCAGGGAGAGAAGCTTGGAGACGAATTTTAGATGCAGATATGCCCAGAAATAATGAACTGGTGGTTGATTTGGACACGGCTAAAGTTTGAAATATCTCAAATGATGAGTTACGATTTCTTAGGAAGATATCAACATTCCACTTCCTCCTCAGTACCAGAATGCCCTCGGTGATCCTCTTTAATTATAAGCGTGCCATGTCGGATTTTATACTGTTCCAATTTTTGGGCCTTGGACTTATTTAAAACCTGTTGGCATGAATTATCAGCCCAAATATTTTAGGGGAAATTGTGAGGGCATATTGATAGCCCAATCATTTAGCCTACCAGTCCATCACGCAAGACTGATTGCCCAACCCAACTTTAAGATAATTATTATTTTATCCGAATATTTAACATATGCTTAAATACATGAAGATAGGCACTAATCAGTTACCAAAAATCTCAGGGTGATATTCTAGGACACTTATGTGCTGGCTCACAAGCTGGTTGAGTTACCTATAGAATTCAATCACTTATTTCTTACTTCTATAAACTATAAACCCTGACCTGGGGCAATGGGATGTAACCTAGAGAATTAAGAGGCACTATAATAAAATAATAACCTCTCCGTGGACGTAAGCAAGTTTCCGAATCACGTACATCATTGTTGTATGTGTGACTTTTGCATTATGTTCTTTGTGATTGTTTTATAGAATTCTATTGTGATAATTCTTGTACTCACATTATCCATGGTCTTAGATGGAGTGGTTGATGTAGATCCTAAACGTGGTGTTGTGTTAACATTGTGAGTATTCTCCATCCTATAGAAGTAAAGAATAACTATAGAATAACGTAATCATAAAACGATTTATAAAACAGAACGAGTTAACTCAAAAAATCTTTCAAACTGTTATATGGAAACTTTAGCATATATATATAACACAAAAAAATCGATTGTTAAAACATCCCAATTTGTGATTAGTTCCTAATCTACTATATTAGTAACGTAATATTGCATTTTCACACTACCCTTACACACATTCCCATAAATTATTTATTTAAAGTGATCTTGACCCTTTCGGTTGTCTATAAGTTGTCCTATCTCATGATCCTCTTCCACAGAACCCCTAGTGCTTGTGTCTAATGAAGATGTGGTAGCGTTTAGAGATGGTAGATTTGTTCCATAATCGTCAGGAGATACGAGTGGAGTTATACGCAGTTCTCCTATCATCACATAATTCCATCCTAAATGAATTGCTTGTTACTATAATTCTTCATCCTCGGGAAATTATCGAGCTTGTTTCATTGCCTGCTCCTCTCCTAATAACTAATGTGTAAATAGGTGATTCTTAATATTTGGTTTTGCCACCGCCTACTCTCGATCGATGTTCCTAATTGCCTTAAATAATTTATTATACACATCTTCTCTGATAGTTTGCTTAAATTATTCTTGACCGACAATAGCAGTGTTTAAGTAGATGTTTTCCCATACATTCATTGTTACAAGACAGATAATTAGTATAAAAAATAATTTCAAAAAAAAAGTTCCGAAAGCATAAAATAACGATATCCCTAAATATGTCCTGCATAGGAGTAGTAAACCGGGTACTCTTAAGTAATCTCTGATACCATGTTGTCACATACCGAATAATCAGGAGTGATTAAGGGTTGGGTTGATAGGTTAAACGGGAAAATAAATTAAATAGAGGAAATATAAATAATAATGATAACAAAAGGCTAAATAATATAAATATCTTTTAACATGAACTAAAGTATCCAAATACATTATCCATTACATGGATCCTAAATAGAGGCACTATCTTCTATTACATAATCTATAAATGGAAATAAAAGAAAAAGGAAATTAAAAGGTACGACATGTGCCTTGATGAGTAGCATAGGAAATTATAATAGGGTTTTTGGTGCTACAACTAATTTCCCATAAACATATAATTATTAGAGTAACATAAGATGGTTCATTAGATTTGTGCAGGTTGGGGAGTTGTTGCCTTTTTTTAGTGCTTGAGCCCATCTGGAATTTCAAAAATGTAAGAAAAAATGCCACGTAGATAACTCTTATTCTATACAGTTCAAATCATGATTATGGATGGGTTAGTATAAGAATTCAATATTACAGTGGATTCAATGAAAAGATAAGATAGTATTTTTTTTTATTTTTGGAACTAGTAAAGGTTAGGGATGGTTTCTAACAAAATAACCCATAATAATCCATTTAGAGGCTTAAGGGTAATACCCATACATACAACATCAATCCAATAAAATTAGAGATAACCAATCCGGATACTAGAGATAAAAGTAGTCATGCTAAGTCAATCACATACATCCTGTATGGTAGCAATAACTAGGCCTTCAATCATCTGAGTCCTATAGGCCAAATAATACAGTTATGGGTGTACCAAAAGATTATTTCCTGGTTAAAATGTATGTTATAATAGAATCGGGTAAAACTGCATTATATGAAATACTATGGTTGCATAATAATCACTAAAAATCTGAATCAATTATAAGTAAACAGTTGAACTACTCAAATGAGTTCATCAATGAGAGTGGGTCTATCACACAGTGATATCAACAAAAGGTGTAATCAAAAGCATCGCATGAAAATAATACTGAATAAGAAATCACCTACAAAGTAATATTGAATAAGAATTCACCTACTTATTATTAGGGTTTTCGAAAAGTTCCTTCAAATTCGTTTAAGTCAAGGTGGTAGTCTGTGTAATTATGATAAATGGGCAATGTATTTTTGTGTAAGAGTAAGAGAATAGAAAATTTGCACTATATGGAAGCACACAATTTCTCTAGAGTACTTGAAGATGAAAGTGTCAGATAGTGAATCGAACTGATGGTAATGAGAGTGTTAGTGGGCTAGAAAAATCCCCAGGCGAAATCTCATCATCAACTGGTACGCCCCTAAATGACGGCTTGAGCACGAAACCCTTTGGGTGACCTGTTGCCTAATTACCAATGTGTCCTTGAAAAGGCTAGGGCATATTGTTGAAGTGTCCCAAAAATGTTAACCAGGAAAATGAAATCATTACATTCAAACACAGGTAACTATTATATCCTCCGACCTTGACATCCAAGGACAACCAACATTTTAAGCAATCGCGACCTCAATTCAACTGAAGAAGCGAGCAAACCTCTGCACCCTCAACTAACTGCAAACCTTTAGGGGAAATTGTGAGGGATAATTCATCGACACATGAGGGGATGACAAATGTCTGTTGAGCCTATCAAATATCTCACGCGAAAGGATAAAGATTGTTGATGTCGGTCTACGAAAATCTCAGATTTAGATACAACCGAGTCTGGATAGCTATCTAGAGTCATAGAGTCCTTCACATCTCAACCTTCTTTAATTTTCTATAAATGTAATCATCAACCTAGGAAATATGGGAATGTAAACATTAATATTAAGACGAGATCAATAAAAGAGAGAAACACCCTGTGGACGTAGGCACCTTGTTAAACCACGTACATACTATTCTTGTGTGTTGTGCATGTTTAATATTTTGTTCATCTTAGATTGTGTTGAATATAACCAGTAGGATTTTATCACCTACAATTAAAACTTCATAATGATTTACTAACTAAAAAGAATAACATAATTGTAATTGTTTGAATTTTTGCATCGATTGTCAAATGGAGACAAGTTCGGCGTAGTTTTATACTACGCAACCCAGTGGCATCATTGCCATTGAATTGAGCAATTAATGACGTATCATGCACATAGGCACCACGTATCCGTATTCAATACTAACTAGGTGTAAGCCCGCGCGATGCGTGGGAGAGGTGATGGTGACAATGTTTCCACCCTTAAACTGTTTCATTGGTAACCTTATAATTTCAACACATCAAGTAAAAAATATGAGAGAGCAGCAGCAGCGGAAATATTACGACTTCTCAAATAAAAACCAATTTTAATTAATCCCCAATTTTAGTTAAACCCTAAGACATGCATCTAGATGGTTTATCAAATAAAATATAGCATGCATGATAAAAACAAACAATTTCAGGAAAAATCCCCCAAAGGGGCAAAACCTTTTATTTTCATTATAATATTGTAACATACAATTTCGGATTACAATGAAAATACCGTGACTAAGAATTACCCTCAGGTATCGGATTCTGTAGTCGGCGGCTGGAAATATCCCTTTCCAGGAGGGCAGCAATGAATCCACACGCAGCGAATCCACATAAACCTCAGTCCAATCAACAAAGGAAGAACCGCAGCACTCCTCAATGACACGCAGCCATGAAACTTTGTAGAGACTCCCTCAGCAAAGACACGCAGCCCTCGGTTGCAAAGATCTCTCCACAAAGGTTTGAACAAACACAAGGTTGTGTTCTTGGGTTACCAAAAAGATTCACAAAGGATTGGCAATTGTGTGAATCAAAACATGAGTCCTTGGACTCAAAAAATATGAAGACTAGAGGTATTTGGACTCTCAAAAACGTCTTCCAAAGTCTTGCAAAATAGCTCCCCCGAAGATGGTATTTATAGGAAAAACAGATGAAGAGTTCCGCTTTTTTAAAACTCTAAAAATCTTATCAGCGTACAGGTATACCGAACCCGTTCTGGGGTACACCGAACCGGTTTGGTGGTACCATTCTGGTATGGGGTTAAAAAACAACATTCTTCAAGGAATTTTCTCCAACTTCAAAAGGTCATAACTTCTTCACCGTAGCTCGGATTGAGGTGTCGTTTCTTCCAGTATCTTCGTTGCGGCGATCTCTTCAACTTTCCAGTTGACCAGACCTACGAACTATGGATGTGAAATTAAGAAAATGCCCTTGAACTTCCCTATCAAGCCTTGTTTCACTGTGTTGACTTCCCTTGCGTTCCACTTGCATTCCGAGCCTAGAATCAAGGAACGTGAAGTCGTTGATGCAGATGAGGGGCACATTCATGGAGATAATGCTTGCGTGATTCCCGAAATTCGGATAGAGGCCGTCATGTGAGATCGTGAGGTGACGTGCCAAATGTAGCGGCTTACGACATAAATAAATGAAACATTTCGGACATGAGAAAAATGTCCTTACAAAATAATTACACAATAAATCTTGCATAAGAAGATTTTTGGATAATAGTTAACAACTCGAAATTCATGTGAATAGTCATCGCTATTATAATCACCGACACTGAACTACAACACATCAAGTATCGAGTAAAGGACAATGACATAATAAACCCACGTATCACATCATAAAGTGATAAGAAAACATTTCGTTGAAAACAATACCTTTATGTTTGCGAATTTACGAAAACACAATCATAGAAAAATATGGAAAATCATGTATTTTTAGTTTCAATGTTATAAAAATATTATATCAATGTTTTCTGCTATCACTAATTAATCATTTATATATTAAACTACTATTCTTATTTCGTACAAAATAGCTTTGATAGTACATCAAATATTCAAACTTACTCGCATAGTACATTTATTTGGGACTTGAGTACAAAAAATGTTGTGAAAACAACATATTGCTAAATAAAAAAAACATAAGTCGGATAACATTTTTAAGGGATAATACAAATAAAATATCAACAAAAAAAATGTAAAGTGGATAATATTGGAACATAAAATACATTAATACAATTTTCACCTTTTTTTTAAGAAAGGCAAATCAATATTTTAATCAAATCAGTTTCAAACCCTTGTTTCATACAAAAGTAAAAGACCCAAAAGAAACCATAAACTTGTTGTAATTACAAAATAACCTCTAGGATCTAAAACCCTTGCAACTCCACCCCTGCAAGCCAGTCTTCTGATGGCTTTTAAGAAACAAATCAAAAGATAGCCTCTGACTACAAAGATGTATAGAGCAACATGGAAGAATTAAAAAATATGTAGAAATAGGTTGTTGAAGTTGGAAAAATAAAAGAGAGAGGAGAACAAAAACTCTAAAAAAATTAGAGTGGTGTTATGGGTACCAAATAACTCCCCCAAATCTCCCCCAAATAGCATTGATGAGTTGTACCCTGGCGGGACCCATACCATAAGATATAACACTTAAAGCTATTTGGGGGATGATTTTGGGGAGTTGTTTGGGACACATCGCATTTTCCAAAAAATTAAACAAACTGCAAAAAAAAATACAACACCCCATCCCCACCGTCCCCCATCCCCAGCGGCCCCATCTCCCCCTCCCCAACCCATCCCCGGCAAGCCCACCCCCAACCATCATTCTATCCCTCCTTCCCCCCGTCCTTCCTCTCAGACACACCACCATAACCATAACTTACTCCAACCCTCCTCTCATCCTCCCTCGCAACCTGTAACCAAATCCATAATCATAAAATTCGATCAAATCCAAAACTGAAAATTGTGAAATCCAAAATCCGCCATGTATGTTGATTAATGTTTCTCCCACTATCGGTATGTTGACTTTGTATTTGTCCGCATCATCTTATTCATCTAGGTTTTTCTAAACATTGGTTTATTGATTTAGGTTCCCCAACCATAGGTTTTTTGGGAAAGGCGTTGATGATGGAGGAGGGAGGAGGGACTGGTGACGTATATTTGGCTAACCATCGGTTTGTTGATTTAGGTTCGCCGACCATATATTGGTTGGGAGAGGGGTTGATGATGTGATGGAGGAGGGAACGGTGACAATGCGGGGAGGGGTTAGTGACATAGGAGGAGGGGCTAGGGTGTGGGGAAGAGAGAATGGTCTGCCAGGGGGTAGCGTAAGTTGGAGAGAATTTATATTATTGTCTAGCATTTTAGAAGAGTTGGTATAGTGTCCATTTTCATAGTATTCATCGAATACAGACTTGAACTCAGTCGAAGATTCCGTGGAGGGGATCTTGAATCGGGTTCAGAAATAATAGCAGCCTTTGTACGTCTATTTTGACATTGTTGGATGAGCCGGATAAATAGAGGAGGAAAATAGTCATTTGTACTTATTGGTTTTAAGATAGAGGGAGAAGACAGGTTATTTAGAGAAGTGAAAAGGAATCAAACATTCAATTGCAAAGAATAAGAATAGTTGCACAGAGAGAGAAAGACAAATTCTAGTTGGTCGTATGGGTTTCCTCATAAATAGGGAAGATAGAAGATCGTGAGCTAATGGAATAGTATGAGACGGAATCCGAAAGTATTTAGTATGGGGTTCCTCATAAATAGTGAAGATAAAAAACCGTGAGCTAATGGAATAAGAGGAGACTGAATCCGAAAGGATTTGACGCTCTCAAATGCTTCTACAGGATTTGAGAGTATTATAGAGATTTCATACCTTGCACACGTGGATAGCCTCTTTGTTGAGGAATAATAAATGCTTGTATTGCATCTTATAGTATTATAAAGATAACGACATGATATGTTTGGACATCTAAAAATATTGTTTTCATAGTGGAGGATATGTGGGACACGTATCGCATTCATGTTATGTTCTTCTCTATGTTCAACATAGACACGTGGTTTTGTACAGGCATGATACTACTTTTCTCCTTATTGGGGTTATGTCGTGACATTAAATAGCCAAAAAAATAAACTTATAAAAATAGGGAAAATCAGCCAACAACTATTGAAATGGAGTGATTTGGTAGCTCATTAAATAGTGAAAATACTTACAAAACCTCTTCAAGGACATAGTTACATTGGAGAAGAAATAATATTAATCAGTACCTAAATTTTATTGGGACTCCATATCACTACCCGTTAATTTGCACCATTATGATATGTGACAACCCTCTCAAAATAATAACGGGTGGCCAGCCCAATACTAAAATAATTAGGAATCACAAGTGGATCATTCTCAGCGTCAACTAAATAATCCTAAAATAAAACCGGCTGACAACCCATTACCACAAAAAGAGGGTGTCAAAAAAAAATTTAAAACGTTTTATTAACAAACAAACCAAACCATGAAATAACTAACCACACATAACTCTACATAGAATAAGAGACACACACGCTCGAATAATATAAAGGAGATTAGAATAAGAGAGTACAACACAATGTACAAATAAAATACCCGAATATGCTGTCGGGTCACAGACAATACAATAACTGAGAGATATAATATAAAAGTGTTACAATACGACACTTGGGTACAAACCCGATACACAACTGAATCCTAATTTAGATGCATGAAAGATAGTAAACGACTATAACAAAATACTACAACAGTCTGCTACAGCTACCGCTCCACGACTAAATAGGATGGATATCAACGTGGCGTCCTTGCAGAGGAACACCTAGAATAATACAATATATACATAGCAAGAGAAAATATAAACGGGTCAGAGCCCGAGGTGTGAAAACATTTTTATAGCAAGTGCATTAAAATGCATAATAATTATAAATGCATTAAGACATGATTAAAGTGGAGTCACACTCTCCATAAAATCCATCTCACCTCTCAACTAAAGCACGCAACTAAACCTATGCACATAATCTCCAATTAATTGCCCCGTTTTATCTAGGGACAAAGGAATAAATTCTATACTCCATTAAAAACCATCTAAATTATCTCTATATTTCTACTATTACAAATCTATGATAAACGTCACTATCTGAACAAGTGAAGAATACATAAACATTCTCTTTTACTAGAAGTTCTCATTTTCTAGTTATGACATATGTATACATAAATATGTATGATTTATTAGCATCCAGGTGCTAAGGACTAAACTTCTCCCAAATCTCAATATTGCACTGTGTTTCGGGCGTGGGACGTCTGGCAAAGAGAAATCCAAACCAGGAACCCCCCCCCCCCCCCCCCCCGTTACACAACTCCTTGACAGTAATGATTTTCGAGATTCATTATGCCCTTAATGCATGATGCATATAACCCAAATTCTTATTACATAAATTTATTAATTAGTCTCAATTCTCAAGAGTACACGGCATTTTGTGCGTGGGACGTCTCGTAAAGCGAAATCCAAATAAGGAACCTCCCCCCCCCCCCCCCCCCGATACACTACTCCTTGGTACTGTCGATCGTCGAGATATACTGCTACTATAAATATGAGCACTAAGGACTAACTTCTCCTCACTCCCGGCATTACGCTGCATTTCGTGCGTGGGACGTCTCGCAAAGTGAAATCCAAACAAGGAACCCCCTGATACACAACTCCTTGGCAATGTTGGTCGTTGAGCTCCACTATGCCCTCGGTACCCAAAGTACTATATAACCATATAATATACCACTCATCATTTTCTCATAATTGATTCATCACATTTTAAGTCCGGTTACAATCTCTCCGAATGAGATTCAAACAATCTTCTTATGTCTCTTTATTCTCGAGACGAACATGATGTCACATAATCATATTCAAGTAATATACTATCCGTACAAGTATAATAATAACCATCCCAATGAGCTATAACACGAGGATGTAGGTTCTAAATGCTATCATCTTAAAGGGAATCACTTATATACCATCCTGAGGACCACCGGTAGGACTAAATATCACCTACTTCGTGGTCAAAACACAAACACAACGTCCAGGAAGAGGTCATAGTTCCTAACCGGCAAGTGAGAACGACACATACCCACGACTTCTCACCCCCAAAATAAAATGTATATCACATAGATAACATGGACGACTATGACCTGGGGAATATCCACACCCTGCTCCTCGAGCCAGGATGCTCACCCTCATCGAGTAACTTCCCAATGATAGCAAGGGGGGTATGCTTCACTTATATATATATATATATATATATATATATATATAAATATATCGTTCACATAAGATATACATACATCATCACATCAGATAAATATATATACCATGACATAAGGTCTATATAACACACTATTTACATACTCATAGTACGCTCTTAGGCGTAAGGGAATTAATATCATTATTTAGTATATTTATTTTCGATATACAATTCGTCGCTAACTCATTTGACTTCCCCACTTAGAATGCACTGTGCTATTTCTCACTTGAAGTCCATACTTCACTTCTATTTACGTTAAGGATATTCTCTATATCCTAATGCACCTCGATCAGCATTTTTCATTTATATGAAACGTCTCCCAAATTAATTAACGTTGAGGATATTTCCTATATCCGTATTCACATCAATTAGCATTTGTTATTCTCATTTCATAGTATGGTTCAATCAATTGTATGAACCTTTAAAGTTATCCCAATTAGGATTTAATCTTAAAATCCAATACCATTTAGCGCATTCTCACTCTTTCATATAATTCCTTAATTATCTCCAAATAGAAATCATAATGGTTGTGGGCTTCCCCACTTAGTTAACACGATACTCCCTAATCGGTATTTCTCAAAATAAGTCCATATGACCCAAACAATTTCTTATAAGGGAAACTCCCTAAAAATCTCCAAAACACACTTCACATAACTCCTATAGAGGTTCCCTAGTGATAACCTCGAATAAAACGGGATGAAATTATCCCTAGAAAAACATCCCCCAAAATGCCCTGTTTCCGAATCGATTAGGGTCAAATCCGAATCGATTCAAATCCGAATCGATTCGGCCCTGCGAATCGATTCGGCCTCCAAGGCGAATCGATTCGGGTCATAAAACCTGAGATTCTTTCTCAGGATGAATCGATTCGGATTGGGGCTGAATCGATTTGGTCACTCAGACCTGGGCACCTGTAACTTTCCGAATCGATTCGGCAAGGGGGCTGAATCGATTCAGCCTAACAGAGGTCACGAAAATGGCTACTTTTCTCAAAAGCCAAAAATCCCAAAATTTATTTTAATCATCTTCCACCCATTTTTCTTCCACCCAAACATAATATTAACATCAAAACTCATCATACAACTCATCCCACCTAATTTCTATCTTCAAATCCATATATACCCAACAAATCTAAGATTTTCCCAAAAATCTAGGTTTTACATTTTCAACCCAAAATACACAATTTAAATCCACAAATCATGAAATAAATGGTACACAACAATTATTTAGCAAGTTTAATCACTTGCCTCAAGTTCGTAGGGTCTGATTCGTCCACGAGATCGCGTAATGGCCAAAAAATCCCATTTTTCTCTCTTTCTCTTCTTCTTTTCTTCTTCTCTCTATTTCTCTCTTCCTTTCTCTTTCTTTCTGAGGAGATTTGATCTCCCGTAGGCTTTTAAGCCTTTGTCTCCCAAAATACACATCTTTAAATGATAATACACACTTTAAATGACTCGGTAACTTTAATTCGAGCCAAACGAACTTAAAATATTTCGGAACCTAAAGTACAGTCATTTCGACTATCTCGACCCTTTCGGAGACAACTACACCCTCAGAATTGCCATTCGAAACACTTTCTAACATCTTCAAATTTTGACTTCAAATGCCAATTTAATTCATCTCCAATTAAATTAATATTTATTTCTCCCAAAAATAAATAAATTATTGTCCCAAAAATCTTGGGTTGTTACTGACTTCCCCACTTACAAGAATTTCATCCTCGAAATTAAGCAAAGCCTAATTCTCCAAAGCTCAGCTAGTTCCTACTACGCTTAACCTTACTAGCACTACACCCAAACCTCCACTTCTCACGACGAATTATTTTAATTTATTATAAAACCAATTTTAACTACCACGGCGCCCATACCCCCTTTATTCGAGCTTTTACTCGTAAAAACATAATTAGGCTTCACTTGCCTCAATAGTACCACAACTCAAAATATATATAAATTATATTAGCATAATAATAGCATAAAATTTTTGAAAGGTCCAAAGATTTAACTCCTCTCAATTCGTGACATTCTCCACTTTCATGCGGGGGAGGTCTCGCAAGCAAAATCCCAACAAGGAACCCTCCCAATACACTAATATGTAGCGACGTCGGGGATTGAGAGTTTGTTGAATCAGGACTAGAGTTTTAAAAAAAATTGTATAAATCATTTTGATATGGCCCAAAGGCCTATAAAAAGAAATTTTATGTTGAAAATAGCTTTTTTTTTTAAAAAACGGTTTATGTCCTTTGACATTTAAATAAAATACCTCATGCCCATGACACAAGGTTTTAACAATCATCATACACGTAACAACATATAGCTCACGAAAATTAGCATAATTATGAGCTATAATTTCCTGCCCCTCAATAATTCACAAAATTCTGAACTCTTTTCAGAAATAATCTCTCACATCATATTAATATATATTGCCATTCATTAGGCTCTTCCATAACGGGAATACAACAATTATGTAAGTCTAACATGACTATAAATAGAAGTAGCTTTATCATTACTACTTAACACATTACAAAAATTCTCGCATTCATAACAAAATTATAGCTCTTTATAAGCACATTACAAAATAATCTATTCTCTCAAAAGATAATTATAGGAGAGCCTAACTTGCTCAAAATTCCCTTTCGGGTCAAATCCATACATAATAGGGTTATAGAACTACCCTCTCATAACTATCTCCCATACAAGATTCCCTAAACTTCATATAGTAATAATCCTATTCACAAAGGAAAATAACTTACATCATCCCTCTCTAGTCCGATTGCCCCTCCTCATCATTGGGCTCCAACACAAAGTCCCCTGACCTAAAATGACCTCGAATCTGCTGTAAGGGTTTCACTTCCAAAACTTCATCAAAACGTGGTCCTTTACCTCTTTTAGGACAATCTCTCTTCCTATAACCTATTTCCTTACAAAAGAAACATCTACCCGCAAATCCTCTTGGCCCACCTTGAGGAACAAAACCCCATTGTGACCCTCTATAGTCCGACTTATACCCACTGGCATTACTGGCAGTCTCCTTGCCAAACTTACTTGATGAACCCAAGTCTCCAAAGTTCTTACCCTCTTGCGAACGAAGACGGTATTCATGACACTTTAACAGTGTCGCATTGTCGAATTCTCCAATCTAACCCTCGCATGAACTTCGATATATACTCCTCTTATGTATTTACCTCATCAGGTACTAATTTCTCCAAACGAGTAAACTCCTCTTCATACTCGACCACTGTTCTATTACCTTGAAACACATCCACCAATTTCCTCCTCATTTCCTTCTGAATCGGGGAAGGAAAATACCTTCGGTCAAAGAGTTCCCAAAAATCTACTAAAGGCAATGTATCTCTTTGTTCAGATGTGGTGACAGACTCCCACCATTGGAGAGCTGCTCCCGTTAACTTATAGGTGGCGAGAAATTGCTTCTGCACCTCACTACACTCCAGCATATGGAGGCGCCTTTGTATACTATTCTTCCATCGAGTTGCAGCCATCCCATCAACTCCTCCTGAAAACTATGGAGGATGCCCCTTACTAAAATCTTCCCTCACTCTTTCCCACATGGACCATCCTGGTGGGGCTTGGGCTGCCTGTACTGCAGGTTACTGCACCATCACAAAAATGGCAGCAGTTACTGCTTGTGCCACAATATTGGCAACATCATTTGTAGTCATAGTCCTGGGAGGAAATTGGGGTTCCACATTCTCAGCCCCATTATTTTCCCTACCTGACCGACTCCTCTTCGGTGGCATCTGAAACTAGAACAATTGTATCAGAACGCCTTTCAAATGTATCACATAATAAAATATGGACGTATGAATACAACAACCCTAATAATAGGGCTCTACATCAAGAACGCTTACAGAAGATCGCAAGAAAACCCACACAGATCCTAAAGACACTAGAACCTGATGCTCTGATACCATCTGTGACAACCCTCTCAAAATAATAACGGGTGTCCATCCCAATACTAAAATAATTAGGAATCACAAGTGGATCATTCTCAGCATCAACTAAATAATCCTAAAATAAAACCGGCTGACAACCCATTACGACAAAAAGAGGGTGTCAAAAAAAAATTTAAACATTTTATTAACAAACAAAACAAACCATGAAACAACTAACCACACATAACTCTACATAGAATAAGAGACACACACATGCTCGAATAATATAAAGGAGATTAGAATAAGAGAGTACAACACAATGTACAAAAAAATATCCGAATATGTTGTCGGTTCATAGACAATACAATAAGTGAGAGATATAATATAAAAGTGTTACAATACGACACTTGGGTATAAACCTGATACACAACTAAATCCTAATCTAGATGCATGAAAGATAGGAAATGACTATAACAAAATACTGCAACAGTCCGCTACTACTACTGCTCGACGACTAAACAGGATGGATATCAACATGGCGTCCTTGCGAAGGAACACCTAGAATAATACAATATATAAACGGTTCAGGCCCGAGGTGTGAAAACATTTTTATAGCAAGTGCATTAAAATACATAATAATTATAAATGCATTAAGACATGATTAAAGTGGAGTCGCACTCTCCATAAAATCCATCTAACCTCTCAACTAAAGCGCGCAACTAAACGTATGCACATAATCTCCAATTAATTACCCCGTTCTATCTAGGGACAAAAGAATCTAACTTTCTCCCAAATTCTATACTCCATTAAAAACCATCTAAATTATCTCTACATTTCTACTATTACCAATCTATAATAAACGTCACTATCTGAACATGTGAAGAATACATAAACATTCTCTTTTATTATAAGTTCTCATTTTCTAGTTATGACATATGTATACATAAATATGTATGAGTTATTAGCATCCAGGTGTTAAGGACTCAACTTCTCCCAAATCTCAATACTGCACTTCGTTTCGTGCGTGGGACGTCTCGCAAAGCAAAATCCAAACAAGGAATCCCCCCGGTACACTACTCCTTGACAGTATTGATTTTCGAGATTCATTATGCCCTCAATGCATGATACATATAACCCAAATTCTTATTACACAAATTTATTAATTATTCTCAATTCTCAATAGTACACGGTGTTTCGTACGTGAGACGTCTCGCAAAGCGAAATCCAAACAAGGAACCCCCCGATACACTACTCATTGGTACTGTCGATCGTCGAGATATACTAATACTATAAATAGACTAACTTCTCCTCACTCCCAACATTGCGCTGCGTTTCGTGCTTGGGACGTCTCATAAAGCAAAATCCAAACAAGTAACCCCCTCGATACACTACACCTTGGCAATGTTGGTCGTTGAGGTCCATTATGCCCTCGGTACCAAAGGTACTATATAACCATATAATATACTACTCATCATTTTCTCATAATTGATTCGTCACGTTTTAAGTCCGGTTATAATCTCCCGGAATGAGATTCAAACAATCTTCTTATGTCTCTTTATTCTCGAGACTATCATAATGTCACATAATCATATTCAAGTAATATACTATCCATACAAGTATAATAATAACCATCCCAACGAGCTATAACTCGAGGATGCAGGTTCTCAATGCTATCATCTTCTAGGGAATCACTCATATACCATCCTGGGAACCACCGGTAGAACTAAATATCACCAACTTCGTGGTCAAAACACAAACACAACGTCCGGGAAGCGGTCATAGTTCCTAATCGGCAAGTGAGAACGACACATACCCACCACTTATCACCCCCAAAATAAAATGTATATCACATAGATAAAATGGACGACTATGACCTGGGAAATATCCACACCCTGCTCCTCGAGCCAGGATGCTCACCCTCATCGCGCAACTTCCCAATGATAGCAAGGAGGGGGTATGCTTCACTTATATATATATATATATATATATATATATATATATATATATATATAATATATATAGTTCACATAAGATATACATACATCATCACATCAGATAAATATATATACCATGACATAAGGTATATATAACACACTATTTACATACTCATAGTACGCTCTTAGGCATAAGGGAGTTAATAGCATTATTTAGTATATTTATTTTCGATATACAATTCATGGCTAACTCATTTGACTTCCCCACTTAGAATGCACTATACTATTTCTCACTTGAAGTCCATACTTCACTTCTATTTACGTTAAGGATATTCTCTATATCCTAATGCACCTCGATCAACATTTTTCATTTATATGAAATGTATCCTAAATTAATTAACGTTGAGGATATTTCCTATATCCGTATGCACATCAATTAGCATTTGTTATTCTCATTTCATAGTATGGTTCAATCAATTGTATGAACCTTTAAAGTTATCCCAATCAGGATTTAATCTTAAAATCCAATACCATTTAGCGCATTCTCACTCTTTCATATAATTCCTTAATTATATCCAAATAGAAATCACAATGGTAGTGGGCTTCCCCACTTAGTTAACACGATACTCCCTAATCGGTATTCCTCAAAATAAGTCCATATGACCCAAATAATTTCTTATAAGGGAAACTCCCTAAAAATCTCCAAAACACACTTCACATAACTCCTATAGAGGTTCCCTAGCAATAACCTAGAATAAAATTGGATGAAATTCTCCCTATAAAAACATCCCCCAAAATGCCCTGTTTTCGAATCGATTTGGGCCAAATCCGAATCGATTCGGCCCTACGAATCGATTCGGCCTCCAAGGCGAATCGATTCGGGTCATAAAACCTGAGATTCTATCTCAGGATGAATCGATTCGGATTGGGGCCGAATCGATTTGGTCACTCAGACCTGGGCACCTGTAACTTTCCGAATCGATTCGGCAAGGGGGCCGAATGTCACGAAAATGGCTACTTTTCTCAAAAACCAAAAATCCCAAAATTTATTTTAATCATCTTCCACCCATTTTTCTTCAACCCAAACATAATATTAACATCAAAACTCATCGTACAACTCATCCCACCTAATTTCTATCTTCAAATCCATATATACCCAACAAATCTAAGATTTTCCTAAAAATCTAGGTTTTACATTTTCAACCCAAAATACACAATTTAAATCCACAGATCATGAAATAAATGATACACAAAAATTATTTAGCAAGTTTAATCACTTGCATCAAGTTCGTAGGGTCTGATTCGTCCACGAGATCGCGCAATTCCCAAAAAATCCCATTTTTCTCTCTTTCTCTTCTTCTTTTCTTCTTCTCTCTATTTCTCTCTTCCTTTCTCTTTGTTTCTAAGGAAATTTGATCTCCGGTAGGCCTTTAAGACTTTGTCTCCCCAAATACACATCTTTAAATGATAATACACACTTTAAATGACTTGGTAACATTGATTCGAGCCAAACGAACTTAAAATATTTTGAAACCTAAACAGACCCCAAGTACAGTCATTTCGACTATCTCGACCCTTCCGAAAATAACTACACTCTCAGAATTTCCATTCGAAACACTTTCTAACATCTTCAAATTTTGACCTCAAATGCCAATTTAATTAATCTCCCATTAAATTAATATTTATTTCTCCCAAAAATAAATAAATTATTGTCCCAAAAATCTTGGGTTGTTACATGATACCTGATGCAGCCCCCAAATCACCCTAATCTATATAACTATATAAAAACTGTAGACCCAAATCATGCGAGGCTGATACGTGGTAGTAATAAAGGCCCAAATCTTATGAGGCTGACACATGACAGTAAGTAATAAAGGCTTACTAGCATTTATCATCTTAGTAGCCACATATACGTGATACGTGATGCGTGATGCACAGCATTTTAATTGTCCTTCATGTATTAAGATTCCCAAGAAAATGTCATAGGAGCTTAAGAGACTACAATATTAACCTTCCTAAGAAAACGCCATCTTCCCAATCCCATTCTTCTCTCTTTATTTACGTCAGTTTCATGACTCCTCCTCTATAGATTCATTATATTTTTAGGTAATGATGAGTTCTTGGGAGTTCCAATTTATGTTGCCTAGATTCACTCTTTTTTTAGAAATGAAAAGACTCCATGTATTAATTAAAGGCTTACTAACATTTATCATCTTAGTAGCCACATATACGTGATGCGTGATGCACAGCATTTTAATTGTCCTTCATGTATTAAGCTTCCCAAGAAAATGTCATAGGAGCTTAAGAGACTACAGTATTAACCTTCCCAAGAAAATGCCATCTTCCCAATCCCATTCTTCTCTCTTTCTTTACGTGACTTTTACGACTCCTCCTCTATAGATTCATTATATTTTTAGGTAATGATGAGTGCTTGGGAGTTCCAGTTTATGTTTCCTCGATTCACTCTTTTTTTAGAAATGAAAAGACTCTATGTATTAATTGGGTGCATACATCTGTATAATCACTTTCGTTGGTTTTAACAAAAGGGCGGTCTCCAAGCAACATTAAATTGTATTTTAACTATCTCCAATCGTTAAACTACAAATGACCTTTTGTTTTTAAACGATCGATAAGTTAACTATTTTACGAGCATAGAAGTGAATGCAATTGAGTTCGTTTCCTTTCCACGGCACCACTTCTTAAAAAATGGGTGTAAGTGCATGCTTGATTGATTTTTTCTTTTTTGCTTTACACCAATTATGCTTTGCATATGTATTGGTGTGCAAACAGGTCTCGCGCATGGGGCTGCTGAGGCAGTCAAGGATGCTCTTGGCTTCCCTCGATTTTTGGAGATCTCACTTTGAAGGTAACATATAACTTTTTCAGTCATTAGATAAATTAATTTACATCTTTTAAATGATTATATTCATGCTCATCTCATACTTAAAATTTATTGTCTTACTAACATTCTACTCATATTTTAAGTTAACATAACATTGTCATACATTTTTTTACTCTTTATAAATACCTATATTATTCTCATTTCACTACAAAAATATATTATCTACCTACTAAGTATATTGAAAAATAATCATTTATAAATTATTCGCCATGCATCGCGTGGCCTACATGCTATATTAATTTAAAATTCTATCTCCTTTCATTCATGAAATATACTATGTGAAAAAAGACACAATAACAAAAGAATAAAGCTTTCCTAAATTCGACCACGCATCGCGTGGCCTTCATGCTAGTAGTCCATATATTAAATATGTTTATTAAGTCTAATTCGCAAAAACATTAATTATACATGATATATAACAAAGTACGCCCGTGATACGTAGTGAGGACAGACACTTTAACAAGCCTCTATTAATACAATAATACAAAATATATCAAATTTCCGTACCAATTGAATATAAATTTGATGAACTTTAAAAAGTGACAATCATACTGCCCCCATAAACTCTTCGCACTTGATGTATTAAAACTATTTTGAAAAAAAACAGTCACAGTGCTGATTTTTAAACTATTTAAAAAATTATAAGTCAAAATGTTATGTACAAAAAAATCATGAATTACACATCATTCGGTATAATGGTTTTTTGTGTACTTTTTGTTCGTCTAATATATATATATATATATATATATATATATATATATATAGAGAGAGAGAGAGAGAGAGGAAGACTCACCTACATCATGATGTATACATCACACCTAGTTCTAGGCCCTAAGCAACTTTTTCTTCAAATTTTTTATTTTTGCCTTGAAATTAACCTTTTAATCAACCTATATTCAAAAAATTAGCTATTTTTAAAAAATCCACAAAAAACTAATGGTGCAGACCCTTATAAATAAGGTATTTTGAACAGTTTTTTGTGAATTTTTTAAAAATAGATACAGAACGTATTTTGACCTAATTTTTTGAGCATGGGTTTATTGTAAGTTTAATTTCAAGAGAAAAATAAAAATTTTGGAAAAAAAAATTTAGGGCTATAACTAGGTGTGATGTATGAATGATGTATAGAGCATGATGAGCTTATATATATATATATATATATTCTTCAAACAATTAGTACAGAGAATTATATGCTATATATGAGAAACTCGAGTAATAGCTCCCTATAAATTAATCAATCTAGAAGAATTGAAAAAAAAACTGTGAGATTATCCCTAATTAAAAGCCTGCAAATAGATGACTTTGTATAACAGCCAACTTGAAACTGTTTATTTCTTTTTATCAACCCCTCGAGAGGCCCTTGGTTGTTTGGAGCATTGGCATTTTCCATTGTCAACTGTTATTTCAGAGAGAGAGAGCTTTCTAAAAGTTCATCATATATAGTAACTTGTTCTTGTCCCATAAAGCAGTTACTATGGATGAAGCAGCACTCTCTGAGGAACCGAGTGTGGGGTGTATACAAGATAAGGTCACGAGTGCAGTATCTATATAAGGCCATGTAGCATAAATTATGTTCACATTTATGTGACATCAGGGTGGCAAAATACTTTTTTGTCCTTTGGTATGCTGGATGGTGTTTTCCCATAGTATGTAAAATGATCAAATGCATTTCGAAAGGGAACCCAAGGGGAAAATAGCAGGCATTTGTTTGGCATGGGAAGGAAAATTTAACTGTTTTTTATCAATTAGTTCATTTACTTAATGTCTTTTTTTTTGCTCCAATAGATTTCATAAAAATAGATTTTTGGTCAAATAAATACTATTTGTAAACATCTAGTGAATATTCACTATATGTATAATTAGGATCTATTGATAAAAAAAATGTTATGATAAAACCTATTAAAAAAAATGTTATGATAAAACCTATTAAAAAATCTGTTATATAAATATGATTTATTTGTCAGGGTCCCAAAATTTAACTTGGGTGCGGCAGTTGATGCTAGGACAGTGCAATTTTTGCACACGTTAGTGCGGGTGCACCATGTACATATGTCACGTGGTGTACCGGGTGCACCATGGAAACCACGGGACCGAAAGACTAAAAGCCATTTCACGCTCACTTGCCACTACTATATCACGTCTTACACTAGTTCGTCGAGTGTATACACCAAGTGGACCGTATGTATTCTCATGACAATTAAAGTTTCACAATATCAAGGTATATTATGCCATGCATGATTTATGTGATATGAACAATTTATAATGCAGGTACAAAATAACTTGGACATTTTGTGAGCTAACAGCTTGAGTCAATTCATTTGAGATTGAAATTCTAAGTGTTAATTGTGAAATTAAATATGGAAAATTAATATTCAAAATTGAGATAGACAAAAATATAGTTATAATTTATTTGAATAAATGATGAAAACAGTACGAAATAATGTTGAAAGATAAACTAATTGATTTTAGACCAACTGTCTCAACTATGGACCTTTGAATTTGAAGTTTTCTTTATTATTTCAATCCTGATTGTTTTTAAATCTTATGATCCTTACCTCCTTAAAGATTTTATGGTAAGTAATTGGACTTGGTTGTAAGTGATACTTGGAAAACATTTGGTAGGAGAGTGAGAATTCTATCAAAAATCGAAGGACTAAAAGCTAATAACTCTAGTTTTTATGTCTTTAATTAACTTCAGTCCTACTTAGTTTTTTTTTACTACTCGATTCGAGCTCGCTCATCCATTTAACACAAAATAAAATTCATTGCACTTGCGATATTCTAACAAACACACACAATACCAAGGGGTTGGTTATGTGGTTTATCACTCATGACAATGGGGCTCTCACCCCAAGGTCCTGAGTTCGATTCCCACTGCCAACATAAATTTGGAGCCACAGACGGTGGGGAGTAATCTCTATTTCGCAAGCTTTGTTCGGAGTGGAGGGAATAGTCTGATGTGAGTGCAAGCTGGCCCGAGATCGATAACCCTCCATATCAAAAATAAAATAAACAAACACACACCATCATCAGATCTTTATGTTTGTGAAGTCATCAGGCAGTACAAAGGGTGGTCTAAACAAACATCAATTTTAATTGTTTTCAAATTAAATGTAAAACTTAAACAAGTTAAACCCAAAGAAAAAAAATTGCATCAGTTTTAAATCAATTGTTGTGGTTAAACCAAATTTACCAAATTTTACCTTATCCTAAGTATGCATCTAGGTGATTATAACAAGATAAATTAAATCAATCATACAATGCCTGATGTATGAGAAAAATCCAAATAGGATAAATCTCGGACGGCCCAGCCACTCAATTCACTATGATACAGATTTACACAAGTTGATAAATGACTTACTCAACGACTCGACTCCCTTTCCATCCTTGATGCGTCTTCAATCTTCAATCTCTCCTCCACAACGATAACGCAAGAATCCACCCATGCAAGTACCACAACATATGAGTTCACATATGCCATGGGATCTAGTGAACAGACTCAGCAATCGTCTAGAGATTAGAAGACGGAATTCACTGTTTCATTGTCGCAACACCACAAACATCGAATCCATTGTGTGTAAATAACAAATATGGAGTCAACTGCAAGAAAATAATTCTCACAAAGATGTGGAGAATAAACTTAGTCCCAAAACAGGATCTTCAAAAAATATAAGATAAATATTGGATCTTAAAATACATGGGTGTAAACTAGGTTTTGGAAAGATTTTTTTAAAGAGTTTGGGAACTCTAAAATAATGAAAAAGTCGCTAAGAAAAATATTTCTCCGCACTCATATTTATAGGAGGGTTGTTAGAAACAAGATAAGGATGAAAAGGCATTTGGAAGATCTCGAATTTATAAAAAATTTGCGTACTCGTTCGAACGAATTTGAACCTCGTTCGAACGAAGTATAACATCTAGTTTGAACACCATTCAAATGACATTTCCTACGAGATTCGATCGAAGGGCAAAAAACATCGCGTTCGAAGTTTCGTTTGAACAAGGATTTAACAAGGTACCTATGCTCGTTCGAACGACTTTGTAAACTCGTTCTAACAAAGTCCCAAAAAAAATATTTTTTCTTCTAAAAAATATTAAAAGAAATTAAATCAGTTTAAATCATTTTAAAATAATTTTATAAAAATCCTAAAACCTAAAAATAAAATATCCAAGGATCAAAATATATATGCATCCATGCCTGAGAGATCCTTGGAATATTAAGATGGAAACGAGCACGAAACATGACACAATTGATATAATTTCTGAAGCTTGGCTGTTACGTCTTCATCCAAACATGTCAAAGAATTGAAAGGAAAATACCAACCCTAACTTATGACTTAAAATATTTTGTCTGAATTTAATCCAATACATACAGATTGAATCAATCAAAAATATTTCCTTACAATTTAGAAATTAACTCAAAAGAAATAATACTCGATAAGAAATTTACTTAACTAGCAAGCTCACAATTCTTAATCAAGAAAACATTTATTGGAATTTTTTTTTTAAATCCACTAATGTAATTATTTGTGGCACACCCCATTGGACATAATATGGAAAGTATAAGTATGAGCAATATGAGAGTGGGAAAAAACTTCACAAAACAAACAATGGAAAAAAGTGAAGTTTTATGAGAATATCATGTCGAAAGTCAAGAGATTGTAGAAACGAGGCCATAACTCTGAGAAAGTAATTTAGTAAATACAATTGTATTTGTTGGATAAAAAACCAATGCGAAGGAAAGACAACCAAGTAAATCATCCCTGGTCAAATTGTACATTCAAACCAATTGATGGGGTACGTAACAGGATTTTGTTTAATTAGATTGGGAATATGATTCAAAATGTATGTTTTATTCCATTTGCCGCATATGAAAATAGGCTACATGCCTCCAAATACTCCCAGGGTTAATCAGCTCATCTAAAAGTACTAGTAGCTAGTGTACCATAAAATCCATCTCGAGCTACATTTGATCGTGTCATTAAGACTAGAAAAAGTTTATTGATACATAGGATTCAATATTTATATCCAATTGCACTAGCTGATAGTGCATGAGTGATTTTTCAATGTATGCACTAAATGTTTTCAACGAGGTAGATTTTTAACCCTCGCCCGATTAATCACCCAGATAAGAAAAGGAGGTAGTCAAACCAAGAAAGCTTGAGCGGACTCATCAGATAAGGGAGCAATGATGCATCACAGGCTAAATTAACTATGTCATTCGAGGAATTGAGAATTGTGGAGTCAAAAACTATATTATGGTTACCTCACATTACACCATAATACCATGAATCCTATTATGAATCCCAATTAAATTCCTCAAACTTTCATAAAAAATAATATATTTTTGTATCCAGATGGGACCCATACCACAAGGCAACACTTAATAGGTAAGTGGGAGAATAAATGAAATTCACATCACTTTTGAGGAAGTTTTGGCACCCAAATCATTATTCTATCACGATATTTGTCACATGACTCTACACCACTTGCACAAAGTAAGGACTTATGGACCTCACACCTAATTCGAAAACCCGCCACTTGTCTGACCACACATATAATCATTAAAGGACAGTTAGGCTCTTGTAAAGTTATTATATAAGGGCATTATGGTTATTGGGATAATGCATGGATCTTTTCCATTATTGAGAGTCTGATAAAGAGAATTGTGATTCTTCATATTTCCTTTAAAGCTAAAAAAAGAATCTCAAACCTTCCACCTAGACACAACTCTACCTTATATATATTTATATAGTGTTATTATTTGTTAGTTTCTATTATATACTTATTAGCATTATGTTATATTTTATTTAACACCCTCTATGAGATCAACTAATCACAACCATGGTAGACACCAATGTTTTAAGGATAGAAACAGGATGATAGATCAATAAGACTATGTTTGTGAACAACTTACCTATATGTCATATCTGTAGGCCCTAGCCTACTTAAATTCGTAGCCAAGATGAGGATGACCATCTCATCCTATAGAGGCATCTTCGACGGTAAGAGAATTCATTTTTCATAAATGAACCCTTCAATGTGTTCGATATCGAAAGGCGTCACTATCCAGTTAGGACATTGTGGACTCCTTATGTTAGAATAAATCAACATCCATAATATGGATCCTTTTGATAGGATATTGATGTAAGGGACTATATCAACAACATATAGGTATATATTGACTTCGGGGGTAGACCTTTTAAGTTTTACATCAAGCATTCTCTACCATATTTAAGGGATTTTCTAGGATATGGTTCAACATAACACCCTACATTTTATGACATGATTTGGTGACGAAAAGACTTGTTTGTGTTAGACTTATTTTAAATAATAATTCTATATAATGTGCTCCATAATTATATTAATATTAAAAGTCACTCACTTTGATTAATGAAAGGATACGCCAAATATCAAGAGTCAAAAGGACTCTTGGGTATCTACATTAATGGACGGTTGAGATTAAGTGATTGTTGGAGATTTAGGTCCTATCCGTGCCTATAAATAAGTGACTGATTTTCCATCCTTCAGACATACTAAGAGACAATATAAAAAAAATTACAGGATAAGGGAGAGAATCTAAATTCTCAATGAGAGTTAATTTCAAATAGTGTTTTGACTGTAAAATAATATCTAACCATTGGAATCTGCTAAAATTGGAATATGTTCTTACCGTATATAAGGACATATTTCTCATGTCTGATATCTTACAGTTGTGTATGTCGTACGCTGCTACATTTGGTACGTCTCTTCACGATCTCACACGACGGCCTCAATCTGAATTCCGGGAATCAAGCATTCAACGTCTCCATCATGTGTCCCACTTCTGCCTCAACGACTTCACGTTCCACGATTTTAGACAATTTATGCAAGTGGTATGCAAGAGAAGTCAAAACAGTGAAAGAAGGCACAATATGAAAGTTCAAGGGCATTTTGGTAATTTTATAGCCACCATTCGGAGGAGTGGTTAATTGGAAATTTGAAGATCTCGATGCCACAAAGATACTGGAAGAAACGATTCCGCAATCTGAGCTACGGTGAAGAAGTTATGGCCCTTTGAAAATGGAGAAATATCTTAGAAAAAAGTGACACAACTGTTTATCTTTATGCCACTTTCTTCACGACTTTCAACATCTTTATCTTTATGTCACTTTCTTCACAACTTTCAACATCTTTATCTTTATGTCACTTTCTTCACGACTTTCAACAACTTTATCTTTATGTCACTTTCATCACTTTTTATTCTTTTTAGGCTATATGCCTCTTTATAAAAGAAAATGTTTCCCATCTATGAATAGTAGATTTTGAAAACCTTCAAGGAATTATTTTACTCATCTGGATTATTTTGTGGAGAAGTCAGTCCCTTCTTCGTTGCTGCCCACCTGGAGTTCTTGCGGAAGATTCCAGCTGATGACATCGAACCGACACCTACGGGTATTTTGTATGTCACACTTATTTTTATTATAATATGTGTAACCGTTTTTACAAATTATAGTAGAAATAATATGATTTTGCCCTGCGGGGATTTTTTCTGATATTTTTGTGTCACATGCTTTATTTTATTTGATAAATCATCTAGATGCGTGTTTTTAGGATTTAATTGAAAAACTGTGTTTAATTAAATAAATTCTTAATTTGAACAAAAACGCACTCTTCAAATTGGTATCAGAGCCAATTACACAATATACCGTGTAATTTTTTGCAAAATTTTTCTAAGATATCAATTTTCTGAAAAATTGATTTTTGAAAAATGGCGTGTTCAATGGAGTAATTATATAATAAAATGTCAATTTTTGTCGGGACAAACTATGCTTACTGGAAAGCCCACATGAAATCTGCTTTAAAAGCCATTGATGAACGTGTTTGGATTTTCGTTGAAAGAGGGTGGACACCTCCCTTCGTCACTGCTGATAACGTGACTAATTTAAAATCTGTGACAGAATGGACTGAAGACGAATTTAAATGGTCATCTTTCAATTCTAAGGGTTTAAGTGCTATTTCTGGATCCGTCACACCTGACGAGTTCCGACGTATTATGATGTGCACCACGTCAAAAGAGGCATGGGATGTTTTACAACTTACCCATGAAGGAACCAATGCTGTGAAAGAGTCTAAACTGCAAATTTTAACAACTCAATTTGAAACTATCACCATGCTTGAGATTGAATGTTTTGATGAATTTTATGCTAGGTTATCTGATATTATTAACGCTAGTTTTAATCTTGGTGAACACATTCCTAATGCTAGAGTTGTTAGAAAGATTCTAAGATCTCTTCCTAAGCGTTTTATCCCTAAAGTCACTGTGCTAAATTCTATTGGTAATTTAAATACGCTTAAATTGGAGGAACTTGTAGGAGACTTATAAACGTAAGAAATTGATATGTTTAGTAAATCCTTCAAACCTAAAGATAAGGGTATAGCACTTAATGCCCAGGTTAGAAAAAGTGAGGGGTCAGCAATAAAGAGAGTTGAGTCATCTAGAAAAAGGGAGATAGAAACATCAGATTCTGAGTGTGATTTTGATTTAGATGATTTGTCCCTTTTTGCTAAAAATTTCAAGAAAAATCTCAAATTCAAGAAAAATGAAAATTTCAAAGAAAAATAAGATTTTTGAGAAAAATAAGAAAAATGAAAAGGATTTTAAATACCCTCCTAACAAAGACGGTGAGAGATGTTATGAGTGCGACGGTAAGGGTCATAGAGCTTTTGAGTGTGCTACTAGGCTGAACAGACTTGCAAACGAAAAGGGAAAAGTTGTTCTTAATGCTACCCTTAGTGACGACAGTGAGGTTGAGTCGGTGGACTCTGGAGACGAGTCACCGCAAAAATGTAACTTCACCGCATTCATGGCTAGTCATACTTCTAGTGCTCCTCAAGACGTTGAGGATGCTGATTCACAGGGACTCCTCCACAGTGAGAGTGAGGGGGAGGATGATGCAAGTGAGAGCGAGAGTAATCTTCAACGCGTCTATGCTGAGTTATATAATGAGTCATTTAAAACCAAAAAGCGTAACAAAGCGCTAGTTCTTAGGATCACCGCTTTAAAGGAGGATTTAGAAGAAGCGCACGAGAGAGAGAATCCTCCACCTGCACTACCTTGAGAGAAAGAGAGCGTGCTTGTGTTGAGAAAGAAAGTTTGTTTAGAGAGAGAGAGGTTGTTTGGAGAGAGAGAGAGAGAGAGAGAGTGGTTTTGAGAAAGAGAAAGGGGAATTGACTAAACAAGTGGCTAGTCTTACGAATGATCTCCATTCCTCCTTGGAGACTCGGAAGAAACTTGAAGCCTTTGTTGCCCAGCTTACTCATGATCTTGAGAGAGCACGAGAAGTCAAGGTTCAAATCGAGGACAGATCTGGAAAGATGGGAAAGATGCTCCTTGGCCCCACTTTAGGTTTTGGTGATCGGCAGGGAATAGGTTTTGATAGTGCCTCCACGAACCAAATTGCACCTGGGCCAGTTCTTGATTTTACTACGACTTCATATGGCCATCGTCAAATACCACGAAGAAGAGTTCATCCAAGGATACCAAATCCAGGTCCGCCTAAGACTTTGTTCTTTTATACGTACTGTAAAAGAAAAGGCCACCTCAGGGAGTTTTACTATAATGTGGGTCGGACACGACGTACTACTGCTCCACCACATCATACTGAAGATTTTTCCAGTTTGAGAGAGCGTGTTGAGTTTTTAGCTGCCACATCACAGAGTTTAATGGAGGAATTCTTACGGATATCTTTGCCGTCAGTAAATGCTTCCTGCATCCTGGTTAAAACCAACAACAAGGGTAAATAAAAGGTTACCACTTCTTGGGTACCTAAGAAAGATAAAAAGGCCCTTGTTGTTCATATCGCTCTCAAAACACATAATACCTCACTGTGGTATTTTGATAGTGGGTGCTCCAGACATATGACATGTGATGTCTCATTTTTTAGCCACTTAGAGGATTATAAGGAAGGTAGAGTCACCTTTGGAGACGGGAGAAAGTCTAGCATTGTAGGACGAGGTACAGTAGTGTTACCAAGATTTCTCAAGATAGAGAATGTTTTGTAAGTCAAAGGTTTGAAGGAAAACCTTCTCAGCATTAGCAAGTTGTGCGACGCTGACTTTGCCATAAAGTTTGACCGGGACGTGTGTAATGTCTATAATCAAGCCGGTAAACTTTTAGTGCAAGGGGTGAGGACAGGAGATAATTTCTATGGGACTGTGCCCACATCCTCACTTGTCTGCAACAGTGCCACGATCACTCCTATGGATCTGTGGCACCAACGTCTAGGTCACGTGAACGTAAGAGATTTGACATGTTTAGCTAAAAATGACCTAGTATGTGGCTTATAATCTCTTGGAAAGCCAACTTCCATGATTTGTGGACCCTGTCAGCTAGGAAAGTAAATCCGTAGTCCCCATAGGAAGTTGCATTCCATTACCACCTCCTGTGTGCTTGAGTTGATTCACATGGATCTTATGGATCCTACTCATACTGAGAGTCTGGGTGGTAAGAGGTATATCCTCGTGATGGTAGATGATTTCTCTAGATATTCGACTATTGGTTTTATAAGAGAGAAATTCGATGCTGTAGAATTTTTAATGACCAAGTGACGTGTCCTGCAAAATCAACACGGAGTCACTATTAACAGGATACGTAGTGACGACGATACGTAATTTAAGGAAGAAAAGGTAGATCTATACTGTGACAGCCTAGGAATCAAACATGAGTTTTCTACTGTGAAGACTCCTCAGCAAAATGGGATTTTTGAGAGAAAGAATAGGATGATTCAAGAAATGGCTAGATTTATGGTTCTAGGTCGAAAGGTTGCTAGGAGATTTTGGGCAGAGACAGTGTCTACTGCATGCCATACGGTGAATAGGGTTTACCTGCGTCCACACACTCTTAAAACTCCTTATGAATTGTGGACTGGAAAGAAACCCAACCTTGCATATTTCCGTGTCTTTGGGAGTAAATGCTACATCCTACGGGATAGAGAGCAATTAGAAAAATTTGACTCCCGGAGCGATGAGGGAATATTGCTAGGATATTCATCAAATAGTAGAGTGTACCAGGTTTTTAACCTGAATAGCTATAAGGTTATGGAGTCAATAAATGTCACCGTGCAAGATGACGAGCCTTCGGCATTTATTGATCCTAGCCTTCAGTGTGAGGATGAGGACTTTTTTGGCAGCGACTTACTTGTCCCTCACCCACACTCTATGGACTCTTCTCCTGTGTTAGGGGACACACCTACTTGGGTTCGCAAGAGTCATGATCCTTCTGCAATTGTTGGCGATCCCACTTTAGGGGTCATGACTCGTGCTCAACTAGAAAACCTTGTTAGTCATTTTTGCTATGCGTCCACAGTCAAGACCAAGAATCACAAAGAAGAACTCAAAGATGAACACTGGATATCTGCTATGCAGGATCAGTTACTTCAGTTTAAAAAGAATAATGTCTGGGAACTTGTCCCCCGACCTAGTGAGACTAATGTGATAGGTACCAGGTGGATTTTTAAGAATAAAATGGATGAAAATGGTACCATAATCAGAAATAAGGCTAGGTTGGTCGCTCAAGGCTACACACAAATTGAGGGTGTATACTTTGGGGAGACATTTGCTCCTGTTGCGAGACTTGAGTCCGTCCGTTTACTACTCGCCATCGCATGTCATCTGCGCTTCAAGTTATATCAGATGGATGTCAAAAGTGTCTTTTTAAATGGCATTTTATAAGAGGAGGTTTATGTGGTTCAACCAAAAGGGTTTGAAGACCCTACACACTCGGAGCACGTCTACTATCTGAGGAAAGCCTTGTATGGTTTGAAGCAAGCACCCCGTGCTTGGTACGAGAGGCTTACTTCCTATCTCTTAGCCCGTGGCTTTAAGAGAGGGAGAATTGATATAACATTGTTCGTCAGGAGAAATGATGGTGATATTTTGGTTGCCCAGGTCTATATGGACGACATAGTCTTTAGATCCACGTGCTCCCAGCATGCTCACCACTTTGAGAAGGAGATAGAAGGTGAGTTTGAGATGAGCATGGTAGGTGAGCTTACATTCTTCCTTGGTCTCCAGGTTCGTCAGCTAGAGGATGGGATGTTCATCTCCCAATCCAAGTATGCTAGAGACCTAGTGAAGAAATTTGGTTTAGACTCCGCTAAGCATGCTCGTACACCTATGAGTGCTTCTATCAAGCTTAGTAGGGACACTTTAGGCAAGGATGTAGAACAAACCTTGTATCAGAGTATGATAGGTAGTCTTCTCTACTTGACTGCCAGTCGTCTCAACATAGACTTTAGTGTTGGAGTCTGTACGTGATATCAGGCATCCCCAAAAGATTCACACTTACTCGCTCTAAAACGTATTATCAAATACGTGAGTGTTACTCTCTCATACGGTATTTGGTATTCCTTTGATATCAATGACCGTTTGTCCGCCTATTCAGATGCCAATTGGGTCGGGGATGTAGATAGATGTAAGAGCACTTCTGGTGGGTGTTTTTATTTTGGTTCTGCTCTTGTCTCCTGGTTGAGCAAGAAGAAAAAATCCATCTCTTTGTCCACTGCGGAGGCTAAGTACATTGTCGTCGAGAGTTGTTGCACGCAACTCTTGTGGATGAAACAGATGCTGGAGGATTATGGGATTTCACAAGACACCATGACCATTTCATGTGACAACATGAGCGCGATACACATATCCCGCAATCCAGTCCAGCATTCGTGCACAAAGCACATCAGTATACGCGAGCACTTTATACGATAACTAGTTGAGTAGAAAGTCGTATCCCTGAGTTACGTACCCACCGACCGTGATTTAGTCAATATTTTCACAAAACCTTTAGATGCCCTTAGATTCGAAAGTCTTAGGAAGTCTTTAGGGATTTGCACAGTTGACTGAGGGGTTGGTCAGTGTCTAGGATAGGATGCTTTGTCATGTTTATATCATATGATTCCTATTGCTAGACTATATCATGTGTATTATTATTACTTTTATTTTCTTAAAAAAATGGGAAAATAAAAATATTTTCTTTTTATAAAATTTTTAGAAAAGAACAAAAAGATTTTCTTTTTATAAAAATTTTAGAAAAGAACAAAAAGATTTCCTTTTTATAAATTTAAAAACAAAATTGTATTTTATTTGCACCTTTTATGAGCATTTAAGATAGCCAAGTCATAATTTCATTCCATTTATTCGTGTGACTATTTGATAGTGCTTTGAGACAATATATCTTGTCATCATTGTGCTTTATAATGTTTGGAGTCATTAAGATGTAATTAAGTGTTACTTCCTACATGTTTGACTCATGATTTCCTTTATTGCACACATACACGGATTTGATTGATTATTGTACTTGTCTTATCACATGTTGGTTGGGTATTTTCACTTCAATCTTGTCCTTAAAACGAACCAAGCGTGATAAAACTTGATAAGATAGGTGTGCCTGTAAAAACCGTTTGGTGAGATTGTGTGGTATTTAAAAACGGGGAGGGGCTACTAAAGGTAATTATCTATCCTTTGCGCTAAAGCCACCGTTAAAACGGATCTAAAAATTGAGGAATTTTATTATCCAGGGTCCAAAGAGGTTAAAAGAGACTCAAAAAAATTAAAGGCAATAAAAAGAAATACATGCCAAAAATGGGCCATTAGGTTTCACCATCAATTCTCCAAAGTTTGAGAATTTAGATCACCTCGATTCAAAATAGACATCTGAGGGAGTTTGGTTGGAAAATTTAATGGGTTTGCACGTCCTTGAAAACCTTAAAAAAACGATAAATAAGTTTTGGACGTTATTAGTGTGGAAATCACTTTAACTTTGATTTGTTGATTTGATTAAGACTATGTCATCTGAATTCAATATTTTTTACACCTAAGGATACTTTTGATGTTCATTCGTTAGGAGTACACGTATGCATCGTGCACATATGATTGATTGAGTTTATTTTTCTATCGAATGTGTTCACACCCCTACATTTACGCTATTATCGACTTGGTTGTTTTTGTGTTCTTTCGTGGTGTGATTCTTTGTGTAAAAAAAATTTTAAAAAAATTAAAAAATAGATGATTCTTTAATTCTTTGTTGTATATTTTGTGTAAAATTTTGAAAAAAAATCACAAATAGGACATTTTTTTGTGTGACATTTTCTATTTTCATATCTGTCTATTTGGGGACATCATAAAAAGGGGGAGAATGAATTATGGGGGAGAAAATCTTGTTGATTTATCTATGACTTGCTTAAAGCTTAATTGATCTTTGATTTTTGCATATTATTATATTTCAAATTGTTGCGTGTCACGGGTATTTGCTTTTTCTCATGTGTGTAGGTACAAAGTGATAACTATTGAATTGCACACCCTGATGAGAAAATCTTTGGGAGTTTCTGAAGAGTTGATGTTTTGAAGATGTTGATGTTTGATTGAAGACATGTCATTTAGTATTCTCAGTTTAAGGTTTTAATGGGGATATTATCTTATATGTCATTTATTTTTGGGAGATTGCATAATTCGAATTTTTTATGTATGTACCGGCATAGACATAGGGGGAGATTTGTAAGGACATATTTCTCATGTCCGATATCTTACAGTTGTGTATACGTATGCCGCTATATTTGGTAGGTCTCTTCACAATCTCACACGACAGAATGAATCCGAATTTTGGGAATCAAGCATTCAACGTCTCCATCATGTGTCCCACGTCTGCCTCAACGACTTCACGTTTCACGATTTTAGACACTTTATGCAAGTGGTATGCAAGAGAAGTCAAAATAGTGAAAGAAGGCACGATATGAAAGTTCAAGGGCATTTTTATAATTTTATATTGACCATCCATAGGACTGGTCGACTGAAAAGTTGAAGAGCTCGATGCCACGAAGATACTGGACGAAACGGCACCTCAATCTGAGCTACGGTATAGAAGTTATGGCCCTTTGAAAATGAAGAAATTTCTTAGAAAAAAGTGACGCAAATCTTTATCTTTATGTCACTTTCTTCACGACTTTCAACATCTTTATCTTTATGTCAATTTCTTCACGACTTTCAACAACTTTATCTTTATGTCACTTTCTTCAATTTTTATTCTTTTTAGGCTATATGCCTCTTTATAAAAGAAAATGTTTTCCATCTATGAATAAGCAGATTTTGAAAACCTTCAAGGAATTATTTTACTAATCTGAAGTATTTTGTGGAGAAGCCAGTCCCTTCTTCATTGCTATCCACCTGGAGTTCTTGCGGGAGATTCCAATCGACGACATCGAACCGACACCTACGGGTATTTCGTATGTCACACTTATTTTCATTATAATCTGTGTAACCGTTTTTAAAAATTATAGTAGAAATAATTGTGACACCCCGACTAATTAAATACCGGGTAGCTACTCATTTATTAAATTAATTCAAAATGCCAAGTTGGTCCAGTTAATAGCATCACTGTCGAAAACATTTTTAAGATTTCTAACCACCTAGTATTTAAAAAAGTAAGTGCCAAATTTTAAATTAAGTCTGATTAACATGCAACAAGTGTAATAAAGAATAATAACACCATTCACCATAATGAAGTAAATAAAATAACCATCACGCAATGTAAATAAAGTCTAGAGGAAAACTCCTCACTACAAATCCCACAACTGAAATAAATAAACCGAATACTAAAACAATACATGCCAAAGTCTGAAAACTGTAATGGAAAAGTAACTCTAATAGAAATGGGCAACATGCCCTACAACTGATTGATAATGAATCTGGAATCCAAGTGAAAGAAGCGTCTACAAGCAAATCCCTGTAGCTTCCACAAACAGCTACAGCTCGTTACCAGAATGAGTATCCTATGCATGGTGTCCTTGTGGCTGGGCACCTAAAATGGTTTTACAAAGAAAATATATTTGAAAGCAAACAGGTCAGAGCCCGAATGTGGAGATATTTTAAAAACCTGCAAGTGCTTTAAAAATATTTAAAACATTAAATGCAAAGTACATGTTAGGACGTGCACTCACATGATATTCTCACCTCTCGTCTAACTGTGCACTCCTAACATAAGTACCCATCTACAACGACACTAACTACTAGCTAAGTGACATCATATCTAGCTAGACTGTCATAGGTCCTACCCTTATTACTCGGTTCTATTAATATTATAACGCTCGTAATAATAGGGGTTTAACGTAAACTCAGATGCTCAATATGCAATATATTTCACTATCATCTAACCCATTATGTTTTTCTCGAAACAATACCGTAATTATTTTCACAACATTAACATGAAGGTTCCCATTAAATAAGTGTATATTAATCACAACATAAATATACAATACAAGCACTCCGAGAACTAATCTGTGGTGCACACATACTCTGCTATCCATCCCGGTACATCACGTACATAAGGATTACGTATTCCGAATCTCTCAGGAATAGTTCACGAATAACAACATCACAAATAATGGAGGCGAACACAGTCACATCACATGGGTCACGCACATACCTACGCTCCCACAATCAGCGAACTTATTAATATCCCAATTAGTCTTTCTATGACCTATGTTCATCAAGGTAACTAGTCTAAATCCGGGCAACACAAGGATTAGAGGGCCCTAAGCGAACGCAAACCTCCCGTGATAGCAAGTATGGTAGGTATGTCATACACACAATTCATATACCAATACTAAGTAAAGACACGTCTTAGTAATCCCGTAGTTTAATTGTAGCACTATTCTCATTCTAGTACCAACATATACTTTATACATTTTATACGATTTCGGTTTATAATCATACGAGCCATAATCTATTCTCACGTCGTAGTAGACACTCACGTCTCAACCCAAACGGTTCATTGATTTAAATAACTCGTATATAATTTACTCCTCATAATAACCCAAAAGTCCCAAATCTAACCATATATCATCAAAGGAAGGTTATCTATATCCTCGAACAAGTTTACGGGACTCCAAAAATCGAAACAGGCCAAAAAGGCCTAAACTGTCAACTCGTTAGAAGTCTCGTTCGAACGAGGCTGTTCGAACGAGATTCCACTGTCAGCTCGTTAGAAGTCTTGTTCGAACGAGACTGTTCGAACGAGATCCAGTTCATTCGAACGAACTGTACCTTCTAACGAGATCTCGTTCGAACGAAGTTATCGAACGAAGTTCCGTTTCGTTAGAAGCGACTGGTCAATTCGTTAGAAGCTCGTTCGAACGAGTTCGTTTGAACGACCTGTGGAGGCTCTTCTAACGAACGACCAGATCGAGCCCAGATTTTTCCTTCTTCGTTTTTCACCAATTTTAGCACCTCAAGTCTCAACCAAAATTCGTCCAATCAATGTTTTAAGGTCCCCAATCATCCTAAAACATACTAAGGTCATATACTAACACTTTTTAAGTAATTAATACATCCTAAACATCATTAGATCACAAGGTTCTACACTTTTCTCCAATTCTTTTCAAGAACACAAACCCTAACATTTTAAATCATGAATTAACCCAATATAAATCCGTTTTAATTTCTTCCTGTAACAACCCGCCTAATAAGATACAGGGCGATCACTCCAATATTAAATTAAAACAGGAGTCACATATGGATCATCCTTAGCATCACTGTCGAAAATCCATTTAAATACTAATATCCTATTAGGTGGCCGTTAAAAACTTTTACTTAACTACTCTTTTAACGAATAAATTACAACATCCACAATTAAATGCGTAATGAACTGAAATGAAAATGAAAGGAACTAAAATAACCGAACACTCGGTCCAAATATACAACCATATCGAATGCTGTACTGAAAGAATAAATATATGCAATTGAGCCATTGGCTCGAAAGTTTATACAATATCTCCTATCTAGAGTACAAGGAAGGAAACGTCTACCGATAACCTGCAAGCATCCACAGCTGCTGCAGCAGACGTCTGACTCGAAGGAATTTCCATCCAGGCGTCCCTGTGTCTGGACACCTATGTATATATATAATATAACAAGAAAGGAGAAGTAGATAAACGGGTCAGAGCCCCGAATGTTGAAAATATTTTGCAAGTGCATAAATACCTTATTATTTTGAAAAAGGTTTTATCTCATATTTAAGGTTGGTATCGCACTCCCATGAGATACCCCTCACCTCTCCGCTAATAGTGCACTCCTAGCGCATCTATCTAGAACATTCTAGTCAAGCTACCCTGCTAAACTAGTCTATCACCCAACCACTATCTACCCTAGATAGTCCAAGTAATGTACTAAGGGCTAAGCTTCACCCCAGTCTCAACGTTATGCCATGTTCGTGCGTGGGGTGTCTCGCAAAGCGAAATCCAAACAAGGAACCCCCCCGATACACTACTACGCGGCACGGTCGATAGTCGAGATCCGCCAGTCCCTAAGTACAGAAAGATATATAATAATATATATACCATAAGAATTAATAATATAAGAGCACTAAGGATTAAACTTCTCCCCAGTCTCAACACACCGCCATATTCGTGCGTGGGGTGTCTCGCGAACCGAATTCCAAACAAGGAACCCCCCCGATACACTACTATGCGGCAAGGTCGATCATTGGGATCCATTAGATCCTCGGCACTCGATTCATCCATATATACATATCCATACTATAATATACATCCGGATCTATCTCCCGGACTGAGGATTTATATACAAGTATTTATCAATACTTTTCATTTTCTCAAAACTTTCCATTTCCCTTTTTATACTTAGGAAATGTAAATATAAAAGCCAATTCATTATCATGAATTTCTTTAACAAATCGTTTACCTTTTTAAAGCCAATTTTATTATCATAAAAATGCTTTTCCTCTATATGTCATCCCTCAAAGCCATTTCCATTATCATGAAAATTCTTTGATCAAATAATGCTTCCACATCCCTTCTTCCATCCGGGAGTGTTACCGAAGCTAAACCTTTATCCCATTTCCCTTTTTATACTCAGGAAATGTAAATATAAAGCCAATCCATTATCATGAATTGCTTTAACAAATCTAAGACCGCCCCTCCGGGTTTCCCCACTGGACGCGCCCCTAAATGGCTATCATCTTCCAGGGCCTCCAAGACAACCTGGGAACCTAACAACGTCGGGAAGCGGCCATATTGCCTGCGGGAAAGTCAGGACCACACCCAGAATCCCCTAACCAGCGCAGAAAAATATAAATAACCGCCCATATGGCCTAGGGACTATATCCAACCTGCTCAACAGCCAGGAAGGCTTCACCACAACTCGCGCAACTTCCCTTATGATAGCGATTTAGGGAGGTGTGTAACCATAATCCATAATTTATCAATTATGAAAAATATTTATCTTTCCATTTTGAAAATATTCATTTTTATATTTTCAAAATCATTTATACCACATCATATATATACATAATCACATAGTATATATATATACCATATATTCCTACCTGAATATATAAAAATGGCTATATTTGCCAAACCATCTATCGATGACCAATAATCCCAAAGACTCTCTCAAAGAATCATAATCATGCATTCATATATGCATGATACTAAACCCAAACTATTTTCTTACTTTAATAAATAAAACATACTTAAATCCTATCTACGGATTCATTTGGATATCTCCAAATATACTAATTCACTCTAAGAGAATACACACATATACAAACTCCCAATTCCTCAAGTCCTTTAGGACATAACCCTCCATAAATTTCTAATTTGGAAGGCCTTTAAACATAAACTCAAAAAGGAGAAATAATCCTAATCTCCAAAATCTTGGGCTGAAAACAGGGCACCGGTCGACCGGTCCTAGACCCCCGGTCGACCGCGGGTTGTAAATAAGCCTACGAAACAAAGCAGTAGGCCCTTTCTCCTTGACGCGGTCGACCGGTCACACCAGGTCTCCCAAATTAAAATCCCTCAATTCCCTTAACCAACAGCCTAAATTCATTTCCGGGGTTTCTAAACTACCCCAAAAATTATCCCGAACATCTACGACATTAATTCTAGCCGTAATTTTTCCAATTCCCGATTTGATTTCCGAGTTGACGATGTCAACCCGGAGCTGTCATCTTGTAAAAATCATATCAAATCGTAGAAAAATCAGAAAAATACGTGGTCAGCGCCCACGCGACCGTATCGAAAATATCTACAACTTTCGTGTTTTGGCCGAAAGCTAAATCAATTCTTTTCCTGGCCAAAAATGCCCCCAAAGGTGACGGGTTACTATTCATCGTCACCTCCGAGACGATTTCCGCCATTAAAGCTTCTCCCAAGCTTTTGTCGCCTCACCCAACGTCCTACAACCTCAACCAACTACAAATACACTTATAACACGGGTTCTAAACATCCTAGAACCCGGAATCACCAATTAATTTGGATTAAAACCCTAGTTCCACAAAATTGAAATATTATTGGGGTTTAATTGTTTTAACTCCCAAAAACCCGTTTTATCCACGATAACCCACCCCAAAACCATTAGGGTTTGTTTATACCAAACTACGGTATGAGATATTTATGCAAAAAGATAAATAAAGCAAGTAAACACTTGCCTCGTGGATAAAATCCGACGACCTCGAGTCGAATCCGGCGGAGTTGGCCGAGATCTCCCATTTCTCCTCCTCTTTCTCCTTCCTCTCTCTCTTCTCTCTCTTTCCTTTCTTTCTTTCTCTTTTCTTTCCCTCTCTCCCTCTTTATATAAGAGAAAAGGGTTTTAAACCCTTAAAACCCAAAAACGACTCGTTTACCCAATTACGAGTTACTTTTACCTCTAAAAATATCCGAAACTCATTTTCGACAATCGGACACTCTTTTCCGACTATCTCGGACATTCCGAGAATTATGGCGCAGTCGAAATTCCCATCCGAGGTACTTGACCGCAAATTACTATTCCAACCCAAAATAAATAAATGCGGGTTTTTCCCATTAAAAATCTTACCTCGTGTCGCTATACTCCACGGCGACATATAATTAAATTACTTCGACCTATATAGTCCCAAAATAATTTATAACACCCTTCGAAAATCATTCAATCCTCGAAAATTCCAAAAATTACTATTTAGGAAAATTCCCCAAATTGCCAATTTATATCCAATTATGGAATTTCATGGTCTCCAAAAGGACGGGTTGTTACATACTCCCCCCTTACAACGGAATTTTGTCCTCGAAATTCAGATACGACCTACACCACCAATCCTAGGATCACTCAAAATCCTAATACCTCAAAGGGAATGACACTAACCCAATGGTTCCCAACCATGTACAATACGACTACCACGATCGTAAAGTGACTCTAATACGTCACATAATACCCATCATCTATAATGCCTATCGGCATGAATTTCAACCTTATATACTACGCCCATTCTATTTCAGGCGGTATATAAACAAACTTACCAAGGTGCCCATACACCTTTCTAACTTGCGCACATCTGCACATATATAGTGAACGTCAGACACGTAACACTCGCTCCCAATAAGGGTCTCCTTTCCTCGGTGTAATACTCATCTATGGGTCCTCCCGACCCGCGAAAATCAAACTCCTAATATCGGTATTACCGACTCTATCGAGCCTACATCCTATAGTGCTACTATCTAGACGTTACCCTACCTACGAGAAACTAATAAAATCCTAAGTATGTCCCTAGTGCCCAAGGCCTCTCTCGAATCCCGACATTTTCTCGGTTTCGTGCGTGGGACGTCTCGCCAAGACGAAATCCAAACAAGGAACCCTCCCGTTACACTACTCCCTCACGTCGTCGGTCATCGAGATGTAACAGCCCAAGGCACACCAGCGGGACGTCCTAAATCCTACCTCGCTAACCTACGAACGCATTCCTACTATCTTATCCTTCCGCCCATACGAAAGGAAACCTAACTAATCAAAGTGCCTACTCTCTGTAGGAACACTACTAACATCACACCGATCAAAGATTTTTCTCCAAATTTGCCTTCTCATTAAGGCTTGGCTAATATCCTCGAATAAATTTCTCTAAGTCCTACTCCACCCAACTATTCGTGGTGAGAGGACCACTTTAGTGCTTTTCCATAGCACCATATCTCCATAAACATACCATCCTAACAGGGCTCATAATCTATAGTGGTTCATCCACACTATAAGACTAACCCACATCCTTGCGTCCCATAACAGCTCTCCACGCCCGGCGCCGTTAAGAGTCATGTGTGGAGTGTCTCGCAAAGCGAAATCCAAACAAGGAACCCCTCCACACATTAACCCTTGACTTCGTTGGTCACGAAGTCCCGTTATTTCAGACATGCACCCGGGATATCCCTATCCCCTAATCCAACAAAAATATGGTCTGAACTCCTATCTCTAACTAAGAGTCACACCACCCAGCGCTAGCACTATTTCTAAGTCCTTGCGCAACCTGGTACTGAGCTAAACCTTACAGCTCAACAATGATCCTGTGGGCCTTATATTTTATCTATAAGGTTGCCACACATACCAACTAAAATAAGGAAGCCTCTACTCATCGAGGTTCCATTAATCCATAATAATAAAGGTGAACTCGACCTTTATCAAGGTGAGACACCACAATAACAACCTGTCCCCTCCAGGAACTATGGACACGATAGACTTGCCATCATTAGCCTGCTATCGCTCCGATCAACCAATACATTATACGTATATATACAAAATATAATCACCCGCCTCTATGGCGAGTGAAAGAAAACAAAATTCCGCTATCGCGAAAAACACACAAGCCCACATTATTATGTTATCGTGACCGCCATAACTCAAATTACACACACGAGTCTAGGGCTAACTAACACCGCGACTTTACCTAGTCACTCCAAATATACCTCCTCGATTGAGGTAAAACTCATAACAACATCCTTCTCATTCCAACTAACTCATGGGGACTCACGATTAAAACTATTCGTAAGGTCCCTTTCGAACCCTCAATTTTAATGAGGAATTCGACTTTAGTACCACTCTCTACTTCAGCGGTACTGTGGTAATCCTAACTACCATTATTTAGTAGTCGCCACCGAAATCCTTAGCAATTGCCATAAGGAGAGTGACCTCTACTATGGTCCTCATCCCAACCTTCTACTAGCTGCTCAAGCTAAGCCTCACCTCCTGCTGCCATCCAAGCTCCGCACACGATTCTCAAACGACCAAGCAAAAGATTTCTATAATCTTCTAACATGGCAGGAGAACGCAATCTCACAAGAGATATCAACAATCCTAATCCTGGGGCTCTATAACAAATCGGGAGCAACGCTGAAACCGTAGTACGTCCGCACAGATTCCTAAGGACACTAGAACCGGATGCTCTGATACCATCTGTAACAACCCGCCTAATAAGATACCGGGCGATCACTCCAATATTAAATTAAAACAGGAGTCACATATGGATCATCCTTAGCATCACTGTCGAAAATCCATTTAAATACTAATATCCTATTAGGTGGCCGTTAAAAACTTTTACTTAACTACTCTTTTAACGAATAAATTACAACATCCACAATTAAATGCGTAATGAACTGAAATGAAAATGAAAGGAACTAAAATAACCGAACACTCGGTCCAAATATACAACCATATCGAATGATGTACTGAAAGAATAAATATATGCAATTGAGCCATTGGCTCGAAAGTTTATACAATATCTCATATCTAGAGTACAAGGAAGGAAACGTCTACCGATAACCTGCAAGCATCCACAGCTGCTGCAGCAGACGTCTGACTCGAAGGAATTTCTATCCAGACGTCCCTGTGTCTAGACACCTATGTATATATATAATATAACAAGAAAGGAGAAGTAGATAAACGGGTCAGAGCCCCGAATGTTGAAGATATTTTGCAAGTGCATAAATACCTTATTATTTTGAAAAAGGTTTTATCTCATATTTAAGGTTGGTATCGCACTCCCATGAGATACCCCTCACCTCTCCGCTAATAGTGCACTCCTAGCGCATCTATCTAGAACATTCTAGTCAAGCTACCCTGCTAAACTAGTCTATCACCCAACCACTATCTACCCTAGATAGTCCAAGTAATGTACTAAGGGCTAAGCTTCACCCCAGTCTCAACGTTATGCCATGTTCGTGCGTGGGGTGTCTCGCAAAGCGAAATCCAAACAAGGAACCCCCCCGATACACTACTACGCGGCACGGTCGATAGTCGAGATCCGCCAGTCCCTAAGTACAGAAAGATATATAATAATATATATACCATAAGAATTAATAATATAAGAGCACTAAGGATTAAACTTCTCCCCAGTCTCAACACACCGCGATATTCGTGCGTGGGGTGTCTCGCGAAGCGAAATCCAAACAAGGAACCCCCCCGATACACTACTATGCGGCAAGGTCGATCATTGGGATCCATTAGATCCTCGGTACTCGATTCATCCATATATACATATCCATACTATAATATACATCCGGATCTATCTCCCGGACTGAGGATTTATATACAAGTATTTATCAATACTTTTCATTTTCTCAAAACTTTCCATTTCCCTTTTTATACTCAGGAAATGTAAATATAAAAGCCAATTCATTATCATGAATTTCTTTAACAAATCGTTTACCTTTTTAAAGCCAATTTTATTATCATAAAAATGCTTTTCCTTTATATGTCATCCCTCAAAGCCATTTCCATTATCATGAAAATTCTTTGATCAAATAATGCTTCCACATCCCTTCTTCCATCCGGGAGTGTTACCGAAGCTAAACCTTTATCCCATTTCCCTTTTTATACTCAGGAAATGTAAATATAAAGCCAATCCATTATCATGAATTGCTTTAACAAATCTAAGACCGCCCCTCCGGGTTTCCCCACTGGACGCGCCCCTAAATGGCTATCATCTTCCAAGGCCTCCAAGACAACCTGGGAACCTAACAACGTCGGGAAGCGGCCATATTGCCTGCGGGAAAGTCAGGACCACACCCAGAATCCCCTAACCAGCGCAGAAAAATATAAATAACCGCCCATATGGCCTAGGGACTATATCCAACCTGCTCAACAGCCAGGAAGGCTTCACCACAACGCGCGCAACTTCCCTTATGATAGCGATTTAGGGAGGTGTGTAACCATAATCCATAATTTATCAATTATGAAAAATATTTATCTTTCCATTTTGAAAATATTCATTTTTATATTTTCAAAATCATTTATATCACATCATATATATACATAATCACATAGTATATATATATACCATATATTCCTACCTGAATATATAAAAATGGCTATATTTGCCAAACCATCTATCGATGACCAATAATCCCAAAGATTCTCTCAAAGAATCATAATCATGCATTCATGTATGCATGATACTAAACCCAAACTATTTTCTTACTTTAATAAATAAAACATACTTAAATCCTATCTACGGATTCATTTGGATATCTCCAAATATACTAATTCACTCTAAGAGAATACACACATATACAAACTCCCAATTCCTCAAGTCCTTTAGGACATAACCCTCCATAAATTTCTAATTTGGAAGGCCTTTAAACATAAACTCAAAAAGGAGAAATAATCCTAATCTCCAAAATCTTGGGCTGAAAACAGGGCACCGGTCGACCGGTCCTAGACCCCCGGTCGACCGCGGGTTGTAAATAAGCCTACGAAACAAAGCAGTAGGCCCTTTCTCCTTGACGCGGTCGACCGGTCACACCAGGTCTCCCAAATTAAAATCCCTCAATTCCCTTAACCAACAGCCTAAATTCATTTTCAGGGTTTCTAAACTACCCCAAAAATTATCCCGAACATCTACGACATTAATTCTAGCCGTAATTTTTCCAATTCCCGATTTGATTTCCGAGTTGACGATGTCAACCCGGAGCTGTCATCTTGTAAAAATCATATCAAATCGTAGAAAAATCAGAAAAATACACGGTCGGCGCCCACGCGACCGTATCGAAAAGATCTACAACTTTCGTGTTTTGGCCGAAAGTTAAATCAATTCTTTTCCTGGCCAAAAATGCCCCCAAAGGTGACGGGTTACTATTCATCGTCACCTCCGAGACGATTTCCGCCATTAAAGCTTCTCCCAAGCTTTTGTCGCCTCACCCAACGTCCTACAACCTCAACCAACTACAAATACACTTATAACACGGGTTCTAAACATCCTAGAACCCGGAATCACCAATTAATTTGGATTAAAACCCTAGTTCCACAAAATTGAAATATTATTGGGGTTTAATTGTTTTAACTCCCAAAAACCCGTTTTATCCACGATAACCCACCCCAAAACCATTAGGGTTTGTTTATACCAAACTACGGTATGAGATATTTATACAAAAAGATAAATAAAGCAAGTAAACACTTACCTCGTGGATAAAATCCGACGACCTCGAGTCGAATCCGGCGAAGTTGGCCTGAGATCTCCCATTTCTCCTCCTCTTTCTCCTTCCTCTCTCTCTTCTCTCTCTTTCCTTTCTTTCTTTCTCTTTTCTTTCCCTCTCTCCCTCTTTATATAAGAGAAAAGGGTTTTAAACCCTTAAAACCCAAAAACGACTCGTTTACCCAATTACGAGTTACTTTTACCTCTAAAAATATCCGAAACTCATTTTCGACAATCGGACACTCTTTTCCGACTATCTCGGACATTCCAAGAATTATGGCACAGTCAAAATTCCCATCCGAGGTACTTGACCGCAAATCACTATTCCAACCCAAAATAAATAAATGCGGGTTTTTCCCATTAAAAATCTTACCTCGTGTCGCTATACTCCACGGCGACATATAATTAAATTACTTCGACCTATATAGTCCCAAAATAATTTATAACACCCTTCGAAAATCATTCAATCCTCGAAAATTCCAAAAATTACTATTTAGGAAAATTCCCCAAATTGCCAATTTATATCCAATTATGGAATTTAATGGTCTCCAAAAGGACGGGTTGTTACACTTCCAATCACAAATATCATGAGAATAATCATCTACTTATCATTCTACATGCAATTCTCCTCAAGATTTTCAAGTTCTAAGTTCCAACTACATGGGTTTTCATATTTCACCAAGAACAAACATAAAATTTGAATTATCTAACATGGAAAGAACATTCTTTGAAATTAAATGGAATTAAGTCACTTGCCTCGAGTTTATCTCTGATTTAGATGTTGGTTTGATGGGGATTTTCTGCAAAATTTCCTTTCTCTCTCTTTCCCCAAGCTTCTTCTCCAATGGTGGCTATGGTGGCTAGGGTTTGCTTTGGGAAGGTATTAGAAAACCTAATTCTAATAACCTACGTAGCTTGTTGGGTTAATATGGGTTGGTTAGTGGCTTAGTGGGTCAATTCCCAATCAGATTAAAACTCCCAATTTTCGTCACTTTTAATTCACCAAAAATACAAAATTACTAAAATGCCTTTTATGTTGCCGGTATGGCCTAAAAATACTCCGAGACCCAAACTAAACCCCCGGCTAGTGTTTTCTGACTATCTCGACCCTTCCGAAAGCGTTGGCGCACTCGAAACGACCATACGGTTAATAAAATTTAAATTCACTTTTATAATCAAAATATTACACCGTGACGCGGCGGTCTCACGCGTCTCAACAAAATTTCTAAAATGCCGTATATCAATCTCACGACAAATTTTTCATAATTCAATATTCATATAAAAACATGTATTCACATAATCAAATACCAACTCGCATCTCGTTAGTATTTTTAACCCGGATTAATTTCCAATTAATACGCATTTAATTAATTAATCCCAAAAATAAATATAACCAAAAGTACGGGGTATTACATACTCCCCCCTAATAACTGAATTTCGTCCCGAAATTCGAAACTAGAAAGTACCTGGTATGAACAACTCTGGATAACGTTCGCGCATCTCATCCTCGCGCTCCCATGTGGACTCCTCGACATTGTGATGTCGCCACTGAACACGCACTAACGGTACTATCTTTGACCGCAGTTTCCTCTCGCTTCGGTCCAAAATAGCAATCGGCCCCTCCTCGTAGGAGCTATCTGGATGAAGATCGATGTCCTCCACAGCAATGTGAGAATGAGCCAAATTATCTCTAAGGTATTTCCTCAGCGAGGAAATATGGAACACATCGTGAATCCGATGCAAATGCTCCGGTAACCCGAGTCTATACGCAACCGGTCTGATTCGCTCAATAATAGGAAACGGCCCCACATACCTTGGTGCCAACTTCCCCTTCTTCCCGAAACGCATAATCCCCTTCATAGGAGATACCCTGAGCAAAACCTGGTCCCCTACTTGGAACTCCCTGAAAAATCTCTTCGCATCAGCATAACTCTTCTGCCTGTCTTGAGCTACCCGAATGCGACTCCGAATCAACTCAATCCTTGCCGAAGTATCCTGAATCACTTCCGGCCCAAGTAGTTTGTTGTCCCCCACCTCTAACCAACATGCTGGGGAACGACAAGGCCTACCGTACAATGCCTCAAACGGAGCCATGCCAATAGTGAACTGATAGGAGTTGTTGTAAGCAAACTCCACCAGTGGAAGGTACTGCTCCCATCCACCCCCGAAGTCAATAATGCACATGCGTAGCATGTCTTCCAACATCTGATTTGTGCGCCCGGTCTGCCCATCAGTCTGCGGATGATAAGTCGTACTCAACCGCAAGTCCGTGCCCATGGCCTCCTGGAAACTCTCCCAAAACTGCGAAACAAATATCTTGTCTCTGTCAGACACGATATTTAGGGGCACACCGTGAAGTCTCACAATCTCTGAAATGAAGAGCTGGGCATACTGTCCCGTAGTGTAGTCAGTCCTTACGGGTAAAAAGTGAGCGACTTTGGACAACCTGACCACAATTACCCAAACGGAGTCGTGACCCCTCTGCGACGTAGGCAACCCCGTGATAAAGTCCATGGATATGCTCTCCCACATCCACACCGGGACCTCCAATGGCTGTAGCAATCCTGTCGGTCTCTAATGATCCACTTTTACAAGCTGACAAGTGGCGCATTTCGAAACAAACTCAGTGATATCTCTCTTCATACCGCTCCACCAATACTGCCTTCTCATGTCTTGGTACATTTTGTCCCCTCCGGGATGTACCGCGAACCATGAGCCCTGCGACTCTGCCATCACATCGTGTCGCAATTCCTCTCCTTCCGGAACCACTAATCTCCCATTGAAGCGTAATCCCCCGTCAGAGCTAACGGTATAGGACTCGGCTCCCTCGGCTAGTAATCGAACTATCTTTTCCTGACAGAACGAGTCATTAGCCTGTGCCCGTACTACCTTCGTGACAATCTACGGTGTAACGGTCATCACATACATGAAAGATCGGGCCACTGCATCCTGGTGTCCCAACTCCTTCCACTTTGCCTTCCACACCTCTGCCACCTCATCTGCTGGCCTACGGCTCAACGCGTCTGCTACCACGTTAGCCTTGCCTGGGTGATGCTGGATATCGAACTGGTAGTCTTTTACAAACTCAAGCCACCTACGCTGCCGCATATTCAACTCTTTCTACGTGAACAGGTACTGTAGGGACTTGTGGTCCGTGAACAATTGGAACTTCTCCCCCAAAAGATAATGCCACCAAATCCGTAGGGCAAATACCACAGCTGCCAACTCCAAATCATGCGTGGGGTAATTCTTCTCATGAGTCTTAAGCTTACAGGAAGCATAAGCTATGGCCTGTCTCTCCTGCTACAATACACCTCCAAGTCCTTGCAAAGACGCGTCGGTGTAAACCAAATACTCAACTCCCGGTCTCGGCAATGCTAACACAGGTGCTGAGGTCAATTTATCCTTCAATTCATCGAATGCCAACTGACAGGCGTCACTCCAGATGTATGGCACACCCTTACGAGTCAGATGTGTCAAAGGACCTGCTATCTCTGAGAAACCCCGAATGAACCTCCTGTAGTATCCTGCTAAGCCCAAGAAACTACGAATCTCAGTCGGTGTCGTGGGCTGTCCCCACTCCCTCACCGCTGATACTTTCCTTGGATCAACAGATATTCCCCGGTCGAAAATAATGTGTCCCAAAAACTGGACCTCCTTCAGCCAAAAATCGCATTTCTCATATTTTGCATACAACTCGTTCTGACGAAGTGTCTGCAAAACCTTCCTCAAATGCTCGGCGTGCTCCTCCTCTGTTTGGGAGTAAACCAGAATATCATCAATGAAGACAATGACAAACTGGTCTAGGAAATCCCTGAACACTTTGTTCATCAAGTCCATAAACACTGTTGGGGCGTTGGTCAAACCGAAATGCATAACCCGAAACTCGTAAGAACCATATCTCGACAAGAACGCAGTCTTCGAGACATCCTCCTCCCTGATACGCAACTGATGGTATCCCGATCTCAAATCAATCTTCGAGAAGAAAGAAGCTCCTCTCAACTGGTCGAATAAGTCATCGATTCGAGGTAACGGATACTTATTCCGTATCGTGACCTTATTCAACTCTCGGTAGTCCACACACAATCTCAGTGAACCGTCCCTCTTCTTCACAAATAAAACTGGAGCGCCCCAAGGTGAGGTACTCCTGCGAATAAAGCCCTGACCTAACAGCTGCTCTATCTGATCCCGTAACTCCCTCATCTCAGCTGGAGCCATACGGTACGGTGCGCGTGCTATAGGTCTCGTACCCGATAGCAAATCTATAACAAAGTCTATCTCTCGACTGGGGGGTAAGCCTGGTATCTCCTGAAACACATCTGAATATTCCCTGACTACTGGGATAGAATCTAAAGGAATCACTACCTCCTTAGAGGTATCCTCCTCAATGTAATACAGATGAGCGGTCGATCCTCCCTCTGGGCGAGGCATCGCCACTACAAACATCTCTTGCCCCGGAATGGCAAAAATAATGCTCCCGCTGAAGCAATCAATCATGGCCCTATAAGCTACGAGCCAATCCATACCGATAATCACATCGTGAACATGCATATCTAATACCAACATGTCTGCAGGTAATACCAAACCACCAATCTCTACCCCCACTCCCCGGCATATAAAGAAAATAAGTGACCCACTCCCTAATGGTGAGTCGACACACATCACTGTGCTCTCTGCCGTAGCTAATAATCTTAAAGCTTTCGCGAAGTGTGTAGCTATAAAACAGTGCGTAGCCCCCGTATCAAATAATACCCGACCCATAGTGCCATGGATAGGAAACGTACCCTCAATCGCGGGCGGTGCCTGAGGAACTGCAGCCTGGTGGACGTTGTAGACACGTCCATACTGTAGCTTCCCCTGCTGAACTGGGACTGCTGGAATGGGTGGCAATGCTGCCATCTGTGGCGGTACGGGGAGAGCGGCAGGAAACATAGGCCTCTGTGGCTCCTGGCGAGCACCCTGCTGCTGCTGCTGTGGGGCCCTGCCCCTATCAGGACAATCCTGTCGCTTATGGCCAGTCTTGCCACAAACAAAACACTTCCCTGGGAAGTTCCCTCCTCTCTGCCCCTACGGCCCCCGGCCCTGGTGGCCGTTACCGTTCCTCCCTTGGCCCTGCTGGCCCTGGTGAAACTGCTGCCCATTCTGCCCCTGTTGGCCCTGATGGCCCTGACGGAAACCTCCCTGTCCCTGCCTGTAGTTCCCTGATCGGAACCTCTTCTGATCCCCCTGTGGGGTACCCTTCTCACCCTGTCTCTGCCCCTGAACAGATTGTGCCCCACCGGCACCATGTCCTCCAGTCCTGCCCTGATGGCTAGACTCTCCTGACCTCTTGCCCTCAGCCATATGAAAGCGGTGGTCCTGGCAGTGTAACAAAGCAGCGTTAACCACATCAGAATACGTGGCCAACGAAAGGTTCCCTAACAGATGCTGACGGATCCTCCATATCAACCCGTCCGTGAACTTCTCAATCTTCTTCTTCTCTGTTGGTATCTCATCTGGAACGATATTCAACAGATTAGTGAACTCGGCCTCATACTCGGCCACGGTCTTACCCTCCTGCTTCAGATTCATCAGTTTCCTCCTCATTTCCGTGTGAACAGCCGACGGAAAGTACTTGCGGTCAAACCGCATCCAGAAGTCCTCAATAGTGAGAGTATCCCTCTCCTCTACGGTGGTAATAGACTCCCACCACTGCAGCGCAGATCCAACTAGCTTGAAAGTAGCTAGCACCTGCTTCTGAACATCCGTGCACTCATACATCCTCAAGTGCCTCTGCATATCCTTCCTCCACTGGCTCGAGACTACCACATCTGAGCTACCTGCAAACTCTGGCGGATGCGCTTTCTAAAAAGCGTCACGTACACGCTCCCAAGCAGACGGGAATGCATTAGCATGTACTGGCGCGGCAATCGGCGCCTGAGGTGGTGCCTGCTGAACCACGGCAATTGCGGCATTTACCGCTTGGGCTACTATAGCTGCAACCTCAGCGGCATTCATCATGCCCTGAACTGGAGCGGGCTGGGGTTTGGGCGTTGCATCCCTGGGAACTCGTCGTGCACGTCGTGGAGGCATCTGAAATAAGAACAAAGTTTATAAGTTCACGGTTATAAACTTAATATAGCTGAAGAACGAAGGATACACAAAAAGAGTACAAGAGTCCTAAAATATAGGGCTCTATATAAAAGAAACTTAGCGAAAACATAATAAGCCGTCAGATCCTAAAGGACACTAGAACCTGATGCTCTGATACCACCTGTGACACCCCGACTAATTAAATACCGGGTAGCTACTCCTTTATTAAATTAATTCAAAATGCCAAGTTGGTCCAGTTAATAGCATCACTGTCGAAAACATTTTTAAGATTTCTAACCACCTAGTATTTAAAAAAGTAAGTGCCAAATTTTAAATTAAGTCTGATTAACATGCAACAAGTGTAATAAAGAATAATAACACCATTCACCATAATGAAATAAATAAAATAACCATCACGCAATGTAAATAAAGTCTGGAGGAAAACTCCTCACTACAAATCCCACAACTGAAATAAATAAACTGAATACTAAAACAATACATGCCAAAGTCTGAAAACTGTAATGGAAAAGTAACTCTAATAGAAATGGGCAACATGCCCTACAACTGATTGATAATGAATCTGGAATCCAAGTGAAAGAAGCGTCTACAAGCAAATCCCTGTAGCTTCCACAAACAGCTACAGCTCGTTACCAGAATGAGTATCCTATGCATGGTGTCCTTGTGGCTGGGCACCTAAAATGGTTTTACAAAGAAAATATATTTGAAAGCAAACGGGTCAGAGCCCGAATGTGGAGATATTTTAAAAACCTGCAAGTGCTTTAAAAACATTTAAAACATTAAATGCAAAGTACATGTTAGGACGTGCACTCACATGATATTCTCACCTCTCGTCTAACTGTGCACTCCTAACGTAAGTACCCATCTACAACGACACTAACCACTAGCTAAGTGACATCATATCTAGCTAGACTGTCATAGGTCCTACCCTTATTACTCGGTTCTATTAATATTATAACGCTCGTAATAATAGGGGTTTAACGTAAACTCAGATGCTCAATATGCAATATATTTCACTATCAGCTAACCCGTTATGTTTTTCTCGAAACAATACCGTAATTATTTTCACAACATTAACATGAAGGTTCCCATTAATTAAGTGTATATTAATCACAACATAAATATACAATACAAGCACTCCGAGAACTAAGTTGTGGTGCACACATACTCTGCTATCCATCCCGGTACATCACGTACATAAGGATTACATATTCCGAATCTCTCAGGAATAGTTCACGAATAACAACATCACAAATAATGGAGGCGAACACAGTCACATCACATGGGTCACGCACATACCTACGCTCCCACGATCAGCGGACTTATTAATATCCCAATAAGTCTTTCGATGACCTATGTTCATCAAGGTAACCAGTCTAAATCCGGGCAACACAAGGATTAGAGGGCCCTAAGCGAACGCAAACCTCCCGTGATAGCAAGTATGGTAGGTATGTCATACACACAATTCATATATCAATACTAAGTAAACACACGTCTTAGTAATCCCGTAGTTTAATTGTAGCACTATTCTCATTCTAGTACCAACATATACTTTATACATTTTATACGATTTCGGTTTATAATCATACGCGCCATAATCTATTCTCACGTCGTAGTAGACACTTACGTCTCAACCCAAACGGTTCATTGATTTAAATAACTCGTATATAATTTACTCCTCATAATAACCCAAAAGTCCCAAATCTAACCATATATCATCAAAGGAAGGTTATCTATATCCTCGAACAAGTTTACGGGACTCCAAAAATCGAAACAGGCCAAAAAGGCCTAAACTGTCAACTCGTTAGAAGTCTCGTTCGAACAAGGCTGTTCGAACGAGATTCTACTGTCAGCTCGTTAGAAGTCTCGTTCGAACGAGACTGTTCGAACGAGATCCAGTTCATTCGAACGAACTGTACCTTCTAACGAGATCTCGTTCGAACGAAGTTATTGAACGAAGTTCCCTTTCGTTAGAAGCGACTGGTCAATTCGTTAAAAGCTCGTTCGAACGAGTTCGTTCGAACGACCTGGGGAGGCTCTTCTAACGAACGACCAGATCGAGCCCAGATTTTTCCTTCTTCGTTTTTCACCAATTTTAGCACCTCAAGTCTCAACCAAAATTCGTCCAATCAATGTTTTAAGGTCCCCAATCATCCTAAAACATACTAAGGTCATATACTAACACTTTTTAAGTAATTAATACATCCTAAACATCATTAGATCACAAGGTTCTACACTTTTCTCCAATTCTTTTCAAGAACACAAACCCTAACATTTTAAATCATGAATTAACCCAATACAAATTTGTTTTAATTTCTTCCAATCACAAATATCATGAGAATAATCATCTACCTATCATTCTACATGCAATTCTCCTCAAGATTTTCAAGTTCTAAGTTCCAACTACATGGGTTTTCATATTTCACCAAGAACAAACATAAAATTTGAATTATCTAACATGGAAAGAACATTCTTTGAAATTAGATGGAATTAAGTCACTTGCCTCGAGTTTATCTCTGATTTAGATGTTGGTTTGATGGGGATTTTCTGCAGAATTTCCTTTCTCTCTCTTTCCCCAAGCTTCTTCTCCAATGGTGGCTATGGTGGCTAGGGTTTGCTTTGGGAAGCTATTAGAAAACCTAATTCTAATAACCTACGTAGCTTGTTGGGTTAATATGGGTTGGTTAGTGGCTTAGTGGGTCAATTCCCAATCAGATTAAAACTCCCAATTTTCGTCACTTTTAATTCACCAAAAATACAAAATTACTAAAATGCCCTTTATGTTGCCGGTATGGCCTAAAAATACCCCGGGACCCAAACTAAACTCCCGGCTAGTGTTTTCTGACTATCTCGACCCTTCCGGAAGCGTTGGCGCACTCGAAACGACCATACGGTTAATAAAATTTAAATTCACTTTTATAATCAAAATATTACACCGTGACGCGGCGGTCTCACGCGTCTCAACAAAATTTCTAAAATGCCGTATATCAATCTCACGACAAATTTTTCATAATTCAATATTCATATAAAAACATGTGTGCACATAATCAAATACCAACTCGCATCTCTTTAGTATTTTTAACCCGGATTAATTTCCAATTAATACGCATTTAATTAATTAATCCCAAAAATAAATATAGCCAAAAGTACGGGGTATTACATATGGTTTTGCCCTGCGGGGATTTTTCCTGATATTTTGTGTCACATGCTTTATTTATTTTATAAATCATCTAGATGCATGTTTTTAGAATTTAATTGAAAAACTGTGTTTAATTAAATAAATTCTTAATTTGAACAAAAGCGTACTCTTCACTGTATACAATGGAAAGTTGTGGTCCGAAATTCAGCTTGATCTGACATCATTAGAGTCTGCTGCTTGACTAATTTTTCCAACTGTAACATGATGGTGGTATGTGATTACAATATCACTTTATGTTCCGCATAATGATTATATGTGATAATCGTGTTGATCTAAGATCCTAGCGTTAAATATATAATACATAACGTTTTATGTTATTAAAAAATAAATAGCATTATAATTGGATATTCATGTGTTAAATTTATAGATCCATATAAAAATGTTAATTACGCGTTCTTTTGATTATGTTTACATGTGGTATCAGAGTTTAGGTTTCTTATCTCATGATTGTCCATTAAGAGTTTTTTCCTACAAAAAGAATCCAGGTAAAAAAAGTTGATGAATTACTAAAACAATTTAGCAACATATTTTTTTCTTGCTCGAAATTTTACGAACATCATTTGGTCATGTGGAAAGGTCAAAATATACACCACCATATCTCGACGGTTTGAAGTCATTTAGACCCATAAAAATGCATTTTTGCTATTTTTGGTAATAATATCAACGCTAATAACTCTCGTTTAAAAATTTATTTTACGATTCCTCGAATTGGAGAGTGCTCTTGAAGAAATTTTTTATGTTACTGGAGTGATATCTCAAAAAAAATTATTTTTGGAAAAATAAATTAATTTTCCATATTTTATGATATAAATCACTACATATATTTTTTTTCTCATTTAACAGTTGCTTCAGTATTCATGTTATGTATTATTTTGTATTGACCAAAAGGTTCAATATAATATTTTGAAAATTAGATGTATGATTAGGGGTTTGATAATAACATTTTCGATAAATTAGATTATTATGTATCATCTATATTTGGTTGTCGAAAGGTCCTAATATAATTATGAATTAATGTTTTGACATTAATATTTATATGATGTTAGATTAGGAAGACATCAAAGTGTCTTAACCTATAGTTATAAATATTATATTATTATGTATGCATCTATATTTGAACCCTTGTCATCCATTAAGTTTTGCGTATAATATTTTGGGTGCATTCATTTTTACATACATTACGTAAAATGTGTGTACATGTATGTTCCATGAAAGTAAAATATTTATGCACACTCTATGAATTAATAATTTAAGCGTAATAAAGGATAAATCAATTTAGGATCTCTATGATTGCAATCGTACCGATTAATTGGTCTATCTGTATAATCATACAAAAGATAATTTTATAAAAAAAATGAGATTTTGGGTACTAAATTTTTATGACGAAATTAATATTGAATTTGGTTCCCTTATTGTGATTTTCTTTTATGGCCATTTAATTGTGTCTTCAAAGCCGCTAATTTTATAAAACAGTAAATCTGAAAATTTTGAAATGTTTTTAATAACAGTTTTCTTATGCCTCTAATAAACAATAACTGAGATTAAAATTATCAACTCACATGGAATTTAATGAAATTTTTATGTCAATCCGAAACGATCTAATGATCAAAACTGATTGTTTTTTTGGATGAGCATTGTTTTGACTATTTGAGCACGTTTAAGCCCTCAAAACCTTAAATTTATTACATTTGGTAATGAAGTTGACAATGACTTCTTTCTTCGTTTTTTTTTTAAATTCTACTTATTAGAGATTATTTTAAGAGTTTTCTTAACTCTTTTATAGTGATTACTCAAATTTTTCATTATTGAAAATGGTGAATTTCTCCATTTTATGTGTTTTAATAAACACATCAGTTGTCTTACCTTATTTGGCTGTCATCATATGTTTGGTATATACCATAAATTGTTATGACTAATTAGGTGTTCATTAAAGTGCCCTAATCTATAATTGTAAATATTAAATTACTGTGTATTTATTTGGTTGCCAGTAAGTCCAAATATAGTTATGAATATTAGATTGTTGATCTAATGATGATGTGGATTGTTCATTGTAGGATTTTCATTCGATTATCAAATGGACATTAATGAGTATGTAATTTTTTTCGCGTCAACTTAACCTCTAAAGATTTAAATTTTTTCTTGAAACTAATATTACATGAAGTTTAATTCGGTGCTCGAAAATGCTCCAAAATTGTAAACATTAGATAATGTACATATGCTTATTATTTTCAATATGAGTGTTGATGTAAAAAACTAGATTGTTCTAATTATTCAATCACAGATAAATAAATAAGACAAAGATTTTTAAAGTGGTTCGGCTAGGAATAAAGCCTACGTCCACTGTTATGTTATTGCTGAGTGTTTGCAGAATTCTTGATTACAAGTTCTCTCAAGAAGTTCTGGCCCTCCCTGAATGAGGATGATACAAGGTATTTATAGCCTTTAGGCTGTACATGAAAGGTTCGATCCATTAAATGACATACATATGAAAGGGTAATACATTTAATGTAGCGTGGGCGTCAAGAATATAAACATTCAATGAATAGTTGAACAGTTGTCAGTCTGGTAATTAATGATACGGCCGAGATGCAGCTCGGACCGCCATAGTTGCTCGTTGCTCAGGAGTTCCTCGGAGCGCTAGAGTACCTCGGTGTACTAGAGTTCCTCGGTGTATCCTCGTTGCTCGTAGAGAATCATGAGTTGGTCGGGAAATGAACTTCCTCGTTGTTATTGCACCACGTAGATTGACAAGTGTCTTCGTATGATTCGTTCACATCAGCATATTAATTTTGGTATCAACAGAAGCCCCCAATGTTTTATATTTCGAACTTTGAGGAGTATGGGACATTCTTTCTCGGTATATGGCAATATTAAATGACCTTCCTGGGTTTCAGGAACATTGTATTCAAATTTCCTTCTCATTTCGCAGCTTCCGCCTTTTTTTTGAATTTTTTATAAGCGCTTCGATCTCCGTGCAGTTTTTGTCCTTTTAGCCGCCGGAAGTTCAGTAGTTTCTTTTTGGTAATCATTTCTTTCGCCGCTTCCCAATGCAAAGTATTTAAACTTCTTAGGTAACCATACCGTCTTCTACGTTTTCCACTTTTCTGCATTCAAGCTTTCTATTCTCTCCTTCTCTCTTGTGCGTTCATCCTTGTTTTCGTTCGTTGTCAACATACCTCCTTTCTTCCAGTAAGATCTTCTTCCTTTCTTCTCTTTTATTCAGTATGGTTTATATTGTGGAGTCTGTTGAGAAATTTTGTTCTGATTTTTCCATTCCTTCGTGGGTAACTCTAGAGGTTCTTTCTGAGCCTTTAGATTACTTTCGATTGGCTGAGGGACATTGGTTCCCCAGTCTTTTTGTTGCTGAATGTGGATTTTCTTTTCCACTAAACCCATTGTGTCTTGAGTTTTGTCAGTATTTCGATCTTGTCCCTACAAAAATAGCCCCCAATTCATGGAGAATAATTAATGGGGTGTACAAATTAAATTTAACCCATGGGACTCGTATAGGGATCCCTGAAATTATGTACTGCTATAAGTGGGCCACTCTAGATAATATTTATTACTTAAAAACTAGGTTTTTGAATAGAGCCCTTGTAGTTAACCTCCCTGATTCAAACAGAGATTATTTTGAACATGGGTTGGTTATAAAAAATTGGCAATATGCCCCTTTAGTTGGAGATGGAGTATACAACGGTCCCAGATGCCCCCCATATGGCAATGGGATTGGTTTATTTTTCATTTTATTTTACTTATGAAATTATGCTTTTATCATGTTTGACAAAATGTATGACTGATATCTCATTATGTATTTATTTGCAGTTGATAGCAAAAGAAAAACTCCAAAGGAATCAGAAGTTAATATCAAGCATCTGAAACTTATCTGGGGTTTGCATAAGAACGTTGCAGACAAGCACATTAGGTCTGCATCATATTTGCTACAGTATAAGAGTTATACAACCTCTTATATTGCTCGCCCTGTTGAGCCAGCTTCCACTCCAGAGGACTCTTATTCAGATTCTCATCTTCCTTTAAGTCAAAGGATGGGTAAGAAAAGAGCTCCTCCTGCTCTCTTTGATGATGTTACTTCTGTTGTTGGGGCTAAGAAGAGCAAAACTGATGTCCCAGAGGGGACTAAGAAAGTGGATGCTGCACCCTCTAAAGCTGCCGAGAAGCCCCCAGTGGCTCCGAGCAAGAAAGTTGCTCCTATGGAAGTGATTACCATCTCTCCGACCAAGAGTTCTTCTTTGGTTGAAGCTGCTGAAGTCCCTTTGAGAAGATTGAGGAAATAATCCTCAGTCAATTTGGCTGAAACTGCCTCTTCCCCACCATCTGGTGTTGTTGGTGTTCCAACCATCATTCCTCCGAGCTCTGCAATGAGCTCGGTAAAAACTTGGATCATACCCGAGGTCCAAGGAATTGATGAAAATATCTCCAGGGATATGCTGACATCCCTAGCTACTCGTCACCTTGCTTCGGTTAATTTCTCATACTCTGGGTTTTCTTTCTTTCTCTGAGTATTTGTATTTTTGCACTGACTTACTATTTTTCTCCTCTTTCAGCTGGTGAACTGTTTTAATAACATTGTGAAGAAGGACGAGGTAATTAAAGCCTCTAGTTCCTCGTCTGGTGTAGAGGATGCTCTGTTGGGTTTGACCCAATCCTTGAAGGAATCTCGCCAACAGTACAATGAGGACAAGACTGCTTGGGAGAAAAAGTTGTCAATAGTTGAAGCCGAGAAAGTGAAGTTGGCCGAGATCTCCAAAGGTTTGGAGAATAAAGTAAAAAGTTTGGAGGTTGAGCATAAAAAATATGATGACAAGCTCAAGAATTTTGGAGAGCTTGAAGATAAGTTGAAGAAAGCAGAGGAGGAGTTGCTCGTCCTGCGAGATATCAAAAGTAAAAAAGAAGAATTGGACGTGAAGCTCTCCTCGGAGAAATTGAGAAGAAAGGTTGCAGTCAAAAAATCCTTCAGTGCTGGCTGGGAGAAAGGATGGGATAAGGGAATTGTTGCAATGACATCCCAAGTTCAATATGGGAAGTTGAAATACTTCCATGATGGCTGGGTAGCTGCTCTGCAAGAGTTGAAGATTAAAGACGATTCTGAGCTATTCCAACTACACCTCCCTGGTCCTCCTCCAGCAATTGTGGAGGAAGAAGAAGATGAGCCTGTTTCTGATGAATCTTCTATAGCCATGGGTGATCAGGTCTCTGCCTCTCAACCCTCTGCCACCGAGGACATTTCTTCCATGCCTCCTCCTCCTGAGAAGATTCCTGCCGATCAAGTCGCTGTTACTACCGAGCAACCAAGCTCCTCGTCCCAGCCTCCCGAGAAAGTCTTAGGGGACAAGGAAAAGGTGTGAAGTTGTTCGGTATCATTTCTATATTTCATTACTTGTAATCGAACAATGTAACCTTTTGATGATCTAATAAAATACATCTTCGTTCCTCTTCATTATTGATACTCTGTCTGCTTTTATTTATTAACTCCTGCTTCCTCTTCTTTATTAGTTTTTGGCCAGAATGGAATTGATATCTGCTCCTGATACTGAGTTGATGCGACAATGTAATGGTTGTTATAAAGCTGGTCATGCAGACCTAAGTGTATCAGAGATTGTCGACATCCTTGGTCACGATGCCTCAGAACAAGCAGTTGAGGCTTACCGGTACCTGAAGGATTTACTTGATAGATCTGTGGCCAATAATGTGGCCTACTACGAATTGATCGAGGAACTTCATTGTAGCTTAGAAGATCTTCAGAATCAACATAATGAATCAACTGCTTTGCTGCACAAGGAATATGAAAATAGATATCAGCAGCTCTCTTCTGAAACAGGCCATAAAAAGATCCTTGCTGGATATGATATTAGGGAAAGAACTCTAAAAGGTGAGGTTGAGGCCTGTACGCAGATTGCTGAGTTGTTGGAACAGGAGAACAATAATTTGCAGAAAAAGTTAGCTCAGTATGAATCTGCAGCATCATCTTCCACTGCTTTAGTGCCAGTTACTGATGAAGGTTTCTCGTTCTTAGAGGTCGAAAATGCCAAATTAAGGCAAGAACTGGATGACTTAAGAAGATCTGCTACTTCTGGGACTGCTCGGGGACGAGGTAGAGGTTCTCGGGGGCGAGGAAGAGCTGTTCAAAATGTTGTCGAGGAACAAGGTTCTCCAGTCGCTTCTCGGAGCCGATCAAGAGTTCTTAGTCGCAATGTTGAAGAGGCTCGTACCCAATCTACTTTGGAAACTCAGGCATTCCAATTAAACGTCAAAGATCGAGCTCTATCAGAAATGTCCAAGAAAAATCTATCCTTGGAAGATCAACTTACTGCAACGAAGTCTGCTCTACATACTAAGGATCTTTTTGCCAAAAACCTTCTCGAACAATTGGATAGATTAACCTTTCAATTTCATAAGCAACCCAGGGAATTCTGGATGGCAGGATATAATGAAGCTCTTGTTCACTTGGATGCTCGTATTGAACATGCCAACAATGAAGGTTATAAGCAGGGGTGGTTGAATGCAGTGGGTGTGTTAAAATTGGAGCAAGGGCATTTTTTATGGGATTATCATGCTCCAGGATTATTAGACTTGCCTGTGCCACCTTTTAAATTGGACATGGCTTGGATCCCAGCTCGTTCCATTCCTCGTAGTTTAATTTCAAAATACCTCGGTGATTATAACCTTCATTCCCAAATTGAAGTATCTCGTCCAGAGCATCTGATGGAGACACCTTCAATAATGAATGTCAGAATGTTGAAGGACTTGAACTTTATTAATTCTCCCCTTTGCCTGGAAGATCCTCCTGCCGGCGAAGAGCCTATTTCTAAAGCAAAGGGCAAGAAACCAATAGAATAGGACTATCAATGTAATAGTTAGTGCATTCATGTAACCTGTAATTTATTTTGAATTTTAATGAAAAGACTTTCATTTTCTGTTTGTAAATTTTGCTGTTGTCTTGTGTTTATCAAACACCTTTATATTTTTGCATATGTATTTGTTAAAAAGATAACAATAATATTGTTCATCGAGCAACTTAATAAAAAGTTACAAGTATCAAGGTTGTTCAATCACTTAATAATAAAGTAATGAGTATAAAATGTTCAAACTGTTTCCAACCAACCAGGGTGGATAAATAATGTTTGTCGACCAACTACAGTTGATGGGTCTTTATCCCCGACCAGCCATACTTGGTTCAATTTCAAATATTTTCATAAAATGTGTCCGACCAACCAAGTTCAATAATTTATCCTCGTCGACCAACTATAGTTAGTGGGTTTTTATCTCCGACCAACTATACTTCCCCGACCAACTATACTTGGTGTATTTTGGAACATTTTGTTCTTCAAAGAATTTTTTGTAATAATCTTACCTCCCGACTAACATAAGTTGTAATGTGAGAGTATATTTTTATCTTACCAACCGTAATTGATCATGATGGTGTACACCTCTTAACCAAAGGAGGAGTAGTGGTTCTTTCGAATTGTCCACTAGATATCTTACCAACCGTAGTTGGTCACACTAGTGTCGCCTCCTAACCAAAGGAGTATTTTTTGGTTCTTTTGAACTGTCCACTAGATATCTTACCAACCGTAGTTGGTCACACTAGTGTCGCCTCCTAACCAAAGGAGTATTTTTTGGTTCTTTCGAACTGTCCACTAGATATCTTACCAACCGTAGTTGGTCACACTAGTGTCGCCTCCTAACCAAAGGAGTATTTTTTGGTTCTTTCGAACTGTCCACTAGATATCTTACCAACCGTAGTTGGTCACACTAGTGTCGCCTCCTAACCAAAGGAGTATTTTTTGGTTCTTTCGAACTGTCCACTAGATATCTTACCAACCGTAGTTGGTCACACTAGTGTCGCCTCCTAACCAAAGGAGTATTTTTTATGCGTAGTGTATTACACACTAGTATTCCCCAAAAAACTTTCAACAGAAAGAAAATGGTGAAACATCCTCGTTTTATTCATAATGAAGGAAATGCTTTACATTTTACATTACTGATAATACTTGCGCAGGTGTTCAGCATTCCATGCATTCTTAAATTCTTCTCCCTCTAGAGTTGCTATTCTGTAAGTTCCTGGTCGAACAACCTCTGTAACTCGGTAAGGTCCATGCCAGTTTGCTTTGAACTTATTTTGCTTCTGAATGACTTTCTTTAGCACATAATCCCCTTCTTTTAAGTCACATTTCTTCACCCTTTTGTTGTAGAACAGAGTTGTACGTTGTTGGTAAGCAGCATTCCTAATGGCTGCCTCTTCTCTAACCTCCTCGAGCATATCCAAATCCAGTCTTCTCATCAAATCGCTGACTGGGGAATTGAAATTCAGCACTCTATGAGTTGGGAGACCCAACTCGGCAGGAATCACAGCCTCACTTCCAAATGCTAGCATATATGGTGATTCTCCAGTTGCTGCTCGGGGAGTTATTCGGTAAGCCCATAATACTGATTGGAGCTCATTAATCCAATTTGCTTTAGCTTCACTTAACCTCTTCTTCAAACCATTTAGTAATGTTTTGTTTGTCACCTCAGTCTGTCCATTGCTTTGGGGATGGCCTGGTGCTGAATGAAACTTCAAAATGTTCGACTGATGACAATAGGCAGCAAATTCTTCATTATCGAATTGTGTTCCATGGTCTGTGATGAAAGCATGGGGGAGACCATATCGACAAATGATGTTCTTCCAAATGAACTGATATACCTTCTCGTACGTCATATCAATTAGTGGTTCAGCTTCCACCCACTTAGTAAAGTAATCCACTGCCACGACGAGGTACTTGAACCTTCCTCGGGTCGTCGGCAATGGTCCAACCAGATCAACCCCCCACATGGCAAATGGCCAAGGTGAAGTTATGGGTGTCAACAATGCTTGTGGAGTTCTTCGGATGGAGGAAAAATGTTAGCACTTGTCACACTTCTTGGTATAGGCTATACAATCAGCCCTCATCGTCGGCCAGTAATATCCCTGTGTCATTACCCTTTGCAAAAGTGTCCGACCTGCTACATGAGCTCCACAAGATCCTTCATGGATTTCTTCAACCAATTCCTTGACTTCTGATGGATGCACACATCTCTGCAAACCTGCCATAATTCCTCGTCTATACAAAACACCATTAGTTAACACATACCGAGCAACTTTATACTTCAATTTCTTGACAGCTAGCTTGTCCTCCGGTAATTCTCCTTCTTCAATGTATGCCCTGATAGGATCCATCCAAGATGGTCCTAAATCAAGGGTAATAATCTTCACCGTCGGATCTTCTTCTATGCTCCGACTTTCTAATACTTCAATTGGTATCGTTCTTCGCATCTCGGTGCGCGTAGCTGACGCTAATCGGGCCAATGCGTCTGCTCTAGCATTCTCCATCCTCGGTATTCTCACCAATTGAATAGCATCAAATTCTGTCAATAACTCCATCACCTTTGCATGGTACTTCACCATTAATTCTCCCTTAACTGCATATATTCCCATCATTTGATTCACAATTAATTGAGAATCACTGAAAACAATTATTTGTCGTGCTTCCATAACTTTTGCCAAATGAAAACCTGCTATCATGGACTCATACTCAGCTTCATTATTGGAAGCCTTGAATTGGAATTGCAAGGCATATTCCATGTCAATATCATCTGGGGTGTTTAAAACAATCCCTGCTCCACAACCAGCTGTGCAAGATGATCCATCTACATATAATCTCCATGTAGGTAACTCGTCTTCAAATTTCTTATCTGTCAGAACTCCTCGGTAAAATATCTGCTGTTTTCTTTCATCATCCCCTGGTATCTTTCGTTCCTCGTCGGTCATCTGTTCGTGCCCTTTTACCGACCGGAGTTGGTCTGGGTTTGAATATGATGATTTTTCTACATCCACAAGTCCTTTTACCAACCTTAGTTGGTCTGAACCTGTGTCTGTTGATCCTGTATCGTCCACAGGTAGGTCAGCAAGTACCTTTTGTTCCTCGGGGGTATCAGGGTATGTGAACTCTGCTATAAAATCTGCTACAGCTTGCCCCTTTAATGATGATCTGGGTTTATACACAATATCATATTCACCGAGCTCTATTGCCCAATACATCAACCTTCCTGATTTTTCTGGCTTGTGAAGGGCTTGTCTTAACGGCATGTCAGTATACACGATGATGGTATGGGCCTGGAAGTATGGCCTCATTCTTCTACTTGCCTCAATTAACGCTAATGCCAATTTTTCTAGCTTTGGGTATCTGATTTCTGCACCTCGGAAAGCCTTACTTGTGTAATAAATTGGCTTCTGGACTCCATTCTCCAATCTGATCAACGCCGAGCTGACTGCATTCTCTGATACTGCCAGATACAAGTACAACTTTTCTCCTGTTATTGGCCTAGACAGCAATGGTGGGGCTCCCAAATACTTCTTCAAATCTTGAAAGGACTTCTCACATTCATCAGTCCACTCAAAACTTTTTCGCAGTGTTTTGAAGAATGGGAGGCATTTATCAGTTGCTCGGGATACAAATCTGTTGAGCGCTGCAACTCGTCCTGTAAGACTCTGTACTTCTTTCCTCGTCGTTGGGGATCGCAGCCCTAAAAGAGCTTTGATCTTTTATGGATTCGCCTCAATGCCTCTTTGGTTGACGATGTATCCGAGGAACATTCCTTCTCGTACTCCAAAGGTACACTTCGTCGGGTTGAGCTTCATTTGGTATTTATCCAGTTGATCAAAGGTCTGGCCTAAGTCAACTAGATGATCAGTAGCTCTCTTTCTTTTAGTGAGCATGTCGTCGACATAGACCTCCATGTTGCAGCTGATTTGTTCGGCAAAAACCTTGTTCATCAGCCGCTAATATGTTTCACCTGCATTTTTTAAACCAAAAGGCATAACATTATAACAATAAGTTCCCCTTGGGGTAATAAAAGAAGTACTTTCCCTGTCTTCAGGTTTCATTTTGATCTGATTGTAGCCAGAGTATGCATCCATGAAGCTGAGCAGCTCATGTCCCGAGGTAGCATCCACTAGCTGATCGATTCTGGGCAATGGAAAATGATCTTTTGGACATGCCTTGTTAAGATCAGTGAAATCAACAGACATTCTCCATTTATTATTCTTCTTTTTTACCATCACCACATTTGCCAACCAATCTGGATATTTCACATCTTCAATGAATTGGGCTTTCTGGAGCTTTTCGACCTCCTCTTGTATGGCTTGGTTCTTCTCGGGACTAAACACTCTTCTTCTCTGCTTCACAGGCTTGATCTCCTTATTCACATTTAGCTCATGACATAAGAAGTTTGGATCTATCCCTGGCATGTCTTCATGACTCCAAGCAAAAGTATTCTTCCTGTTTCTCAAAAAAGTTATCAACTCCCGTTTTATTGAAACATCCAACGACGATCCTATCTGGGTTACTCGTTCCGGATGCTCGTCGTCCAGAATAACATTTTCTGTAGATTCCACCACCTGTCCTTTTACAAGTTGAGATTCATCCCTAGGATCAAGAGTTTCAATTTTTGTACCTTCCTCCACTTGGTAAGTAGTAGTCTTTTTCCTTGATTCTTCAAGTTCCTCTTGCTCGGCAAACGAATAATAGCATTCCTGAGCTACTTTTTGATCACCTTTCATAATTCTGACTCCAAAATTCGTTGGAAATTTCAAACACTGATGTACTGTAGATGGAACTGCTTCGAACTTCTTCAATCCAACTCTTCCCATGATGATGTTGTAGGCTGACTGTACATTCTTATCCATCACAAAGAAGCGTATTCTTTATGTTCGACAAGCAGGCCAAGTTCCAATGAGTATATCCAACTTGATCGTCCCAAGTGGAAAAACTTTCTCGCCAGCAAAACCCAGAAGGGGTCTGTGATAAGGTTCCAATTGAGATAATTTCAAATTCAAGCTATCAAAGCATGAATAATACATGATGTCTGCCGAACTACCGTTGTCTACTAACACCCTTGAAATGACCACGTCCTTCATCCTCATTTTGATCACCAAAGGATCATCATGAGGGTAAAGAACACCTGCCAGGTCATTTTTTGAAAAACCAATCACTAGCTTCTCTTTGTTTACCTTCCTAGGACGATCATCCTCGGCCAGATTTATTCGCTGAATATATGAACAAGCTTGAGCCTCTCCGAGGTAAGCTTTTCTTTCTGCAGTAAGGTCTCCTCCTCCTGCATCTCCTCCTGTAATAACATTACAATCAAATGACCCAAAACGTATGGAAAATACCTCTCGTTCAGGCTGCCTTGGCTTCTTGGGAAAATCGGGGTCATCATCTGGATCATCTTCATGGTCCCTCTTCTTTTTCTCCTCTACACGACGAGGAGATCTAGATCTTTCTCTAGTTCTATCATCATTCTTCCTCTCACCCCTGCGATCTACATATTTTGACAATTTTCCTCTTCGGATGAGTGTTTCAATCTCGTTCTGAAGGGCTATGCAATTTTTGGTCATATGGCCATGATCTTTGTGAAACTCGCAGTATTTGGCCTTAATCCTCAAATCAGGATTTGTCCTCAGTTTTTCTAGCCACTTGATTTCATCGCTATTCTTGATTTCTTCCAAAACATGATTAATACCCATTTTCAATGGAGTATAATTGTCGTACTTCTTTAGGACTTCCCATGACATTCTATTGTTCTTGGAGTGCTTGTCAACACCATTACCTTTCTGCTCTTTCTTCTTAGACTTGTCGACCTCCACCTTGGTTTCTTTATCCATATTCTTCTTTGCAGCCATAGCCTCCTCGGCATTTATGATTTTGGCCACTTTTGCCATCAACTCCGACATAGTTTTAGGTGGATCTTTGGCCAAAGTGTAGTATAACTTATTAGGCAACAAACCACTCATCAAAGCAGTGATTGCTGTCTTTTCTTCGTAATCTATGACTTCCAACTTCTCATTATTAAAATGAGTTATGTAATCTCTAGTACTTTCACCTGATTTTTGTCTAACACTTAGCAAGTGTGCTACTCGCTTTACTGGCTTCGCCCCAAAACAAAAATTGCCAATGAACAATTCGGCTAATTGAATAAAAGTTGAAATCTTACCCCGAGGAAGATTATTATACCATATCTGTGCAGATCCGGTAAGAGTTCCCGAGAATGCTCTACACCTCATCTCGTCAGGGACGGCATAGATGTCGGCAGCAGCTTGGTATTGTTCTATATGAAGAACAGGATCTATCTTTCCATCATACTTGGGGGTCACTACAGGTGCTTTGAATTTCGACGGTGTAGGAAAATCCACAATGGCTTGCACAAAAGGTGTTCCTTAAACAAAAGTTCTCTGTAAGGGGTTTCTTGCCTTAGCCATTTCTCCCAGTCTATCCTCCAATCGCTGAATGGAACCTTTCCATGCTTCATTTCCTTCCTCAGGCCGCTTAGTCTGAGCAATTGATTGCTCTGACGTAGCTTCCTGAGATTTATCTCGACGAGTAGCTGGTCGTGATTGTGCTGATCCTTCTCTCAAACGTGATGGTGGTCGAAAGCTTCTCGATGGAGCTCTAGGTGGACTCATGTTTCTCCTTGGTCCTAACCGACTGAAAGGAGATACCCGGCTTAATCTTTCCAAGGCACTGGTTCTCTCCGGAGAGAGAGATATAGGTTGATTTGTATCTGTAGCCCGTATTGATGAAGTTCGCCCAGGTTGATAAGAAGAATCATTAGATTCTCCATTGCGATATGACCCAGTACGTCTGGATCGCGATTGCCCACGATCACTCCTTTGCCCTGAATAAGTAGGTGCACCGCCTTGAAGAGTTTGAAGGAGTTGCCTCATAGATTCTTGCATGGCGGTTTGTCCTTGAGCCAGATTTGTCATAATTCCGGCCAGATCTGGAGATGCAGATGGATTTGGAGGATTTCCAGTATTTCCAGCGTTTCGATTACTGGATTCTGGATTATCTGCCATTGATGACAAATGATTTTTTATGAAAGACGATAGTAACAATCGTTTCCCACAGACGGCGCCAATCTGTTGATGTAAAAAACTAGATTGTTCTAATTATTCAATCACAGATAAATAAATAAGACAAAGATTTTTAAAGTGGTTCGGCTAAGAATAAAGCCTACGTCCACTGTTATGTTATTCCTGAGTGTTTGCAGAATTCTTGATTACAAGTTCTCTCAAGAAGTTCTGGCCCTCCCTGAATGAGGATGATACAAGGTATTTATAGCCTTTAGGCTGTACATGAAAGGTTCGATCCATTAAATGACATACATATGAAAGGGTAATACATTTAATGTAGCGTGGGCGTCAAGAATATAAACATTCAATGAATAGTTGAACAGTTGTCAGTCTGGTAATTAATGATACGGCCGAGATGCAGCTCGGACCGCCATAGTTGCTCGTTGCTCAGGAGTTCCTCGGAGCGCTAGAGTACCTCAGTGTACTAGAGTTCCTCGGTGTATCCTCGTTGCTCGTAGAGAATCATGAGTTGGTCGGGAAATGAACTTCCTCGTTGTTATTGCACCACGTAGATTGACAAGTGTCTTCGTATGATTCTTCCACATCAGCATATTAATTTTGGTATCAACAATGAGTAATGGAATATTAAAGCATGTCTTAAAGTTTTCTTTTCGGCATTTATATCACGATTAAATTACGATTCTACCAAAGTGGTCTAATCTAATGAACTATAAATATTAAATTTTGTGATAACATTCAATTCTATATTTTGGCATGCCTTATAATTTTCATCTCAGTATTTATATCACGATTAAATTACGAATCCACTAAAGTGGTCTAATCTAATAAACTGTAAATGATGAATTTTGTGAGAACATTCAAATATTATATTTTGGTTTCTCCAAAGTGTCCAGATATACTGTTGAGCATTCGAATTATTAATGATTTCATTATGATTAAGACATTGCGATTTGGTTGCTCTAGAGAGTTCGGTTACAATAGTGAAGTTAATATTAAAGGACAATATGATTGTTTATTAAGGTTGGTATTGGTTGCTTCAAAGATTCCATAACCATCCTTAATTTATAAGTACATTACCCATTTATGCCTTTTGAAATATCAATGCTTGTTGAAATTATTTTACAATCCATAAAATAATTTAATATTCATATAATGGATAGTTTAGTAGTCACTAAAGTGACCCAAATAGAATGCTTGTGAATATTAAACTTCAAGATAAAAGTAAAAGTAATAACTCATCATGATTATATATGTAAAGACATTAATGAGGTATATTTAGCTTATTTCGTAAGAAAGATAACTTTCTACGGAAAATTGATTTCGAGTAACTAAAACAAATATTAAAGACTTATACAATTAGGTGGTGAAACACTACACGAAAACGCGTCTTCAGTAACACAATTTTCCGTTACTAAAAATATTAGTAACACAATTTTTTCGTTAGAAAAAAGGCATGGGGCACGTAGTTAGTAACGGAATTTTACTGTTAGTATTAGTAACGGTAAAATTCTGTTACAAATAGTATCAATAAAATTCAAAATTAGTAACGCTAAAATTCTGTTACTAAAAGTAATAGCAAAATTCAAAATTAGTAACGGTAAAATTCAGAATTAATGTTGATAAAATATTGTTCGTAATATTAATACATATTTAAAAAATATATACTTTTCAAGACCCAATATCCAAAATTTAAACAACTTCAATTATTCTTACCACGCTATTTAAATCCTAAGAACATATACAAACACAGTCCACAAAAACAAGGGCAATATATTCAACACTTACATTTATATAAACCTCCACTCTTTATTTACAAAAGAAACTTAAACCAAACAAATGAAACATCACCTCGAAAGTTACACTATTTTAATAAAAGCATCCAATATAACATCCTAATACAATCATCCCCAAATGAGATATTTGTATATTATAACCAATCAAATGAAATATAAACAAGAAATCCGTTGTTGACTATCAACTTCCGTTCTATTACCATCGCCATCAACGCCGCAACACTGGAAACTTGATGAGGATCCAAAAATGACATTCTGTCAAACAAAATAAAATTATCATATTAGTTATAATATCAACATTTAGTCATACAAAATTATTTTAGTAAAAAAAATTATCCACCCGCAAAATTAATTACACAAGTATGTGAATGTGAACTTATAATATCACACTTTCACATCAACACTTAAAAGTAGGAAATTTTACATAAAAACAAGTATGTGAACTTATAATATCACACTTTCACATAAGCACACGACACATAATTTACTAGTTAACTTCAACCTTACATGGTTGTCTCAAATAGGAGTAAAATGACAATGTCAACTATAAGATGAAATCAAAGTTGTCATGGTGAGGTCAATGTCATATAAAATGACAATGTTAAATATAAGAATAACATGCATATAAAGAGCTTAGTCAAGCCCATATTTCAAGACATTCTATATATACGCACACCTACCCTTCTATTTGAAATGTTACATTCCCCACCCTACATGTTTTATAAGTACACACTCACTATCAGCAACAACGGTAGCTCTTGATATATAATATAAGCAAAACAAAAGGACACGTGCATGTAATAGTTGAACTAGAAGAGAGCAAATATATTCCTAATTATGTCAAACAAATGGGGAGGTCCGAGAAAATAGCCAAAAACACAGAGAAAGAGAAACTAAAGATTTCTTGGATTTGATTAGAGAAGAAGAAAACAAGTACTAATGCACAAAAAGAACCTATTCAAGCCCAAATTGCAAGTAATGACATCAATCCATCCCCAAGAAAGAGAGTGAAATAAGACAATATTTGCAGCCTCACAGTGCATCTTATTCTCTTGCTCAAGAAATCAGCAGCAACTGGGTCTACCAAAGCCATGTAGACCAGAATTCCAACAGAAACAGAGTCAAATAAGCCCTCAATAACCAGTGCTCTCAAGCTATTCGGGTTGTAGAAAGAAAAAATGTCGGTACCTATTGTAATCCCTATATATGCACTCCGGATATATTACTAAGGCCTCTGTATTAAGTCCAAAAATGGTATAAAGGCAAGGATCCCCTCCCCTTACTAAGGCCCCTGTTCAGACATCAAAAGTCGAGTCAGCTCCGATCTATAGACCTTCTAGGTCGAGTCAGATCCCCCTCCCCATATCTGTGATTGACCGCTAATATACATTATATAATAATCATAGAAAGGCAATGATCATGTTTACCACTGTTATATTATACTTATTGGCTCATTACCATTGATCAGGATATGAGTGAACTGTAGCAAAATCAATGGCTGCGATCTGATTATTTGCTATAAAATCTTTTCCAATTTGAAAATTTGGGTTGAAATGCTGCTTCTGAGGATCAGATTCTCCATAAAATCCTTCCAAACCAGCCTCTAGTAAGTGATTAGAGTCAATAGACTTCAACTACGAAGCCATCTGTGTAATCCACGCCTGTGAATAAATGTATTGGTGTCAATTAAAAAAATAAAAACGAAAAAAGTCCAGAATAATTTTTTATCAAAACTCAGCATACATATAACTTTTTTTTGGAGTATAAAAGATAAAAAGCAAACACAAAAGTGTTATTTCCTAATGTTGAATAAGTTTCAGTACACAAAGCGACTTATGCGGGATAAAGCTGGATTTCAAGTCATGTTAATTAGAGGCATAGGTGGACCAACCTATAAAGTTAGGCATCAATCAAGTCTTGTTCCAAGTAGTTAGACTCAACCACCTACAACTCTATAAAATTTGAATGATCAAAACACAAGATGTGTTTAGATTGTATGCATAGGTGTAATTAACCCTCAAAATTATATATTTACATACAATTATCAAAAAACATTTTTCTCTTTTTATATGTCAAATAAAGCCCAAATGTCAGATGTATCACCTCTAATTGTAATATCCAAAGGTACAGGAAGTTAAACACTAACCAAGAACTACATTCAAAGTCGAAATATAAAACTTGCCAAAATGAAAATAAGATGGAAAACAAAAGAATTGCATGCTTCATCTTACCTCAAACCATCAACATGATGACCAGATCCGTTATTTATTATAATAAACCTACAAAAAAAGTAAAATTGGAACATCATAATGTTTATAAGCATACTTGTTTGGTTCCAGTTTTTGTGTTCTAGATTTATGATTGGTATATACACATGAAGTCTCATAATACACGCCGAGTTTAAATAGTGGGATGCTAATTTTATTCCTAAATCTCAAACAGTATATACGAATTTACCAATCTAGGATTCCAACAAAGTACAAAAACGTAAACCAGATGAGCACTTAAGTTACAAGTTAAATCAGCAAGTTTCTGTTGACGTTGCATTGGGCTTACCTCCATATACCAACAGTCAAAAATTAATGTAAATTCAATAAAACTATTAATTTTATCGACCAATTTTTTTTACAAAAAAGTGCGTATGATAAGGAAAAACATGAAATGGATATCAAAATTACCTAACCCAGAGTGTTGTAGTTTCAACAGGAATTAGCACAGATGGCATGTAACAAGAGGCTTATTTATTTCTTATAAACAACATATATAAGAAATAATATAGAGTTAAAGAGGAAGAGTACGATAAGGAAAAACATCAAATGGATGTCAAACTGATAGAGAAAACCTGAGTTTTTCGTTCATCTTTGTGAAATTTCAGTTGATTCCCGAAGCAAAATTTCAAAGACATCTAGCAGGATTTAAAGAGCAGTAAGTCAACTCTTAAGCAATGAATGTTACTAAAAAAATGTTATATACTCAAGAAAACTCAGAATCTATTTTCAAGTTTTTTAGTTTGCCATATCCTTGACAGATTCTTGAGCATCTTAACCGTATACAATCATGACTGCACCTTTAGTATTAAAGAATGTAAACAAAAAGGTTCACCTTAGTTACTTTCTTTCGCCTATTTTTTTTGCAATATTAACCATAATCTTTAATTGTAAACCATTGAATTTTGGTGTGACTTGATATACCAAATCAAAAACTTAATTCATGTAGTCTCCCTAACATATCAAATAGGATAAGAGCAGCTAAAGTTGAAACATTATAAAACAACTAAAAACTACATTGGCAATACGACTCATTAAATAAGATTAAAATAAAAATTGATCAAGTGAAGAAAATGCCCAGAAATTACAGCTAGTTATTCATCAACAAAACTTGAAATGACATCAAATGAAAGTTTGTTTTCCATGATATATCCTTTACTAGGTGAAGATTAAATGGTGAAACGTATCTCACATATTCAGACTTGTAATCTTTGTTCATATGAAAGTGCATATAAGTGCACACACTATAATTATATAAATTTAAACAATATTGAAAAAGATTTCATTATGATTAGTAAAAATAATTTTTACCATTTTACTTTCCACATAGGTGTATAATTATTCCACCTTACCATTTTACATTCTTGATGCACAAAACACTAGACTTAGTAAAATAACTAATTGTTCAGAACACCTACTTCAATCAGTGACATAAGACTATTTCTCTTTCCTGTTATTCAAGACTGAATACATGAATCCACTTCCACAAATTTATATAAAACCATGTTCGTTCCTTAGTTTATCTTCATAAGATATTATCTACTACTACTACATTTTTTTCTATTTGTATTCCCAACTGACCGCTCAAAGTCTCCCTCATATAATCCCTCATGCAATCTAACCCCTCCACCAAATTGAGAAAGGAAACAAATTGCTCAATTTCATTAATTTTAAGCTCATGTTCATGGTATACATGGTCATAACATAATAAAGCCCTCACAACACATATGCATATTCATCTCAAACACATATCACTTGCACCCTGCATCATTCAAATACCCATAAGAAGCTACTTATCTTCTCTTGGCATCGTTACACAACCTGAACTGATTGAGATGAAATGATTTTCCCTAAGCTCAATCACATACAATCGTACATTCATTAATGACACAACACTTAATAACACACATAACTTAAACACATATAGAAGCCTTTAATATACAATAGTACATATATTAAATTAATATGAGATGAAGATTTACAAGGCAAAACACAGTATAAATCCTCTTAAGGTATCAGAATCATTAGATCCTCAAATCATTTTACCCAGGGTGACTTACTCGAATGCTTATTTCTCATACACTAACTCAAACCAACATTAAATTGGTTCACAGTAAACTTAACCATTCAAAACTATCTGCTCAGATGCTCTCGACTCCTTATAGATTGGTTGCTCATTTTAAACTATTCTTGGTCAGGATTTAAACCACACTCATATGGTGCATGATTTCTGTCAAACATGTGATGTGCGAACGAAAAGATGACAGTCTTTATTTCAAGGGTTCCTCTCGCTTCCAACCCACATAGAACTAAAAAAAAACTGTGAAAACCAGTAATGAACAAACAGGTTCAAACCAAAAAAAAAATGGTGAAAATGCATCCAACCAGTTTGGGGTTGCTTGACTTTGTGAAGATAAAATTATATACATCATTTTCACGAGCAAGTCTTATGAAACTTACACTTAAATGACGTCATTTATCTTCATATTAGTCTTCAGAAACATTACCAATACTGTTCTAAAATCGCAACAGTAACTATAACATCATTTCTCTGCTAAACCATCGCTTTAGATAAAAGAAATATGAATGGAATGTTCATGACAATCGAATATAACTAACTATAACTCTCATTTGAGTCATATTAATCAATTATATGTTAAAATAATGAATATCAAACACTTTAAGCTAAATAAATACTGAAAATACCTTCTGAAGTTTATGCTATCAATCTATCGGACATATCATCGGGGCATGTCTCTGTCTTGGATTAAACCAACAAATCTCATAAACAATTGTGAACCTCCGGCAAAGATGTAACACAAGATGACAGAAAAATCCCAAAATAGAGTCTCAAATCCTCATATCAACTGTTTTAAATCCTTAAAGATATAAGGAATCAACCAAAATTAGCTAATAAAAATCAGAGCACAATATCAACAAAATAAATCATTAAAACTCAAAATTAATCGAGTACTTACAACAGTGATTGTAGCAGAAAATCCATACAACTGAAAATTAGGGCACAATATTAACAAAATAACCCTCAAAACGATGACCAACTGAGAAAGCAACTTCAAAAATTGGTGTAGGATTGAAAAATACCTAGGTTTTTGGTTCGGGATGGACAGACAACCTTGGCCGGAGAGAGAGTGAGATCTCAATGTAGAGAGTGAGATCGGTCAGATCTGAGAGAGAGAGAGAGAGAGGGGGGAAGAAATTTGGGGGGAGAAATTTTTCTAAGAGATTTTCATTTGCGTGGGTGCATTTGAGCGGGGTTTTGAGTTTTGGGGGTGATTTTTAAAAAAAATATATCACTTTTAAAATATTTAATGAATATTAGTAACACTTAAATTAGATTACTAACGGTATTTTATGACGATAAATATTAGTGCTAAAATATTGTTAGTAATAAAAAAAATAGTCTGTTACTAAAAGAGTGTTTTGGTGTTGTGAAAGGTTATCTGAGATAACATGTCCATCTACATTACATAATATAGTACCCATTAAAGTCATATATAAATATTTAAAGTTATTATAAAAGAAATTCCACCTTTATAAAATGTTATTAATGTATGTGTTGTTATCTCATAGCATTAATGTAGTGAGATATTTATCTCATTAATTGTATAATATTTTATTTCTCTAAAATTTCATGTTCTATCCATTTTAATATTCTCGAGACTGACTTCTTAGAATGAAATGAAGAAGCTAAGTTTCACATAAAAAGGCTAAATCATCATAATTCAGTTTTACTTGAGGAACCTACTATTAATGAATTAGTGTATGAAACTCTTTTTTAAACTTTAAAAAAAAATCAACGGATTAAGTATAAAATTTATGCAGAATCTCATAATAATAGAGTTTAAAGTATGAGTAACCATTATATAACATACATATTTTAAGCGATATTATGTGAATTATAATGCATCATTCGATATGAAAGAAAAAAATCGTTTTATTTTTTAAAACTAGAGTTCTATGAAAAATAGTTCTAAATCAATATGAGGATGCTTAAAAGACAAATCATTAAACAAACCATAATTTCTTGGATTCTTTTTCTTATATTATTTTGGAATCATTTAAAAAAAGCCCTTAATGGCCCTTCAAATATTTTTTTCTCAATTTTATCGTGACATATTTTTCTTGAGTATATAAAAGATATTTTCTAAATTTTTATGAGAATATATTTTCTCAATTATGGTGTTCTCAATGGTGGTTTGTACAATTATATTTTTGTCAATATATTTACAATAAACATAATTCTAATCCTATATCACAATGTTGAACTTCAAAGTAGCATTATTATTATAACTCTTCAATCTTATGACATAATTGAATACCAGACTCTTAATAGACTAGGTTGTATTTTGGTTATCACTTATGAATCTGGATACTCATGTTTGAGCTCTTAAGATTTTATAACTTTAGAACTATCTATGTGGCCCAAGTGGGAGATTATAGTCCTTAGATAGTGGACCTACATTGATCATGTCAATTATAAAAAAATAAGTCAAACACAATAATGTCGATATCGCCATGAAAGTTATTCACGCGAAAATGAATACATATGATTTGAAGTCTATTATATAAATTACACTTTACTTACAAAATTTGACATGATTGAATGATTGGGAATGTCTACTACATGCATAGATTTACAATCCACTAAAAGAATTGAAGTTTAGAATTATGTCTACACTTTCAAGAGGGTATAGTAATTACTTCTGAAATTGAAAATATCAAATGTCAAATTCTTTAAAGAATGGTTAAATTAGTGGGAGTATCAAATCACCTAATATGGTTATAAAATAAGTTAAGAGAGTCATGTCCTTCCCTTAACATCCAAAGTAATTGTTCTTTTGATTGGTGGATATGAATAGTTTTAAGAAGCTCTTAAATGAGTTTACTATTCTTAATGATTATGAGATTTATCACAAGAATGTGAATTTGAGAGAAAGTAAGAAAATATTCGATTTTATTTTCACATGTTTTAAAATTATAATGCCATCAACTTACCAAAATAAAGTTTAGAATCGCATTGAATTATCCAATGGATATGTTAAAGTCAAGTGTAAATGCATACTTAAGCTTAAACACGACCCTGGTGCTAATCAATGACATAAGTCTAGACTTATGATAAAAGTTTTCATTACGAACAGAGAAAGGGGTATAAATAAACATTTTCACCTATATCTTAAAATGTGGAATTTTATAGCTTTAGTAACTTTAGTTTATTAAGAGTTACATTTAGTGTGAAAGCTTATGAGAGTTTAAGAAAAGAATTGTATATGTTTGACAAATCACTATATAAACTTATGTCACTTTCCCATCAATGGTATTTTAAAAATACTTTATGTATTTTGATCAGTATATATATACCTTGAATTCAGTGGGAGTAAATTTATATATTTATGGGATTTCTCTTATTAATGAATGATAGATTAGAGAAATAAAATATTTTAAGAGTATGAAGTAATTGAGACACCCCGCCTAATAAAATACCGGGCGATCACTCCTATATCAAATTATAACAGGAGTCTCATATGGATCATTCTTAGCATCACTGTCGAAAATCCATTTAATTACTAATAACCTATTAGGCCGGTGTTAAAATTTTAATTTTACTACTCTTTTTAACAACTGTAAATAAAACATCCACACAGTCTTGCGTAAATGAAAATGAAATGAAATAAAATAACCGAACACTCGATCAAAATATACAACCATATCGAATGTTGTACTCAAGAATAAATAAATGCAATTAGACCATTGGCCCGAATGTGTATACAGTACCTCCTATCTAGATTACAAGGATAGAAGCATCTACTGAGAATCCTGCACGCATCCACAACTGCTGCAGCTGACGTCTGACTCGAAAGATGTGTCATCCAGGTGTTCCTGTGTCTGGACACCTATATATATATATATATATATATAGCAAGAAAGGAAAAGTAGATAAACGGGTCAGAGCCCGATTTGTGAAAATATTTAGCAAGTGCATAAATACTTTATTTTTGAAAATATGTTTTATCTCATATTTAAATTGGTATCGCACTCACATGAGATACCCCTCACCTCTCCACTAAGAGTGCACTCCTAGCGCATTTCTCTAAACCTCCTAGTCAAGCTACCCTGCTAAACTAGTCTATTACCCAACCACTATCAATCCTAGATAGTCCAAGTAATGTACTAAGGGCTAAACTTCTCCCCAGTCTCAACACTAAGCCATGTTCGTGCGTGGGGTGTCTCCCAAAGCGAAATCCAAACAAGGAACCCCCCCCCCCCCCGATACACTACTATTCGTCAAGGTCGATCGTCGAGATCCGCCAGTCCCTCAGTACAGAATATATATATCTATATATATACGCATACAATAAATCTTAATATAAGAGCACTAAGGATTAAACTTCTCCCCAGTCTCAACACAATACCATATTCGTGCGTGGGGTGTCTCGCAAAGCGAAATCCAAACAAGGAACCCCCTCCCCCAATACACTACTATGCGGTAAGGTCGATCGTCGGTATCCATTAGACCCTCGGTACTCGATTCATCCATTTATATATACATATTACCATATACATCCGGATCTATCTGCCGGACTAAGGATTCATATACAAAGTATTTATCAATACTTTTCATTTTTCTTAAAACTTTTCATTTCCCTTCTCATATCCAGGAAATGTATAGAAAAGCCAATTCATTATCATGAATTGCTTTAACAAATCATATAACTTTTTAAAAGCCAGTTTTATTCTCGTAAAAATGTTTTTCCGTTTCAAAATATCCCATTTCCCTTTTTATATCCAGGAAATGTACCCAAAGCCATTTTCATTATCATGAAAATGCTTTGATCATATCACATGCTTCCACTTCCCTTATTCCATCCGGGAAGTGTTACCGACGCCAAAACATTTATTCCATTTCCCTTTTTCCATCCAGGAAATGTAAATTAAAGCCAATTTATTATCATAAATTACTTTAACAAATCTAAGACCGCCCCTCCGGGTTTTCCCACTGGACTGTGACACCTCGACTAATTAAATACCGGGTAGCTACTCCTTTATTAAATTAATACAAAATGCCAAGTTGGTCCAGTTAATAGCATTACTGTCGAAAACATTTTTAATGATTACTAACCACCTAGTATTTAAAAAGTAAGTTGCCAAATTTTAAGTTAAGTTTGATTAACATGCAATAAAAGAATAATGGAAGAACAACACAATCCGTTCACCATAACAAAGTAATGAAATAACCAACAAATAGTAATAAGTCCGGAGGAAAACTCCTCACAACAATCCCACAACTGAAAATAATATGACAAGTCTGAATCCTGAATTAATTACATGCTAGAAGTCTGAATAACTGAAATAAATGAAATGTCTCTAAAAGAAATGGGCGACATGCCCTACAACTGATAAATGCTGAATATAGAGTCAAGATAGATGAAGCGTTTACAAGCAAAGTCCTGTAACTCCCACGAACAGCTACAGCTCGTCACCTGAATGAGGATCCTACGCATGGTTTCCTTGTGGCTGGGCACCTAAAATGGTTTTTACAAAAATAGATTTGAAAGCAAATGGGTCAGAGCCCGAAAGTGGAAATCATTTTAAAAACAGCAAGTGTTTTAATAACATTAAAACATTAAATGCAAAATACATGTTAGGACGTGCACTCACATGAAATTCTCACCTCTCGACTACATGTGCACTCCTAACGTACCATACCCATCTAAATAACATACATATCTAACCAATCCGTAATAAGTTATACCTCTTACTACTCGATTCCCATATCACATTCTAGCGTTGCCAATTAAATAGAGGGCTTTACTTAAACTCAGATTCTCAATTTGTAATGCAATTCACTATCGGTTAACCCGTTATGTTTTCTCAAAACATTACCATAATTATATTCACAATACCAACATGAAAGTTTCAATTAATTAAGTGTATATTATTCACGTCATAAATATACAATACAAGCACCCCGAGGTTAAGTTGCGGTGCACACATACTCTGCTATCCATCCCGGTACATCACGTACATAAGGATCATGCATTCCGAATCTCTCAGGAATCGTTCTCAGATAACAACAATCACAAACAATGGAGGCGAACACAGTCACATCACATGGGTCACGCACATACTTGCGCTCCCACGATCAGCAGACTTATTAACATCCCAATAAGTCCTTCTATGACCTATATTCATCGAGGTACCAATCTAAATCCGGGCAACACAAGGATTAGAGGGCCCTAAGCAAACGTAAACCTCCCGTGATAGCAAGTATGGTAGGTATGTCATACACAAAATCATATACATGTACTAAGTAAGCACACATCTTAGTAATCACCATAATTTATATGCGGTACACTTCTCATTCTCGTACCTACGTATAATGTTACACAATTTACATATTCCCGATTGATACAATTATACAAACCATTAATTGTTCTCACGTCGTAATAGACACTCACGTCCTAAACCATAATTTCCATTTGGTTCGAATCACTCTTCTAGGTTTTACTCCTCTATATATCTCAAATTTCCCAAATATATCAATTAATCAACAAGGAAGTGTTATCTCTACATATAAACAAGGTTACGGGACACTCGGGATCAAAACAGGCTAAAAAGCCTAAACTATCAACTCGTTAGAAGTCTCGTTCAAACGAGGCTGTTCGAACGAGAGTTCGTTCGAACGAACTGGGCCTTCTAACGAGATCTCGTTCGAACGAAAGTCATCGAACGAACATCCCTCTCGTTAGAAGCCAAACTGTCAACTCGTTAGAAGCTCGTTCGAACGAGCTCGTTCGAACGACCTGGGCAGGTCTTCTAACGAGTGGCCAGATTTGAGCCCAGATTTTCCCTATATCGTTTTTCCAACTTTTCTTCTTCTCCAAACTCATCTAAACATCAATCCAACAATCATTCATGGGTTCTAATCATTCCTAAACATACTTAGGTCATATATTAACGTTTATATAGGGCCAATTCTTCCTAAACATCATTGAATCATCAAATCCCTTCATTTATCCCCAAATTACATGAACATGAACCCTAAAATTTTACAATCACCAATGGGTATAATTAAATTCGTTTTTGTTATGAACAAGGTGTATTTCCATCAGAATAATACTCCTAACACAATTCTACATGCAATCCTTTCATCAAAATATAAAGTTCTAATTCCAATTAATGGGTTTTTATCAAACTCCCAAGAACAATACCAATTCTGTCAATTTCCTACACATGGAAGAAACATTCTTTGTAATAAACGAAATTAAACCACTTGCCTTATGTGTATCTCTGATTTTGATGTCGAATTGATGGGTGGTTCTCTCTCTCTCTGCAGAATTCTCCTCTCTTCTCTCTCTACAAGCTTTCTTCTCCAAGGTGACAATGGTGGCTAGGGTTTGCCTTAGGAACTTTTGGGACTAATTCTAATAACCCCCGTAGCCCATTAAGTTATTAGTGGGTTTAGTGGGTAATTTCCAAATAAGATATTAATTTCCTAATTTTCGTGGGTTTTAATTCCCAAAAATCTAAAATTCCCAAACTACCCTTATACGTTGCCGGTATGGCCTAAAAATGCCCCGGGACCCAAACTAAACCCCCGGCTAGTGTTTTCTGACTATTTCGACCCTTCCGGACGCGTCGGCGCACTCAAAACGACCATACGATTAATAGAAATAAAATTCACTTTTATAATTAAATAATTATATTCCTGACGCGATTGTCACACGCGTCTCAACAAAATTTCCAAATTGCCGTATTTCAATCTCACGACAAATTTCATATTCAATATTCATATATAATCATATATGTACATTATAATCAAATACCAACTCGCATCTCGCTAGTATTTTAATCCGGATTAATTTTCAATTAATACACATTTAATTCAATTGATCCCATAAATAAATATCATAAAAATACGGGGTATTACATGGACGTGCCCCTAAATGGCTATCATCTTCCAGGGCCTATCAAACAAGACAACCTGGGAACCTACCAACGTCGGGAAGCGGCCATATGCCTGCGGGAAAGTCAAGACCACACCCAAAATCTCCTAACCAGCGCAGTAACAATAATCGCCCATATGGCCTATAGGACTATATCCACTCTGCATTCATTAGCTAGGGGGCATCCCCATACGCACACAACTTCCCTTATGATAGCGATTTAGGGAGGTGTGTAATCATAATTTATTAATTATGAAAATCATTTATCTTTTTCCATTTTGAAAACATTCATATTTTATTTTCAAAATCATTTATCTCAAATTATATATATACTTGAATCACATAGTATACATATACCATATATTCCTCCTCAAATATATATAAATGGCCATATTTGACAATTTCATCTAGCGACGATCAAATAATCCCAAAGATTCTCTCAAAGAATCAAAATCATGCATTCATCTACGCATGATACTAAACCCAAAGTATTCCCAAGCATTCATTAAATCTATACCCCAGATCGCACACTAAATTAATCCGAGGTTCCTTATTTCATCTCGGGGTTTATTCACCCTCAATACCATTATCTAGGAGTCCTAATATCATATCTAGAATCCCCGATAATAATCTCCAAAACCATAGTTTAAATCTCCCTAAACTTTAAAAGGAGAAGACCTCAAAAATCTGCCAGTATCGAATCGGTTTGGCCTGTTCGAATCGATTCGCAGGGTACCGAATCGATTCGGCCTGTCTGAATCGATTCGAAATGGTTCTACTTTCAAACTGTCTCTTACCGAATCGATCCGACCTATCCGAATCGATTCGGGTTGTCCGAAAATTTTAATTCTGCTTAGGGCTTTATATATAACCCAAAACCCAAAATTTAATCCACTCATCATTTAAACTATAAGTCGGATTTATTCCTACAAACCCAAAGTTTTCATCTCTCATCAAATCCTTTAGACGTCTTAACATTATTTTTGGGAACCCCTAATATTTATCTCCAAATAATCCTAGCGTTAGTTTAGGATAACTATTTCGATCTCGGACAACTTTCCGTAGAAAAATCACTATAAATCCAAAAAAAATCAAAAAAATACGCGGTCAGCACCCATGCGACCGCGTCGAAGAGATCTACAACTTTCATTTTTTGACCAAGAGCCGAATAGATTCTCCCTGGACGAATAGATTAGGTTAAGATGCAGGTCACTATTCATTATCTTTAAAAAAAATTCCAAACCTCCATTATTCTCCATTTTTGTTGTTTCTAAGATCATCCAACAACTCAATAATCATCTAATCTATGTTTTACAACTAACACATCAATTTATTTGGGGTATTAAACTATTTCTCTTAGATTTAAACCCTAAAACCATTAAAGCCCCAACTTATGATTTCAACCCATTTCAATCCATTTCTTCACTCCATTTACATAGATTTAACACTAGAAATCATTAAGAGTTTACATTACATCAATATGTAAACTCATATCCAAACTTTCCCCAATTTATTTTAGGGCTCTACCAACTATGATATGAAATAAATGCATAATTGAAATAAAGCAAGTAAACACTTGCCTGGAGGATGAAATCCGATGACCTCGAGACGAATCCCGCGGAGTTTGGCCGGAGTTTCCCCCTTTCTCCTCTTTTTTCCTCCTCCTCTCCTCTCCCTCTCTCTCTCTCTCTCTCTCTCTCTCTCTCTCTCTCTCTCTCTCTCTCTTCCTTCTTTTCTCTTTTCTTTCCTTTTCTCTTTCTATCCCTATCTCTTGACTTATAAGGGAGAAAAATAAGGGTTTAACCCTTTAAACCCCAAAAACGACTCGTTTACTCAATTACGAGCCCTTTTTAACTCCAAAATTCCCCGAAACTCAATTTCGACAATCGAACACTCTTTTTCGACTATCTCAGACATTCCGAGACTCACGGCGCAGTCAAAATTTCCATCCGAGGTACTTGACCGCAAATCACTATTCTAACCCAAAATAACTAAATGCGAGTTTTCTAATCAAATCTTACCTCTTTTGTCGCTTTACTCCATGGCGACATATAATTAAAATATTTCGACCTATTTAGTCCCAAAAATAATTACAACACCCATCGAAAATCATCTAATCCTCAAAAATCCCAAAAATTACTATTTCGAGAAATTCTCCAAATTGCCGATTTATATTTAATTATGGGATTTAATTGTCTCCAAAAGGACGGGTTGTTGCATACTCCCCCCCCCCCCCTATAACAGAAATTTCGTCCTCAAAATTCGGATACAACCTACACCACATATCCTAGAATCGCTCCACATCCTGATACCTCAAAGGGGAACGATACTAACCCAATGGTTCCCAACCATATACCGTACTACTACCACAGTCATAAAGTGACTCCAACATCGTCACATCGCACTAATCATTACTAGAGTCTCACGGCATAAACTTTAAATTTATATACTACGCCCCTTCTATCTCAAGCGGTATATAAACCAACTTACTAAGGTGCTCATACACCTTTCTAACCTGTGCACATCTGCACATCCATAGTGAACGTCTGACACGTAACACTCTCTCCCAATAAGGGTCTCCTTTACTCGGTGTAGTACTCACATATGGATCCTCCCAACCCGCTAAATTCAATTCTCCTAACCTCGGCGCCACTAACTCTACTAAACTTACATCCTAATACTGCTACGGTCTATGATATGTCCTACCTACGCGAAACTAGTATAATCCTAAGTATATCCCTAGTACCCAAGGCCTCTCTCAACTTTCGACATTTGCTCGGTTTCATGCATGGGACGTCTCGCCGAAGCAAAATCCAAATAAGGAACCCTCCCGTTACATTACTCCCTCGCGTAGTCGGTCATCGAGATATAGCGAACTAAGGCACACCAGCGGGACGTCCGAAATCCTACCTCGCTAACCTAAAAATGCATTCCTACTATTCTATCCTTCCGCCCATACGAAAGGAAACCTAACTAATCGAAGTGCCCAATCTCTGTAAAAGCACTACGTACATCATACCCAAAACATAATTCATCAAAGTTTGCCTTTTCATTAAGGCCTGACTATTTCCTCAAATCAATTTCTCCAAGTCCTACTCCACCCATTTACTTGTGGTGAGAGAACCACTTTAGTGTTTTTCCATAGCACAATATTCCCATAAGCATACCATCATCAGATGGCTCATAGTCTATAGCGGTTCATCCACACTATGAGATTTTTCCGCAAAACCAAAATCCTTGCATCCTATAACAGCTCTCCACTCCCGACGCAGTTAAGAGTCATGTGTGGATTGTCTCGCAAAGCGAAATCCAAACAAGGAACCCCTCCACACATTAACACTTGACCTCGTCGGTCATAGAGTTTCGTTATTTTAAACATGCAATCGGGATAACCCTATCCCTTATCTTAACAAAAAGGTGATCTGAACTCCTATCTCTAACTAAGAGTCACACCACCCTGCGCTCGCACAAATTTTAAGTCCTTGCGCAATTAATAATGAGCTTAAACTTACAGCTCAACAATAATCCTGTGGCCTTAAATCATATCTATACGGTCGCCATATACTCAAATCACAATAATGAAACCTCTGCTCATTGAAGTTCCATCTCTGCACATAATAAAAGCGAACTCAACTTGTATCCAGGTGAGAAATCGCAACAACAACCCGTTCCACCCTAGAACTGCGGACACAATAGTCTTGCCATCATTAGCCTGCTATCGCTCCGATCAACCAATAACATTATATACTCACCATATCACCATACTCGTATAGACATATAAGACGAGTATCACAACCCAAATATATATATATATTCAATATATCTACACATGCCTCTATGGCGAATGAAGGAAAATAAAACTCCGCTATCGCGGACAACACATAGACATACATGATATAATGTTATCAATACCGCCACAAAACTCAAAATTACACACACGAGTCTAGGGCTAACTAATACCGCGACTTTATCTAGCCACGCTAATTATACCTCCTTACAATTATCTTACTAGTCCCCTTAACATCTCCGTTAAAAGGAAACTCCACTACGAGCTTCAACCTTATAGCTCCAACTAAGCCCCACTTCCTGCCGCCATCCAAGCCCCGCACACGATTATCAAACGAGCGAGCAAAAGATCACTGTAATCTTATAATATGGCAGGAGAACAAAATCTCATAAGAGAAATCAACAATCCTAATCCTGAGGCTTTATAACAAATCGAGAGCAACGCTGAAAGCGTAGTACGTCCATACAGATTCCTAAGGACACTAGAACATGATGCTCTGATACCATCTGTGACACCCCGCCTAATAAAATACCGGGTGATTACTCCTATATCAAATTATAACAGGAGTCTCATATGGATCATTCTTAGCATCACTGTAGAAAATTCATTTAATTACTAATAACCTATTAGGCCGGTGTCAAAATTTTAACTTTACTACTCTTTTTAACAACTGTAAATAAAACATCCACATAGTCTTGCGTAAATGAAACTGAAATGAAATAAAATAACCGAACACTCGGTCAAAATATACAACCATATCGAATGTTGTACTCAAGAATAAATAAATGCAATTGGACTATTGGCCCGAATGTGTATACAGTACCTCCTATCTAGATTACAAGGATAAAAGCGTCTATTGAGAATCCTGCATGCATCCACAGCTGCTGCAGCTGACGTCTGACTAGAAAGATGTGTCATCCAGGCGTCCCTGTGTCAAGACACCTATATAATATATATATATATATATATATATATATATATAGCAAGAAAGGAAAAGTAGATAAACGGGTCAGAGCCCGATTTGTGAAAATATTTAGCAAGTGCATAAGTGCTTTATTTTTGAAAATATGTTTTATCCCATATTTAAATTGGTATCGCACTCCCATGAGATACCCCTCACCTTTCCACTAACAGTGCACTCCTAGCGCATCCCTCTAAACCTCCTAGTCAAGCTACCCTGCTAAACTAGTCTATTACCCGACCACTATCAATCCTAGATAGTCCAAGTAATGTACTAAGGGCTAAACTTCTCCCCAGTCTCAACACTAAGCCATGTTCGTGCGTGGGGTGTCTCCCAAAGCGAAATCCAAACAAGGAACCCACCCGATACACTACTATTCGGCAAGGTTGATCGTCGAGATCCGCCAGTCCCTCATTACAGAATATATATATATATATATATATATATATATATATATATATATATATATATATATATACGCATACAATAAATCTTAATATAAGAGCACTAAGGATTAAACTTCTCCCCACTCTCAACACAATGCCATATTCGTGCGTGGGGTGTCTCGTAAAGCAAAATCCAAACAAGTAACCCCCCCCCCCCCGATACACTGCTATGCGGCAAGGTCGATCGTCAGGATCCATTAGACCCTCGGTACTCGATTCATCCATTTATATATACATATTACCATATACATCCTGATCTATCTCCCGGACTGAGGATTCATATACAAAGTATTTATCAATACTTTTCATTTTTCTCAAAACTTTTCATTTCCCTTCTCATATCCAGGAAATGTATAGAAAAGCCAATTCATTATCATGAATTGCTTTAACAAATCATATAACTTTTTAAAAGCCAGTTTTATTATCGTAAAAATGCTTTTCCATTTCAAAATATCCCATTTCCCTTTTTATATTCAGGAAATGTACCCAAAACCATTTTCATTATCATGAAAATGCTTCGATCATATCACAAGCTTCCACTTCCCTTCTTCCATCCGGGAAATGTTACCGAAGCCAAAATATTTATCCCAATTCCCTTCTTCCATCCAGGAAATGTAAATTAAAGCCAATTTATTATCATAAATTACTTTAACAAATCTAAGACCGCCCCTCCGGGTTTCCCCACTAGACGCGCCCCTAAATGGCTATCATCTTCCAGTGCCTATCAAACAAGACTGCCTGGGAACCTACCAACGTCGGGAAGCGGCCATATGCCTGCGGGAAAGTCAAGACCACACCCAGAATCTCCTAACCAGCGCAGTAACAATAATCGCCCATATGGCCTATAGGACTATATCCACCATGCATTCATTATCCAGGGGGAATCACCATACGCACGCAACTTCTCTTATGATAGCGATTTAGGGAGGTGTTGTAACAACCCACGTAATTTTGGGCTATTTTAATTAATTTCTAGAAAATGGAGGAAAATAAAGTTTTTGATAAAATTATTTTTATTGCTAAAATATGTTGATTATTATTTTTAAAGGCGCGAATTTCAAACGGTTTCGAAAACGGAGTTAAAACGGATTTTAAAATTATTTTTAAATGTTTTTAACTCTTGGAGTTGTTTTGACTTCCAACTCTTCATTTCTTTGCCTTATTTAAAGGAGTCTTTTGGATTCCAACTCTTCATTTCTTTGCATTATAAAAGGAGTCATGGGCAACCCTTTTTAACCTACTTTTGTCGCAAATTTTGGCAGCAAATATATTTTATATTCCTCTTCTTTTTATATACCCATTGGCCCTTGAGATTTGTGAGTTCCAACCTTAGATTAGAGGTGTTCTTGGGGCTATTTTTTTGGAGATTCTTGGAGGAGCTTTTGTAGATCTTTTGTGTTGATCTTGAGGATATGATCATTGGTTTCTCATCATGGTTTGAGGTATGGGGTTTTACACAATATGCTCCTTAAATCTCGCGAGTGTCATTCTCTTTGAATTCTTGTTAATTGAACTCATATTTGAATTGATAAATTCATTGGAATATGGAAAATAATTGTTGAAATTATTTTGATTCATGTGGTATCATTATATTGTTTATGAGCACGTTGTCATGAGATTTTAATATGGCACGGAGGTTGGGCACCCGCCAAAATTCCTGTTTCCCGGGCTATGGCTTGATAAAGCATATACGAATGTGGTGAGGCCTGGTGACCCATTGATGTGTTGTTGAGAAATTATAATGATGAAATTCTATTGAGATTTGCATATTCGTACTCGTGTTGTTACGTTTTATTCATCGTTAATATATTTATTGAGCATCTTTCCTGTCGTATTGTGTACTTCCCCATATTTTCTTTTAGTGGCAGGTTAGCGCGGATTTTGGGGTGCTATGGAGATTGATTTTAGCGAGGATTTTTTGGGAAAGATTTGTATTATTTTGATGTATAGAGCTTTGGAGATTTGTATTTTTATTCGAGTTAGATAGTTGTAATTTTAATTCGATAGACTTATTGTAATTTAAGAGATTGAGATTAGTGGATTTATATTATTGTGAGTTTATTTAGATGCTCTATACTTTGTGATTTGTGGATTTGGATTTATTTTATGGCATTAGCGCTCCGTTCGCTCTCCCCGGGCGGGCGGGGTGTTATAGGTGTGTTATCATAATTTATTAATTATGAAAATCATTTATCTTTTTCCATTTTGAAAACATTCATATTTTATTTTCAAAATCATTTATCTCAAATTATATATATACTTGAATCACATAGTATACATATACCATATATTCCTCCTCGAATATATATAAATGGCCATATTTGCCAATTTCATCTAGCGACGACCAAATAATCCTAAAGATTCTCTCAAAGAATCAAAATCATGCATTCATCTACGCATGATACTAAACCCGAAGTATTCCCAAGCATTCATTAAATCCATACCCCAGATCGTACACTAAATTAATCCGAGGTTCCTTATTTCATCATGGGGTTTATTCACCCTCAATACCAATATATAGGAGTCCTAATATCATATATAGAATCCCCGATAATAATCTCCAACACCATAGTTTAAATCTCCCTAAACTTTAAAAGGAGAAGACCTCAAAAATCTGCCAGTACCGAATCGATTCGGCCTGTCCGAATCGATTCGAAATGGTTCTACTTTTAAATTTTCTCTTACCGAATCGATTCGGCTTGTCCGAAAATCCCAATTTTGCTTAGGGCTTTATATATAACCCAAACCCCAAAATTTAATCCATTCATCATTTAAACTATAAGTCGGATTTATTCATACAAACCCAAAGTTTTCATCTCTCATCAAATCCTTTAAAGGTCCTAACATTCTTGCATACACGGTTGTATATGATGCACGCACACACGACTATGTGTAGTTACTTGGAGCATTTATATAAGCTACTGAGTTTTTCGCTCACCCTCCTATAGTTTGTTATGTTTCAGGTTTAGTGCGAGATGATATTTATTGCATGGATGGGATAGGGAGTGTCAGTAGAGGCTCTGTATATTTATTTTCAAAATTTAAATGTATCGCACTGTTTATTGTAAATTATTTTGTAAAAGGACATTTGAGATTTAATAAAATTGAGACATTCTATTCATTTTATTTATGTATTTATGTTTTCACAAATTTATTATCAATCTAAATGGTATTTCTTTATAATTTTTTTATTTATCAATATTTTTCAGTAGCACCTCCCGGGGTGTTACAAAGTGGTATTAGAGCATAGGTTATTCGTATTCTCAAGCTTGGGGTTATTTGTTCGTTAAGTTCTCCGTTGAGATAAATTTGATTTATGTTCGATCTTATTTGGGTGATGTCGAATTTTCTGTTTGAATTTAAGGTAAGAAAGTTTTAGGTGAATTTCGAGGACGAAATTCCTTTTGTAGGAAGGGAGAATGTAATACCCCATAATTTTGAGAGCATAATTATGAATATTCTATAAGATTTTAGTCGGGATATTTTATTTTAAATGAAAATATTTTTTATATTACATTTAAAAATAATTTATCTTGGTTTGAAATCGAATCAAACATTTAATTCAAATTTAAATGGCTTTTGGACATTTTGTGATGAGTTAAATATGTAAAGTAGGCAATTTGGAACTAAAGGGCAATATGGTAATATGCACTAGCTTAGGCTCCAAGATAGGGTTTGAGAGAGGGGTTATATAAGGAATATTATGGGTGATTATGAGGAAAGGGAGATGAAAAAAAGAGGCCAAAAACGAAATAAAAAGAGGTAAAAACGAGTGGAATGAGAAGAGTCAATTCGGAGTGTTTACACCTTCATTTTGATTACTTTCGGATGAGATTTGAGAAAAACTCCAAACACATACCTACCCTAATTTTTTGTGTAAAATCCAAATCTGAAGTCAGATTGCTAGTTTTGATAATGCTTGGATCTGAATTTTCTGGCTTCTCAAAATAGTTCTAAAATGGTAGATTTTAACTCTTTTGAGGCAGTTTCGTTCTCCCGTGATTAATTTTGTGTGCTACACTTATTCAATATTGATTGTATAATTATATCCATGCTATATGCTGTATTTATATGTATTATATGCTTGTATATTATATTCATTCTTGCACTCATTTTGTATGTGTTATTTTCACGTCGTGTAGTTTGGGATAATGAAACTAGTTGATTTTACGAGCATGTTGTTTATAGAAATTGGGTACAAAATATGTACACTTGATTTATGGGAATGAAATCTGAAATCTATTTGAATTAAGAGAATGATATCATGATGATTATTATTGGAGAATGCACAGGCATTTCCTTAGCCAAATCACCCACTGGACGGGGTGTGCTCTCGGCTATGATTTTGTTTATTATCCAAAGACTAGGCCATGGACCCTGGTTGGAGAGTATGCCAAGTTTTGTTATAGCGGTGATGCCATGTTTCGATGGGCCATGTACCCGAGTTATATTATTTATTTTGGGTGCCATTGGATTGTTCCGAGGATAATTAACAAGATAGTGGACGGTAGTCCATACCGTGCTGTGGGAAGTGCGGCAAGAATTTTGATACTGGGTCTTGGGTTTCGTAGTGTGCGGTGAGATCATACTTGATGATTATATTATTGGGATTTTAGTTGGAGTATTCATATTGCATACACTGTTGTATATGATGCACGCACAAACGAGTATGTGTAGTTACACTTAGAGCATTTATACGAGCTACTGAGTTTCTCGCTCACCCTCCTATAGTTTGTTATGTTTCAGGTTTAGTGCAAGATGATATTTATTGCATCGTTGGGATAGGGAGTGTCAGTAGAGGCTTTGTATATTTATTTTCAAAATTTAAATGTATCGTACTGCTTATTGTAAATTGTTTTGTAAAAGGACATTTGAGATTTAATAAAATTGAGACATTCTATTCATTTTATTTATGTATTTATGTTTTCGCAAATGTATTATCAATTGAAATAATATTGTTTTATATTTTTTTTATCAATATTTTTCAGTATAACCTCTCGGGGTGTTACGGTTTGTTTTGGCCGAGTATCCAATATTATGAAAGAGTGAGATATAATTAAATATTTTATGTAAAATGCTTTTGGACTACAATTTATGGATTATGGCTGCGAAAAATTTATTTTGGGAGTTGGAGTTGTCAACACTATTACCATGTTATTGAAATATTATAATAATAATTTCGCTACAATCTTCGTAATGAAGAAATCATAGGTATTTTAAAGAACCTAGGCACCTTAGGATATAATACCTATATGTGAACGCAGAAGTTCATTAACAACAAGTATCAGTTAAACACATTAGCATAATTGTTAACGTAGCATATCCACTAATGAATGGGCTATCACCAAAGGAAATTCATGAAATATGCAAAAATGTGGGTCTTATCTGTAGCCAATTAAGTATAAGTATTATGGATTGTTTGGTGCTTAATTTTAAACACTATACTTAATATTAATTAAACTGTATTCAGAAGATTTCAATTTTTGTCTTGCAATATAAGTTTACATGCATGTAAATTGATGAATGTGACAGAAATTGTATTTTATATAAGACATGATTGGACCATTGTTGAATAATCCAATTTATAGACCTTACTGGAGGAGTTGTTAATATTCTGGTACATGTAAGCGATCATGCTCTTGAATTAGTATATGAGCTTCATGACTCGCATTAATGATTTGTTTGATAGGTATTTATAAAAACCATCTAGGGATGACTCAAAGATTATTGCACACCTTATGATAATTATGGACCAAGTGGGAGAATGTTATAATTATTTTAAATAATAATTCAACATAATGTGCTCTATAATTATATTAATACTAAGAGTCACTTTGGTTAATAAAAGAGTACTGAAAATACCAAGAGTTAAAAGGTCTCTTGGGTATCTACCTTAATGAATGGTTGAGATAAAGTTACTGTTGGAGATTTAGGTCTTATCCCTACTTATAAATAAGTGACTAATTTTCCATTATTCAGACACAATAAGAGATAACATAATGAAGTTATAGAATCAAGGAGAGAAATCTAAATTCTCAATGAGAGTTAATTTTGAATAGTGTTTAGACTATAAAAGAAGATCTAACTGTTGGAATCTACTGAAATTGGAATATGATCTTGCCATATACAAGAGGAAGTTCTGATCCAAAATTCATCTTGATTAGAAATCATTAAGTTCGGTTGCTTTGCTAATATTTCCAATTGTGACATAATGGAGGTACGTGATTAAAATATCTTTTTGTATTCCACATAATGATTATGTGTGATACTAATGTCGATCGAAGATCCTAATGTTAAATATATAATACATAACGTTTTGTATTCTTAAAGAACAAATAACATGCATAATTGGATATTCATATGTTAGAGTTATAAGTCCATATAAAATTATTAATTAGATGTTGTTTTGATTATGTTTACATGTGATATTAGAGCTTAGGTTTCTGATATCATGATTGTCCATTAAGAGTTTTTGCCTAAAAAATCTGGAAAAAAAATGATGAAATACGAAAAAAATTAACGATAATTTTTTCTTACTCGGAATTTTACAAAATTCACGTCGTCACATGAAAATGTCATAATAAACCAAATTTATTGTAAACAATGGCCCACCCTATCTCGACGATTTGAAGTCGCTTAAACCCTTAAAAACGTATATTGATCATTTTTGGTAATAATGCCAACAGTTGGAATGTGCTAAAACTGGAACACGTTTTTTGGCTAAAGACAAGATGAAGTAATAGACTGAAGATCAATCTGATCGAACATCGTGAAGGTCGGCTACTTTGCAAATCTTTTCAATTGTGAAAATGATGGAGGTATGTGATTATAATATCATTTTATGTCCCACATAATAATTATATATGATAATCATGTTGATCTAAGATCACAACGTTAAATATATAATACATAATGTTTTATGTTATTAAAAAGTAAATAACATTTATAATTGGATATTCATGTGTTAAATTTATAGATCCATATAAAAATGTTAATTACGAGTTCTTTTAATTATGTTTACATGTGGTATCAGAGTTTAAGTTTCTGATTTCATGATTTTCCGTTAAGAGTTTTTTCCTACACAAAGAAACCAGTTGTATAAATGGATACTCATGTGTCAAATTTATAGATACATATAAAACTGTTAATTACATGTTCTTTTTATTATGTTTATAATTTGTCAATATCTCCTCAATATCATATAGAGATTAATTGCCTTTTTATCAATAGAGTTCACAGAATCTTAAGATATTTCTCTAGTGGTGAATTATATCTTCTGATAAGACCTCGTAATTGTCCTCCCAAAGCCTTGAAGGTTTAATAATCTCACTTAACCTTAAACTTATAGTAAGAACCTCTCAAAAATTGATTCCTTATAGACCATCATGACACTTTATTGATAGTGTCGTGCCATTTTTTTTATCATATTCTTGAAACCCATCTGTATATTATGCAACCTTTTATGATTAAAATAAGAATCCATTCATAGTTATTACCTCATAAATTTAATCTCCTCGAATAATATAAGAAAACATTTCAGGCAAAATATTTTTCCTACTGTTGGATATGCACAAACAATACAATCGAAACATTGTCTGGACATTCTAATCGTCCAATGTTTACCTTGTAGTTGTCAAACTCACTAATTTGGAAATTTAACATAGGTTAATTGTCTGGAATACTCAGGTATGTAAGTCATCAACATCTATTTAATGAACACTGTCTTCTCGATAAATATTCTATCAATGTAAGAGTCTAAATTATTTGAGTCTCTGAAAGTGACGACATGATCCTTGGGGAGATGAAAGGTAATGTTGGGATTAAATGACGAGGAAGAAGAAGAAGAAGAAGAAGAAGAAGAAGAAGAAGAAGAAAGAAAGAAAAGTATATTTTGGAGAAGTATTTACGTAGTTGTGAACTAACTAAAAACGGGGTGAAGTTTTTTTTTTTACATGGAAGCTTGTTTTAGCTTCCAAAGGAAGACTCCCAAAAATATAGAAAATAGAAAAATGCATAAAAGAAATCCATACACTTGGCACACTAATAACCATACCAAATGGGGTGTAAGAAAATTCAAACAAGGAATTAATTTTAATACTTCTTTTAATGCCTTTTTAAACACCCATCATTTCTCTAAGAAATTGAAACTTTTCCGTCGGTAAAGCTTTGGTGAAAATATCTACAACTTATTCTTCGGTCTTGATTACTTGATTTGAATCGCTTCATCCTCCACAGACTCTCTAATGAAAGGATGCTTGATCGTAACCTTGTTGGTGCGGCTATGGTAGACAACATTCTTTGTCATGGAAATTGCAAACTTGTTGTCACAAAGAATTGGAGAAGAATTTCCTTGATTTTCACCAAAATCCTCCAAAATTATTCTTAGCCACCTTTCTTGTGATGTTATTAATGATGCCAATACATATTAATCCCCGAAGGATGATTGCGCTACAGTTTTTCCTTCTTTGATGCCCATTAAACTGCTCGGAGCCAAGAGAAAACACATACTCGAAAGTACATCTCATGTCATTAATAGAACTAGTCTAATCATTATAAAAAAACCAAGTAAATTTGGCTCAACATTATTCTTATACATGATGCGAAAATCAAGAATTCCTTTGGATGTAACTCAATACCCTTTTTACAGGCCCTAAATGAGTTAGACGGGACTTATTCATTAACTAAGACAACAAACTAATACCATATATGATATCTGACCTCATAGCTGTGAAGTATGACAAACTTCCAACCAAACTTCTATAAAAAGATTCATTTATATCTTTGTCGCCATCTTATTTCAATAATTTTTCATTCACAACCAAATGTATTTCCACTGATTTGTAATTCATCATTTTAAATTTTTCAAAAAGGGTTTTAACATACTTCTTTTGGCAAATGAAAACACCATATTCTTATTGAGAAAATGCAATACCAAAGACATAATTTGAAAAACCCAAATCACTCATTTCATATTTTTTTTTCATCATATCATTTTTAAAATCTTCAATTATTTTTTGTATCACTACCGATGAACACCAAATCATCAATGTAAAGAGAGAAAATAAGAAAACATGTTGTCCCATTTCTTTCGATATACAAAGTTGGCTCATTTTTATTTATTTGGAAGCCTCTTTCATTCAATTATGCATTAATCTCATTATACCATGCTTGGGGAGCTTGATCCAAGCTATACAATGCCTTTTTCAACTTGTATAGCTTCTTTTCCCCACCTTTCATTACAAATCCTTGAGGTTGTTCAACATACATTTTTCTTTCAACAGACCATTCAAGAATATATATTTTACATCATTTTGATATAAAAACCAAAGTTTTGGGGTGGCCATGGAATAAGATGTCTAATTATGCCAAGAATTGTCATGGGTGCAAATATCTCTTGAAAATAAATTCTGGGTTGTTGAGAATACCCCTAATCTACAAGTCATGATTTGTTCTTTTGGATTGAGCCTTTCAGATTAAACTTTGTTTTGTAAATCCACTTCACACTAATGACCTATTTGTTTTTAGGCCCAACCACCAAATCCCAAGTCTTGTTCTTCTCAGTAACTTTAATTTCTTTTTTCATTCCAATCTTCCAGACTGCTTCATTTTTTTGAGCTTCTTCAAAGGTCTCTGGTTAGGCTACATAAAAATTACAAGAAGCATACACATAATTTAGGCTTCTCATTCTTTTAGTAATTCAATTTGGAGATGAGGAGTTAGAGTTTGATGGAGAATTTGAGGATGAATGTGTACTTGCATTTGGACATGCATTTAGAGACATTTAAAGAGCTTCTACATCTTCCTATTTATCTTCTTCACCACTTTGTGATTTTCCATTAAGGGTGACAACTTATGGTTCGGATTTTTTTAATTTTTAATCCCTAAAGGCTTTGTCATCAAAGATCATATCTATACAGAAACTCACTTTGTTCCTATTCACGATAAAGAGTCCATATCCCTTTCATTTTGACATATATCCCATAAAAATGCATTTTCACTACTTTTATCAAGCTTGTGTCTCACTTCTTTAGGGATATAAGCAAAGAAAATACAACCAAACACCCTAGGATTCACAGATAGTTTTCTTTCACTCCATGACTCAAATGGAATTAGGTCATTCAGGGCCTTTGTATGCCATTTATTCATCAAGTACACAATCATATGCACAGCTTCAACCCCAAAAAGTATATGGCATCCCTTTCTCATATAATATGGATTTTTTCATTTCCTCAATGGTTATATTTTTCAATTTTATCATTCTACTTTGTTGTGGAGTGTACCTAACCGTTAGTTATCTTTCCATGCCATTATTATCACAAAATTTATCAAACCCCTTAGATTTGTATTCTTCACCTCTATTACTTCTCCAAACTTTCAAGTGTGACCACTTTGTCTTTTAACTAGTTTGTGAAATATTCTTAAAATAGCATAAACATTTAATTTTTATTGTATAAAATACACCCAAGTCATTCTTGTAAAATAATTAATTTAGGTGATGAAGTATTCATTACCGACATGAGAAGTGTTCTTCATTGGTTCACACAAATCGATATGAATAAGCTACAATGGTTCTTTAGCTCTCCATGCTCATTCAGAAAAGGCTCTCGGTTGTGCTTTCTAAGAGAGAACCCATCACAAAATCCATTTACATCTTGGATGCTTAACAACCCATAAACCATGCCTTTTGTTGAATTTGCATCATGCTTTGAAAATTCAAGTGCCCATATCTTTAATTCATTAACCATGTGTCATCAACAACATTCATCTTTATGGACACATTATTTAAGTTTCAAAAAGCTAGAGGGAAACATGTATTCTTTTCCATCTTGATTTTTTCCATAACTTGGCTTCTCCCCCCTTTGTCAAAAATCTTACATGAGTCTTCTTCAAAGAGAATAGTGTACCCATGCTCCCCAAGCTACCCAACACTCAACATATTTTGCTCCAGATATAGAACTAGTAACACATCTCGAATATACTTTATTACTTTGCCCATCTCCCATTGTTTGGAGTAAGGCACCATTCCCCATCCTCACTTTATAATTCAAAGATGCATCCTTAGTGATCAAAATATTTTGGTCTCCAGTCATGTGATTACAACACCCACTAAACCATAAATTCATTTATTTTCTCTGATGCACTTCCACAAGTAAAAGATATGTTCCCATAACTTTCTTATTCTTCGATGAAGTTAGCTTGTTGGTTGTTCTTGATTCAATAGTCTTTTTGAACATGCCTGAATTTCTTACAATTGTGACATTGTGGCTTTCCCCAAAGCCAACAATCTTTATCAATAATGCTACTTTTCTTGAAAATACTACACTTTTGTTGAGTGAAAATTTAATTACTTTCTCTTCTTTCCAAAATATTTCTATTGCTTCCTTGAGTATTTATTCCTCTTTCGCTTCTATATCCTCCACCTTTATAATATTCATTCTTGGGTCGATTAAAAATTGGTTTGACCCTAACCGTGAGCTTAGATTGAAAGGCGCTATCAACATATTTTTCAGAGTGTCTACTCAACCTTTTCTTATATATTTTAATGGAACTCATCAATTCTTCACTCAAAAGAGTTTATTTGTTTGGTATCTTCAATAATATGATCATATTTTCAATAATTCCTTAGTCTCAAATTTGTTCTCCATATGTTTTCAATTGATTCACAATCTCCATTAATCTAGAGGATTAATCTTTCAATAATTTCACATCCTTCAATTTCATATTCTCAAATTCTCTTCTTAAGGACTGAATTTTCATAGCCCTTACGTGAAAAGTAACTTTGAACTCCTTTTGTATAATATATCAAGCCTCATTTTCTTTGTTTGCATTGATTATTCTTGAAAATATTGTATCAGATACCTCTTGTTAGACTATGTTTACGAATTTTTCATCCTTGTCCTTGTGCTCCTTTAACTTTTTCTTTTTAAGAATCCATCAAAGTTGTTATATCCTTGGGTTCATCAAACCCATCTTCAAAATACTCCCACAAATCAAACAAAAGGAAAATAGTTTTCATTTTTACAAAGCAGAAATCGTAGTTCTCTCCATCAAAGATCGAAAATGAGGGTTATTATGTTTGGTTGATTGAGCTTGCCAAAAATATCTTCACTTTTCGTCGAATTGATTTCTAGCAAAGAAATCATGCCCAACTCTTGTTAATCTGGACAAAGTTCGGACACCACTATGTTGGGTTTAAATGAAAATTATATTGTAATAACAAAAGAAGTGAAGAAGAAAACAAAATATATATACGAGAAGTATTTACGTAGTAGTGAACTAACTGAAAACATGGGTGAAGTTTTTTTTTTCATGTAGAAGCTTGTTTCAGTTTCCAAAGGAAGATTTCCAGAAATATAAAAAATTGAAAAAAAGAAATAAAAGAAGGTCATACACTTGTCACAATAACAACTATACAAGACTGGGGTAAGAAAAGTCAAACAAGGAATTATTTTCAATGGGTAAGATATTTTTCATCGACACTCTGATACTGTACGTAAAAATGATATATTCTCCGGGATGATTCACATGATGGTAGATAGAGATAATCCAAATATGATTTGATTTCATCGACCTATAAGACTTCTTCATTATCATTCCTTTATGTTCTCATCATGGTATCCCCGAGTACAATTGTAGTTTTACTCCGGAAGTTATTCACAAAATTATATAGTTACTTTATTAACATAAAATTATTGTACCATTCAACATTTATATGATTTTGATATTTAACAACAAAGTCAAGATTACGTGGAACTAAAAGTCTATTAGAAAGTTTCACACCCATTTTTTCAACAAAATTTTTGCTAGAACTTCGACTACATATTAGGAATCCATTGTCATCTAGTGTCGTACGACTAAAGGATTTTTTGAGGAAGTGTTTTGAGAAACTTGCCTTTGCCATACATGGCGACTTGCTGTTGGTGTGTCCGCATGGTGTGTGAATAATGAATTGGGATATAATATTTTACCAATGGGGTCATTCTTACAATCTGGTCTTTCAGAAATATTATTTTTTTAACTCAGCAGGTGTCGTATGTTTATCATGAAAATGAGGAATATAATTATATCTGCCGAGATGCCTCTTTTTGGAATTATATTGTGTATATAGATGTAAGAATAATGGTTTATATCTATTTTAACATCATGTAATTGAGGGTAGGATGATTATTAATATATTTATCACTGTAATATTCTTTTATTTCAAATGATATGTATGCACATGTCAATACTTTACTAAAATTTCTTCATTTTATTATCTTATTAGACAACAAATATCAATTTTTAATTCTCTAAAGACTATATCAGGTCTTTCTTCAGGCTTCTAAATAAAAATTGTACTAAGAAAATTATGTATTTACGGTAATTTAGGAATTTTCATGATGGAGATGAATAAATCAATATTACCAAATCATAAACAGAAAGCCATAGTATTTTGGAAGTTCTGAGCATGTATCGTGGACAAACTGCAAAATAAAATAAAAAATATGCACGTTTCCCAATAGATGATGGCCTTAAGAATCCTTGTAGGATAATATCTCATATTCCTTTATATAATTTGTCTCGTATTGAGGTTGGTTTGTTCAAACCTATCACGTCCTTTCGTCTTTTATTCATCTACCACATATTGTTGGAATAATATTCCTCCTCACAATGTAGTCTGTGCTTGATTTGTTCTTGGTTGCAACTGGTATGCTTAATGGTATCTCATAGTGATACAATTCCTTAAGTATGATGCTTTCCAGTGTCTGAAAAGTCCTATTCTCCGTATAGGAACAACAATGGATATTGCATGGCCATAAACTAAGGAAGAATATCACTAATCCTTTTCAACCCATTTTAATTTATGTTCGAAAATAATATATCTCCTAACTTTTTCATTACTAAGGTCACCAACAATGAGTGTCGCTAATTCTCATGAATGTGGTGAATCTTATACTGCGGTGTCCTTTGATCAGTGTCTAACTAATCAGATTCTAATGGGGAGGATATTTGGTTATTTGAAATAATCATGAGCTACATAAAACACTTTAGCAGTTTTTTCGTGTGCATCAATAATTTTTAACAAATCTAAAACCACTTGAGGGTCTTATATTGATGTATTTGTCTCTACTCTTAATGAGTTGATTTTACTTTTCACCTCATTGTGTGTGTGTGTGTGTCTCTCTCTCTCTCTCTCTCTCTCTCTCCTGTAAGGAGTCCTCATGGTGCAGATTCTGATACATACCATTTTTTTTAAATAGTAAAAAATGAATTATAAACGTTGAGATGAGGTGATATGTAAAAAAATGGTATAAATATGAATTTTCGACCGTTGAAATATTGGCGATCATCTCACCAACTTCTTGATTGAATTTTTTGATGAAAATTCATGGATATGATCTCGACAGTGTAAGATCATATCCATGAGGTTTCATCAAAAAATTCGATCAATAAAGTGGTTGGCGCCGACCCAACATTTAAAAGGTTAAAAATGAATATTTATACCATTTTTTTTAAATATCATCAGTTTTTTTATGAAAAAAATTTGAGACGATTTTCTAACCGTGGACATCATATCATTGAAGTTTCATCAAAAAAATTATTTTTTTACTATTTTAAAAAAAATGTATGTACCGGGGTCTGCATCATAAGAAGTCCTTATAGGAGACTCTCTCTCTCTCTCTCTCTCTCTCTCTCTCTATATATATATATATATATATATATATATATATATATATATATATATATATGTGTGTGTGTGTGTGTGTGTGTTAAAACATTTGAGTCAAGCTACATAATTTTGATGCGTAGTGAGAAGATATGATAAAGAGACTCTTGTTCATAAGAACCTATGGACACTGAATTAAATATCATTTTGGCTCATCTACATCAAATCTTCCACAAGCTTCACTTAAATATTAGAAGTGGATTTAAGAAATCGTATACTTTGATATTGTTTTCATTGAATCGTATAAGGCTATCACACACGTTCACGTTCACACTTTTTGTGAAAGTGATCCTTGCTTTTGCCTATAAGCATGTGCACGATTGTGATTTGATCTCGTGCACACGGTTCCAAGGAAAATAGTCTAAAAATATCATCTGCCTATTTATTGCACACGTCTTACTACACCAAAAACAGGAAACTGGCACGGTTTAAAACAGCGTCAGACGCAATCTGGCACGGTTCAAAACCGTGCCAGAATCAGGCGTGCCAGATTTTCTGGCGCGGTTTAAAATCGTGCAAGATTTTCCAAACTGGCACGCTTTTAAACTGTGCCAGTTTTTTTATCTGGCACGCTTTTGACACGCTTTTAAACCGTGTTAGATGTTAAATCTGACACGCTTTTGGCACACATCGAAACCGTGCCAAATTGTCTATTTTCTGGCACGCTTTTGGCACGATTTTAAAGCGTGCCAGAATGTTTTATAATCGTTCTCATTTTTATACATTGGAACGGTTTTGGCACGGTTTAAAACCGTGCCAGATTTTTCGGTTGATTAAAAAAAAATAATAGGAAACAAATCTGGAAAATCTGCAAATTCCAAATTCGGTAGGAAAAATATTTATTATTTGCAAAAAAAAAATCAAGAAAATTCACAAATTATGAATATCGCAGGTTGTTGATAAACTAATGTGCATACAAACTTCAAAAAATTACAAGAGTTAATACCAATATAAAGACGCACATGACCATAAAAGTCGACAATAACTTCAAAAAATTACAAGAGTTAATAGTTCCCATATCAAAAAAAAATTGGGCAGAGTTTTCTCTATTTTTTTAGCATTCCAAAACCTGCTAAAAATAAAATCTGCCCATATAAAGCCCGCACGGCCATAAATGTCAACAATAAAACTACTACAGCGAGCACGGCCATAAAAATAAACCATAAAACTACTGAAGCCTTGAACTTCTTCCAAGACTCGTTAGCTTTTTTCATAAACATGTTTTTTTTATTATCTTTCACATCGGGAAAATCTTTGTACAATATATGAAAGAAACAAAATTTATCATTATGTAATTAAATTTAGTAACAATTACAATTGTAGCCAAAGAGAAAAAATAGTATACCTTGAACATTGTCCAAATTTGATTCTTATATCGCACGTCTACATGTCTCCATGTTATATAAGAAACCGGTATATGTGTCCTAGTGAGGTCTCCCCATCTAGTAGAGGGTGTAGCTGAATTATCCCCCACCGGAAGGCCATGCTCGTTAAATTTTAATCTCTTTGTGGAAAGTGCATCACCCGTTGTCGAAGACCTCGAAACAACCTTCGAGCGGGAGTTTGATCCTGGTGTCGCACCACTTGGTGACGGATTTGAAGTATCACCCACCTGAGACATTATTTATCTGACAAGAGATTGTTTGGAACATAAATAATCAGAATAAACAACAACAAATGAGAATATACTTATTCTGTATAAAACAGAACATATATATAAAACAGAACACACACACACACACATATATATATATATATATATATATATATATATATATATATATATATATATATATATATATATATATATATCAAGGTTCTAAAAAACGCGGGGCGTGATCGAAGCGTGGAGGCCAAGCCTTAAGCCTTAGAAGCCTAGGCGGGCCTTAGGCGTAAAAAGGCGTGAAAAGGCGTTTAGGCCTTCTTAATATATTTTAATATTTTTTAACCATAACAAGGCTATTAAAATACTAAAATTGTACATATCATAAAAATATGTCTGAATATATGCAAATTAAAATACTATTTGATTATTTTGGATGAGATAATGGTCCGGTTAGTAAAAAAATTCTTTAAAAGGCGATATTGTTTCACTAAAGTATTGTTGTTTTAGAAAAAAGTGCGCCTTAACGGTTTTATTAAGAATAAGGCGTAAAAAACTTAAGGCGGGGCGTTTCTCCCAAGCCTTAAGCCTATGCGTGTTTTTTAGAATAGTGATATATATATATATATATATATATATATATACAGACTGTTTATATATATGTATATACAAACTGTTTCCACTCGATGTTTCCGAGGGAAACTTTGCCATTTATGTTGGAGAAAACAAAATTGAATGCAGAAAAGCAGTTACTATGATTATTTGCGTGCCCAAGAGCTTACATTGGAGAAAACAGTCTCATCTTTACTAAATGAATGAACAGGTACTGCAGTTGCAATACCCGTACAACTGCGATAAGATTTGAAGACAGTACTAACACTGCCCCAATAACTAAATACCCAAGTTCAGGAGTTATTCAACACATTGCAGGCATGAAAGATTCAATAGTTTCAATAGATTAACAATGACTAAATACCCAAGTTCAATAGATTCAATAGATTGACAATAACTAAATACCAAAGTTTAAATAGTAAAAAGGTCATATCAGGTTCGAACATGAAGCCATTACATTATATGAATTCGGTGTCTAAAAGTTCCAACAACTTCTCATTTTCCTCGAGAATGGAGTCATACATCGTACGATCAATAACCACCCCTTGAACTTGGTGTCTTTACAATAAAACACTTGAACTGCTTGAGATGCAAGGATGAACGGATCATCGTGTATTGAATTTTTACTCGTGAGCTTACTAAGGTTCACCATCACCAATTTTGAGGCCGGGTCAACTTTGCAAGCATTCTTATCATCTACGTCCACCCAATCACACTAAAAGACTGTTTGTGTGAACTCAATATAATTCAAGTCGAGTATTTGTCTAATAACTCCATAAAAAGTTGTGAGGACCCCCTTCTTATTAAATGCCTTCATGGATACACCACTACTCTGAAAGCTGCGATTCTCTTCATATGAAGAAGTACAAAAGGTATAGCCATTGTATTGGAACTTGTCATAGCTAGTAACCCTATGGAGTGGGCCATCGGCATAGGGAAAAATTTCGATATCATTAGATCTTAAGGCCTAAAATGAAATGAATATTTTTTTAATATTTTTATAGAAATAAGGTTATGATAAAAAAAACAAGTACCTAGATAAAAAAGACTTGCCTCGTTCCTTAGCCAAGGGATGAAATCATCAATTCTATGCATCGATGTAGTCCCAGTTAACCCAAATTTGCTACAAGTAACGAATTTCAACATTAAGAAATTTTCAATTACAATAAAATAATATGAATCAGTAATGGGTTACATGTTTACCTTCTCCACTCATCAACGCCATGGAATTAAAATAGGACCCATCTTCGTACTTGTTCATACTGCACAGTATTTAGGGTCAACTCCTTACCTTTACCCAATGCTTGTTGACAGATTGAGTCATCAAACACATCATCGAGAAAATCCTCAAGGTTCCTCTTATGAGCACCTTCACCTCTAATCGACACATATTCCATGGCATACAAAGAAGCTTCATGTAATAAATATGCATTAGCAATGCTCCCTTCGATGTACACTACATCAAAATGATAAAATTGTCACCTTTCAGCCGACCACCCTTGTCAAAGTCATTGATCGTGACAAAAAATACGCGTTTTGTGTCATGGTCATTGACCTTGACACGACCGTGATAAAGAATTGTCACGATCATTGACCGTGACAAGTCTTTAAATAATTGTCACGGTCAAGGACCTTGACACGATCGTGACAACTTCTACAGCAAAAACCCTTACCCCTTCTCCCCCCCCCCCCCCCGCCGCCGTTCCCTCCCTCCTTTTTCCACATCTCTCTCTCTCTACGCTGCTCTCTCTCTCTCTCTACTTTCAGGTTTATTTCTCTCTCTCTCTTCCATTTATATATATGTTTGTGTGTATGTATGTGTGTGTGTGCGCGTGTGTGGGGGGTGGGGCAGGGTGGGGGTAGGGGTGGGTAAGGGGGGCAGGGGGGTAGGGGGTATATTCACGAGTTATCTGTATATGTGTGGTGTTTTTTTATCTTTATATGATGTTTATATGTTGGAAATAACTCATAAATTTGTCAATTTATTTTTGTATTTGAATTAACCCATGAATTTGTATTTTTGTATTTGAATTAACCCATGAATTTATTTTTGTATTTGAATTAACCCATGAATTTTTCAAACAAATTGACAAATTCACGAGTTATTTATTTTTGTATTTGTATATATATGAGTTCTTGAATTTTTTGTACTTTTGTTGAAATTAACTCGTGAATATATGTTTTTGTATGTTAGTTAGGTGTATTTGATATTTATATGTTGGAAATAACCCATGAATTTGTCAATTTGTTTGTGTGTGTGTGTGGGGGTGGGGGGGGGGGGGGTGGGGGGTGGGGGGGGGGGGAGGGGGGGGGAGGGGGGGGGGGTTAAGGCAAGGTACCATTGTAATTCTCTTAATATCGTGTTTTGATGATTCTATGAGATAATATATATTGTTTCAAGGTTAACTCATTGTAGATAAAAACATTCACATAGTAAGATTAAATTGAATCCATCCATAGATTCTATAATTACATCCACTAAAATATAATTAATAAATGAAACAGTTTTAGATGAAAGTAAATTAATAATTAGTGCCCATTTCATATGAAAGTAGGATTGCCCCTCAGTGTAAACTAGTAAATTAATAATTGTATACGTTAATTGTTAGTTTAATTGATGAAATGAATTAATTGAGTAGATGAACTAAAGGGAGTACGAGATACACATTTGTTGTTGACATTGCTGTTGGATTATTTTGTTTAGTAAATGTTTGGTTGGTTAGTTTTAAAAGTGGCATGACCACTGGATTATTGTCCATATAGGGGTGGGATTTTTCAACTTTTTTTAAAAATTACTTTGTATATTGAACAATATATATATAGTATGATAATTAAATGAAACATACTTGAAATTAAATATAGTGCACATAGATACTAGACTTCTAGTTCTTATGTGTACGCTTTCAATAGCCCTTAGACCCGTTCGAGAGTCATTATCCCTGTAATGAGATCTCTCGAATTGTCCCGTTTGGACAGTTTGAGACCGTATAATTTCTGAATAATATTCTTATTGGCTTAAAGTTGTTACTTTTGGAGGAAGTTCTGCAGTCGTATCTTAATGTTCTCTGGGTACATACTAGATTGACAAGTGTGACTGTTATTTCAATTGATCAATTGAAATAACACTCACACCTGCCAATCTACGACGTGTACTTGGAGAACTACGGGGATGTGCTGTCGATTTTTTTCAAATCGTAACAATGTGCATGAGTTGTTAAGTATATTACAGAAAAATGCGGTCTTGAATGGGATAGGACCACTCACTCTTTAATAGGATGATTAAATGATGGGATAATTAAATAAAACATACTATAAATCTAAGTTTTGTTTACCTTTAATGGGTGTTTAGTTGTGGTAGCTGTGATGGGATATCCAAAATACAAAGAGTGGATGGATGAGACTAATAGAATGAGAGATGTGTTTCGCAGAGGTGCTAACGAATTTTTGAAATATGCAAAGAGATGTCATAATGATGAAGAGTTTTCGTGTCCGTGTGCTAGGTGTAAGAATGGTAAGGTGTTTGAGTGGAAAATATTTGAACTACATTTGTTAAGATCGGGTATGTAAGATAGTTATAGATTTTGGAGTTTTCACGGTGAATTGAAAGTTCCTTTTGTCCCCGACCAACCTTTACAACAACCTTCAACAACTAAAATAGATGTAGAAAGGGACGACGTAGATCATAATATGTTAGAGGATTTAGTTGATGATGCGTACGGAGTTTATGAAGCAGAGTAGAATGAGGTTACTGATGATGTAGAAGATTCAAGTGCTCGTGAAGATAACATGATAAAACTTGACGATGACTACCAAAGTTTAAAATTTAAGGCGACCCAACCGTTATACTCTGGCTGTGAGAAATATCAAACAACTTTACATGCCATGGTTGGTTTGCACAGTTTGAAGACGCAGTACGATTTGTCTGGCAATAGCATGACGGGAATTCTGAAATGGGTGAAGGGCTTATTACCCAAGGTGAATACACTTCCAAATAGCTATACTGTTATGAAGAACAGTTTGAAAGGTTTGGGAATGAAGTATAAATTGATTCATGCTTGTGTGTATGACTGCATACTATACCGAAAGGAGTATGAAAATCTCGATCGTTGTCTGGTATGCGATGAACCTAGATATGTCCAATCTACTAGTAAGGAAGGCACAAGCTCAAAAGTGCCTCAAAAAGTATTGAAATATTTTCCCGTTGGGCCTAAATTAAAGCGATTTTTCACAGTACCATGGATTGAAGAGGCAATAACTTGGCATGCTAGGGCAGAAGTAGGGGGTAATATCATGCGTCATCCTATTAATTCTACTACCTGGCGGAGGATGAATTTTGAGTATCCCAATTTTTCTCGAGAATAACGCAACATTCGTTTGGCTATATCAACAGATGGTTTCAATCCATTTGGAAATCTAAGCACCAATCAGAGTGTATGGCCAGTGATCCTAGCCCCACTCAACCTCCCTCCTTCACAGTGTATGAGACCTGAATTTTCGATGGAGGCTTTGTTGATACCTGGGCTAAAGGCACCAAGTGATGATATTGACGTCTACCTGGATCCTTTGGTAGAATAATTAAATGAGTTGTGGGAAGAGGGTGTGCAATCATTTGACTCTTTTAGAAAAGAAGAGTTTACGCTGAAAGCTATGTTGATGTGGGCAATTCATGATTTTCCATCTTATGGGACATTATCCGGTTGTGTAGTACATGGTTATTTGGGGTGTCCTATTTATGGAGAGGAGACTGAATCTCTTCGTCTATCCTCTAGCTTAAAAAATGTATACCATCGCCACAAGAGGTTTTTACCCCCAGCTCATAGTTTCAGATCTGAGAAAGGTTCCAATTTTTTATTGGGCGGAGTTGAACATAGGCTACCACCGAGGCAACTTTCGGGTTCAGAAATTTAAAGTAAATCTTCTGAATGTGGTCCTAATATGCCAGGTAAGAATCCTAAATTTAAGAATGTTAAGCATAAGAAGACCCCAACTGGGAATGAAAATGAGATAAGAAAGGCATGGTCTCGGAGGTCAATTTTATTTGACTTGCCTTATTGGAAGAATAACCCGGTGCGCCATGTATTGGATGTGATGCATGCAGAGAAGAACTCCACTGAACATATTGTGGGTACTTGCCTTGGGGGGAGTCATTCGAAGGATGGAGAAAATGCACGAAAAGACCTTAAATCTTTAAAACTTAAGCCACAACTATGGTTGAAAGAAGATAGTAGGGGAAGGACAATAATTCCCCCTGATGCGTTTACTTTGACGAGTGGGGAAAGGAAGGTGCTTCTAGACACAATATATAATTTGAAGGGGCCATCTACTTTTTCGTCCAACTTTCAAAGTATTGTGAATTATGCTACTTATGATTTACATAAGTGTAAGTCCCACGATTGGCAAGTGATCATGCAACTGGTTCCTCTATTTTTTAAGCACTGTTTCTCCAAGCACAAGGATTTGCGTAGGGCTATTATGCAAATTAGTATTACCTTATCCCTCTTGTGTGAGAAGGTAGTGAATCGAGAACACATAGTGGCCGCAAAATTGGCTGTGATCGAAGCGATTTGTGTATTGGAGAAGTACTTTCCCCCAGCATTCTTTGACATAAGTGTTCACTTGTTGGTACCCCTATGTGACGAGGCACTTCTTTGTGGTCCAGTTAGATATCGGTGGATGTATCCGTTTTAAAGATTGATGAAAGTTTTTAAAGATTACGTCAAGAATACGCGATACATTGCAGGATCAATTACAGAGGAATACATCACCGTGGAGTCATCAATATATACTCGAGAATATGTGCCTGACTCGACCAACGTTGATGACACTGATGAATTCGTCGATGATGGTGGTCATGTGATGGGAAAACGAGTGAAATTAATGAGTTTGCAACATGAACAAGTAACTCGTTATCTATTTGACACACATGAAGATGTCGAAGAATGGAAAAAGTAAGTTTTGATTATTATAATGTTTAACATTATTTTAGATTATTTTATACATGATTAATTTTGTAATATGCAGAAATTATGAAGTATGTGAGAACAATAAAGACGAAAAACAATGGTACAATCAGACAGCAAATTTAGGCTGTGGTTGACACAAGAGGTAATTATAATGAAAATAGTTGTTATATAACGTTACATTACACTCAAACTTTACCACTAATATAATTAATTTATATATATTCTCAGCTCCTAAAGACGGGTGATGCGACATCAAGGCTTGCTCGTCTAGCCACTGGACCCTTGTTCGTGGTACAAGAGTACAAAAAGTATCGATTGAACGGTTACATTTTTTTGCGCTAAAGTGTACGAGGAAAGTACAAATGTACAGAACTCAGGAATTTCATACCAAGCTCTTACTATCTTTTGAGCGAGCGCAAAAGATAAAAACCTCGTTGAAGCTGAAATGACTTACTATGGTGTAATTCAAAATATATTTGAATTGGATTATATAAGCTTCAAAGAGGTTGTATTTTACTGTGACTGGGTAAGAGTTGAGGATAAAAATGCTTGTAAAGTTGATCCTGTCACCAATTTGATCATGGTTGACTTGTCCAAGTTGAAGAGCAACGACCACGTGAGCGATGAGCCGTTTGTTTTTGCATTTCAAAGGTTAAGCAAGTGTTTTATTCGGAGTATATCAACAACGAGACGTGGTCAATTGTCCAACACGCTCCAAGGCGTCTAAATAGTAGTGTGGATGACTTGGCTGCTCCTATCGAATATCAATCCATTTTTTATGATAACCCGAATTTGAAACAATTTTTCAATTTGTAATAAATATTTTAATTTGTACCGAAACATCCATTTTTAATATTTGGAATTGATTTGCACTTTATCATTTTCACTCTTGTGTAGTGTGCGTGTATGGAGAGGAGATTAATACATAAATATTCCAACTACATCTAAGTTTTGTTTATACTAATCCATGAATATACGCTTCTTACCTTTAATAGGTGATTAGTACATAGTTATTTGGGGTGTCCTATTTGTGGAGAGGAGACTGAATCTCTTCGTCTATCCGAACACTAAGAAATGCTATAATCCTATGGAGTTATACTCTGCAAATTCCTCCCAACCGTTATGTAGACAAACATCACCAGTTGAAGTTGTCAATTCCACTTTCCATACCCCACCACTTGGAACCTCTAGCAAAACATGGGAGACCATTGAAAGGTGGAATTGACAACTTCAACTGCTGATTTTTGGCTACACAACGGTTGGAAGGAATTTACAGCGCATAACTCCATATGATTATGGCAGTTCTTAGTGTTCAGATATGAAGGGAATTATATTTGACACGATTTCCCGGGGTACTTTAGTTGGACGGAGGTGCCATATGAGCTCAAGTTAGCTGTTTGGGTGACACCACAGGTAATGTATTTATATTTATATGCCAATTTCGATTCCGATTTCAATTTCAATTTCGATTTATATTTATCTATATTTGCGGGGCGGATACTAATTTTACTTTATTTTATTTCAGGGGACAGGGAGTGGCCCTGAGGGTAGGCAACATATGCTCGATACTTATGTGGCTATTCGGACGAGAAGGGAAGGATAGGGAGGTGTCCCCGAGCATCGCGGTACAAAATCTCTTTTCCAGCTAAATAGTTTGTATATTTGAGATAATTGATGGTGATGTTGTTTCTTCTTAAATAGTTTCTATTTTTAATGTATATTTGCGTTATCTCTAGTTTATTTGGATATATGATATTTGAATAGGTACAACGTTGATATAACAGCTACAAATATACTGCTGGGCAGTGGCAGTGGCCATACTGCCCAGCAGATTTTTTTTCCAATTATGCCCAGAATTGTCACAGTCATTGACCGTGATAAGCTTTGTCACGATTATCGACCGGGTCAAGGCTTTGTCACGGTTATTAACTGTGACTAAACGTGTCACGGTCATGGCCCGTGACACGATCGTGACAATTCTAACGAACTTGTCACGGTCAATGACCGTGACACGTTCGTGACAAAAAAAGTTGTCTCGCCCCGAATTGTCACGGTCATTGACCTTGACAAGTCCAACTTGTTAAGGTCAATGACCGTGATAATAGTGCAGATTTGGTGTAGTGGTACCTCTTGTTTCGTGACCACCTTTTGTATCTTCCCATTTCTCTTTCAAACAACCACATTGCACGATATCTAGGTGGCCCAGCTATCAATGCTTCATCGGCTAAATGGTGCATGAGGTGGATCATGACCACAAAAAAGGCAGGTGGAAGGTAAATTTCGAGGACACAAAGAGCCTCTACTAATGCTTATTTTTCCTTCAAAAGATGTTCCCTGAAAATCACTTTTGCACAAACAACATTAAAGAATATGCTTATCCGTTGTATAGCTTTAAATAAAGGCTTATGATCTGGAAGTGAATGCATAAGCAACGCAGGAAGCAATCGTTGCATAATGACGTGATAATCATAAGACTTGAGATTGGTTAATCCGGGAAGGTCAAGGTTAACATTATTGCTGAAATTTGATGAAAATCCAATCGGTACCTTCAATGTTTTCAAGGTGAGATAAAAGGATTCTTTCTCTTCCTTTCCTAATGCAAAAGGTGCTGATGGCATTCGCCTTTTATTACTACCTTCAACATCTTGCATCCATAATTTTCTCTTAAGATTTAACAGGACCTTCAACTATTCCCGGGCTCTAACTTATCTTTATTTGACAATCCTTTCACTGAGAGAATGGTACCTAAAAGAGTCTCTGTTACGTTCTTTTTAACATGCATAATGTCTAAATTATGTCGAATATCATGATCCTTCCAGTACTCCAACTCAAATAAAATGGATCTCCTCGAAAAACCCTCAGTACCTGTGAGATCCTCGTCGTCACCTTCACTTGGATGATCATTATTATCTACATTATCTTCCAATACTATTGGATCTTTTTCTTTCCCCTTCCCTTTCCCTTTCCCCTTCCCCTTCCCCTTCCCTTTAGCCTTCCCCTTCCCCACTCCCACTCCCACTCCCTCTCCTTCTCCCTCTTTTCGGGCACCTTCTCGAGCGATAACAGACACAATTTTCTCAACCTCTACACTTGTTAACTTTCGTGGAGCCATAGCAGACTCTATTTTATCATTAAATGTTTGCTTTGATGTGTCATACCTGTAAGGATGGTTTTCAAGAAGGAACATGCGAGATCGTTGATAGCAACATTTCGTTGACTTGCAAAGATATTCAGAAGGTGTGTTTGTAGAGCAAACGGGATACCCATAATAACCTTGAGTTGAACAACCTGCTAACATCCCATAAGCAGGAAAATCATGAATACCCCACATCAACATGGATTTTAACTGAAAATGTTCATTTTTATTTGCATCCCAAGCCTCGACTCCAGAACATAAGATCTTCAGCTCATCGACTAAGGGTTGGAGGAAGACATCAATATTACTTGATGGTGACTTTAGCCCGGGAATCAATACAATCAACATTGAAAACTCACTCTTCATACACATTGATGGGGGAGGGTTGAGAGGTTGAATAATCACTGGCCAGCAACTATAGTTACAGCCAAACATGTTATTAGGGTTAAAACCATCAGTTGCTATTGCAAGTCGAAGATTTCGCGGATCCTTCGCAAATTATCTCCACATAATGTTTGCATTTACCCACTCTGCTGAATCTCGAGGATGATGCATAAATTCCATACAAGATCTTGCTCGAGCATGCCAAGTCATTTTCTCGGCTATCCATTTAATGGCTTACAACCTCTTTAGCCTAAGGATTAACGAAAAATATCGCATTACCTTCTTAGGAACCTTATGAAACTTCTTTTGGCCCTTAGGATATACAATTTTCTCCTCATCATCTCCTCTTGAAGTATACTTGTATCGCAAAGCACCACATTTTAGACATTTATTACAGTTTTCATGCTCTTTCCAAAATAACATGCAATTGTTAATGCACACGTCATACTTAACATAGTCCATACCAAGATCTCTAATTATGTTCTTCATTTCGGTATAAATAGTTGTCAAGTTGTTCCCTTCAGGGAGTAACTCATTTAACAGTCTAAGAATTCCACCTGTGGCGCCATCTGACAAATTAAATTACGTTTTTATATCATTTAACTTCACAAGAGCATACATGGTCGTATTGCGTGACGAACCAGTAGGAGGGTGCAGTGGCTCCATTGCGAGTTGATGTAAACGCTCATACTTCTTGCCTTTGCCTATATGTGTGTGAGAATCCTTTGGAACATCAAAAGTTTGGGGCCCTTCATCACCACCTACAAAATTAGGTGCACTAGGACACGCTTCGGTCGTGAACATCTCACAAGAATCATTCACAAGGTCATCCAAAGTTGGAATATCAGACACATCAATGTGTTCTCCAATATTAGTCTGAGCAGCGGGTTGTGCTGATCGTTGGACTGGATTAAGAATTGACGTCTCCCCATGAAAATGCCATAAGGTGTAATTTATATCCATACCATAGTCCATCAAATGGACAAAGATTTCATCTAAAGTAACATGTCCTTTCCATTGCGACAACGCCTAACATGTCCTTTCCATTGCGACAACGCCTACACGGACATGAATGTATATCCTCGGGAATAGTGTTACGCACATACTGCAGAAACTCTAACACCCTATCTTTATACGAATCGATCTCAAAGTTTTTCTCCTTTATCCACTATTTATTGATCATCGATGACATCCTGATATACATGTGGATGCAGAATGTGTTCATAAGATCACATCACATAAAATAGCATTTCAAAATTTCAACAAGAGGAACTATGGAGAATTACTAAATTACAGAAATCACATATAATACATTATAATTATCCAAATTGTCCCATATGTATTCGAGGAACTGTGGGCTCTCTCTCCAACAGGAGTAATAGTTTCGAGGAACTGTGGATCCTTTCTGCATCTTGACATAGTGAGTAAATCAGAGAAACCTAAAGCAATATAAGGGTGGACTAAGATCTAACATCCATTCTTACATTTTAGTTATTAGACAGAAACAAAACCTCCAAACCTTAGGTTTTTAGTCAAGAACACATAACGATCAATAACTCGTGTTCTTGGACAAAACCAACCTAAACCGCTTTAAAAACTTCATATTTTAGCCTAAAAACACAACCAAACATTCTACCCTGCTTCTATAAACCCACGCCAACGCTAATCAAGCCACATGACCTCATCAAATAATAATTTTTTGACCCAAGAAATTAAAAAATCGAAGATGTTCTTCACCGTCCAAATACCATATCAAAAGAAACCCAAAACCCAGAATCAAGATCAATTTTCATGGTTATAAATCAACGATTTATCATTTCATGGTCACACTATGGTTACGATTTGCATTTACATGTTGATTAATTCAAGTTAACAGGCGAGTGTATTACCAATATAACACATAATCAGCACCAATAAAAATTAAACTAACATCTAAAATTATGACACGATTGGAAAAATAATAACCACAAATTTTTAGTTCAATGGGGTATTGTAATCCCAATATACCACATCCCAACCGGTATGAACCAAGACAAGAAACCTGGTGAACCCAACACCCGTACAATCGCCCCGAATACATCCCAAAATAGAAACTGTTCAACTACACCCAAATCCCAAACTAATTGACTAATAACAACTAATTTGGAACCAAAAGAACCCAAAATCGCAACTGTTTGGGTACATTCAACGGTTAAGGTACCTGAAATCGCAACTGTTCATATATATATATATATATATCAAGTACCCGAAATCGGTACCCCTGAAATCGAATCAGGTACCCGAAATTGGTACCTGAAATCGCACCCCAGAAATCCAACTGATATATATATATATATATATATATATATATATATATATATATATATATATATATATATATATATATATTTGAGAGAGAGAGAGAGAGAGAGATGTAATACCTTACGATGATGAAGCCGGTAGCGTGGGAGCAGTAGCAGCAATGCGGAGCAACGATGATGAGGAGATGATGAGGAGAAACGATGGAAGCCGGTAGCGTTGGGAGGGAGAGAGAGAGAGTGAGTTAGGTTTAGATTGTCTTGAAAATTTGGTTCCCGCTCCAAATTTTGGGGGGTTATTTTTTTAACAAAGCGTACCCATATTTGGCACAGTTAAAAATCGTGCCTAATTTTGGCACTATTTCAAACCGTGCCAGATTATGATAAAACCGTGCCAGAATCTGGCACAGTTTTAAACAGTGTCAGAATCTCCTTCCCTAAGCGTGCCAGATTGGCATTTTTGGTGTAGTGTTAGCACATTTTGGGTAAAATATTTTTGCTACCAAAAAGCATGTGCAAGGGTTCAAATTACCTCCATGAGCGCAACTGTCACATTTTACTTATGACTAGGCTTACTTCCCAAATCCATGCTCACATGTCTTAATTCCCACTATGCGCATGATGCGATCCAGGCTTTGAAAAATTCTACGAATACGAGTGTATTCCCTTCCATTTTAAGACATCATTTTCCGAGTACTTGTCACATATGAAGAGAGTATTTTCAAGGCAAGTGATCAGATAAAACTCTTCAATTATCAAATTCACTTGATCTTACAAAATTTAGAGACTAACTTGGATATAAACTAGATTCATGATTTTTATCATTTGTGAGTGCTTTGAAATTGAACACCAAATAGACTTAAATTCAATTCTACTTTCTACGTCTGAATTAGACGATCCCAGACTCCGAGATCGAAAAGGGGGGTATTTGATCTACTGAAGAGGTCAAGCATAGTGTGATCCTGAGAGTGTGCTATAGTTCAATGTCCCAAAATTATTTAATTAAATGTCAACTCAAACCAGTTTTAAATCCTTTAAACCTTAGTTCATGCAACTGTGTGATTGAAAGTAATAAATCATGAAAACATCCAATCAAACAAGCAAGACGGATTACAGGAAAAATTCCTTTTGGGGCAAAACCTTTTATATTTCACAACTTAAATGTACAATACATAAATACAGACAACATTTTCAGACGAATCTCCTACAGGTGAATTTTCATCCTTCTTTAGCAATAGTTCCCACGAGAACCACAAGATCAGCAGTGGATACACCTTCTCCATAAGAGAAACTCCATTATGGAATTATGTGTGAGGGTTTCAAAGTGATTCAAAAAATATATAGGAGGTTTTGGTGTGAATCAAAAGGTGTTTTTTCCTTTTAAAAGTGAGACTTTTATGCAGCAACTCTAGATAAATTGAGGTTTTAAAAGTCTTGAAAATACCTATAGGAAGCAAGTTTTTAAAGGCAATAACGAATATCTAGATAGCGTCAAAGTCGTTCGAATGAGAACAAAGTTTCGTTTGAACGAGATATGCATCTCCTTAGAAGCGAGCTTCGAATGACCATCTAACAACCTGACTAAAACTAAAATAGTAAGCCCTCGTTTGAAGTACGTTATATAGGCCATCAAACGACCATTCGAACGACAATGCTGGATCATTCGAACGAGATGTGCATCTCATTTGAATGACAACTAGTGAAAAATAATTTTTTAAATAAAGTTCCAACTTCGTTTTGAAAAATAAAATAAAGTAAAATTCTCCCAAATTCATTTAGGAAAAATAAAGAACTCCAGTAAAATATACCATAAAGAATGTGGAGTTGTGGAGAACGGTTGAAGATATACGTGGAGCACGTTGAAGATGAGTAGTGCATGTTGATGATGCATATAGTCAAACATTCAGATTATTGACACCGTGGATGATCATGAAGACATTTTATGCCATAACCAAAGTAGTGGGATATGCCATATCTGATGTAATCTAGAATGCTACGGACAAGTTCTGGATTCTAGGAGTAATAACAGAAAAATTTCCTTACAAATTCCCCCAATGCCTATATCGGTACATATAAAATCTAAATTATGAAACCCAAAAAAATCTACGACATATAATATTTCAATACCCTCCCAAAAACCCATAAATGGAATGATATCAAAATACATAAGTCTTGAAAATCTTCAAATCTTCAAAATCTTCAAATCTCTAAATTTCTTTGTCTTCATCGAGTGTATTATGAATATGATCTTCAAATGAACCTACACATATGAGACAAACAAATAAATACCCGTGTCGCGCAAAAGTTTCAAAAAAAATTATTAGCATGAGTAAGCATAATCAAACTCCCACTCCCCATAACTCGTTCTCCCCCTTTTGATGATGTCCGAAATAGACAGGGAAAAGAAATATAAGCAATAAACCGAAGTGTGTCACAAAATAATAAACAATTAATTTTGAATTTTCAAAACATTTCTCAAGTATAAAAAAATACAAAGATAATACACACCATGAACTAACACTAAGATAAACAAGTCGTGAAAACATAATGAATGGGTATGAACAAATTTGGTAGGAAAATCAACTCAAACCATCATAACACATGTGCATGATGAATTTCGAATACTCTTAATAAATGAACTAAAAGTCATCCTTAGGTGAAATTTTTTTGAGTTCATATGATATCGACTCAATCTAATCAAAAAGTCAAAGTCTAAAATAATTTTCACACCAATAATGCCCAAAACTATATAATGCTTTTACAAAGCTTTTTCAGGACATGCAAACCTATTTATCTTCGACTAAACTCCCTCAAAACTCACATTTAGAATATTTCTCTAAATTCTTTTATTTTGAAGAAATCAATGCCCATATGTAGGGAAGCATCAATGTTCTTTAAAATTTGGCTTGGCATTATACATTTTTTCTTTTTATGTGCCTTTAATCTTTTAGGCCCTTTTCTTTTTGCAAATGGTGAGTATTAGCACAAAAACAACATGTAATTAGCAGCCCAATTCCATTGCTTTAAAATTACACATTTACCGAAGATACAATTTCAATTTTTCCAATATGGGCAATGGTTCTTACAAGCACTACTTTCATTATCTCGTTTTATCGAATCTGGTTCGTTTTAAAGTAAGGATTGAGATGAAAACACTTTGACAAACATGTGACAGACAAGTGCAAAGCTCAAACAAATTTGTGCATGTGTGCGTCAAAGGAGACAATGAGTCAAACATATAGAATGTAATCGATAATCACATCTCAATGACTAACACATTATAAAGCTTATGGATAAAATGAAGTTGTGTCTCAAAACACTATCAAAAAGTCATGTGAATAATTGAATGATATTATGACTTGGGAATCCTAAATGTCCATCCATATAAGGTGTAAACACACACAAAAATCTTTTTCTATTTTTTAAAATATTTATTAAAAAGAAAATCTTTTTGCCTTTTTTTATTTTAAAAAGAAAAGAAAATATTTTTGAATTTTTCTCTTTTTTTAAAAATCAATTTTTTTATATTTTTATTTTTTCTTAAAGAACGAAAATCGTTTTGGATTTTTCTAAAATATGGAAATTAAAAAAATAGTACAAGATTAATACAAATAATACAATCTGGCAATAGGAATCAAGAATATGAACGTGAAAAATCATCATATACTGAATAAAGTAACCAACCCTCAATCAACTATGCATATACCTAAAGACTTCCTAAGACGCTCGAATTTAAGGGCATTTAGAGGTCTCATGAAAATATCGGCTAGCTGGCAGTCGGTGGTCACAAATCTAAAGGACACCACGTTCTCCTCCACTAGGTCTCGAATAAAATGCTCATGTATCCTAACAGGCTTCATGCACAAATGCTGGACTGTATTTCGAGAAATATGAATCGCGCTCCTATTATCATTATAATTAGTCATGGTGCCCCATGAAATCCTGTAATTCTCCAATATTTACTTCATCCATAAGAGTTGCGTGCAACAGCTACCGACAACGATGTACTTAGCCTCCGCAGTGGACAAAGAGATGGAGTTTTGCTGCTTGATCAACCAAGAGACAAGAGAACTCCCAAAATAGAAACATTGACCCACAATTCTCCTACATCCATATATATCCCCGGCTAAATCGTTATCCGAATAGGTGGATATACGATCCCCGGTATCAAAAGAATACCAAATATTATATGAGAGAATCCCACTCACATATTTGATAATAAGTTTAAGAGAAAGTAAGTGTGACTCTTTCGGGGACACCTCATAACGTGTCCATACTCCAACATTAAAGGCTATGTCAGGACGACTGGAAGTCAAGTAGAGAAGACAACCTATCATACTCCAACATAAGGTTTTCTCTACGTCCTTACCTGAAGTGTCCTTACTAAGCTTTATGAGGTACTCATAGGGGTACGTGAATACTTAGCAAAGTCTAACCCAAACTATTTTACGAGTACTCTTGCATACTTGGATTGGGAGATGAACATTCCATCCTCTAGCTGACAGACCTAGAGACCAAGGAAGAACATAAGCTCACCAACCATGCTCTCGAACCCACTCTTCATCTCCTCCTCAAAGTCGTGAGCATAGCGGGAGCATGTGGATCTAAAGACTATGTCGTCCACATAGACTTGGGGAACCAAAATAACACATTTCCCTCTCCTCATAAATAATGTCTTATCTACTCCTCCTCTCTTGAAGCCACGTGTTAAGAGATAGGAAGTAAGCCTTTCGTACCAACCATGAGGTTCTTGCTTCAAACCATATAAGGCTTTCCTCATATAATAGACGTGTCCGGGGTGCTTAGGTTCTTCAAATCCTTTCATTTGTTCCACGCAAACCTCCTCATGTAGAATGCCATTCAGAAAGGCAGTCTTGGCATCCATCTAATATAACTTGAAGCGTAGATGGCATGCGATAGCGAGTAGTAAGCGGACGGACTTAAGCCTTGCAACAGGAGCTAATATCTCCTCAAATTATACACCTTCAATATATGTGTATCCTTGAGCAACCAGCCTAGCCTTATTATGAATAATGGTACCATTCTCACCCATATTATTCTTAGATTTCCACTTAGTACCAATCACATTTGTCTCACTAGGTAGGGGGATAAGTTCTCGAACATAATTCTTTTTAAACTTAAGGAACTCATCCTGCATAGCAGATATCTAGTGTTCATCCTTGAGTTCTTCTTTGATGTTATTTGGCTTGACTTTGGACGTGTAACACAGATAGCAAACAATGTTTTCAAGCTGAGCGCGAGTCTTGACACCTAAAGTAGGATCTCCCAAAATGGTGGAAGGGTCATAACTCTTGCAAACCCATGTAGGTATGTCCCCTAAATTATGAGTAGGTCCCACCCTAGGTGTGTGAAGAACAATGGGATCATCATAAAGGAGTGCATCATCCTCACACAAAGAATTAGGATCAACAAAAGCTGATGGATCATCATCTTTAATAGTGACGTTTATTGATTGCATAACCTTTGAGCTACTCAGGTTAAAAACCCGATATGCTCTGCTCATCGATAAATATCCTAATATAATTTCCTCGTCGCTCTGAAAGTCAAACTTTCCTAATTTCTCTCTATCCCTCAGGATGTAGCATTTACTCCCCAAAACATGAAAATATGAAAGGTTGGCTTTCTTCCCTGTCCATAAATCAGAAGGAGTCTAAAGTGTGTGTGGATGAAAATATACCATATACACCGTATGGCATGCGGCAGACACTGCCTCTTACAAAAACCATCGAGGCACTCTATGACAAAGGAGCAAGGTACTAGCCATATCTTGAATTAACCGATTCTTCCTCTTAACAACCATATTTTTTAGGAGTTTTTAGGGATAAAAATTCGTGTTTTATTCTCAGGCTATCATAGTATCTATCCACTTTTGCTTCTTTAAATTATGTGTCATTTTCACTACGCATCCTATTTCTTGAGACTCCTTTTTCATTTTTTAGGACATAGCACTTGATCGTAAGAAACTCTACAACATCGGATTTCTCTCTCAGGAAACCAGCTATTGAATAACGAGAGAAATCATCTACCATCACGAGGATATACCTCTTACAAACCAAACTCCCAATGAGAGTAGGACCCATGATATCCATACGTATCAACTCAATCACATGTGTAGTGGTAATGGAATTCAACTTCTGATGGGGACTCCGTACTTGTTTTCCCTGCTGGCAAAGACCACAAACCGTGAAAATTGTCTTTCTAAGAGAAGGTAAGCCACGTACTAGGCCTTTCTTCGCTAAACACTCCAACTTTTTAAAATTAACGTGACCTAGACGTTGATGCCACAAATCCATAAAATATATCGTGGCGATGTTGCACACAAATAAGGACTTGGGCGTAAACCCATAACAGTTATCTTCTGTCTTCATCCCTTGTGGAAAAGTTTTCCGGCTTGATAAAAAATGTTACACTCGTTCTGATTAAACTTTACAGAAAAGTCTGCATCACACAACTAGTTAATGCTGATAAGGTTTTCTTTCAAACCTTTGACATACAAAACATTATCTAGCTTAGAAAATCCGGGTATCTCTATAGTACCTCATCTTACAATGCTAGATTTACTCCCATATCCGAAGGTGACTTTACTTTCCTTGCTATCCTCAAGGTTGGTAAAAAATGAGACGTCACTAGTCATATTCCTGGAGCAACCGCTCTCAAAATACCAGTGGCATGTATTGTGATCCTTAAGATAAACATGAACAATAAAGGCTTTCTCTTCTTTCTTAGGCACCTATGTAGTCGTGACCTTTTGTTTACCCTTGTCGTTGTTGATTCTAGTCGGGGTGTCGAAAGTATACATTAACGAAAAAGATATTCGTTGGAACTCTTACATCAAACTATGAGAAGTGGTAACTAGACATTCAACCTTCTCTCTAAAGTTATCAAGATCTCTAAAGTGGTGCGATGGAGTATGTGCACGTCGAGTCCGACCTAAACTATAGAAAAACTCCCTAAGGTGGACCTTTATCTTACAATAGGTGCAAAAATAAGCATTCTTAGGCCTATATTGGTTTGATTTTCTTGGACGAACATTTTGTGGGGGTTTTTATCGAGGGACATAAGTATTTACTGTGAATTTCGAAACCAGTTCTGGTTAAACATGTGAAGTGGATCCATCGTCGAAACCTATTCCTTGCCTCTCACCAAACCCTAAAGTGGGACCGAAGAACATCTTTACCATCTTCTTTGATATGTCCTCAATGTTTACCTTGACCTTCTAGGATCTCTCGAGATCTTTCCTGAGTTGGTATACAAGAGCTTCAAGCTTCTTACGAGTCTCCACGAATGCAAGGAGCTCACTCGTAAGACTAGCCACTTGTTTGGTCAAGTACCCTCTCTCTCTCTCTCTCTCTCTCTCTCTCTCTCTCTCTCTCTCTCTCTCTCTCTCTCTCAGAGACTCTCTAACAGACGACACTCTCTTTCACGTCTCTCCTAACTCCTTCTCTAGCGCGATGATATTAGTTGCTAACCCTTTATTTTACTTTTTCATTTTCAAGAACTCATTGTATAACTCGGTGTACGTGTGCTACAGGTCACTCTCTCTCACTTGTTGCGTCCTCAATTTCACTCACGTCGATCTCACTAGTAAGTTGTCCCTGTGAAGTAGCTTCCTCATCATCGTGAGGTGAACTAGATGTACTCACATGACTAGCTATGAATGTGGTGAAGTTAGTTTTATGCGGAGATTCTTCTCCTGAATCGATCGACTTGATCTCTCTATCATCATTAAGGGTGGCATTTAAGGGAGTTTTTCCCTTGCCTTGACACTTTAACCTAGTGGTACAATCATACGTTTTGTGACCTCTCTCATCACACTCGTAACACCTCTCTTCCTCTCTCTTAGGGGCGTATTTTTTTTTTATCTTTTTCAAATTTATACCCGGTTTTATTTTTCTCAAAACTCTTTTTATCTTTAGATGTGCCATTATTTTCAAGTTTGAGAAATTTCTTAAAATTCTTATATAAAAGGGCTAAATCATCTAGTCTAAATCGTACTCAAAATCAGAATACACCTCCCTTCTCTTTTTAAACACCTCCCCTCTCTTTTTAGACACATCCTCTCTCTTTCTAGACTGGGCCTTAAGTACAATCCCTTTTTTTTTTGGTTTAACAGTTTTAGGAAACATGTCGATTTCGTAAATTTGAAGGTCTCCTATGAATTCTTCTAACCTAAGGGAATATAACATTCCTAAAGAATTATTCACAAGGACGTTCGGGATAAAATGGGCAGGGAGTAATCTTAAAATATTTTTTACTACTTTAGTTTTAGGAATTCTTTCACCAAGATTGAAACTCGAATGAACAATATCCGACAGGCAAGCATAAAATGCAGCAAAGCTCACAGGATCAAGTATAGTTATGGTCTCAAACGTTGTAGTCAAGTTTTGTAATTTAGATGCCTTAACAACATTTATTCCCTCATGAGTAAACTGCAGGATATCCTATGCCTCTTTTGACATGGTGAACGTTATTATACGTCAAAACACGTCGGGTGTGAAGGCTATAGAAATAACTTTAAGGTCTCTTGAATTAAAATTACTCCATTTAAATTCCTCTTCAATCCATAGAGTCACAAGTGTAGGGTTAATTTCATTACCCACAACCATAGTGGGTGGTGTCCACCCTCTTTCACAAGTAATCCAAATTTTTTCATCAATTTCTTTTAATGTGGATATCATTCTCGATTTCCAATTGGCATAATTGGATCCATCAAAATTCGGATTTCTATTATATAAGTTATCCATTTGAACTTAGCCTTTTCAAGAAAAAATTTGCAAAAAATCAACTACATTGTAAAGTTGTGTAAATGAATCTGATACCAATTTGAGAGTGTGTTATAGTTCAATGTCCCAAACTTAATGTCAACTCACACCAATTTTAAATCCTTTAAACCCTAGTTCATGCAACTGTATGATTGAAATAAATAAATCATGAAAGCATGCCATCAAACAAGCAAGACGGATTTCAGGAAAAATCCCTTTCGGGGCAAAAGCCTTTTCTATTTCACTATAGTATGAAAATCGCAACTTACATGTACAATAGATAAATACAGATAACGTTTTCAGACGTATGTCCTGCAAGTGAACCTTTGTCCTTATTTAGCAATGGTACCCACTAGAACCATAAGATCAACAGTGAAGACACCTTATCCACAAGAGAAACTCTAGTATGGAATTGTGTGTGAGGGTTTTAAAGTGATTCACAAAATACATTAGAGGTTTTGGTGTGAATCAAAAGGTGTTTTGCCTTTTAAAACTGAGACTTTTATGCAACGGTTCTAAAGAAATCGAGGTTTTAAAATTCTTACAAAATACCTAAAAGAATTAAGTTTTTATTGACAAACATGAAAATTGAGGTGGCGTCAAAGTTGTTTGAATGAGAACGAACCATTGTTCGAAAGAGATATAGATCTCGTTAGAAGCGAGGTTCGAACGACCACCTAACGACCTGACTAAAACTAAAATAGTAAACCTTCATTTGAATTATGTTTGATGTAGTCCATCAAACGATCCTTCTAATGATAATGGTGGGTCGTTCGAGCGAGATGTGCATCTTGTTTGAATGATAGCTGACGAAAAATAATTTTTTAAATAAAGTTCCAGCCTCATTTTGAAGAACAAAATAAAGTAAAATTCTCTCAAATACATTTATGAAAATCAAAGAACTCCAAACATAAAATATACCATAAAGATTATGGAGTTATGGAGAACTATTGAAGATATACGTGGAGCACATTGAAGATGAGTGGTGCATGTTGATGATGCACGTTGTCGAATATTCACATTGTTGACCATGAAGACATGCTATGCCATAACATATGTAGCGGGATACGCCACATCTAATGTAATCTAGAATGCTATGGATAAGTCCTACATTCTAGGGGCAATGGTAAAAATATGACCTTACAGATCCAAGGATGAATAATATTACTTTCATAGATGACCGATGGAGCTTTGAACGAATTTCTCATTGCAAAGGGGTGTTGGAGGATGTAAAATAAAATACTGGATTATTTGATTTATATTATAATTGGGTTTCAATAAAAAAATTGTTATGGTGTATCTACATAGGAGATTGAAGATCCCATACCTTTGCGTTTCTTTCATGCTTGAACCATAGAGAATTAATCTCTTTTGTTCTACACGGATACGTGCCATAAATCTAACGATGTGGAAGCCATAAAATCGAAATGATTTTTTTAAATCTTAACAGCGTCAAAGTAGGATCTTTCACGAGTTTTTAAATCTTCTGGCCTCTAAAACACGTAGATACAATTTCTGCCCATCCGATCAACGTTTTTCAAGTTATGGCTCTAACAAGTCTATACCATGACGTGTCACGCATTTGTTTGGGTAGAAGAAATCGTGTATTCTTGAATAGATTTCAACCTCAAATCGTCATATCCATGAATCCAAAAGTATTATATTAGGTTTTATGTATATTATAAGACTTTTTTGAAATTTTAATTCACCTTCTTGATCCGTTCTTGATTCGATTCTAGATCTAATCTGTGTTGTCGGATATGCTTCGTGAATCACTATTTTATAAAGATGTGTCAAGCAGGCAAATTAAATAATCTCCAAATTACTTGAAATTTCGTATTACTCTTATTCAATATGTCAAGAACCAGTGGTTCCAATTTCATAATTTTTGGACTCTTTAATTATCCGTAATCGATTTTATAATATAAGAGCTTTTAAAGAGTCCTCGAGATCTTCCATGTTATTGCTTTAAGATTATATATGTCATTGATGTGTGGGTATTAAGGATCACGATCCTACAACTTATTTGTAGGTATTTTTCTGATCTATATTGATCACACACTTATAAGTAGACAAGGGGTTGTTTACATGGGCTCGCAGGAGAAATAGAAGACTAGCTTCCTACAAAATTAGGAATCCTAATTACACACTATAATTAATTTCATAATTCTATAAATTATTATTCAATCCACTAAAGAATAATAACTGCACTCTAGTCTACTGTCTCAAAATTATAATTTTAACCTCCTCGTTATTAAGTGCTTAATGATCTCCCCACGTTAAGATTACAAATACCCGTCGATTAAATTAAATTAGTTATAATTATTTCAGTCAGGCTCTCTAACATAATATGTTGGAGAGCCTGACTGATATTTATATTTAATCAACCTCTTATAAACTCCTTGAGACCGTCCGCTAAACTTATTTGGTATGTCGGATAATTAAATCCATCGGTTGGATTTGACATAATCAAAACTTATAAGCTATATCAAGAGGGTATCATCAATCTCTATACCGAGATGTGGATTCCATTCATAATTACCTTTCACCATACATTAATCACCATTACCCAATCTAGCAAGCTTATTGATCCATAAATAAATCTCACCCAATAGGTCAAAGTAATGAACAATTGATGCACGCGTCCATCAATTATGTCTAGATTAAGAGATTAAGCACTTATAATAACCATGAGATATGCATTATCTTATATAATCAGTATAAAGACAATTATCGCAAATTGATCCCATTCAAAACACATGAAGTGTACTAGCACAATGTAAGAGAGTAGTCTAATTTAGGGGAAATACTCGATTTTAGCACGTGTTTGACTTGAGCAACTTTGGTTGCGCCTACGTATCCGTTATGCTCGGAATCAAAGTCAGCGTAGTTCGTGGGTTCGTACTATTCGCCGAAAAACTCATTGTGGTTATTTTTCGGAGAGGTGGGAGGTGTTGAAACTCATCTCAAAACTCTTTTCCAACACTCTATTCTCAAACTCTCTAAAAACTCATAAGATAAGAGAATGATTCTTCCACTCTCAAGAAGCTCTCTCTCAAATGTATGGGGGGGAGGCTTATTTATAGCAAAACCAACCCAAGTGGGTCGCCACATGTCAAATAACCCGTGGTGACACATGTCCTATTTTAAGTGGCATGTGTCCCATAAACATATGTCAAAACTCTCAATACTAGAATATTGTCTAGTTAATACATAAATAATACACAAATACGCGTGATATGTCTGACGCGCATAATAATACTCCAATCGCATAAACACATGGACTTTTATCAATATTAATCATCTCCAACCTCATTTAATAATTAAATGAGAGGTTTATCATTAAGCCCCTCCTACATTTGCCCCCTCGTACATATAGTTGATATATTGATGCATATTTGAAATATATCGACTGTATGTACGAAACACCTTTAATAGGTTTTGATATGTTCGATCAACCTGTGAACCGTGGTTAATAATCTCGTACTTCATTTAATTTCTGATGATGTACTTTTACCTCATATGTCACATTTTATGATATAATGCAATCTTATATTTCATATCTTAAATCCCGTTTTGAGGCTTTGATCTCATAGGTTTTTCCGAAGGACCTCATTTTATCATTATTTTCATATGAATGATATACACTGAGTGTTTCCCCCATTCCTATTTAAATGAACATGCATCCACATTTTTATTGCGATTGTTTGTAACTCTGCTTTGGTAAAGAGTAATATCATGAACACATAATAACTACCTTAGCATTCTCTTTCGTCATTCTCAACCAGGCTTGGTGAAAGTATTTATTATGGTTTACATAATAACTACTTAGTCATTCTCAAGTTTGGTGAAAGTATTATTATGGTTTACATAATAACTACTTCATTGTTCTCGATTAATCTTTTAGTGTATGCACATGTTTTTGATTTATTTCATTCTCGATGAGGTTTCTTGTGCGTGTAATATTGACTTGCTCAAATTACCACTTTTTAATGTATTTTCGCAAACTCACACCTACGAAGTGACTTAATGGTGAGAACACACTTGTCAAGGTTTCTCGTAAACTCCACCGTTAGGGGTGACTTAACAATGAAAACACACTTGTTAAGGTTTTTCGCAAACTCCACCGTTAGAGGTGACTTAACAATGAAAACATACTTGTTAAGGTTTTTCGCAAACTCCACCGTTAGAGGTGACTTAACAATGAAAACATACTTGTTAAGGTTTTTTCGCAAACTCCACCGTTAGGGGTGACTTAACAATGAAAACATACTTGTTAAGTTTTTTCGCAAACTCCACCGTTAGAGGTGACTTAACAATGAAAACACACTTGTTAAGGTTTTTCGCAAACTCCACCGTTAGAGGTGACTTAACAATGAAAACACACTTATTAAGATTTTTCGCAAACTCTACCGTTAGAGGTGACTTAACAATGAAAACACACCTCAAACTCCACCTATAACGGTGACTTAACAACGAAAACGCTTGTCAAGATTTTTGTAAGACTTCACCAATAACGGCACACCCATGACGGTGACTTAACAACGAAAACATTTGTTAAGATTTTTCATAAACTCCACCTATAATGGTGACTTAACAACGAAAACGCTTGTTAAGATTTTTTATATATAGTCTCCACCTTATAACGGTGAGTTAACAACAAAAACGCTTGTTAAGATTTTTATATAATCTCCACCTTATAACGGTGACTTAACAACGAAAACGCTTGTTAAGATTTTTATATATAGTCTCCACCTTATAACGGTGACTTAACAATGAAAACGCTTGTTAAGATTTTTATATATAGTCTCCACCTTATAACGGTGACTTAACAATGAAAACGCTTGTTAAGATTTTTATATAATCTCCACCTTATAACGGTGACTTAACAACGAAAACGCTTGTTAAGATTTTTATATATAGTCTCCACCTTATAACGGTGACTTAACAACGAAAATGCTTGTTAAGATTTTTATATATAGTCTCCACCTTATAACGGTGACTTAACAACGAAAACGCTTGTTAAGATTTTTATATAATCTCCACCTTATAACGGTGACTTAACAACGAAAACGCTTGTTAAGATTTTTATATATAGTCTCCACCTTATAACGGTGACTTAACAACAAAAACGCTTGTTAAGATTTTTATATAATCTCCACCTTATAACGGTGACTTAACAACGAAAACGCTTATTAAGATTTTTATATATAGTCTCCACCTTATAACGGTGACTTAACAACGAAAACGCTTGTTAAGATTTTTATATATAGTCTCCACCTTATAACGGTGACTTAACAACGAAAACGCTTGTTAAGATTTTTATATAATCTCACTGTTTTTTATATCTCTTCTCAGGTTGCTCGCAAAGTTCTCGTAATATGATGTCATATATGAAGGATGACTATGACTTTGTCGATTTCTGAGTGACAAGTAATTAACCCGTTTGAACTCTTTGCGAAAGAAACTGAAGAAGCTTTTGTAATGACCTGCTTGGATGTTACTATACTCTGAAGGTTCATCAATCTAACCTTGTCGCGGAGGATGTCGAAGAAGCTTTACACTACAAGCTATGTTACATCATAATATCCATTTACCCCCTTTATTTTATTTTTTATTTTTTTATTTTTTTATTTTATCACCATAAAAAAATAAAATAAACTCATTCCTCAACCATATTCAATAAACATATTCATGAATATCAACATATTCCTCCCTTTTCGTTTGGAAGCACATAATCATACATAAGAGAGGACACGTAGGGCCCGAGAAAAAGGGACAACACAAGAACTTATCCAAGGCTACTACTTCTGTCTTCTCACAGACTGGACTTGAAGTTTGAACAAAACTTTGAGCCATTATTTTCTCACGGCTCAAGGTAGTTGAAAGGCGAAATACCACATGAAATCTCAAGGTAAATCTTCAAAACAAAGTTCGAAGGTCTGTAACCCGTAGAAACTTAAGATGTAACGGTTTGAGATCCATCAGCTGGAGGTTTCTCGAAGCTAGCTCCGTTGATTTCTAACTGAGGTCTACCAAATTTTTTTAAGCTCCCACGGTGGTTCTTCATATTTCAAGATCCCACGGTGGTTCTTCATTTTTCAAGCTCCCACGATCGATTGTCAAGGTTCGTGGGATTACAAGTTCCCATGGTGGTTGGTTGATTTGGGTAGCAGCAATGGTCTCCTACCAGTTCGAGTTTCATTGGGTACAGGTCCCTCGCAGAAAATTCTGTTTGGTTTTGAAAAATCACAGGTGAATCCGTTGAATTTTATGTCGGATCCACACATACATACGAAGATGGTCACTAGATTTTGAGTTTCTTCGAACGAGTTTCCTCGACCATTTATTTTGGTTCACTCCGAGATTCATCGGGAAGAGATTCACCGGAGTAAAGCTTCGTTGGATCTTGATAACAATTATCCTCGTTCGTCAAACGTCACCCAAAAAAAGAAGAAAAAACAACAACGATGAACCTGAAGCTTGGTTCCGTGCTTAATCGTCTCTCAAACTCAAAGATCAGCTGAGTTGGTCATAAGAAATGATGGTTTGTCGGATTTTAATTCTCAGCTTAATCGAACGGTAAATGGTTGGTTGGTTTTGGGAAACTCAAGGTCCTTGATTCAAGGTGCATCGGTTTGGGTTGGTACAACCAGGATAGCAGCAGTGCTCTGTCACTAGTCCAAGATTTATCGGGTAGAGGTTCCTCGGAGCAAACTCCGAAATGCATAAATTAGTAGGGAGAATATTAAAAGATTTACCTTTATCAACACGCTATGGGACATCACAAAAATAGTCTACTCTGCCATGTTGTACTAAAGTCATAAAGGTTGTCCTATTTTTCTAATCGCTTCTCACTACCCACGTGGTTTTGTTCAATAAATGGGCTATACATTTTGACGATAGCTGTCAATGTTAAATACCTTACACGCAACAGCCTGGCTTTGGCACAAACTGATGTACCTTCTTGTCAGATACCAAGATATTTATTTGATGGATATATTATTCTGCTAATATTTTAATCAAAGTTCTATCATGCAACAGTCCAATCAATTAATGTGGACATAATACATTTTGTACTCAGTCCGTAATTTGAGGCACTAGCATTTTTTCTTTGGTAGCCATTAACACGCTGCTACTACTTCAGTCATAGCCATTAACACGGCGCTACTACCTCCATCAGTAGGTATTTATCCAACACAAACACATTTAAAACTATATTTGATCATGTTCTTTTTTTTTCTTTTGTAAAACACCAAATATAAAATCTCAGGTAAAGATATATATGTCAAACAATTTTTTCATTATGAAGGGTATCCATTTGTTTTGTGACAGATATCATAACCGATGCTCATATATAAAATATCATGGAATTTTGATGCAAGGCATGAGATATTATAAGTACGAAAATATAATTCTTATCTGAGATGAAGTTGCATATTTTTTTTCCATAAATCTTTGAGAAGAAGTGGTGTTGTCAACCTCTTTTCTCCATCTTTGTCCACTTTTCCGAGTGCGAACGAGGCGTTACATAATGAAAATCACGAATACCTCCCCAGCAAAGTCGCCAAATGTAAGAGAGTAGTCTAATTTAGGGGAAATACTCGATTTTAGCACGTGTTTGACTTGAGCAACTTCGGTTGCGCCTACGTATCCGTTATGCTCGGAATCAAAGTCAGCGTAGTTCGTGGGTTCGTACTATTCGCCGAAAAACTCATTGTGGTTGTTTTTCGGAGAGGTGGGAGGTGTTGAAACTCATCTCAAAACTCTTTTTCAAAACTCTATTCTCAAACTCTCTAAAAACTCATAAGATAAGAGAATGATTCTTCCACTCTCAAGAATCTCTCTCTCAAATGTATGGGGGGGAGGCTTATTTATAGCAAAACCAACCCAAGTGGGTCGCCACATGTCAAATAACCCGTGGTGACACATGTCCTATTTTAAGTGGCATGTGTCCCATAAACATATGTCAAAACTCTCAATACTAGAATATTGTCTAGTTAATACATAAATAATACACAAATTCGCGTGATATGTCCGACGCGCATAATAATACTCCAATCGCATAAACACATGGACTTTTATCAATATTAATCATCTCCAACCTCATTTAATAATTGAATGAGAGGTTTAACATTAAGCCCCTCCTACACACAACAAATTAAAACTATACTGTTTCCTGTAATCAAGATAGACCTACTAAAATAGTATGCTACAATCCTACTGGTGGTGTGTCCATCTCCGTCTAAGATTGAGGACTATACATATATTCGACAAGCACCGATGATATGATCTTCCATGTGTAAGTTGAACTTTACACACCAAATCATCTATTGTGTGGAATAAAAGACGCCAATGCATAAATCTATAAAATAATATGATAGAAATATCACTTGTGAAGATTCTCATTAAATATACATACTTAAATTCACTAGTGAACCATGAATTTTAGTATACAACCCTATTAATGTTCCACTTATACTCAAAGACATGGAATCGTGCATCTAGTAACCATACCTTACACCTAAAGTAAAAGGCTTGCCAGTTCTCAACCAATGTAATCACAACCAGAAACACCTTATGTATAATTTCTTATGCAAGGTGTACTATACACTTTCTGGAATTTTATATTTGATTGAATACATTAGTTAGTAACCTACAAGTTACTTATCTCTTTAGTTGGCAGCCAAATATATATTCATTAATCCTTTTCAGGTACTTAAATATTAATTCTACCAAAACCAATGTTCTATTTTAAAGTAATACAAATTTCAAATCTGAAAGAGAGAAAGTCTTTCTTAGAATATTGTATACCAAAGTTTCAAAAGAACAAAAACAATATGTTAACTTAGATAAGTAACGGTACTGACTTTCCAGTGATCAAATGATAATCTGATCCCAAAAATATAATAGAATTTTCTAATGTTTCCATATTGAATTGATTGGACTACCATACTATAACTATATGTCATATCCATACATCGTGTGCGACGATAAATATATCAATACATATTGTATTTAGAAACACCACCACACTTTTATCAATCCTTTCGTACACACTAAACACATCAAACCATTTATCAAAATCAGGAATTTGATTACTTCTCTTGCTAGATTCACTTGCAACTGATTGGTTGATCCCATATTACGGAATCTATATGGTACCAAATATCATAGCTTTTTCGAGAATGTTATGAATCCTTGTAAAGGAATGACTTATTTTAGTTATAGTATTTGTTATCTTCTTCTCTAGGGGTCACAATGGGTGACAATCCTAAGAATAAGAAACGATACCACTACGATAAAGTTATCCCTTTACGGGTGCACAAATCGGGATGCGTTCATATGGTTTTCACCATTACGCTAATTGACAATCCTCCCACTATGATAAGGTAGTAGAATGTCACACTCATTTCTTTTTGATGTTTTCACCTACACTACTGGTATGAAAAAAGTTCACATAAGCTTATTAGACCTTCATTTGTTCCGAACAATGCTTTTGGGAATGTGGTCTAGAATATAGATTTAAATATTTATCCTTGTTCCAACTTGTCAAGTTTTCTCCCAACATAAGTGTTTCACTACCCATTATATAAGTAACGAAATTGAATTGAAATCAATCCATTATCTTTAATGGGAGTAAAGAAAACTCAATTGGAAAACAATCTTGACATATACATATCTATATCTTACGAATAACTAGCATAAATCTTATCAAGCGTGAAAGAAACCTAATTTTTCTTTCTTTGACACACCGTTATTGAAAGTAACTTGTGTCATTGTCTTCATGGATATTGTGGGAACCACATTTATTTTCAGTCCACAGGAGTAGCCAACCTGGCCCAATAAATCTAGAAGGCTACTCGACCCAAATCATGGGAATAAACTACGAGTATGTGCAGTCCACACCGGCCTAAAACCAAGTCAATCCCCTATAATCTCGTGGAGATATTTAAGGGATTCATGGATCATCATGGATGTTGTGGAGTTACTTGAATAACTAAAATTCTACATCTATAAATCATAACCCCTGGATCGGGGCATAGGGGAATGTAACTGAGAAAATTAAGAGATACTTAATAAAATAATAGACCTCTCCGTGGACGTTGGTAAGTTGCCGAACCACGTACATAGTTATGATGTGTGTGCGATTATATGCTTTCTTATTTGATTGTGATTGTTCTTCGTAGATCCTTTATTGTGATATTTCTTATACCACAATTAGCGCCATCTGTGGGAACAAGTGTTATTACTACGAGAACACCCATTAACTGAAATCCCTCAATGGCTCACCACAGTAGAAACATCCCTCAAGTCAGTGATGTTCAGGAAGAACTTGCCCCTTCTAGGGTGAGGTCTGAAATTTGCCAACCAAATCCAAGGCTTCGCCAGAAAAGGCGGCCTTTTGAAGAGAGTCATGGACCACCAAAGTCCATGCAGATTTCCAGATTGGTCGACGCTTATGAGGTCAGACTTCGAGAATAAGAGGAAGCCACGCATCGCTAAGAAGTGGAGAATGATCACCTAAAAAGGAGACTGGAAATAATGGAGAGAGATCTCCATAAAAATACAAGACGACGCTATGATCGGACTCTTAGCCCTCAGGTGAGTGAATATCACAGCCGAGGAAGGAGCCCCAGGCGCGACCAAGGGAGAATTGAGAGGAACGGGTCAAAGGATGGTCAATCAGAACGACTACAACCAGTTCAATTCCGTGGGAGTCCTGTTGGACAGAATGATGAAATCAGGAGCTTGGTCCATAGGGAGATGGATCAGCACCCAACCCACCGAGGAGACAGATCCACGCGAGGGCTAGCAAGAAGAGCTCTTCACACTCAGATGAAGTCCCTTTTTTCAAGGGAAATAAAAGAAGAGGAGACCCCCCCCCAAGAAATTTTCAATCACTAGATTCAATATCTATGAAAGGAAAAATAACCCTATCGATCATATCCGGTACTACAGGCACGCCATGACCTTGTGGAGCCACAACAATGCATTGATGTGTCACATCTTCCCTTCCAGTCTGCATGATGTGATGTAAAAGTGCATTGACAGGCAGCCACATAGGTCTATCAGGAGCTTTAAGGCTCTAGTTGAATTATTAACACCTCGCTTTATAACCACCAACTCCCACCTCAAGCGGATGGATGCTCTAGTCACAATGAAGAAAAAACCGCAGGAGAACCACATAAGAACTTCAGGGAATATGCTAAGAGATCCTGGGAGATTTTTAATGAAATTAAGGACTGCTCGGAGCAGGTTGACGTAGCATCCTTCAAGATCGGACTGCCAAGCACTTCTTTATTGCACTAATCCCTAACTAAGGAGGCTAATTCCATCGACAACCTGATGGACCGTATTGAGAAATATGCCAAAGTTGAAGATGTAATCCATCTTAATGCAGGGGACAGTGGTTGCGTAAAGACGAATAAAGGGATAGAGAAGAATGATTCCCAGAATAAAGGAAACAAGGACCAGGGCAGGAATGACTTGAAAAACGACAATAAGAATGAACCCACAAAAGCATTCTAGGCTGTTAACACAGTCTGCAAGGAATCGATATACAAAATCCTCTCCAAGATTAAAGAAGAGCCATTTGTCAAATGGTCTAAGAAAATATGAGGATATATAAGGAAGCCCAATAATTCACTGTGGTATGCGTTCTGCAAAGACGACGGTCACATGACTAAACATTGTCAGCACTTAAATCTCATCTCAAAGAGCTAGCCCAGGCTGGTCATCTCAGTGAGTTCATAGACAAGAAGACAAATAAGGTCACAACCAATGGTGACCAGAAGCAGACAACGTTCTCGAGGACGATAAGGGCCACGAGTTCGTAGTAATTTATGGGGCATCAGACCTCAAACAAGTATAAGGAAACGATGTTCGGATGGAAATTAAGAAGATTATTTTGGTCATGTAAGTTTTTTAAATAGAACCCACCAAGACTCAGGCCGGAAAGTGTCGGCGACCAAAAGACGTCTACTACAACAAACACATTGTGTTTGCTAAAGATGACTTAGTTGGGGTAAGAACCCCACTGATTAAGGGTGAAAAGTAGCGTGTGTCAAACGCTGATCGTTGTTTTCTATTCACCGCCTTAATACAAAAACCTAAACTACGACTACACTCTTTTAAGGGAGTATAGCGGCTAGTCCGGGTATCGAATCCACAAAGACGAGTTGCTAGAATTTAAATGGTTTTTTACTTCTCAAAAAAAGTGTTAAAGATATTTTTCTACCTAAAAAGAAATAAAAGATAAACTAGGCATGAGTGTATTTAAACTAAAATTAACAAAGCGAATAAAACTATAGGATGCGACTAATATCCCTCAAATTGAGTTAACGCGTATAAATGGTTACATGGGACTGCGAATTATTAGGATTGCATCTCGTTTGGTCAATTAATTAAATTAAGAGTTATCACACTCCTAAATTTGCATAAAAGACTAATAAGATTTTGGCGTCAACAAATACCCCAAAAATTATGCACGCAAGGTCGTAAACACGGCGCATACATGTTATACACCGTTAAATTTCCTAGGCGTAAAAACTAGGACAATGCACTCGAAATAAATAAGTAAATCTCCATCACCAAAGCGAAGCAACAAATCAACCCTACGTGAGTTCCATTAATCGCACCCTAATTTAAATTAGCCCCTACACATATTAAATGACATAAATAAATTAACTAATTAATTAAAGCACACCACTAATTAATTTAGCAACTAAAATTATCTAGGCATGAAAATTAATTAAGCATGGAAAATAAAGCAAATACAACTTAAAGGAGACAATGAATAGTAACACTTACATTAATGGTGGAAAATGAGGAGAGGCGTTATCTCCAATAAAAAATCCCCAAATATATCAAACACTAGGTTCTAAGAGAGAAGAGAACTAAAAATCTAATTTATTACATGATATTTTCTAACAATGAGATATGTCTTCTATTTATACTAAGTTGCAAAAAGAAATAAAAGAAAAGGAAAAAGAAATAGAAAATGGGGATAAGTCACATTTTAGAGGATAAAAGAAAAAGAAAAAAGAAAATAAAAAATAGAAAATGTGGCAACAGATATTTCGGGCAAAAATAGAGGACCGATCGATCGGGGGTGGTGACTGGTCGGCCGCGTCAAAAGAGAGGACTGCAATGAGCAAAAATCCAATCAGCGGTCGACCGCCGGAGCATGGTCGGTCGACCGCGCACAGCAGCTCTAGCCACGCAGCACCATCCATGGCAAAAAATGGCCAAAACCCATTCCAACACCAAAGACCCACAATTTCTATAGAAATCGCCCACCTGCGAACTCAAATCAAGACCCACCCATGCCATCAATGGCCAAAACCGAGTCCACGCATGTCCAACCTCCATGAAAATGTCAAAACCCACCATTAATGGCCAAAGCTTGGAAATTCCCAAAATGGGTATTCCAAGAACCCGTGAACTCGAGCCAACCGACCTATATGCGCGTGTGGACAATAATCAAGCTCTAATTTCGGACAAAAGTCTCGAATTTCGAACGAACCCAAAACCCGAGCAAAATCCGAGCCTAGGGCCAAATCGCCATCTTCATTTGCTGAAAAAACGTTTTAGGGACATGGATGGAATTAATGGATTTGTTATTAAAGAAGAAAAGAGACATGTATGTAATTAATAAAATTGTTAATGGATCTTTTATAATTCTTTCCGATTAAAGGTCCGTGTTTCCTTCGTTCGGACTCCGATTCGCACACCGTTCACGGTCACGCGAAGCTTGGCCCAAGGGCTACAACTTTTGTGAATGCTTCGGGCAAAAATCCCAAAGTGTGAAATTACAAAAGTGCCCCTGAATGTACGAATCGCGACGAAACTTAATCGGAACGTGCCCAAACTTCATACTAAGCACTTTAACACCTATAAAAGCTCAATTATACCTCAAATAATATTTTAGCATATAAAACGGAGGTTGTCTGATTAACGAGCATAATTATAGTCATTAAAGTATCCGAGGGGGCTAAAATGCATAAGTTTCGAGGGTATATATGTGCAATATTCGATACGAATCACACCCCATAACTTACACATTGCTAGTCCCTAGTAATGAAATTCAATGCAAGAAGAACTATAAGAAAATCACAACATGTATATATGCATCAAAATATAAATGCCACTTTCGTAGGGAACACGATTGCATTTAGCATATGCAATAAGACGTTAAACCCCTAGGTTACCCTAGTGGACGAGTGTCGTCTCGTGAGGGTTTTCAGGGATGATACCCACAAACATCATATGGTTTCCTCAAAATATGCCCAATCAACATGCGACAAGACCAACAACAATGAAAAAGATTTCATACGCATTATTAGCAAAGTGAATGAATTTACACAAAAGTCAGAATCATTAACAATATAGAATGCACCTCATAGAATTAAATCCTTAAAATGTGGGAGGGGAGAGATCACATGCAAATTGTGATTTGGCAAAAACTTATATAAACCGGATAAACATTAAAGCAAGCATATATTCAATCCTCATGGGCATTACACTCATCAAGTGAATTCACTCGAAACAGGGAGCTAACACACGGGACATGCGGTCATAAGGAGTAAATGTAAATGGAAACTAGGCCGCACACATGTCACAAACGAAGAACGCTATATATAAACTGAAAATTGTAATCTCAATGAAAGGATACCGCGCATTAAAGTAGGCGAAATGCATTTTCACAGATTATCAAAACTATTTAAACCTTTGAATTACATCAACCTAAGATCTCATAGGACTTGTATAGGGTTATAATGTAGGCTAGGCTAGAGTACGAAACGAGGGAAGGTATGTACGAATTCAAAGTGTTCGGGATGAAAACTCGGGATACTGGGAAAATGCGGGCAATATCAAAATTAGAAAATAAGTTCCAAAATGGCATTAGATATATCACCGGGGAGAGTAATCAAAGCTTATTTAACTATATACAACATTTACAAACTTCTCTTTCTTTTTCTTTTCTTCTTTTTATCATTTTCTCTTTTGTTTTCTTTTGTTTTTTGCTTTCTCTTTTTCTTCTCTTTTTTCACTACTTTCTTTCTTTATACTTTTCAAACTCTCATATGCCTAAATTGAAACCGACATCAAAACATCATCATTCAATCCTAAGTAACATTCCAAACAAAGGTGTGGAAAGTGTATATATGGGCTAAAAATCCAATTTAGAGTTGGTTATGGGATTGGGGTTATGAAACGAAAGGCTATATTTAGGCTCAAAGGGGTTAAATGAGGGTAAACATATAAGGGTGAGGTCAAGGCCAATATGGGTGATATAACAAATAGGGCCTATGATCATTTCACAAAGTTTACGCAATTCTCGAGTCAAAACAATATATGAAAATCATGCTCAAGTAATACATTTCAAGTATGAACTCAATTAATGAACGATCAAATGAAAGAATAGTGAGAATACCAACGAATTCAATGTTTTCAATGAGAAAAGAATAGTGTATACACTCACAAACGACGAAAGGTACAAAGCTTACTCGGTGTAAGTATATACAATACAACAAAATATTACCGAGTTATAAAAATCTTGAACCAAATCAATAGAACAATAAAAGTGCATGTGCTCATGGGATTAAAGTTTAACTCATGAAGTTATTCATAATATCAATAAGTGAGACTAAAGTCTAATAACTTCTAAAATCAAGAACATGCATCGTTAGGCTGTCTATTGGATCGGGCAATTATTGAAATTTATCATCGGAAACAAAGGTAAAATGCCCAATAAAGGAGAAAAAAGAAAGAAAATCTTTTTGAAATTTTCAAATTTTCTAAGAAAAGAATACTAAGTAACTAACATGGGAGCAAAAACATGGAATAAATAATGAAATGGATAGAATATCCCACACCCCCTAACTTTAAACTTGGCATTGTCCTCAATATAAATTAAGAACCAAGTCAAAGAGAGGAAAAGAGCGATATTACCCAAAATTGGAGCGATCCCCATAAGAACAAGTCCAAAGAATCTACAAAACAAGTTAATACCGAGCATAGCAAAAACAAATAACAAAAAGTTAACTAATTACACTAGACTAAATTAAAAAGGAAAGAAAAATAAAAATAAAGAAAGAAATAATAAAAAACTAACTATATACAACCTACTATTTAGACTTCACACTAACTGTATACTAGAAGTTTAAATAGCTGAGGGTCCACCGCAAAAACGATTTGACTTTGGAGGATAACCGGTGTACCCTCACATACAAGCATGCCCTCCGAAAAATATGAATTTCGTTTGAATAATGGAAGGCATGTGTAAGGTGAAAGAAATGAACCATCGCCAATTAAAAGTTTTGGTGGGACGATGGGGGGTTTGGATTGAATGGGTGACAAAAAAAAGTGGGGACCGAGAAAAGCCGAACATCCTCCCAATGATTTTGAAGTTGGAATGGGAGGCGGCGCACACAAAGGCAAAGATGCGATCGTGGAAGGCAACTCTAGCAAGTACTCCTCATCGGCGAAAAGGTTTAAAACATTAAAGTTTGAAACCGAATCATCGGGTACTTGTTCCGGTGGGATAATAGAGAATGAAAATGGGGATGAAAGAAATTCAAACTCATGAGATGAATCATCATCGCACGAAGTTGGAATTTTGAATGAAATCATATCATTTTCAATGAAATGTTCTTCTTTAGGGGCCAAAGAAGAAATCATTTCATTGCAAATAGATATTATGTCATTTTCATCCTCACTTTCAATATCTATTACGCAATGGGCAAAGTCTAGAATGGTTTGTTCCAAAGTGGGCACAAGTACCTCATTTGGTTCAAAACATCCCTCGACTTCGAAAGTCTCAGAAGCAAAATCGTTGTCGGACTCAAATAATAAATCCAACTCATGTTCCCACGAACGATTTTCTTCCCGATAGCGATTTTCAATTTTCTCATTTTCATACATACGCAAATCCTCACCGAATGTCATGGGTCGAGGTGCGGATGCATGAAAATGGGAACTTTGAAAATTACCATCGGACTTAAACAAAAACTCATTATTATAGGAATTATGAAAACTATTGCAATTCGTTTCAAAATTCCTATTATAGGGAGATAAAGGCCCAAAATCATTGTCATCATCATCAAAATTCCAATAACCTAAGTTTTGACTTTCGTTATACTCGCCCAAAGTCATATTTGAATTTGTTATACTTTGGGATTCTAAGTATTCACCGAAAGTCATAGGTTTGCGAGAATTTTGAGGATTATAACAAGGATTACTGAAAGAATTGGAATAAGACATGCTTACCCCAAAAATGACTCTAAGTGGCGATTTCCACAAAGTAAGTGCGTGCGGGAAAGATTCGAGCGTTTCTAAGTGATCAAATGTGGAAGTCCTGCAAAAAGGTTAGTAAATAATACAAATAGAAGGAAAATACTATAAAATACTAAATCAAATAAAGTCTAAAACAAAATCAGGCAACAACGTCATTTTGATTAAGGGTGAAAAGTAGCGTGTGTCAAACGCTGATCGTTGTTTTCTATTCATCGCCTTAATACAAAAACCTAAACTATGACTACACTCTTTTAAGGGAGTATAGCGGCTAGTCCGGGTATCGAATCCACAAAGATGAGTTGCTAGAATATAAATAGTTTATTACTTCTCAATAAAAGTGTAAAATATATTTTTCTAACTAAAAAGAAATAAAAGATAAACTAGGCATGAGTGTATTTAAACTAAAATTAACAAAGTGAATAAAAACTATAGGATGCGACTAATATCCCTCAAATTGAGTTAACGCGTATAAATGGTTACATGGGACTGCGAATTATTAGGATTGCATCTCGTTTGGTCAAATAATTAAATTAAGAGTTGTCACACCCCTAAATTCGCATAAAAGACTAATAAGATTTTGGCGTCAACAAATACCCCGAAAATTATGCACGCAAGGTCGTAAACACGGCGCATACATGATATACACCGTTAAATTTTCTAGGCGTAAAAACTAAGACAATGCACTCGAAATAAATACGTAAATCTCCATCACCAAAGCGAAGCAACAAATCAACCCTACGTGAGTTCCATTAATCGCACCCTAATTTAAATTAGCCCCTACACATATTAAATGACATAAATAAATTAACTAATTAATTAAAGAACACCACTAATTAATTAAAGAACTAAAATTATCTAGGCCTGGAAATTAATTAAGCATGGAAAATAAAGCAAATACAACTTAAAGGAGATAATGAATAGTAACACTTACATTAATGGTGGAAAATGAGGAGAGGGGTTATCTCCAATAAAATATCCCCAAATATATCAAACCCTAGGTTCTAAGAGAGAAGAGAACTAAAAATCTAATTTATTACATGATATTTTCTAAAAATGAGATATGTCTTCTATTTATACTAAGTTGTAAAAAGAAATAAAAGAAAAGGAAAAAAAATAGAAAATGGGGATAATTTACATTTTAAAGGATAAAAGAAAAAGGAAAAAGAAAAAAAAAATAGAAAAAGTGGCAACAGATATTTCGGGCAAAACAGAGGATCGGTCGACCGGGGGTGGTGACCGGTCGACCGCGTCAAAAGGGAGGATCGCACTGTCAACCTTCCACGGCAAAAATCCAATCAACGGTCGACCGCCGGAGCATGGCCGGTCGACCGCGCACAGCAGCTCCAGCCACGCAGCACCATCCATGGCCAAAAATGGCTAAAACCCATTCCAACACCAAAGACCCACAATTGCTATAGAAATTGTCCACCTGCGAACTCAAATCAAGACCCACCCATGCCATCAATGGCCAAAACCGAGTCCACCCATGTCCAACTTCCATGAAAATGTCAAAACCCACCATTAATGGCCAAAGCTTGGAAATGCCCAAAATGGGTATTCCAAGAACTTGTGAACTCGAGCCAACCAACCTATATGCGCGTGTGGACAATAACCAAGCTCCAATTTCGGACAAAAGTCTCGAATTTCGAACGAATCCAAAACCCGAGCCTAGGGACAAATCGCCATCTTCATTTGTTGAGAAAACGTTTTAGGGACATGGATGGAATTAGTGGATTTGTTATTAAAGAAGAAAAGGGACATGGATGTAATTAATAAAATTGTTAATGAATCTTTTATAATTCTTTCTAATTAAAGGTCCGTGTTTCCTTCGTTCGGACTCCGATTCGAGCACCGTTCACGACCACGCGAAGCTTAGCCCGAGGGCTACAACTTTCGTGAATACTTCAGGCAAAAATCCCAAAGTGTGAAATTACGAAATGCCCCTGAACGTGCGAATCGCTACGAAACTTAATCGGAACATGCCCAAACTTCATAATAAGCACTTTAACACCTATAAAAGCTCAATTATACCTCAAATAATATTTTAGTATATAAAACGGAGGTTACCTAATTAACGAGCATAATTATAGGCATTAAAGTATCCGAGGGGGCTAAAATGCATAAGTTTCGAGGGTATATATGTGCAATATTCGATACGAATAACCCACATGATGATGCATTGGTCATCACACTCAGGATAGCTAATTAGCTCTTCTGAAGTGATGTACCTAGACTTGTTTCATAAGTTGAAATTGAATATCGTCGACCTCAAAGAGGCCACCATTTCATTGGTTGGCTTTGTAGGAAAGATATCCATGCCGCTGGAAAAAATAGTCCTGCCAGTCCGAGTGGAAAGTATTTCTAAGATAGTCGAGTTTTTATTAGTAGATATCAAGTCCCCCTATCACGCCATCCTGGGAAGAGGATGGTACCATGCTATGAAGTTCGTACCATCCTCATACCATCAAAAACTCAAGTGCATTACAGATCGAGGGGTGGTCGTGATTCGTAGCGATCAAGTTATGGCTAGAAAATGCTTTGTTTTAGCCATCTGCTCCAGGCACGAGAAGAAGAAAGACGAGAGGAAAATCCATTAGGAAGACCAAGAAGGGGTATTGACATATAAATAGAAATTACAGTACATCCAACCAGGGTCCACCCCGTAAGTAGGGTCATCGAAGACCTGGAAGAAGTTACAGCTAAAGGTAACTTGCCTGTAAGGAAATTTATGATCGATACCTCTCTCACCGACCGAGAAAAGAAGGAGCTAACCATGTTACTCTAGAGCAATCTGGATGTTTTTTATTGGGAACTATATGAGCTTCCTGGGATAGATCCCACTATTGCATGCCATCGACTGCACGTCGATCCAACTTTTAAACTTGTCACTTAGAAGGCTCGTCGAACAGCCCCAGAAAAGGCGAAGGCAGTTTAGAAAGAGGTAAGAAAATTACTGGATGCAGGTTCCATTCGAGAAGTTCAGTTCCCCAAATGTCTATCCAACCCAGTCGTAGTGCCCAAAATCAATGGAAGCTAGAGAGTATGCATTAACTTTATCGACCTCAACAGGTCTTGTTCGAAAGACAGTTTTCCTCTCCCAAAGATAGATCAGCTGGTCGATGCCATTGAAACATATGAAAGAATGAGATTTCTGGATGCTTTGTTCGGATACCACCATATCCCACTTTATGATCCAGACCAAGATAAGACCTCCTTCGTAATGCCTATTGGGTTATATTATTACAAAGTCATGTCTTTCATCCTCAAGAATGCAGGAATAACTTATCAGCGTTTGGTCACTGGGATGTTCAATGAGAAAATGGGATAAATAATGGATGTATACATCAATGACATGCTCGTCAAAAGTAAACTCAAGGGCGACCATCTCTCAGACCTAGAAGGAACCTTTGAGATCCTCAGGAAATATCAGATGAAACTTAACGCTAGCAAATGTTCATTCGGTGTCCAGTCAGGAAAGTTCTTAGGATATCTAGTCAGTAAAAGAGGAATTGAAGCAAACCCTGATGAGATAGACGCCGTCAAAAAAGTCCAGCCCCCTCAGATGATAAGAGATGTCCAGAATCTTACCGGCATGCCTGCCGCACTCAACCGCTTCATCTCTAAATCTTTGGAGCAATGTCGATCATTCTTGTAACTGTTGAAAAAATATAAAAACCTAGTATGGAATGACGACTGCTCCAAAGCCTTAGAAGAACTCAAGTCTTACCTCAATAAGCCACCCTTACTGGTAATTCTAGGCGAAGGTGACCCCTTATACCTTTATCTTGCTATGTCAGACCATACTGTGAGCTCTGCCTTGGTATGCGAGAAGGAAGAAGGCCAACACACAATCTACTAGGCAAGAAAGACATTTTTGGATGTCGAGGATCGTTATTTTCCGCTAGAGAAGCTTGCCTATGCCCTAGTGGTAGCCTCGAGGAAGTTGAAGCATTACTTTGAGACTCATTGCATTATCATAATCACCTCACATCCCCTCAAAGTTGTTTTAAGGAAAGATGATCTCTCCGGCTGACTGTTAAAGTGATCAGTAGAGCTTAAAAGATTCGATATCAACTTTCAACTAAGAACAACAATTAAGAGGAAAATTCTAGCATATTTTATTTCTTAATTCACGGGGAATCAACCTACTCCCCAGTTAGAAATTGGGCAACCAACAGAAGAGGAAGCAAAATCCTTCGTTTGGCCCCTTTACTTTGACGGAGCCTCCAACTATAGGGGCTGGAGTAGGCATTGTATTGATTATCCCAAAGAATAATGTGCTCGAACAAGGGATCCGCCTAGGATTTAAATCCTTCAACAACGAAGTGGAATATGAAGCACTGATCGTTGGCCTGCACAAACAACAATTGTTAGGGGCAAAATGCCTTCGGGTATTTGGCGATTCAAGGCTAGTGTCCAAGTAAATAGGTGGAGACTTCAGCACCAAGGATGAGATAATGGTAGCTTACCTCATTGTTGTAGGGGGACTTATGGAAAATTTTGATAGAGATGATGTTCAGAAATTCTCCAGGGGAAAAACAGTCATGCCGACGCCTTAGTAGCTTTAAGCTCCGCCATTGACTCTGATTTAAGGAGAACCATTCAGATAGAATTTCTCGCGCAACTAAGCATAAACCAGTCAATCGTAGAGAAAGTCCTTCACATATAGAAGGCACCCAATTATATGGATCCCATCGCAACTTATCTAAAAAGAGATACACTGTCAGGCGATAATAGATTGACGCACCATATACGAGTCAACTATGCTCGCTTTCACTTATCTCCTGAGGGAAAACTCTATAGAAAGTCTTTCACTGGCCCCTACCTCTAGTGAGTTCACCCAGACGATGTCGAGGAGGTTCTTAGTGAACTTCATAATGGCATTTGTGGGAGTCTTGTAAGAGGAAGGTCATTGGATTTTCGAGTGATTAAGGAAGGATGATGGTGTCCATATATGTAGAAGGATGCTAGAATTTACGTTCACAAGTGTGAAAAGTGACAAAAGCACTTCCCTATGGTCCACCAGCCAGCTAGCGACCTCAAGTCATTGACCAACCCATGGCCTTTCGCCAGTGGGGCTTGGATATTGTAGGGCCTCTACCTACCGCATCTGGAAATCGCAAATATTTAATGGTCGACACTGACTACTTTACCAAATGGGTATAGGCAGAACCACTCGCAAACATCTAGGACTCTGATATAATGAGGTTCATACGAAAAAACATCATTACCTTCTTTGAGACACCAAGAATGATCATTACTAACAATAGCACGTAGTTCGAAAGTGTCTTCTTCCAAGGATTTTACGACAAGCATGGTATCAAGCACCACTTTAGTTCTATAATGTATCCATAGAGAACGAGCAAGCTTAAGCTTCCAATAAGACAATGATTGATGGACTAAAAAATGGTTAGAAAGATCCAAAGGTGCCTGGATAGACTAATTACCCCACATTTTATGGGCTTATCGTACAACTCCTAAGAGAGCAACGGGAGAAACCCACTTCACCCTTGCCTATGGAATGGAGAAATTCATCCCATTGGAAGTAGGACTCTCTACTATAAAAACCACTTTGGTTGACAAAGGCCTCAACGATAAAGCACTACTCACTGAACTTGACTTAGCTGATGAGTGACGAGAACTGGCACTAATTAAATTGGCATCTTACCAACAGCAATTGGCCAAACAATACGATCAGAAAGTCAACTCAAGAAAATTTCTAATAGGGGATTACGTCCTGAGGAAAGTCCTCAGCAGTGCTGTAAGACCATCAGACGACAAACTGGGACCAAATTGGGAAGGACCTTTCAAGATAATAAGGGAAGACCTACAAGGAGCATATCACTTGGAAACGCTGGAGGGCAGAGAGATACCAAGGGCTTAGCCTTGAATGCAACCAACCTTAAGAAGTTCTACTTTTAGACTTCTATATCTTTTGTTTTTCAGCATCATTATTTTAGGGCGAATTTTCATTTACAAACTAATGTTGCCTTTTATTTATCATTTTTATCAATAAAGGTCGATTGGCCCGCGCATTCTAAACATCTTGGTTGTTGAATATCTCTTAATCGATTCCCAAGATGTATCTTTTCTAAGCAGTATGCTCCCCTAAAAACATAATAATGTTTCGGGATTCCAACATAGTGATCAACTTGCCCTAGTCAAGGAATAAAGCTCATTTGGTTACAATAGTGTACTAGAATTATGCCATTCAATTCTAAAATATGTGAAGCAAGGTTTACAATTAACCTTACTCATGTTTATGTTGAAACACAGTTGGCCTCTTGAATTGCTCCGACAATAATAAAAATCCTATAGGGGATTCTTAGGCAATAAAGATAACTCAAGGTTGGTCGCCAACTTAGGTTGGTTAAAAAATCATGGTTGAAGTGTGATGACACAACCTAAAAGGTGAAGTGGATGGAATGGTATGGCTAAGGGATATTGGACTTGGAGAATATTCAAACACGAGATAACAAAAACTCAACATCATTTAGTCAGCTAAAAAGACCAAAATGATTAAAAGTTTATGTACTAATCATTCATACTATGATCATATATATCAAGTACTTTTTTTTTATCAAACATTGATGATAAGCAATCAACAAATAAGGATAACATATGTTTAGTTAGCAAATGCTTAAAACATAAATGATGATTTATATCTGTCATGAAGAATCATATGATTACATTTACATCAAAAGACCAAGAAGTACTTAAAGACCTATGATGGTAAAGCACAAAGAGCAAGGTATTCTGCTACTCGATCTCTCCAACCATCATCGAGATGAGGAACTAAGTCTTCTTTAATGCCCTCTGGGAGTGGCTCTAGAAGATGTGCAGGAATAACATCTATTGGGATCCAACGATCATCCCTCGATAAGGGACTTCGCACAACTGATGAGCGAACGGTCTAATATTTATATCACAGGGAGGAGTCCTTAGAAAATTTCAACTCCTTAATAACGTTCAGTCATCCCCTACCAAAAGAAAGTGTAATACCCCGTATTTTTATGCTATATTAATTTGGGGGTTTTATTAAATTTAATGAGAGTGAATTATTTAATAAGAATCCGGAAATTAATTATGTTATAATTATTAACGTGACGAGAGTTAGTAATTATATAAAATATTCGAATATTACTAATGAGCATAGTAATATATGATGTGGGTTATATTATAAGTCACGAGTGAATGAAATAACAATTTTGAGAATTTTAGTCGGGACGCGCCCGTGTCGCGTCGGGACTAATTATTGAGTTATAAAAGTGAATATTTTATAAGTTGTTTGTATGGTCATTTTGAGTGCGCCAACGCATCCGGAAGGGTTGAGATAGTCAGAAAAGTGTACCCGGGGGTTTGGTTCGGGTCTCGGGGTGTTTTTAGACTTAATTAGTGACCCGGGAGGGCATTTTGGTCATTTTACAAAATAGGGTAATTAAACCCACGAATTTCAGCCATCCTTAGCAGCCATTTAAGTCAGCCTTTTAGGGTTAGAACATTCAGAACCCTAGAACGGCCATTGGAGTAGAGAGGAGAGAGTTCTCAAGGAGGATTCAAGGCCAAAACACCACCATTTGCACCACCGTCACCACCAACGCGTAGATCGCGAGGAGGAGAACGCAACCACACCTATATCAGCAAGAAACCAGACCTCTAAAATACCAGGCAAGTGTTTAACTTTCGTATTTTCGTTGGTGCAATATTCATATTAGTGTAGGAATGATTAGGAGTGTAATCAATGGAAGAAAACCCCAAATTTTGATAGGAATTTGCATGTAGAAAACATTATAACCATATTCTGGAAATAGTATGTGAAGTAGATGATTAACCCACGAATTTTTGATGTTATGTTAGAAGGAAATTCTGGAGAAAACTGATTAGAAAAAAAGTTAAGAAAACATTAGGGTTCTTGATGTTTACATGAGATTTTGGGTTGTTTAATCATGTTTAATGATGGATATACGCATGCTTAACGTTAAAAACATCTGGAAATATGTGATTATGTTTGTAGTAGGAGTTTTGGGACGATTAGTATTGGAAAATATTGATTTGGGTGAAGAATTTTGGTAAAACCCGTAACTGCACTTCTGCAGGATTTCGCAGACCTACTTGATCGATCGATCGAGCCTAGAGCTTCGATCGATCGAAGGTTCGATCGATCGAGCCTAGAACTTCGATCGATCGAAGGTTCGATCGATCGAGCCCCAGACCTCGATCGATCAACCCTTCCTGGAAGACTCTTATTTCCCCTCGTTTAATTAATTGAACATGATTCATCGCGAAATAGCTTTTGGGCTTTATGAATAAAATGTTTTGGGATATAGGAGAGACCAATAGGGCATATGACTAAGTGTTGAGAATTTTATTATGAGATGATAATTGTATTTTAGGGACAATTATTTAAAGGACGAGGAAACTACGTAATTCAAGTGAGAGATTACGTCAAATACTTACGATAGCGAATAGACGTTTACCTACTGATTTTGCTACTTGGATGGATAGAATCCACGAGTGTTACGTAACTAGTGAGAAAACCCTTCGAGTTAAGGCTAGAGACGAAACCTTATACGTAATCATCATAATGGGAAATTAAGGATAAATGTTATGACTATGGGTTACGAGAGGAACCTATATTAATATGATGAAATGGGTATATTTATATGATTGTATGTATATATATTATATACATGTGAAAAACGTACCCGCGCTACTTGCTATCCCTGAGGTTACCGCGCTGGGACGATCTTATCCTGTGTTGCTTTATGGGGGATATTGATTCGTACCCTAGAAGATAGAGATCCTAGGTACGGGCTATCAGATTGATAGTCAAACGGTCCTAAGAGACGTGTGGGTATGTACTGACCTCTTGGACTTGGAATCTATGCCTCGCCTCAACGTTGATTTGTATATGTTAATACAGTTCGAGAGTGATTCCGAACTTGTATTTCCCTTTGTGTGAGCGATACGGGGATTGGATAGCAGAGTATGCCCGCACCATAGTTTAGTTGGGGTGTTGTTATATACATATATTATACGAGTAGTTAATATATATATGAGGTTATAAACTTTAAACTGTCTACTGTGATTTGATAAGTAGAACATGGTTGTTGACTCAAATTATTAAATACTTGTTTTGTGAAAGTATGAGAAGACACTGGGAAACTTTATAATTTAATGAAGCTAGAACGCGAGTAGTGCTACAAATTGAAAGTACCTTTTTAAAACATTGTCATCGTTCGGTTTTGAAAACTTATGAGTAAGTTAAGATAAACTAAATTATTCGGGAAGGTTAGTACGATAGGCGTGCACATTAGAAGAGATGTGAGAATTTCTCAAGAGAGTGTCGAACTAATATGATTTGCATTGGCCTGTATCAATTTAAATACTTGCTTAACGTATTTTAAAATCAAACACACTTTCGGGCTCTGACCCGCTTCTTTTCCTCTCTCTCTCTCTCTCTCTCTTGTATATATATATGTATACTTTCAGGTGCCCATCAACAGGGGCGTCTTGCTTAGGATCCCTTGAGAAGAACGAATTGCAGCTTAGGTGGGAGTTGCAGGTCACTTGAGTAGACGGCTTCTGTTATTGACTCCACTCCTATTATTCTCATTTATTGGGCATGTGCCGCCCTTTTCATCATTTCGTTTGTTGTTGGGATTTTGTATTTCATTTATTTCCAGTCTTGTTCTATGGGATTTATTCAGGATGGATTTGTGGTTTTAGTTCCATTTGTTGACATTCGATTGACGAATGTATTATGTTATTTGGTTTATTGTGGTGTGATTCTTTATTGTAGAAATGTTGTTTTAAATTAAACTAAATCTTTTTCTTTAATTAAAATTTGGAAAGTTTTGTATGGAAAATGTTTTGACACTTAGCTTAATTATTTAGGGTGTTAAATCGGAAAAATTATTTTTATCGACAGTGATGCTGAGAATGAACCAACTGTTTACCTTGATTTAATTTAATAAAGGAGTGATCGCCCGGTATTTAATTAGGCGGGGTGTCACAGGTGGTATCAGAGCATCAGGTTCTAGTGTCCTTAGGATCTGTACGGCTTATTTCGCTTTCAGCTCAACGTTTTTGCTATAGAGCCCTATTTTTAGGATTGTTGTATTCCTGTTTTTACGTTTAAGTCTTCAGCTATTTGAGATTCGATGATAACTGTAGATTGATAAATTTTGTTCACGTTTGAGATGCCTCCGAGTCGTGCTCCGAGAGATAGGCGTGCCCAGGCCGAGCAGCCAGCAGCTCCGGCACCAGGCACAATGAATGCTAATGAAGTAGCCGCCATAGTTGCTCAGGAGGTGAATGCCGCGATAGCAGTGATTCAGCAGGATCCACCCCAGGTTCAGGCAGTGGCGCCAGTACCAACACAGCTTCCATCTGCATGGGAGAGGGTTCGGGATGCTTTTTAGAAAGCACATCCCCCTGAGTTCTCTGGTAGCTCCGACATTGTCACGGTTAGCCAATGGAAGAAAGACATCCAGCGGCATCTTCGCATGTATGAGTGCACCGAGGTACAAAAGCAGTTATTGTCTTCTTTTAAGCTGGTGGGAGCCGCGTAGCAGTGGTGGGAGTCCACTACTACTTTGGAGGAGAGGGACACAATCCCTATTAAGATGTTTTGGGAGCGGTTTGACCGCAAGTACTTTCCACCTGCAGTGCAGACTGAGATGAGGCGGAAACTACTAAATCTGAAGCAAGATAATCTTACTGTAGCAGAGTATGAGGAGGACTTCATGAGACTTCTCACCATTGTGCCAGATGAGGCACTTACTGAGAGCAAGAAGATTTTGTTGTTTGTCGACGGGTTAGCTTGGAGGATCCGTCAGCACCTTATTGGGAACTTATCCCTGAGTACGTTCACTGATGTACTCAATGCAGCGTTACTACATTGCTAGGATCACCGCTTCCATCTTCAAGGAAGCAAGAGAGCAGGAGAATCCAGCCAGCAGGGCAGGGCCGGGGGTAACGGTGCCGGTGGGGCACCATCTCATGGACAGACTCGTCAGCACGAGCAGAGTTCCCATCAGGGGGACCCTGCTAAGAGATTCCGTTTGGGTGATCCTAGGCAGGGAAATGGGGGTTATAGGCAGGGCCAGCAGGGCCAGCCTAATCAGCAGGGTCAGCACCGACAGCAGGGTCAGCAACAGGGCCAGCAGGGCCAACAACGTGCACATCAGGGCCAACAGGGCCAATGGCGTGGAGGTAACGGCCAGCAGGGCCGTGGTCAGCAGGGACAGAGGGGAGGTAATTTCAGAGGCCGGTGTTTTGTGTGCGACAAGCACGGCCATAAGCGTCAGGATTGCCCAGAAGGCGATAGGGCCCCACAGCAGCAGGGAGCCCGTAATGAGCCACAGAGGCCACTTTTTCCACCTGCCCTTCCAGCTCCAGCCCAAGCGCCATCCCTACCAGCCATTCCAGCAGCTCCAGTGCAGCAGGGGCAGTTACAGTATGGACGTGTCTATAACGTCCACCAGGCAGAAGCTCCACAGGCACCACCCGCGATTGAGGGTAAGTTTCCTATCCATGGTACTATGGGTCGGGTTTTATTTGATACGGGGGCCACGCATTGTTTCATAGCTACACATTTTGCGAACGCCTTAGGGTTGTTAGCCACAGCAGAGAGCACAGTGACGTGTGTCGACTCACCACTGGGGAGTGGTTCACTTATATTCTTTATATGCCGGGGAGTAGGGGCAGAGATTGGTGGCTTGGTATTACCTGCAGACATGCTAGTCTTAGACATGCACGATCATGATGTGATTATTGGTATGGATTGGGTCGCATCTTATAGAGCCATGATTGATTGCTTCGGTGGGAGCATTATTTTTGCCATTCCGGGGCAAGAGATGTTTGTAGTGGCGATGCCTCGCCCAGAGGGAGGTTCGACCGCTCATTTATATTACATAGAGGAGGATACCTCTAAGGAGATTGTGATCCCTTTGGATTCGATCCCAGTTGTTAGGGAATATTCCGACGTGTTTCAGGAAATACCAGGCCTACCCCCCAGTCGAGAGATAGACTTTGTTATAGACTTATTGCCAGATACGAGACCTATAGCACGCGCACCATACCGTATGGCTCCGGCAGAGATGCGAGAGCTACGAGATTAGATCGAGTAGCTGTTAGGTCAGGGCTTCATTCGCAGAAGTACCTCACCTTGGGGCGCTCCAATTTTGTTTGTAAAGAAGAGAGATGGTTCACTGAGGTTGTGTGTGGACTACCGGGAATTGAACAAGGTCACGATACGGAATAAGTATCCGTTGCCTCGAATCAATGATCTATTCGACCAGTTGAGGGGAGCGAATTTCTTTTCGAAGATAGATCTGAGGTCGGGGTACCATCAGCTACGTATTAGGGAGTAGGATGTTTCAAAGACTGCATTCTTGACGAGATATGGGTCTTACGAGTTTAGAGTGATGTCGTTTGGCCTCACTAATGCTCCAGCCGTATTCATGGACTTAATGAATCGAGTGTTCAGAGAGTTCTTGGATCAGTTTGTCATTGTCTTCATAGATGACATCCTGATATATTCCCATTCCGAGGAGGAGCATGCCGAGCACTTGAGGCAGGTTCTTCAGACTCTGCGAGAGCATCAGTTGTATGCTAAGTACGAGAAGTGTGGATTCTGGTTGCGAGAGGTACAGTTCTTGGGCCATGTTGTTTCTGAGCAAGGGATAGCAGTTGACCCGAGTAAGGTATCAACAGTGAGGGAGTGGGGACAGCCCACGACACCGACAGAGGTACGTAGTTTCTTGGGGTTAGCCGGATACTACAGGAGATTTATTCGGGGATTCTCCAAGATAGCGGGTTCGTTGACGAATTTGACTCACAAAGGGGTACCGTATGTTTGGGATGATGCTTGTCAATTAGCTTTCGATGAGCTGAAAGACAAGCTTACTTCAGCACCAGTCCTTGCCTTACCGAAACAGGGTGTGGAGTACCTGGTTTACACTGATGCGTCTTTACGGGGACTTGGAGGAGTACTCCAGCAGGAGGAGAAGGCTATAGCTTTTGCTTCCCGCAAGCTTAAGCCACATGAGAATAATTACCCCACCCATGACCTGGAGTTAGCAGTGGTTGTATTTGCATTGAGGATATGGAGACACTATCTATTGGGAGAGAAATTTCGTTTGTTCACAGACCATAAGTCACTGCAGTACCTGTTCACTCAGCGAGAGCTGAATATGCATCAGCGCAGGTGGTTAGAGTTTGTGAAAGACTACCAGTTTGATATACAGTATCATCCGGGGAAGGCCAACGTAGTTGCTGATGCGTTGAGCCGTAGATCGGTAGAAGATGTAGCAGACATCTGGAAAGCAAAGTGGAAAGAGCTGGGTCACCAAGACGCCGTAGCACGTTCTTTCATATCCGTGATGTCAGTCACACCCGAGATTGTTACGAGGGTGATACAGGCGCAGACCACAGATCCGTTTTACCAGGAGCAGATTGTGCGACTTCTAGCCGAGGGTGCTGAGTCCTATTCTGTTAGTTCTGATGGAGGTTTGCGGTTTAATGGGAGATTGGTGGTTCCAGAAGGAGCAGAGTTACGTCATGAAGTGATGACTCATTCTCATGCGTACTGATTTGCAGTGCATCCGGGAGGCGATAAGATGTACCAGGATATGAGGCGACAATACTGGTGGAGCGGGATGAAGAAGGACATTGCTGAGTTTGTGTCCAAGTGTTCTACCTGCCAGCTGGTTAAGGTGGACCACCAGAAACCGTCAGGATTGCTTCAGCCATTGGAAGTACCCGCGTGGAAGTGGGAGAGTATTTCCATGGACTTCATTACAGGGTTGCCTACATCACAGAGGGGCCACGATTCTATCTGGGTGATTGTAGACCGTCTGACCAAGGTGGCTCATTTTCTACCAGTGCCGACAGATTATACCACGGGTCAGTATGCTCAGTTGATTATCGCTGAGATTGTTAGATGACACGGGGTGCCCCTGAATATTGTGTCCGATAGAGATAAGATTTTCGTGTCGCATTTTTGGGAAAGCTTTCAGAAGGCTATGGGTACTGAGTTGAGGTTGAGTTCAGCTTATCACCCACAGACAGATGGACAGACAAAGCGTACTAATCAGATGTTAGAAGATATGCTACGCATGTGTGTTCTCGATTTTGGAGGAGGTTGGGAGCCACACCTTCCACTGGTAGAGTTTGCTTATAATAACTCTTATCAGTTCACGATTGGTATGGCTCCATTTGAGGCTTTGTATGGCAGGCCTCGTCGTTCCCCAACTTGTTGGCTTGAGGTGGGGGATGACAAGTTGCTAGGACCAGAAGTGATTCAGGAGACCTCCGCGAGGTTTGAGATGATCAGGGGTCGCATTCGAGTAGCCCAGGACAGACAGAAGAGCTATGCCGATGCGAAACGGTTCTTCAGGGAGTTTAATGTGGGGGACTAAGTGTTACTGCGTGTGTCTCCCATGAAAGGAGTGATGAGGTTCGGGAAGAATGGAAAGTTGGCTCCGAGGTACATGGGACCATTTCCCATCATAGAGAGGATTGGGCCAGTTGCATACAGATTGGGACTGTCGGAACATCTACATCGCATTCACGATGTATTTCACATCTCGTCGTTGAGACGATACCTTCGAGATGATATGGCCCATACTCACATCGCGATAGAGGAGATCGACTTACAGCCTGATAGCTCCTACGAGGAGAGACCGGTGGCTATCCTAGACTATAGTGAGAGGAGATTGAGGTCGAAGATAGTTCCACTTGTGCGGGTCCAGTGGGAACACCATAATGTGGAGGAATCCACTTGGGAGCGTGAGGCAGATATGCGCGAGAGATATCCAGATTTGTTCTTATCAGGTATCCCTTATTTTCCGAATTTCGGGACGAAATTCCGTTATTAGGGGGGAAGTATGTAATACCCTGTATTTTTATGCTATATTAATTTGGGGGTTTTATTAAATTTAATGAGAGTGAATTATTTAATAAGAATCCGGAAATTAATTATGTTATAATTATTAACGTGACGAGAGTTAGTAATTATATAAAATTGTCGAATATTACTAATGAGCATAGTAATATATGATATGGGTTATATTATAAGTCACGAGTGAATGAAATAACAATTTTGAGAATTTTAGTCGGGACGCGCCCGTGTCGCGTCGGGACTAATTATTGAGTTATAAAAGTGAATATTTTATAAGTTGTTCATATGGTTGTTTTGAGTGCGCCAACGCGTCCGGAAGGGTTGAGATAGTCAGAAAAGTGTAGCCGGGGGTTTGGTTCGGGTCTCGGGGTGTTTTTAGACTTAATTAGTGACCCGGGAGGGCATTTTGGTCATTTTACAAAATAGGGTAATTAAACCCACGAATTTCAGCCATCCTTAGCATCCATTTAAGTCATCCTTTTAGGGTTAGAACATTCAGAACCCTAGAACGGCCATTGGAGTAGATAGGAGAGAGCTCTCAAGGAGGATTCAAGGCCAAAACACCACCATTTGCACCACCGTCACCACCAATGCGTAGATCGCGAGGAGGAGAACGCAACCACACCTATATCAGCAGGAAACCAGATCTCTGAAATCCCAGGCAAGTGTTTAACTTGCGTATTTTCGTTGGTGCAATATTCATATTAGTGTAGGAATGATTAGGAGTGTAATCAATGGAAGAAAACCCCAAATTTTGATAGGAATTTGCATGTAGAAAACATTATAACCATATTCTGGAAATAGTATGTGAAGTAGATGATTAACCCACGAATTTTTGATGTTATGTTAGAAGGAAATTCTGGAGAAAACTGATTAGAAAAAAAGTTAAGAAAACATTAGGGTTCTTGATGTTTAAATGAGATTTTGGGTTGTTTAATCATGTTTAATGATGGATATACGCATGCTTAACGTTAAAAACATCTGGAAATATGTGATTATGTTTGTAGTAGGAGTTTTGGGACGATTAGTATTGGAAAATATTGATTTGGGTGAAGAATTTTGGTAAAACCCGTAACTGCACTTCTGCAGGATTTTGCAGACCTGCTTGATCGATCGATCGAGCCTAGAGCTTCGATCGATCGAAGGTTCGATCGATCGAGCCCCAGACCTCGATCGATCGACCCTTCCTGGCAGACTCTTATTTCCCATTGTTTAATTAATTGAACATGATTCATCGCGAAATAGCTTTTGGGCTTTATGAATAAAATGTTTTGGGATATAGGAGAGACCAGTAGGGCATATGACTAAGTGTTGAGAATTTTATTATGAGATGATAATTGTATATTAGGGACAATTATTTAAAGGACGAGGAAACTACGTAATTCAAGTGAGAGATTACGTCAAATACTTACGATAGAGAATAGACGTTTACCTACTGATTTTGCTACTTGGATGGATAGAATCCACGAGTGTTACGTAACTAGTGAGAAAACCCTTCGAGTTAAGGCTAGAGACGAAACCTTATACGTAATCATCATAATGGGAAATTAAGGATAAATGTTGTGACTATGGGTTACGAGAGGAACCTATATTAATATGATGAAATGGGTATATTTATATGATTGTGTGTACATATATTATATACATGTGAAAAACGTACCCGCGCTACTTGCTATCCCTGAGGTTACCGCGCTGGGAAGATCTTATCCTGTGTTGCTTTATGGGGGATATTGATTCGTACCCTAGAAGATAGAGATCCTAGGTACGGGCTATCAGATTGATAGTCGGACGGTCCTAAGAGACGTGTGGGTATGTACTGACCTCTTGGACTTGGAATCTATGCTTCGCCTCAATGTTGTTTTGTATATGTTAATACAGTTCGAGAGTGATTCCGAACTTGTATTTCCCTTTGTGTGAGCGATACGGGGATTGGATAGCAGAGTATGCCCGCACCATAGTTTAGTTGGGGTGCTGTTATATACATATATTATACGAGTAGTTAATATATATATGAGGTTATAAACTTTAAACTGTCTACTGTGATTTGATAAGTAGAACATGGTTGTTGACTCAAATTATTAAATACTTGTTTTGTGAAAGTATGAGAAGACACTGGGAAACTTTATAATTTAATGAAGCTAGAACGAGAGTAGTGCTACAAATTGAAAGTACCTTTTTAAAACATTGTCATCGTTCGGTTTTGAAAACTTATGAGTAAGTTAAGATAAACTAAATTATTCGGGAAGGTTAGTACGATAGGCGTGCACATTAGAAGACATGTGAGAATTTCTCAAGAGAGTGTCGAACTAATATGATTTGCATTGGCTTGTATCAATTTAAATACTTGCTTAACGTATTTTAAAATCAAACACACTTTCGGGCTCTGACCCGTTTCTTTTCCTCTCTCTCTCTCTCTCTCTCTCTTGTATATATATATGTATACTTTCAGGTGCCCAGCCACAGGGGATTCTTGCTTAGGATCCCTTGAGAAGAACGAACTGCAGCTTAGGTGGGAGTTGCAGGTCACTTGAGTAGACGGCTTCTGTTATTGACTCCACTCCTATTATTCTCATTTATTGGGCACGTGTCGCCCTTTTCATCATTTCGTTTGTTGTTGGGATTTTGTATTTCATTTATTTCCAGTATTGTTCTATGGGATTTATTCAGGATGGATTTGTGGTTTTAGTTCCATTTGTTGACATTCGATTGACGAATGTATTATGTTATTTGGTTTATTGTGGTGTGATTATTTATTGTAGAAATGTTGTTTTAAATTAAAATAAATCTTTTTCTTTAATTAAAATTTGGAAAGTTTTGTATGGAAAATGTTTTGACACTTAGCTTAATTATTTAGGGTGTTAAATCGGAAAAATTATTTTTATCGACAGTGATGCTGAGAATGAACCAACTGTTTACCTTGATTTAATTTAATAAATGAGTGATCGCCCGGTATTTAATTAGGCGGGGTGTCACAGAAAGTTCTTAGATCTCTTTCAGTCTTGCTGGGGCATCTGTCCATCCTTGGCCATAACCATCAGCCAAAACCTGTTGAGGACCCTTTCGAAATAAATATCTTAATCGTGTGACATCTCTTTGGAGACCAACAGTAATCACATAAGCTCATCTAACGTCTTCTTTTATCTCGATAATCTCCCTCCTAAAAGCTTAATTGTCAATTTGAGAAACTATAACAAACGATGAGGATCCTCGCAGCACCAAAGGAGGACTAGATGGAGTGTTTTCTATGAGACGAGCAATTTATCATCTTAGAGCATCATTCTCTCTTTGCAATAACTCCCCCATAAATCAATAAGCTACAGCCAATCAAACAACCAACAAAGGTAGCAAGAATCAGTAATGAAACAAAAGTGTGTTTTTCATTTAATCAAAAGGCACAGGCCAGTACAAATGAAGGGATGAAGCAAAATGCAACAAATGAGCAAAAAATAAGAACAAGGCCTAAATTCCTAGGAGGCCTCAACATGGTCAGACGTTGAGGGACCATTCCCCTTATCAACATCTTGGTCGACGGGGACCTCACCTTCACCAGCACCTGGGGAAACTCCTTTAATTAGAATAATGACCCCCTCTGGATTAACCAATGCATCTCCTATAGCAGGAGTAATGGGCTTAAGGTCAAGTTGAGTAGACGGAGATACCTCAACAGGATTATGTTAGGATAATGCTAGGAGAAAAATGGGGGAGTCAACAACAACCCCAACAACAATCAAGGCTTGATCCTAGACTTATGTGAAGAATGATCATCAGAGATAAGTAATTCGGCACTCGACGTCATCGTACGTCACCTCCCATCCTTCATTGTACTCGCTCTCTCGAACTGTCGCTGCTTCCTCCTTTAGTTGCTCCACCTTAATGACCAACCCCTTATTCGCCTCTGCCACTGCCATTGCCAGCTTATCTGCGATCATGACACTGTAGGCTTCATGGAGGTCGACATCTCCTTAGAAGACTTTTCCCTCTCCTTGTCAAAGGAATCCTTCATATAATTTAAAGCCTTTTTGGAAGACTTTACAGCTTCGTCCATCTCTAAGTTTCTCCTTGACAGCTCAGCTCGACCACAGAGCAACACAATATAGTCAGAGACAAACTGGAAAATAGAAGAAACACGAGTTAAGCATGAGATGTTAGAGGAAAATGAAGAACAAATAAATATAAAGAAAGGAGTACCCACTAAATTAATCCCTTGGGAAAATTTAAGGGCTAAATGGTCTCCCCCATGCTCGATGAGCGCTCGCTGTCTGTCGCGAGCACTGCTTTCTCCAGAAGCAAAGGGGCAAGTTGAGGAGCAGCAGCCATTGAGACCCCCTCAATAGAAATAAAAGAAAGTACTATTTAGGCCTTTGAGGTTTGTGCCCTTCTCTTTCTCTCTTTTTCTCTTCTTCTCTCTTTCTCTCTCTCACTCGCTTCTCCCCCTCTTCTCTCCTCTTTCTCTCCACCTCCTCCTCCTGAACCACCACCTTAGAACTACCAATAAAGTCTATAGACTTCTGCTTAAGGAAATTTATCCATTTAGATAAAAGATCATCATCATTGTCATCTTGGATCAAGTTTCTTCTCCTCGGAGGGGCCATATCTTCCTCGCTAGACTCCTACTCGTCGGACTCTTCCTCATTGCTCCCACTTTCATCGCTTCCTTCCTTGCCTCCTTCTACTAGATCCTCTTCCGATCTAATTTCTTCCTCATCCCCTACCTCAATGAGTTGATAAGTACCACCAATGCCTTCTTCTGGAACGTCTAGATGAGGGATTACATCTACTGGGTGAGCAATGAAGCTGGAAGTAGTATTCCAGTATTCTAGAAAGAATGCAACAGACCGAGGATGTTCCCCTCAACAAAAGTGTCCTTTATCCTCCAAGCTTTCAAAAGTTTAGTATATCGGATCTTGCGAGGAGCACGCTCTTAATTCTTATCTTTTTCTATAAAAGATAAAGAAGGAAATATTATAAGGAAAGTACATAAAGGCATGTAAATAAACAATAAAACAAAGATGGTGATAATAACCTATTTATTCCTTCCCAAAGGTAGCGATATGAGGTCCTATGTACCTTATGCCTCCTGATTAGGTAGGATATTGCTAATTTCTAGAAATAAAACTTTCAGACCAATAGTCTTTATGGGAATCAGGTAGTGTGTCCATCCTCGATCCTCGCCGAGAGGCGGGCATGTGAAGGAAGGATCCTCGGGTCCCGTGCGTCCCTCTCGGGAGCGCTTCGACCTGTGTCATTTGAGATGAGGTGTAAAAATGTAGAAAGATTTAGAGTCGACAGTCTATTTTACTCAAAACAGACAAAAGAAAAAGGTGAAGCCATCCCTAAGGACGACATCCAAGGACATACTAGTACATACGAAACCAAAATGATTCGAGAAGGGTTCGGAGGCTAAGTTACGAAATGGTAAGGTGTTAGGCACCCATTTCGCCCTTTCGGTCTCTCATGGATATTTGTTATTTTCCTTTTTTATTTTCCCGATGATATGTGTGCATGTGCATATATATAGTGGAGATAGGAATCCTCGACTTGTATCATGGAAGAGATAAAGCGAGTCATCCGTAGGAAGGTATAAGAATAACATTAGAAAATAAGATTTATGCGATTATCCTTACGTTGATCGTTATAATGGAACGATAACGTATAAAGAGTAATACATCACTAGTATATAGAATATAAGAAAATTGGATTTAGAGAAGATAGAAAATGAGAGAGAAAGTGAGAAAATGACTCGAGTCTCGGGTTTTACCCCGAGACGCCTATGTAGCCTATAAAGGCATCAAAGTCCACGTAGTTCGCATACAAAATGAGGGGTGGGGTTTATCCCATAAATCCAAAAAGGGGATCTCTTATTTGTGAGTGTGTGTGTGTGTGTAGAAAAAATGTTTTAGTTGTGAGAAAAGTGTGAGAATCCCTATTTGGAATTTATGAGCAAACCCTCGTTTTCTTATTTTTTTAGATTTTATTTATACGAAAATAAGAGATGTGCAATAATACTAACTAAAAAGTATATTAGGATGTGTGAGATGAGATAATAAAAGTGCTAAGTAATAAAATAAGTTATTGCGAATTTAAGAGAATTTGAAGAGAAAGTTGAGAAAGTTGGACCTTCTTGAAGATCTTGAGCTTGATCTTGAATATTGGAAAGAAACCCTTGCACTTGGATGATGGTAGAGAGTGGCTAATTCACCAAGTTTGATGGAAAGGATGATGAAAAGTTGAAGTTAGAAAGGGATTTGGATGTTAAAATCGCGCTGCCTTCGAGAGAGGTTTTTAGGATTCGCTGAGAGCGATTTTTATCAGATCTGGGCTCCCTTGTAAATGAGGTGAAGGCCCCCTTTTATAGGCCCAGGTCACTAACGATCGGCATAGACCTAGTCCTGCCTATCGGCACCTGCCGATAGGCAGGGTCTGGAACCTGCCATTTGGCAGTATGTTTCAGGCCTTTTCAATCAAACCGTTGGTCAGAATCGCGTACGGGATAGACCGTTGGAAAGGTAATCCAGAGACCTTTGGAAAGGTAATCCAGAGAGCTTTGGAAGTCCTTTGGACCTCTCCCGGTTTGGGAGATAACTTTAAGTTAAATATGGCTCGAAAGCGTTTATCGATCCATCAAATGGATCGTTCATCCGTATTGTAAGTCCGAATCACGCACGGGGCAAACCGTTGGAAAGGTTAGGAGATGTAATTCGACATTCCAAAGAGTTTGACCCAGTTTGGGGAGTTAACTTTGGTCAACCGGGCCCTGGAAGCATTTGGTGACCTCTTGGAGTCAAACGGATCGTTCGTCCACATGGTAAGTCAGAATCGTGCACAGAGCGGACCATTGGAAAGGGGTTTTAGTGACCTTCGAAGATTCATTTAGTCTCAGTCGAGCTGAAGAGTTGACTTAGGTCAAACAGAGATCGGGAGCGCCCCGTGGCCTTTAGATAAAGTTTCAGACATAAACGGATCATTCGTCCGCATGGTAAGTCGGAATCGCGCACTGAGCGGATCATTGGAAAGGGGTTTTAGTGCCCTTCGAAGATTCATTCAGTCTTAGTCAAGCTAAAGAGTTTGACTTTTTGGTTAAACGAAAGAGTTTGACTTTTTGGTAAGTCGGAATCGTGCACAGAGCGGACCATTGGAAAGGGGTTTTAGTGACCTTCGAAGATTCATTTAGTCTCAGTCGAGCTGAAGAGTTGACTTAGGTCAAACAGAGATCGGGAGCGCCCCGTGGCCTTTAGATAAAGTTTCAGACATAAACGGATCATTCGTCCGCATGGTAAGTCGGAATCGCGCACGGAGCGGATCATTGGAAAGGGGTTTTAGTGCCCTTCGAAGATTCATTCAGTCTTAGTCAAGCTAAAAAGTTTGACTTTTTGGTTAAACGAAGCCTGGGAGTGCCTGATGGCTTCTAGGTCAGTACTCGGGGTATGACCTGGGTTTATAGTGATAAAGGGAGGTACTAGGGACCTAAGGAGAGTTAGGGGTAATAGAATGGGGTGTCTATAGAGCCCCTCGACGGGTGAGTTTGGAATAAATGATAACCGTCGAATAGATACCACATGATGCTTTTGAGGGAGTATGACCGATTCAGAGGGTTGAGGCCGATTTTGAGGACCTGAGGGGTGTGTTGGTGATGGTTTGAAGGACGATCAAAGGTTTAGGTCTATTCAGAGGACCTGAAGTGATGCTGGGGGATGACCACTTTTGTGGGTCAAAGCCAAATCTGCGGGCTTAAGTGATGAGGGTGATCGATTCTGCGGGTCAAAGCCAATTCTGCGGGCTTAGGGTGAAGATCTAATAATCGAGGTCAATTTTGACCTAAGAGTGGTGACGACCGAGGATCGAGGTAAATTCTGACCTAACTTAGGTGATGATCCAAGACCGAGGTCAATTATGACCTAAGGGTGGTGATGACCGAGGTCAATTATGACCTAACTCAGGTGACGATCCAAGACCGAGGTTATTTCTGACCTAAGAATGGTGACGACTGAGGATCGAGGTCAATTCTGACCTAACTCAGGTGACGATCCAAGACCGAGGTCGATTCTAACCTAAGAGTGGTGACGACCAAGGACCGAGGTCATTTCTGACCTAACTCAGGTGACGATCCAAGACCGAGGTCAATTTTGACCTAAGAGTGGTGACGACCGAGGATCGAGGTCAATTCTGACCTAACTCAGGTGACGATTCGAGACCGAGGTCAATTCTAACCTAAGAGTGGATAAAGATTGGATTTTGATTCTGCTAGAGAAAGTGCCTTGTGATTTTGATCTGAGCTAGGGAGCTGATAGCTGGGGAAGCTTTTGTTTCTTTAGGAGGCCTCGCAGAGGAGAACAACCAATTTTGGTGCTATAAAAAAAACTCCGCTGGGGAAGTGATCAGGCGATCCTTTGAGATCCTCCGGGGATTTGCCAGGAGGATATTCACTTGGTTTTTTAGGATTTCGCTGGGAAAGAGGGGTTCTGCTTGAGGGAATGCGAAATTTTCCTGGTGAAAATGTTCTAAATCCTTCCTGAGATTTTTAGGAATTTTCCGAGGTTTTCTGGTATTTTCTGTACGAAATTTAAGGGGGTGCCGGTCGGCATGGTATGAAGGGTGCCATTAGGCAGTGGCACAGACTTTTGGACTACATTGGGAAGGTAAGGAGTCAGTATCGATCGGTATGTTTGTGGTCAGTGCCGATCGGCATGGCATTTGGCATCCTATATAAAGGGGGCGAATTCCTTAATTTTTTTCATAGCTTCTTTGCTTTCTCTCTTTCTGCGATTTCTCTACAAATCGTTCTAGTATTCCGATCTTCAAGAAATGGCCGCTTTTGTGAGCACTGCAATCCACAGGGAGTGGTTGACCGTTGATGACTGGGCGAATGTGGAGTGGAGGGCCAGGGCGCCTCTTGCTTTGGGGAGTGAGAACTCCTTTGATGCGTTTGAGCCTGTTACAGATGAACGGACTTTGCTGCGGGAGCCGTCATGTCATCGCTCTTCGAGAGTGAATCCTGGCGGTTATGTAAGTAACCTGACATTTGGCATTCCTTTCTTTTTGGTCATTTTTATTTCTTTCTTGACTTCTAATGAGATTTTTCCTTTTGCCAGTCTGATATTTCTTTGAAGAACATGCGCGCTCGGGGGACGACGGGGCTCAGGGATGTTTGGGAGCATCTCCCACCTGTGGTGCATTGGGTGGTATCATCAGTGGGTTTTTGGGAGGTTAGTATCTTTGCTGGATGAGACGCCTCATTCGACAACGGTCCTGTGCGCTTTGGGAGAGAGGTGGTGGGATACTACCCACACCTTCCATTTCGATTTCGGGGAGATGACCGTGACTCCCATAGACGTCCAGTAGCTGTTGGGGCTGGATTGTGATTGAGAGTAGATAGAGGTGGATCGCTATTTGTAGGTGAGATCGGAGGCAATGCGTGCGACACTTGGTGATGTAGGGAGGATAGTTTTTGGGGATTCTATCCAGCTGTCCCTACTGAAGGATATTCTATTGAGCAGGGTGATTGATGTGGAGGATGGGCTGCAAGTGAGGCAGATGGCCCAATTATTTATTTTACTGGTGTTGGGAGGTTTCATGGTGGCGTCGAGCGGCGACGTCATCCACTTGTGGTTCTTACTGTACTCGAGGATATTTTCGAATATCCCTTTCTATGATTGGGGGATCCTGACATTGGCGACCCTTTACTCTTCTCTGGATGCCTTCAGCCGGTGCTGCCGGTAGACATTTACTGGAGCCACGTACCTTCTTGAGGTATTCTTCATTTTGTGCATTTCTTTTCATTCATTCACATTTTCCTTTCATTCATTCGCATTTTCCTTATGCGTCTATTTTTGTTTGTGAATTTAGACGTGGTTTTATGAGGTAATTGGGTCAATACACCACTAATCGCTCTGAAGGACGACACCATTGGGGACTCCTGCTGATTGTATTTATAGCGTAAGTCTAATCGGCAGTCGAAGGGATCTCTCTTTCTAAAGGCGGTGCATCAGGTCTTGAGAGGACCTGACCAGTGTTAGGGTAAGACTCTTTCCATTTCAGTCTTAGTTTTTTCGCCTTCTGATCTTGTATTGATTTATGCCTGCTTAGATATTTCAGGTAACCTTTTATCCCTGGGGGACAGCCATTCAGGATGCGGGGGTGACCGGGGTGAACGCGCAGATGAGGCGTTTACTGGCGCATGAGTTCGGCCATTCCTGGTATCTCGGGGAGAGGGTGGTTCACCAGATTACTGAGGAGGAGGTGGTGGTGCCACCTACGTAGCCTCCTACATCTATGAGGCCGGAGCGACTGCTATCGGAGGATGCGAGGATAGCGATGATGATCGGCGAGTCCTACTTGTTGTACACTGATACGGCTTCACCGTATGACTATATGGACTTTGTGACGAGTTGGTTGATGGAACCCAGCATATATGATGCCCTACCTTTCCCTCCTGCAGGTTCGAGTCAGGCGATGGTCCGACGGCATCTGCGGAGGCGACGACTTCAGAGGTTTCTTTTGTACGGTTGCATACCCCTTCGTACAACATTCGGTGGGCTGATGGAGGGATGGTGCCTATATTGCACCATCCTCATGCGATGGATCCAGAGGAGTTGGGTTTGACAGAGGAGGTCCTCCGACCTGCAGTATACCTTTCTGTTCTTCTATTTCTTTCTTTTCTATTTTGGTCATCCCTGCTTTGATACTGGTTTTGCCTAGTGTCGACCACTTAGCGAAGGGACATCAGAGGCTGGATATCTTCGACGACTGCCCATATTCGTGATGCAGTTCCTATTCCTTATTGCTTGGTGCCGTCTTCTTCGTTCGGAGAGGACTCTGGCTCGGGTAGTGGTGGTGCATCGTATCGCCATAGGGGAAAGAGAGCACGTCGCAGGGGTGGAAGCTCTTAGTGAGAGAGAAAGAGAGAGAATGTGGGTTCGGGCTGAGTCCCGTTGTTTTTTCTTTTTCTTTTTATTTCCTGCAAAATTTATGTAACACAGAAAGCAAATAGATGCAATTCAATGGAGTTTTTTATTATCTTTTATTAATGATGAATGAATGCATGCGCATGCGCTTTTTACTTTGCTGCTGAAACTGTAAAAAGGAGTTTTTTTTGGAATTTTTGAAGGAAAATTTTTAATTAAAAGGGGTAATTATATAAGGAGAAAAAGGGATTTTGAAATTCTGTTGAGAACATCAATTTATTTTTATTAAGTTTTCTGATTTGACAAAAGAGGAAAAAAGGGAAATTTCTAAAAATGGGGGGTTGCTGATCGGCAAGCACCCTATCCTGCCTATCGGCAGTTCAGTCAAGTCCCATAAATTCAAAGCTTTGATTGGTATCCTATTCAGCCTTTGGTACCTTGTGGGGTAGGATTCCCTTCGATTTCTGGAGGGATTATGTCTCTTGTGAGGGTTCTCAAGTATAAAAAGGGGTAAGGGTGGAGTGTTTACGACACTCTGTTCAGGTAGGGGAAATTTGGGGACCCCAGGATGTAGATGATGAGGGTGCAGGCTCATCTGGTAGCTGTGGGTAGGACTCTTGTAGAGTTTATTTGTATAATAAGGAATTTTATTTGGCTTTTTATGGCAGTAGGGGAAGGGAGTTATCCGCTCCTTTTCTTATGTAATCCGTGCTGTAATTTCTTATTAATGAAATAAGCAAGTTTCTGATCATCCAGCTGTTCCTTTCGATGAATTTTGTATTTTTGAATTATCTATACCGATCGCTAAGGCATACATAATCCTTTTGTTCAAGTATTTGTTAGAATGAACTGCCGTTCTCGGAGATAAGAAAAGAATAGTATTTTGTGAAAAAGAAAGGGTCGTGCTCCTGTAAGATGTATGAGCTGCCTACGTACCTCTGGGGTTTATGAATTTTTGTTTTGAAAAATGGTTTTTTGCGGAGGATCAGGCCCACGTAGTTCTGGGTAGAGGGAAATGAAGAGAGTTTTTTTTAGAATAGAAGGGAGATGAGAAGAGTCGTAGCGTGTCGAGATTCCAGACTAGGGGTAGAATTTCTTGAGACGGCCCAGGTTGACTGGACGAGCCATCTCCTCCCCATCTAGGTCAGTGAGCATGGCGGCACCGCTGAATAATATTTTCTTCACAATGTAGGGGCCACTCCTATTGGGCTTGAATTTCCCTCTGGTTCCAGTTGGGTTCTATTATATCCTTGAGGGCTAAATCCCCGTAGACATCAAAGTATTGAATACCTTTCTTGAGAGCAACTTTGAGGCCTACTATGCATGCCTCGTATTCTGTCATGTTATTGGTGCAAGGGAAATCCAATTTGATGGTGATGGGAGTGTGGGAGTCATCTGGAGCGATCAGAACTATCCCAATGCCATATCCCTTTTTGTTGGCAGCGCTGTCAAAGAACATTTTCCATCGAAGGTTGTCTTGAGCGGTGCAAAGGATATTTTCATCTGGGAATTCGGAGATCCAGACATTTGCTTCTTCTACGAGGTATGAGCAAGGTAGTCAAATATGGCTCTTCCTTTAATGGCTTTCTGCATGACTGACACGATATCGAACTCGATTAGGAGCATCAACCATCGGGCCATTCAACTGGATAAGGCGGGTTTCTCAAGCAGGTATTTGATAGGATCCATTCGGGATACAAGTTTGATGGGGAAGGCGAGCATGTAGTGTCGTAACTTTTGGGTGACCCAGATAAGTGCGGCACACGCCTTTTCCAAAGCAGTGTAGTTGACCTCATACCCGACCAATTTGTGACTGGTGTAATAGATGGATCTTTCTTTTTGGGAGTCTTCAAGGTATTGGGCTAGAAAAACCCCAGCTGCAGTATTGGTTATGGTTAGGTATAGGAGCAAAGGGAGATCAGGCTGTGGTGGCATGAGCACTGGAGGTTGGGTCAGATATTATTTGATTCGATCAAAAGCTTCTTAGCAGGCCTCGTTTGGTTGAATCCTTTCGGAGGATCTTGAAGATCGGTTCACAGATGGAGGTTAGGTGGCTGATGAACCGACTGATATATTACAATTTCCTAAGAAAACTCGGACTTCTTTCTCTGTTCGGGGCGGTGGCATATCAAGTATGGCCTTTAGCTTTATATGATCTGCTTCTATCCCCTTCTCACTAACCATGAATCCCAAGAGTTTTCCCTTTGTAACGTTGAAGGCACATTTCTGTGGATTGAGTCTCATTTGATACCATCGCAGTCGTTCAAAGTTTGCTGAAACAATTGGGCACTATCCTTCAAAGTTTGATGAAACAATTGGGCCATCACTTCTTCAGAATCCCCTAGTAGAGTCATGGAATGATGATAGCTGCGAAGATGAACAATCGGGGGACCACTCCCTCCGAACTTCTCGATATATGACATCTTGAACTTCTCGGGTAACCTCACTTTAGGATAAGGAGACATGTGGGTGTAGTCTATGTAATTCCCAGAGATTCTGACTTGGTCGAACTTCTTGGTGATCATCTTGAGATCCTCTTTGACTTTATTCAACTCCTCCTCTTTTGGATCAATGACCATAGGCAGTTTTGGCATCGGAAGCTGGGAAGGTGGCGGTTCATTGACAGGAGGGGCACGTGGAGTGTGCTGATATTCTTCGAGAACCCATATAGGCTCAGGTGGATCCATAGCACGAGGGAATAGGGCCTCGGGCTCTCGAGGAATAGGAACCTAGTTTCGTTGCATCTCTCGGACTTCACTTTAGAGGTTATCAATCTTGGACACGAGATGAGCTAGGACTGCCGTCAGATCTGGCTGTATGACTGGTACTTGATCTGTATTCTCCATGGAAAGTGGATGGATTCCGGACACGGAAGAAGTAGTAGAGGAACGGATGAAACTCCGGGGTGATTTGACTGAATATCGAAGCCAATAAGGAGCCCGACCAAGGGCTTGCGTTTAACCTGAGAAGGCATAGAATGGGATTTACTTTTGAGAAAAAGAGAAGAAACTATTTTTGGATTTTTGATAAAGAAGGGAGAAATGTTTTTGGAGACGGAACTCAGCATGATTATAACGATTATTATGTTCTCACTTGTATTTAATTCTCCTAAATGCAATGCCGGACGGGACCCGAGCCTCAAAAAGTGGGGTTTTTAATATACGCAAAGCTACGTCTGGACTTGTGACCAGGCTAACGGACAGGGTCCCATTTTAAAAATGCGCAAAAATTTGGGCAGTAGGCCGGCCCAGAATTTCGGCAGAGTTTCGGGTTGAAACCGGCAATCTAAAGTGCGTGTCCTAGGTTTGACACCTATATGCGAGTATGCAGTTGGTTGGGTGAATCGTAATGGGTTCCCCCCTTTGGCTTGACTTCCACGATATACGTCTTGCTCTTGCGGGCAATCGGTACGTGTGGACAAGCCATTTGATATACCTGAGTGTACGTGAATTGCCTCACTATATACCTCATGGGGACGGTACGTGTGAGAGATAATTCGATATACTCAGCGTAGATGAACGAATTTCCTGCGATATACCTCCCGTCATGACTTCGGTCAAGCGGTACGATGCGGGGGAACCGTTCGATATACGTTGAAGGTACTTGGCCAATGGAAGGTGAGAGTCATATCGCTTAGGCTAACTGCGCCCTGCCGGACCAGCACCCACACAAAGTGACCCTCCAGTTACTGGGTAAAATTTGGTCAATAACAATGCTCTTTGGTGATGTCGTGTGAATCATGCATGATTCTCTTATTAGTATCTTATGATGAGAATGCTTTTCTTGATTATGCCAAACAGGGAGCAAAGTACAAGTACCAAAGGTAGACCAAGTATGGATGGGTGATGTGTTCAACATGGGGATATATGTGATCCTAGGTGCACGTGGTGTGAAGTGTACATGGAGAATTTTCTACAAGTGTGTGAATAAAAGCACAAGCATGGGATATACATGGAAAATGGGAACATGCAGATATAGGGGAAAATATAATCAATATAGCATCCATGTAAATAGAGTCAAGCCCTCAAAACACATACATATCCCCAGTAGAGTCGCCACTGTGGCCATCCTCGATTCTCGCCGCGAGGCGAGCGCGTGAAGGAAGGACCCTCGGGTCCCGTGCGTCCCTCTTGAGAGCGCTTCGACCAACGTCGTTTGAGATGAGGTGTAAAAAAGTAGAAAGATTTAGAGTCGCCAGTCTATTTTACTCAAAACAGACAAAAGAAAAAGGGGAAGCCATCCCGAAGGACGGCATCCAAAGACATACTGGTGCATACGAAACCAAAATGATTCGAGAAGGGTTCAGAGGCTAAGTTACGAAATGGGAAGGTGTTAGGCACCCATTTCGCCCTTTCGGTCTCTCATGGATATTTGCTATTTTCCTTTTTTATTTTTCCCGTGATATGTGTACATGTGTATATATATAGTGGAGATAGGAATCCTCGACTTGTATCATGGAAGAGATAAAGCGATTCATCCGTAGGAAGTTATAAGAATAATATTAGAAAATAAGATTTACGCGATTACCCTTACGTTGATCGTTATAATGGAACGATAACGTACATGGATTAATACATCACTAGTATATAGAATATAATAAAATTGGATTTAGAGAAGATAGAAAATGAGAGATAAAGTGAGAAAAGGACTCGAGTCTCGGGTTTTACCCCGAGACGCCTACATAGCCTATAAAGGCATCAAAGTCCACGTAGTTCGCATACAAAATGAGGGGTGGGGTTTATCCCATAAATCCAAAAGGGGGATCTCTTATTTGTGAGTATGTGTGTGTGTAGAAAAAGTGTTTTAGTTGTGAGAAAAGTGTGAGAAAAGTATGAGAATCCCTATTTGGAATTTATGATCAAACCCTCTTTTTCTTATTTTTTGGGTTTTATTTATACGAAAATAAGAGATGTGCAATAATACTAACTAAAAAGTATATTAGGATGTGTGAGATGAGATAATAAAAGTGCTAAGTAATAAAACAAGTTATTGCGAATTCAAGAGAATTTGAAGAGAAAGTTGAGAAAGTTGGACCTTCTTGAAGATCTTGAGCTTGATCTTGAATGTTGGAAAGCAACCCTTGCACTTGGATGATGGTGGAGAGTGGCTAATTCACAAAGTTTGATGGAAAGGATGATGAAAAGTGGAAGTTAGAAAGGGGTGTGGATGTTGAAATCGCGCTGCCTTCGAGAGAGGTTTTTGGGGTTCGCTGAGAGCGATTTTTATCAGATTTGGGCTCCCTTGTAAATGAGGTGAAGGCCCCCTTTTATAGGCTCAGGTCACTACCGATCGGCATAGACCTGGTCCTGCCTATCGGGACCTGCCGATAGGCAGGGTCTGGAACCTGCCATTTGGAAGTGTGTTTCAGGGCTTTTTGGAAAATTGGCTGCTGAGGGCAAATCGTTGGTCAGGATCGCGCACGGGGTAGACCGTTAGAAAGGTAATTCAGAGAATTTTGGAAGTCCTTTGGACCGCTCTCGGGTTCGGGAGTTGACTTTGGGTCAAATATGGCTCGAAAGCGTTTGTCGGTCCATTGGACGGGGAATCGTTCGGATTCAAACGGATCGTTCGTCCGTATGGTAAGTCTGAATCGCGCACGGGGCGGACCGTTGGAAAGGTTAGGAGATGTACTTGGACATTATAAAGAGTGTGACCCGGTTTGGGGAGTTGACTTTGGTCAACCGGGCCCTGGAAGCATTCGGTGACCTCTTGGAGTGAAACGGATCGTTCGTCCGCATGATAAGTCAGAATTACGCACGGAGCGGACCATTAGAAAGGGGTTTTAGTGACCTTCTAATATTCATTCAGTCTCAGTTGAGATGAAGAGTTGACTTAGGTGAAACAGAGCCCGGGAGCGCCCGATGGCCTCTAGATCAAGTTTCGGACGCAAACGAATCGTTCGTCAGCATGGTAAGTCAGAATCGCGCACGGAGCGGATCATTGGAAAGGGGTTTTAGTGCCCTTCGAAGATTCATTCAGTCTCGATCGAGCTGAAGAGTTTGACTTTTTGGTCAAACGGAGCCTGAGAGTGCTCGATGGCTTGTAGGTCAGTACTCAAGATATGACCTGGGTTTGTAGTGATGAAGGGAGGTACTAGGGACCTAAGGAGAGTTAGGGGGTAACAAAATGGGGTGTCTACAGGTAGATTTACTACCAATACCCTATCAGTACTTCTTTCTTTCAAGTACAAAAGACCTCCACTAGTGCGAGAGAAAGAATAATAATAGCAGATCTCAACTAATCCTAAGTTGGTTCCATAGAGCTGGTTTATACTATGAACTCCATTAACAATCTCCCACACATTTGGAGAACATTGAGCAGGAACTATGTTGAAGTATTGGAAAAAATGTAAAAACATAAGGTTAGGGGGAAATGTTAAACCCCCTTGGGAAACCAACAAAACGTGAATCCGGTGACCATCTTCTAGATCGCGAACTTTTCTGGAGACCGAAGTACACTCTATGTCTACCCAATCAGGAATATTGGAACATTTTATAAACTCCTACAAAGACTTATTATCAAGCATTGCCATAGGAAAAAACACAAAAACCCTAGCTACAGTAGAAGAATGATTCACAGAAGACGAAAACTAAAAGAAGAAGAAGAAAGTTGGAACTTACGAGACAGAGAGGAAGCTTGAAAAGCTCAGAAAGTCTTGATTTTGAAAAGCAAAAGTAAAGAATGAAACCTGAAAACACAGTATGTGCAAAAATGACCAAAGAGGTTGAACTGACGGTTAAGTTTTTGACAAACTAGTTTCAAAATGATGTTTTACACTTCTCGAGAAAGATTTGGCACTTTAATATCTTACAGAAAGACGAGCGTGCCCCTCCTGTTTCAACAAATTATGGGTACACCACTGCTGATAGTACTGTGTCCTCAGCCTCACTTGAAACCCATTGGCCTAAGTAATGGACCAAAGATTTTAGGGGCAATTGTGCAGACCAATTTTATTCTCAGCCCATAAGAGTATGTGCAGTCCAAGCCACCCCAAAATCAAGTCAATCCCCTATAATCTCGTGGAGATATTCAAGTGATTCATGTATCATCATGGACGTCATGGAGTTACTTGAACAACTAAATTCTACATTTATAAATTGTACTCCCTGGCCCGGGGCATAGGGGCATGTAACTGAGTATATTGAGAGATACTTAATAAAACATTAGACCTCTCTGTGGACTTAGGCAAGTTGTCGAACCACATACATAGTCGTGTTGTGTGTGCGATTATATACTTTCTTATTTGATTGCGATTGTTTTTCGTAGATCCTTTATTGTGATATTTTTTATACCACAGATATAATTCGAGCTACTGATCCGTAATTCTTAAATTCCCGAATAGGTAGTTATAGAATTACATCAATCATAATAAACCAATTCTTATATTTTTGTAGCTATAATACCTCCTAATCACTTTCCATTTAAATCATATTCATTAACTAGAAGTGCCTTCAGTTTCGATGAATGTATGAACCCACCTTCTACTAGTTTAGAATCCATTTAGATAAAATGACCTAGGTATTTTGTGTTATAGATATTATGGTTTATAGAGAATAATCTTATCCTTTTAGTGATAAAGCATGAATATTATTCAAAAACTATAGTGTACTAAATAGGAGCTTTATTTTAGAATGATTATTTGCTTTAGTAGCAAAGATGATTATATTATTTATTACCATTAACAACACATACGTTATTAAAATAAAATAAATATCATTCCATAAAAAGAGTAGAAGTTGAACCAAATTCCCTTTTATTTTTACATACTTATAACAATCATTTAAAATTAATATCTAATTATCAAAACTACGACTCACGTCTCCCACTGTAATTACAAATTCCCAGTAGTAGATAAATTCACTTATCACTAGTTGACTGGTTTCCTGAAACCAATGATTAATGACTCATATGTCTACAATCCAGGTTATCGTATAACAAACCATTAAACATTATTCAACTCTTTTTTTTTGCAAATAAAATGTATCTACCTTGTTCTTTTAAATAAGATAAGCCTATTAACTCTTACTAGTATTCTGACTGCTCTTATTGAATTCACTTGCGATTATGCAATTTGCTAAGTGTCTTTGAAATCAATCCACTTCCTGAATTCTAACTTAAGATTTTCCTAGTTGACTTTAGCTTCTATCAACCTTTCGGCTAAGAAGTGAAGTTATTTCAGGAACTTGAATACTTATATGATATCATGATAAAACTTTTTGTTGATGAGGATATCCATGAGGGTTTCTTCGTCAATTTCACACCATTAAATTTCTAGTTCCTTCAGATGAAAAAACACCATCAAAACATAATCTTATAACTAGGGTTATATCAATTATACTAATATTCCTTTGAAGTCATTCATGGTAACCTGCCTAACTATATTCCCTGATTATCAAATATTATATGTGAGATGATCATCATATTATAGGCAATGGACACTGATTAATACTGATGTCACAATATATCTGACTTAATGAACAAGTCATATTGTTTCATACCATTAGTATTTTCCACTCATATTCTATATTTCCGTGCAGAAATCTTATAATGTGACTATTCAAGACAACACTAAGAAAATACACATCTGCATTTCTCTATCGTTAACACTATGTCCAATTTAAATTCAGCCCTTTTAATTATTACCAAAAGGTATATAAAACTGAGTGTGAATTAAGTGGATATTGGAGTTACCATTTAAAACTAGAGAATCACATAATAAAGAACATATTATGATAGACTATTAACTTTAAATTCAATTTATAGTTAGTTCCCTCTACTATTTTAAAAGAATTCGTCATCATCCCAATTACCGTTTTAATAGCATTCCTCTTTGGAGAACCTACTATACATAATCATATTAGGTAGACCAATTCCTTTAATTTTACCATCTAAGCAAAGACTATGCCAAATAAAATCAATAGTTAACGATTCGGTCCCACAAAATAATAACATTCCTCTTTGAAGAACCTACTATGATTTTGTGTCTAATTGTATACCACCAACTAATTTTAAACTATTCCATATCACATAAACTCCTCCTTTGTGGGTTGCCCATATTAATATGAGCACAAAATTATTCGTAAGAAAATTTACACTGGTTACCACAATAATTAGTATTCCTCTTTGGAGTATCTACTTGTTATTGAAAACCTACAAACCGTTGGTGGAGACCGTGAGATTTGTTTGTGACCAAATCTCTCTCCCACTTAGTAATTTAAAACTTTCGTGAGGGTTGTCAAAAATATAAGTTTATTTTTAATGTTTTACAAATACAGGGTAACTCACGGATGTCAAAATTTTCGGCTGTCCAAATTTTCGCACGTCCAAAATATGTGTAATAAATATAAATTATAAATTCCCTTATATTCACAAAATAAATTTGAAAATGAAATTATATTTTTTAATTACTCATTAAAAACTCATAATTTAAAAAAAAATTAAATTAAGCATATAACCATGGAGACTGTTCAATTTTAAATTGTCTAATTAAAATAATGAGATTTTTAAATTTATTTATGCAAATTAAAATAACCAATTTTCTTATTTTAATTATCCAAAAACAATTAATTTATTTTAAATTAAAATAATTCAGGAAATTAAATTTAATTTGAGTGATAAATAAAACCCATTGAATTTAATAAATTCAAAATGAACCACCAAAAAATTTATTTGTCAAGAAAATCATTATCTAAGGTCGTATTCAATAATATTTATCCATCTTGTTCAATTTAGTGGGTTTGCTAAAATTAATTAATTTTAATACGCCATTAAATAAAAAACAAACATTAAATAAGAACCACAATCATAACAGAATAAGCAAAGCAAGAGATACAATCCATAAATAATAAGAAAACTAAAATAGGTCCCTTTCCATTATGATTTCTAATTCCTTATCTCATGCAATCATTAACTCAACGAATCCTTTTCATGTAAGAAACCATACCAAGTAGGAAATCTAGGATGAGTTGAAGTTTACCCATACTCTACCACCACCAAGAAAATACTTCGGGAACTTGCTCGCGCCAAAGCAGCACATAACCGCACCACCACGTCATGTTTTCATGGCACATAGCATGCCTATCAAATTTATCGTGATACTTCTGTATGACATCGTAATCACTAACTCACACTCCATGGTTTGTTAGAACACATAAGATTCCACCAAAACTTTCCAAATTGTTGTCCAACAAATCTCATTCGTCCCTAAAATTATCTTCGGTGCCCGACTCATCAATCGATGTAGATTCCGACAAACCAAAAAATATTATATGTAATAATTACAACTAGATCTAATGATCTAAAACTAAAAATTAATTATTACAACTAAGTCGAAGACAGAAAAATAACTATGGATAAACTATAGGAGGATCCAATCACATCAAATTAATAAATACGAGTCGGACCATAATGGAGGAAATAAACTTAAGAATCTCTGCAAAAAAAATTAGATCCTAGATCTAAAAATCATTCAAGATTCATTTAAGATTAAATCTAAAGCGATTAAATCGATTTTGATGGACAACAAGGATTTTTCAATTTCATGTAAATCAAAATCCTTCTTTGATACCAATTGCTGGAGGAATTAAAATAAAATATTGGATCATTCGATTTATATGATAATTGGGTTTCAATAAAAAAAATAGTTATATTGTATCTACATGGGAGATTCAAGATCTCATACCTTTGCGGTTCCTTCTGGTTTGAACTGTAGAAATTTGATCTCTTTCGTGTTACACCGATCCGTATCGGAAATCTAACAAGGTGGCCACCACAAAATCGAAATGATTTTTTCAAAAATCTTAAAAGAGTCAAAATAGGATCTATCGCATTTTTTTATATCTTTCGGCGTCTGAAATCTGTAGAAAATATTTTAGCCCCATTCGATCAACGGTTCTCAAGTTTTTACTCTAACAAGAAGATACCATGATGTGTCACACATTTGTTTGAGCAGATGAAATCGTGTGTTCTTGATTTGATTTCAACCCCAAACCTTTATATACATGAATCCAAAAGTATTGTATCAAGTTTTATGTATATTATAACACTTTCTTGAAAATTTAATTCACCCTCTTAATCCATTCTTGATTCGATTCCAGATCTAATATGTGTTATCGGATCTGCTTCCTGAATCACTAATTTGTAAAGATGTGTGAAGCAGAAGGATTAAACGATCGCCGAATGACTTTAAATTTCTTGTCCTCTTCCTCTATATGTTAGGAACCCGTGGTTCCAATTCATAATTTTTGGACTCTCAAATTGTTCGCAATCGATTTTACAACATAAGAGCTTTGAAAGAGACCTCGAGATCTTCCATGTTATTTGTTTAAGCCAATACCTGTCATTGGTGTGTGGGCACTAAGGATCACGACCCTAGCACTCCTTTTTAGGTATTTTTATAATTTATATTGATTCTATAATCATAAGGAGACAAGGGGTTGCTTATATAGGCTAGCACGGGACCCCGACGAGAAATAAGAGACTAGCTTCCTACAGAATTAGAAATCCTGATTAAACTCTATAACTAAATCCATGATTCTATAAATTATTATTCATTCCACTAAAGAATAATAATTTCACTCTAGTCAACTATCCCAAAATTATAATTTCGAGCTCTTCATTATTATATGCTTAATAATCTTCCCACGTTAAGATTATAGATACTCGTCGATTAAATTAAATTAGTGATAATTATATTTAATCGATCTCTTATAAATTCCTTGAGACCGTCCCCTTAACTTATTTGATATGTCAGATAATTAAATCCACCAGCCGGGTTTGACATAATCCAAACTTATAAGCTACATCAAGAGGGCATCATTAATCTCTAAACCGAGATGTGGATTCCATTCATAATTAACTTTCACCATACATTAATCACCATTACCCAATCTATCAAGCTTATTAATCCATACATGAATCTCACCCAATAGGTCAAAGTAATGAATAATTGATGTACGTGTCCATCAATTATGTCCTGCTTAAGATCTTAAGTATTCATAACAACAATGAGATATGCATTATCTCATATAGTCAGTATAAAGACAATTATCTCAAATTGGTCTCGTTTAATACACACAAAGTGTACTAGCACAACATGTTAAAATTATATTGTTTCCTGTAATCAAGATACAACTACTAAAATAGTATGCTACAATCCTACTGATGGTGTGTCCATCTCCATCTAAGATTGTGAATCAAACTTATATTCTACAAGAGTGATGATCTGATCTTCCGTGAGTAAGACGAACTCTACACATCAAATTATCTACTGTGTAGTATAAAAGACACCTATGCATAAATATATAAAATACTATGATGCAAACATCACTTGTGTAGATTCCCATTATATAGACATACAAAAATTTACTAGTGAACCATGAATTTTAGTATACAACCCCAACAAGGGGGAGAGTATCAACGCCCATAGGTAACTTCTTGTTAAAGAACAAGAGAGAGGTATCTTATTGCATTGCTAAAAGGAACTTTTCAAATCTAATGAGAGACTAGGATGAACCGAGATTTTATACCCTTAATTATGGCTTCTTCCTTGTAAAATTTGTTTTGGGCATCTTTGTGTGATTGTTGTTTGTTCTTATATACATTTTATACAACATACTCACCTAAATCTTAATTTGGATCCAAAATGATCCGTTGTTAAATTGACTCGAAGTTTTCATCTAGTTGATTCATCTAATTAACTCTGATTAGATTCGAATTTGTTTAAATTTGTTATGATCTATTTATCATCTAGATGCATGCTAATTGGGTGGATCTAATATTTGGTTGAGCTAATCCAAAAAAATTATTGATAAGTCTCATTAAAACTTATTCACCCCCTCATCTAGGTTTATTTGAGTAGAACATCTTGAGTAGAATATATAAAGATACTCTAATGTTTATGCAATTTGGAAAAGCGCACTAGTGTAAGTTAACGCAGATATTGAATTATAAGCTTTAATGTTCTCCTTGAACTTCGATGTCCTACTTTTACTTTCGTATGTTAGTAGATCATTTTGGAAGGGAGGTGGATCATTCATAACAGAAAGTTTCACTCCCGCTTAGTGGCACCACAATGACAATTTAGGATTCATGGGGTTTCTAAACTTGTCATTCCTCTCTTGCTGGAAAATTCAGGCACGCATGGTCTGTCTCTCTAAAATCTCAACGTTCGAGATAATTCCCATTAAAATTGTATAATATTAACTTGCAACGTATGTAAAGTTGGGTCCTTCTCTTGAACCAACGTATTTGGGAAAGTAGTTTTAATAGGATGCTTACTATGTAGAAATTTATTTATCACCTAGGCACCTTGCGTGAATCTCGGCATGAGATCCTATCACCTACAGTTCATTATTCAATAGTAGTCCTTAGATATTAAACATTTGAAGACCAGATGAGGTGGGATGGTGCATACCAATCTTAAAACCTGCAGATTGAAAAGTTAAAACCTGCAGTGGGTAGAAATCGAATAAACGTGAGAGGAGAAAATACACACCAAGGAAAAATCAATTACGTCAAAAGTATTAAGTCGATCATTTTTTATTCAAAATATATAATTAGTTCTCAAAATAAAATAAACATGCCAGTTATTGATTTCATAAAATGTATGTCTTTGTACGATGAGCTCAAATTTACTTAGAATAATGTAAAATGTAAAAGATATATATATATATATATATATATATCTCGGTTGACATGAGGTGAAGGATGAAAAAAAAAACGGCAAAGGCAATATATTTATTTGATAACTAAAACAGAGAAATAATAAGTTAGGAACAATATATGTTTTGGCCTCAGAACGGAAAAGTGGAAAGTTGACAGCAAAATGCACATGGAATTAAGTTACTGAGTATAGACTTCCATCAATTGTTTAAGGGGATAATTACAGAACCTCCACCTCTAGAGTGCCCCAAATACTCTACCACGTAAGATTTTTAAGTGTTGGCCATATACACAGACGCCATTTTCTTAACACAGTTAATGAAACAATCTCTTTATCTGTCTCTCTAAACACCCTCAACAAAAATAAATGCTCTTTTCTCTTTCACATTTCTAATCAATTTGTTTAGAAGTTAAATTGATTCAAGAAAATGAATTCATGGACAACGCAAATTTGATTTGTGTATCCTCCTTCTGAAAACATCCATCCTCTTTATCTTTCTTATTATTTAGAAAATATTTCACCAATTTTAACTATTTAAACTCTCAACTCTATTGTGTGCCATCTAGTGCTCATGGTCCAATATAAATCATCACACATTCAGTCTTAGTCACAAATATGTAAAACAAATTTACACAAGTATATGGAAAAAAGCATAGGTGCATTGACATTAGAATGGATTGTAAATAATATCCCAGCTTGAAACATATAACCAAATAAAGATAAAAATTTGTGCAATAACTATACTTAATATTACGTAACAACATTGATCATCGCTATTCATTTACATGATTCCCACTTGACAAACTCTCCAACAACTTAATCCATTCAAACGAAACATGTGGAAAAACATTATCTATCACAACTTGTAAATTAATCAAAGTAGAAGTTTAAAGGAAAAACAGATGGTACGCTAGTGTTTGTTGGCTTGTTAGAGTAAGTAAATTCACATTTTATATCAACCAAAATACTTGATTAATAAACAAACAACATTCACTATAAAATTAATGTATAAGACAAATAACATTAGTAGGAGTGATAAACAGAGTGGATACCATGTTTACCATATTCGTATCAACTATCTGGATGCAATATTCGTATCCGTATCTGCATCCGTATCCGCCCGAATAGTAAAAACAACTATCCATATCCGCATCCTCTCAGATACCCCGGATTCGGATTATATCCGTATCCGTTTACTTTGTTTATCTCTTGCTACTAACTAACATTTATATTAAATAAAAATTAGACAATCATAGTCCAGAAGAATTTTGCTATAACTAAAAAACAGTATAAGCTCTTAAGAGAATGTTTGAAATCATGTAATAATGAATCATAAATATCATGACAAGAAATTAAGAAACATCCCCCAATCCACCAGTGGCAAAATGGCACTTCACGTGGGTTGAAAACTACATGACCGTGGTCCTTAGCAAATAGAACAAACATCAACAAAAGTAGATACATAACAATATTTTAGGAAACCATCAATATTTTAGTAACCCAACTCGATTTATTCACACCAAAGAGGAACCCATCTCGATTTATACAAAAAAAATACACAACAATATTTTAGGAACCCTGCTCAATTTATCTATTTATATATAAATATAGGTACACCGGATAGGATGGAGGAGATGTGGTCGGGCGAGCGGCGCAAGGAGGGCTGCACAGGGAGTTGGAGTGAGATAGAGATCGAGACAGATAGAGATGAAGTAGATATTTGCTTAGTTTTTTTTCCAGGAGAAATGATGAGAGATGGGGAAATGAAATGAGGTTTGTAGTTTGTAGTTTTTTTTAGTTTGGAATCCGGTTCATTTTTTTATTTTATTCTTTTTTTTAAGCCATACTCCATTCATTATATTTTTTCAAAACATAAATTAATAACATTTTTTCAAATAAATTAATAACATTTTCATATTATATTATTATATATTTATATTTTACATTGTAACATTACATATAATAAATATTATAAATAAAAATAATATATATTATATATAACTAATATTATTAATAAATTAATATTATATTAATTATAATACGAATACGTGTATATGGAAAAACAAAAATCCAAAAATTTAGATACTTCGCCTCGAATACGGATTATCCATGTCAGATATGTATAGTATTCGTATCCGTATTCATTTTCCAAATATTTTATCTCACTATCCATATTCAATATTTTGGATAAATATCCACAAAATTCAGACTCGAATACGGGATGAATTAGAATTTTTGAATATCTGTTTACAACCCTAAACACCAGTTTACCTTTGAATGGAAAAATCAAAAGCATTTACAATTACAAAGTCAACTCATTTTATCAGTTGTGTATTTATGTGGGAGGTGTATTTCAACATCATGACTCGCATGGGTCCCAGGTGTCGTGTCTCTTGTCGTGTCTCTTATGTCCCTTAGTTCATAAGAACACTCATTTCATAAATCCTAGGATATATCTTATCAAAAAACTGATAATAAGTGATGGGGGAGAGTCCCTTTCAAGCAGGCCTCTCATTTGGATGCCCCCACCTAGGAGGAGCAAGTGAAAAAGAGGGTCTATAATCTCTTTCAACATTAAATCTTAGTCCATTAATAAAATATCTCTCTTGGATGTAGGCAATGTTTTTTAACCACGTACATACCATGTTCCTTTTTGTGTTTAGTTGTATTAATTTTATTCTTCATCAGTACTTCGACTTATGTGATTTGTTATTCATAATTTATGAGTTGATAACCTTACAATTGGCATTCTATGTGGGAAACAAGTTCTTTTTTAATGTCAATACTCAAAACACAGTCCTTAATATCAAGCCATGGCCAATATCCAAGAGCACAACCATGTCTCGCCTCACCTGATGTCCATGAGAATGGGTTTTTATCACCTTTTTCCCAATGATTGAGATTCGTGTTTCATTAACAGCGTAGTAGGGGAGCTTAGATATTTTGTTACCAAACCCAAGAGGAGTAGTTTGATCATGGGTATGGGAACCACCATCTTAGCCAGGTCTCCAAGATGATAAATCATTATGAGCAACCCCTCCACGAGAAGGAGAGAATTTCTCAATGATGCTCGGAGGATAATTATTTTTTGTTGCGTCGACTTGAGAGAATGGATCGGGAACTCTACTGGAAAAAATGAAGTCACCTATTAGTCCTCAAGCGAGTAAGAGTCTCAGCCAAACGAGGAGAACGCAAAATTTTAATGGGAAAACACTATGAGAAAATAGCCATAACATGCCCCTAAGCATGAGTGTGGATAAGAAAGTGACAATATCTATTTTCATCCATAAGGGCGGATGGGTTACAAAGGGTCAGAAACTATACCATGAGAGAGTTGGTGCATTGATCTTTGGTGAGCCAATTGAAATTTCCAAGATTAAAGAAAATTGGGACTTCATATAGCGAATGATGATGGTGGGATATCCACCGAAGAGAAACTTGTTATGTCTAGTATTTATTTAATACAAATGTATAGAATGATGAATCTCTATCTCTATATCTCTATCTCTATATACTATAAAATGCAAAACAATGCATTTATGAGCATTTAAGACTCCTCCTCATTGAGAGTGTCCACGTGACACTCTATATTTTATATTTCTATAAAATACTATACAAGCAATTTAATAGATGCATTGAACTATTGAGTTTTCTCTCTCTCTCCTTCAATTTAATCCAACTACGAAATTAAGTCAAAAGCAATTAAAAAACAGTTTATATAATAACGTTGAAAAATACTGTTTTTTTTAACGTTTTTAACATTTTATATGAAAATTGTTCATATAAAAAGTTGTTTTTAATAGTTGATAAAAACTTTTTTTTAAACATTTTTGATGTCTTTTTATAAAAAAAAATTGATTTTATAAAAAACAGTTAAAAAGAGTTTATTAGAAAACCTTTTGATGTTTATAACTGTTTAAAAAAAAGGATTTTTGTATAAGCAATTTTTTAACGTATATAAAAAACACTAAAAAAAATAGTGTTTTTTTAACCTTTTTAAAAAACAGTGTTTTTAACAAAAAGTGTTTTTATATAAACTATAAGAGCTTTTCTCTCTCTTATTCTTACTTTCTCTCTTTTTTGAATTATTTTTTTAACACTTTTTTTAAACGTTAAAAAAAATTGTTTTTTATAAACATCAAAAAACAATTTATATAAAATCAATGTTTTTAAAAAAAATCAGTTTATAATCGTTAAACGGTTTTTTTATAAACAATTTTTTCTACTTTTTTTATAAAATTATTTTTTTACATAAAACATTCAAAAACAGTTGATATAAAAATGTTAAAAATACTATTTTTTATAAATGTTAAAAAACTGTTTATATAAACCACTATTTTTTTAAGGAAAAAACACTGTTTTTAAAAAACGTTACAAAACACTGAATTTTTAACTGTTTTTTATAAACATTCAAAAACAGTTTTATAATTCTCTTTAAAAAAATGTTGTTTTTATATAAACCATTTTTAATATTTTTTTAAAAGAGTTCCTTTTTTTTTAAGAACAGTGTTTTTACATAATTTTTTTTAACGTTTATACAAAAAACTGTAAAAAAAACAGTGTTTTTAATGTTTTTATATTAAGTGTTTTTTACGTTTTTAATTTATTCATATAAAGAATTGATTTTATGAAAAAAGTTGAAAACAATTTACAAAAAAACTTTTGACATTCATAAACTGTTTTTTATAAGATTGTTTTTATATAAAGTTTTTTCAACGTTTATAAAAACAGTTAAAAACAATATTTTTTAATGTTTGTAAAAAAAAGTGCTAAAAAAAGTTTATAAAAAAACTTTTGATTTTGTAAAACTTTTTGATTTAAAAAAAAATACTTAATAAAAAAAGTGTATAAAACTTTTTCATTTTATAAAACTTTCTTATTTTATAAAAAAGTGTTAGTAAAAAAAGTTTTACTATTTAAAACAATAAGATATAATGTAAAATTTGTTTTAATACACTAATAAATACTTATACTAATGGGTAAAATAGTCTTTTTGATTGGAAAATGAGTCAACTGACCATCAAACTAGTTAACTAACGTTTTTTTGTCGATTTTGAATTCCAAACGAGTAGAATGTAAACAAATGGAATAAAACTCTAAATAACTATTGGACCCCAAATAGTAAAAAATCCTTACAAAATTGACAAGGAGCCAAAGGATAAACTGTGATTTTGTTTAAGTAGAATGTGTTATGTGAAAATTGAAATAGTGTTTTTCTTAAGATAATTTCGATTGAATCTTTATATAGAAATGTGAGTTTAATTAGTAAGAAGCATATGATGTGAATTTAGTTAGTTAGAAGCATATGGTGTATGTTGCTATATTTTAAAGGAAGTGAGGTATACTTCCATGTTTAATAACATTGTTTTTTAAATAAAATATATAATATTCCTTTTTGGATTTTTCTCTTTTTATATTGTGATTGCACAATTATTTTTGTGCTTTGCTATAAGGTTTGATATTTTTATTTTGACTCATTTTCAGATTTTTTTATACAAATTATACCCTTTATGCTTTATTTTCTTAACACACAAGTTCTAATTGTTTGTCATTTCTGTCTATCATATCCATGATACTCATTATATTTTTTAAAAATTAGGGGTTAAAGTATAATTTATGTAAAGTTGATTAAGTGCCTAAGTAAAATATTTTGAAATATATATATATGGAAAATGTTATGTGTCCCAAACAACTCCCCAAAATCATCCCCCAAATAGCTTTAAGTGTTATACCTTATGGTATGGGTCCCGCCAGAGCACAACTCATCAATGCTATTTGGGGGAGATTTGGGGGAGTTATTTGGTACCCATATATATATATGATAGTAATTATCGTGATTATATATGAGTGTCCATTTTCTTTCCATCTATTATTAATTAATACTTATATAATGTGTCAAATAGACATAAAAATATAATTATGTCTTAAATAAAAAAAATATCTCGGTGTTTAGTGTATACTAATCATAGAACTACCATCTGTACTAAAAAATATAAATATATAGTTAATTTGTAATTTTAAAATAAAGGCATGTTCATATGTCCCAAATTTTTTATTCATTTTTTCATCTCATATTAACATTAGTTTAAATGTAATGATAATATTATTTATGTGGCATATATTTTACGAATAAAATTATACTACGCTCGCGCATCGCGCGGGGTTTAAAACTAGTATACTATAAAATGCAAAACAAGACATTTATTATGCTCTGCAATTAGCCTATCCACGTGGCACATCTCTATCTAATCTATTAGTATATATAATAATTAGTATATATAATAAGCCTATCCACGTGGCACATCTCTATCTAATCTATTAGTATATATAATAATTAGTATATATAATAACTGTAGACCCAAATTATTATAGATTGACACGTGGCAATTTAATAAAGAAGTAATAAATGAGTCTCTCTCCACTCTTCATTTCCAAGACAACCCAAATCATCATAGACTGAAACACGACAACTTAATTTAATAAAGAAGGATAAATGAGTCTCTCTCCACTCTTCATTTCCAAGACAACCCAAATCATCATAGACTGAAATATGACAACTTAATAAAGGAGTGATAAATGAATCTCTCTCCACTCTTCATTTCCAAGACAATTTTGTGGTTCCAAGCGACTGACATCTGCCCCTTTTTCGTGTTTTGCTTTCTAAGGTAATTTTGTGGTTCCAAGCAACTAAAATAAATATAACGTGTGGAATTTTTATAGTTGATGAAATGAAGAGTCAATTACATTTGATGAAATGAACAGTCAGCTCAAATGCCAGCCTTTTCAACAAGCCCTCTCCACAATGATTATTTAGATACCCGAACATAAATTTGGATTTCTCCTAGATCTCAGTCTCTTGCAACCTTCTCTGTTTATCCTCATCTTATATTTGAAAATTCCCATCGTGATAAAATTTCAACATACACGACCATATATCCGATTCCAGCGTAGGCACAAAAGGGAGGTGTAACATTTCTAAGTATTTCCACTTTTATCTCGCCCGTAAGATCTAAACGAAGAAATGAGAGCTGAAGAAGTTTTCGTCAGCGCCTATGCGGTGGAGAGGGCAATAGAGGTGGGTTTGGTGATAGTGGCGGCAGGTGTCCATTTGGTAGTTGAGGAGTTCAAGCTTAGGCTTTGGACATCGTCATTTTGATTGTGCGCTGATGCTGATTGTTTCCATGGTTGGAGTGAGGCATCTTTTGGAGTTGGGTGAGAGGGGAAACAGAGTTTTGTTTGGGTTTTCAAGGTTGTGGTGATTTCAACAACGGACCCCCTTAAACGGTACTTGAACTGTTTTTATTAAGATGAACCTTTGATATAAAGGTACTATTTTTTTAGAAAAAAGTTGCTACATTCTTTAATAAATTCCTACATTTTTTTAGAATTCCTATATCTTAATTCTCTAAAAAAAATAATCTCTTACTTTGTTTGTTTGTAATTTGGATTAGTTAAAATTTCCCATCACCGAGGAGTTTCTAACTATGAAAAATATTGTATCAGTTTACCAGCAAGGTTTGCATTTTATTGATGCTTATAACAATGCACAGACACTATTTGTTTCCATGATTTTTTTTTATTTTCTTTCATAATGCTATTATTGTTGTATGTTGAACTGTAGAAGCTTACTATTATTTTTATTGCATGGAGATAGTGAAACCAAGACCACTTGTTGTTGCTATTTATTTCCACGATGTTATATAAATTTTTATCGTTACTATCCTATATATGCCGCTAAATTTTAATTTTAATTATTCATAAACAATTCATACATGTATGTTTTATGTTGACTCTAATTATAGGTTAGCTTTTATGGTTGCGTTTGTTTGTTTGTTATGATGATAACTCAATCCTTTAGCACTGTTTGATTTTGAAAAATCTCTTTTATAGAAAAAATATTATATTTTCAACTTTTAATATGAAAATAGAAATTGTTTAACACAAAAAAATATTATATCACTTCAAACCAAATAAAGGCTAAATATATAAGCATTTACTTAATACCAACAAGAATAACTCTAGGGAATAGAGTTTGCTTTACACATTCAACTAATCCAATTATATGTAATTGCAAAAACGTTTAATCTAGCCATGGATTCGGGAAAGACCTACATGCTCCAAATGATTAACGCAACCATGAACAACATCATCATTTTCTCCATAGAAAATTCCAATTCAATCGTTTGAGGTATGATAGGGTTTTGAATATATTTTTTAACTGATATATGCTTTTTTACATTGAACATTTCATTGTTCATATTAAGATCTCATTGTTTATAAATTCATTTTAACAATTATTTCAGAAATATATAAATTTTGGGTTCAATCGAATTTTTAAGGTCTCAATTTCAAGTTAACTTCGTATAATTTTCATTGGTTATATTTTGTATATGCCATTTTATCCTGCTACACATTTATGACTTTTTTTTTTACTTATTGATTCTTCAAATTTAATCTAAAGAAATAAAATTAGATATGCTAAATTGTTATGTTGACACCAAGAAGTTGTTCAAAATAGTCTTTTGCAAAGTGGTGCCTTTATAAGGTATCTATTTTATAGAATTCGTTCACGTGGCAACATCATTAAGTACACCTATTTTTATGAACTTTTTGTTTTGACACGTGGCTCTTATGATTAATACTCTACATGTCTCGTATCTTTGATAAATATCTTTGGCTCTTCATATTCCTGCATAGAGAACTAGATGTATTTTTCCTCTTCCAACCCATCTTTTTTCTCTTTCTAAACGAGGCTTTTCCCTCTCCCTATAAATAGTGTTAAGGGGTTTGAAGAATCCAATGGCATCATATCAGGTAGTATTCCCCTCCCTCTTCTCTTAATCGCCCATTTTTTAGCTTTATTTTTTTCCCAGGTCTTTGCCCTCGGTGTCAAACTTGGGCTGCAACCAAAACCACCTGCTAAACATGTTAAGCATGGATTAGATGAGGAGGAGGATGATCTGACGTTTCAAGTCCCGCCATCAATCAGTGAATGGAAAAGGATGTTTTTCTTATTTCTATATGATAAGTTGAAGCTACCTGATGTGCTTTTGATGGCAATGTTCACATGGGCTATTATTATGGTTTATCTTGACACTTGTTGCATATTGATGGGATTTAAGTCATATATAGGTCTTGCAACAGGAATTGCTATCATTTTCCGAAACTTTGGAAAGCGGCATATGTGGTGATGTTTTTTTATTAAGTGTTATTTTTCCTTCTCACTAGGTGCTTGCACAAAGAGAGATAACAGAGAAAAAATATTGTGATATGTAGAATGAATGGTAGTAGATCTTAATTTGTGTTGTACAATTTAGTTTTGATAGTATGTTGGAAAATTTTAGTTTTATATATGGAAAATGTTAGACACACAAGGTGTTAGTACCAGTTTAGTACCGATACTGCTTTATTTGTTTGCACTATGGTATAGATCCTGTCAGAAAATGTTGTAGGTCCCACCAATGTACAATCAAATAAAGCGCATTTGGTATTAAATCGGTACTTGGCCCCGGTAAGAGTATCATTACTCTTTATATATAAGGTGTTTTCTTAAACATTTTATTTTTTTATCATTATTTTATAGTGTTAACATTTTATACCTCCTTGACATTGTAAGGCCAATTGGTTGTCTAAAAATTGAAATTAGGAAACAATACTATTTTTGTAAAAATATAAACAAAAAATTATTTTTTTATAAAACCTATAATTTTAGCTTTTTTTTCTATAAAAATGTTTTTTTTACAAAACTTGATTTTACAAAGATAAGTATAATTATTTTATTATATATAAAAGTTATACTTTTATAAAGTAATTTTCTAAAAAGTGAAGTTTTCAACTTCTTTTCTTTACATAAATTGTGTTTTAAAAGGCTGTTCTTACAAATATAAATATAATTTTTTGAAGAAGATAATTATTTTTATAAAGTAACTTCAACTTGTAGATTTATAGACAGTTTTAAAACTATACATTTTATTATAAAAAAACATTTAGGTTATGAATAAAAAACATTTCATAATAAACAATTTTTTATACATACATAACTCAAAAAAATGTTTTCTATAAAAAATGTACTATTTTTTATAAATATTTTACTAATTTTTATAAAATCAGGTTTAGAGTTTTTAACTTCTTTTCTTTACATAAATTCTGTTTTAAAAGGCTCTCCTTATAAATATAATCTTTTTACAAAAAAACTATTTTTATAAAGTAACTTCAACTTGCAAATTTTATATACCGTATTAGACAACTATAAATTTTATTATAAAAAGCTTTTTTTTTGAATAATTTTTATAAAATCAATTTTTGTAAAAGAAATTATTAAAAAAGTGTCGACACTATAGTTTTATAAAAAAATGATTATATATTTATATTTTTATAAAAACAGTAATGCTTAAAAAAATAACTTATATATATATATATATATATATGTATGTGTGTGCGTGCCCGTGTGCGTGTGTGTGTGTTATATTATTTTTGTTTTTTTAATTTCCTTTTCGTCATCATTAATTCTTCTTCTTTCTACATTTCAATTTTATATGCAAGTATTTGTTTGTCATGAAATATTCTACAAGTGAATTACATATATTCGTTATTCTTTTATAAATTTTTCTGCATTAAAGGCACCTCGATTTTGTAAGTATGTCTGCATTGCATTATATAAAATAACTCAAATCACCCGCACATCGCGCCAAAAAACTAATCTAATCTAATATATATATATATATATATATATATATATATATATATATAATAAAACTTTTAAAAAGACTCTTTTCACTTTTCCTAAAAAAATGATATATATGTTTATAATTTTAAAAAAAAATTGTTTTAAAAATATAAATTAATTTTTTAAACAATACTCTTTCAGTGAAAATATAAATAAAAAATTATTTTTCATAAAAACTATAGTTTTAGCTCTTTTTTTCAATTGAACACTTTCTAAAGTCAATTTCTATTGAACATTTTCTAAAGTCAAAACTAAATCATCTTTCATGGATAATCTCGCTCGCGCATCGCGCGGGTTTACACCTACTTATTAATATAATTACAGAAATAAAACGAAATTACAAAGAATTAAAACTTACTTATATTTGCAGAAATAATAACTAGAAACAAGAAAGAATTTGAGCCATGTGTGATACCACAATGTCCTTAAAACAATTTTATTCCCTCTATAGTGCTTTAGGTTAATGAATAATTGTCTCCCAAGATAGAACGAATTTTCGGATTAAACAAGTAGCACAACAATGTAAAATCCCATCGAACACAATTCTGTGTGTTTACTCAACCAAACAGTATGTCAAATGGCAATGAAATGAATGCAGTAATGCATAATTTATTTACTGGGAATAACACCAGTTCTGTTGGAAGAAATTAAGGGAGGAAATTTTTTCATTTATTTGAAAACGGAGGGAAGTATTTGTATTTATAGCAAAGTAAGTGACTATTCAAAAATAACTGAGAAAAACATTTAAACGAATTTAACTGTTGGCAATAACTGTCAACAGTTTATTAATTAATTAATTTTATAATTAATTAATAATTAAAGCCCAGAAAGTCAAATTAATTCGGCCAAAAAATGTAGGAGATTTTTGTAAGCCTAAGCCTAAACCTAAACCCAAGCCCGAACCGAACGGACGAACGCGCGCGTGTGGACCTTTGACCGAAAGTTAAACCGAGCATAGCTTAGGTCATCTCCCCTTCAAAGAGTTGGGATACCCCAAGGCATCCAAGCCTTAGTCCATCATTTGGGTTTTATTAACTCATCATTTTTCCACTACTCTTCCAATGTGGGACAAGAGTTAAAACATACCCAATTCATTAACTTTCATTGCTTTGTGAGTCACTTTGGGGACATATTTATCATTCATAACTTAATGAAATTGGACATGTAAATATACTACATTAATCTCCTTGCGGAGAAAAACGCGTTCGTATATTGTCCCACAATTATCGTAGTGTGGGTCCCACCTAAATTTGAGCTCAAAGTTGCTCAAAATTCTGGATAGCTTTCTAAGTAGTCCAATTTTCCAACAATCCCCCACATGAATGATATATCGCTATAAGTAAAACAGAACAGATGCTAATGTAGATGCAGACATAGGTTGAGTAAAACTGAAGATTTATTGAATCGGGAGAAGTATCCTAGTAGCCTTGAACTTTCGTTAGTGATATACCATCGGATTTACTTGGTTAATCAGTAGTCTTCACGTCTTCAAATCGTCAACCGTTTCTGTAAACCTAGACAAAAATATTCACACAACAATTCTTCAACACAGTTGGTTCTCACGTTTGTGTTCATTTTGGCCACGAACACCACTTGGTTCCGTGAGTATTTTAGAGAATTTGCCTTTTATTTATTCTCATATAAGTGGCCCCCTTCTTACTCATGTAGGTAACATTCATAAATATTATCCTGCAATACCCCACTTAGATATACTAAGATATGGATGTCATTAAAAGAATAACTTATCCTAATTTCACGGCAGATGTGCAATGTCTCATCTTTGGAATGGATAGGATTAAATATCCTCCAGTGCTTACTAAATACAATGTAGTTCGGTTTGCCCATTGAACCTAGACCTTGGGATCTTCAGTCAGCTAGGTTGGGTTGCCACTATATTGATTCTTATTTATTTATAGGCTTTAAACCCATTCCTCTTGATGATCTTTCAACTTGCTCTCGGTTTAAACCTTTTGTAAGTGGATCCGCTATATTATCTTTTGACTTTACATAGTCAATTGAGATAATTACGTTTGAGAGAAGTTATCTAACGGTATTGTGTCGACGACGAATATATCGTGACTTTTCGTTATACATGTGATTTTGTGCCCTTTCAATTGCCGCTTGACTATCGCAACGTATACATATTGCGGGCACAGGTTTCGACCAATTTGGAACATCCTCTAAGAAATTTCGAAGCCATTCAGCTTCTTCTCCACCTTTGTTTAGTGCAATGAATTCGGATTCCATTGTCGATCTAGCAATGAACGTTTGTTTTGAGAATTTTCAAGATACGGATGCACCTCTAAGGGTAAACACATATCCACTCGTAGATTTAGAGTCTTTTCTATCGGATATCCAATTTTCATCGCAATGTCCTTCAATAACAACTGGATATTTTGAGTAGTGCAGTCCATAGTTTTGAGTATATTTTAAATAACCCAAAACTCTCAATATTGCTTGCTAGTGATCTTTCCATGGATTACTCGTAAATCGACTTAGCTTACTTATTGAGTATGTTATGTTCGGTCGCGTACAGTTCATGATGTACATTAAACTGTCGATAATACGAGAGTACTCTAGTTGAGATATGCTTTCACCATTATTTCTTGCTAGATGTAAATTTACATCTACAGGTATCTTGGTAGGATTAATATCATACTTCTTGAATTTTTCAAGTACTTTCTCTATGTAATGAGATTGATATAATATAAGTCCATCCGATGTTTTAGAAATTTTAATTCCTAATATAACATCGGCGATTCCCAAATCTTTCATGTCAAATCGATTACTCAACATTTATTTTGTAGTTTTGACAATTTTCAAGTTACTACCCATGATAAGCATATCATCAACATAGAGGCATACAATGACATATCCATTTTGAATGTATTTAAAGTAAACACATTTATTACACTCATTAATTTTGATAACATTGTGTTATCAAAATTTTCATGCCATTGCTTAGGTGCTTGTTTCAACCCGTAAAGTGATTTAACAAGCTTACATAATTTTCCTTCTTGTCCGGGAGCTTTGAACCATTCAGGTTGCTCCATATAAATTTCCTCATCTAGTTCACCGTTTAAAAATGCGGTTTTTACATCCATTTGATGTATTTCAAGTCCATTAATAGAAGCTATTGCTATTAACATCCGAATGGACGTTATTCTTGTTACCGGTGAATATGTGTCGAAGTAATCGAACCCTTCCTTTTGCCTATAGCCTTTACCTAAAAGTCTAGCTTTATATTTATCAATTGATCCATCGGCCTTCAACTTCTTTTTGAAGATCCATTTGTAACCTAACGGTTTTGAGCCTGGTGGAAGATCCACTAGTTCCCATGTATGATTTTGTAATATGGATTCAATTTTACTATTAATTGATTCTTTCCAATTTGAAGCATCGGGTAAGGATATGGCTTCTTTATATGATTGAGGTTCATTTTTTAGCAAATATGTTAGAAAATCCGGACCAAAAGAAGTAGAGGTTTTTGCTCTTTTACTACGTCTTGGTTCATCCTCTATTGGTTCAATAGGTTGATGAGTACCACTTGTAGTAGCTTGATTTGTCCTTTTAGAAGGACCGGATTCTCGGGTCATGTTATATGGGAATTCATTTTTAAAAAATGAAGCGTCCCTCGATTCAATAACCGTATTTACATGAATATCCAAAATCTCAGATTTACAAACTAGAAATCGATATGCACTACTATTAGTAGCATAACCGATGAATACACAATCCACGATTTTTGGCCCTATTGTTACCTTTTTAGGTTTAGGAACCATCACTTTGGCTAAGCACCCCCACACTCGTAAATATTTATAGGAAGTTCTTTGACCTTTCCATAATTCATAAGGTGTCTTGTGAGTCTTCTTTTGAGGTACTTTATTGAGAATGTAATTAGTAGAAATTAAGGCATCCCCCCAAAAATTTTGTGGAGCTCCTGAACTTAATAACATTGAGTTCATTATCTCTTTCAAAGTACAATTTTTGCGTTCAGCAACACCATTCGTTTGAGGAGAATAAGGAGCGGTAGTTTGATGAATAATTCAATTTTCAGAACAAAATTCCTCAAATAGATATTCATATTCACCTCCTCTATCACTCCTAATAGCCTTTATCGTTTTGCTTAATTGATTCTCAACTTCATTCTTATATAGTTTAAATGCATTAATAGCCCCATCTTTTACTATGTAACAAATATACATAGCAATATTTTGTGCAGTCGTCAATAAAAGTAATAAAATACTTTTTCACACCTCTAGTTTGAACAAATTTCAAATCATAAATATTAGTGTGAATTAAATCTAAAGGTTCAGTTATCCTTTCAATAGAATGACAAGGTAATCTAGCTAATTTAGATTCCACACAAATTTCACATTTATGATTTTTATCCATATTAAATTTTGGCAAAAAATCCAAGTTAATTAATCTACGCAATGTATCAAAATTAACATGTCCTAATTTAGCATTCCAAATATTAGATGACTCAATCAAGTAAGAAGAACTAGAAGTTTCATTCATTGAAACAAATGTTTTGGGAGTTACAGTAAGAACATTGATTTTAAAGAGCCCTTCATTTAGGTAGCCCTTTCCTACACACATGTCATTCTTTGACAACACAAAGCGATCAGACACAAACACAAGCTTGAAACCATTTTTAGTCAGGAGAGATCCAGAAATCAGATTCTTTCGGATATCAGGCACATGAAGAACATTGTTGAGAGTAAGTTCCTTTCTAGAAGTCATTTTTAGGGCAATCTTTCCTTGTCCCACCACCTTAGAAGTGGAAGAATTCCCCATAAAGAGGGTCTCCTCATTTTCCAAAGGATTATAAGTAGAAAACATCTATTTGCTTACATAAATGTGTCGTGTGTCCCCAGTGTCCACCCACCATTCATTGGTTTTTCCAACCAAGTTACATTCAGAGACCACGACAGAAAGATTCATATCCGCCAAGTCATTGACGATGTTCTCACCCTCAGTTATATTTGCTTGATGATTATTTCGATTTTGCTTCTTAGGCTTACGACACTCGCTTGAGCGGTGTCCAGGTTTACCACAGTTGTAGCATTTTCCTTTGAACTTCTTCTTGTTCTGTTTGGAAGTGCCTTCCCCATCATGCTTTCGTTTGTTCTTCTTAGTACCTTCAACAACATGGACATTCGTTTCCATTGGATTCTTTCCACTTTTCTTTTGAGACTCATGGTTATCTTCTTCGATTCTCATCCTGACCACCAACTCCTCCACATTCATCTCCTTTCGCTTGTGCTTGAGATAATTTTTTAATAAAGTCCAAGATGGTGGCAATTTTTCAACAATTGTAGCAACTTGGAAAGTTTCACTAAGTGACATTCCTTCAGCATGAATGTCGTGGAGGATCACTTGGAGTTTTTGCACTTGTGAGATCACTGCTTTAGAGTCAATCATTTTGAAGTCAAGAAACTCCCGACGATAAATTTCTTCATCCTAGCATCTTCAGTTTTGTACTTCTTTTCTAAAGAATTCCACAATTCCTTGGATGTCTTGATAGTGCAGTAGACATGATACAATGTCTTATCCAAGTAGGCCAGAATATAATTCCAGCATAGGTAGTCCAAGTTCTTCCAAGCATCAACAACAGTAACCTTTTCAGAGTCATCTCCCTCTTGAATAGAGGGATAATCTTCATATACAAACCTACCAAGTTGGCAGGTAGTGAGATAGAAATATATTTGTCCTTGCCAACGTTTGAAGTCAGCCCTATTGAACTTTTACGGTTTCTCCCCATGTGGCATAAGTACGGGTGCAGTCACATTTGTGTTGGTGATAGTCATATTAGCAGGAATAGTGTTCGTACTTTGCGATTCCATTTCTGTTATAAAAATAGAATTTTTATCAATGATAAAATTCATATATAAATGAATTAATCAAAACAGAATACAAATTCTGTGCACCAATTTCCTCCAAATATAATTCACAATAAATGAATTCCAAAAGAATTCTAAATAATATACAGAATTAAACTAAATTATAAACAAAAGTTTATACACAATAAAATCTCTGTCACAATATTTTTTAATAATAAAAAGAATTCCGTACAAAACAGAATTATAATTTTAAGATCAATTTTTTTTATATAAACAGATTTAACAACAAAATTTACAAATAAAATTTGTATTTTCTAAAACAGAATATATAAACAGTATAGAAATTAATTTCTGTAACAAAAACTGTTTTATTAAATTTCTGTAATAAAACAATATTTTAATTCAACTTTTTCTGTCAAAACATAATTATTTTAATACGAATAAATTTTTGTAAAAAAAATTTATGTACACTACAAAACAGTAAAAATAAAATTGTCTTAAGATTGTTATGTTTACTATATATTTAATAAAAATGTACAGAATTATGAATTATTAATATAATTACAGAAATAAAACGAAATTACAAAGAATTAAAACTTACTTGTATTTGCAGAAATAATAACTAGAAACAAGAAAGAATCCGAGCCCTGTGTGATACCACAGTGTCCTTAAGATAATTTTATTCTCTCCATAGTGCTTTAGGTTAATGAATAATTGTCTCCCAAGATAGAGCGGATTTTCGGATTAAACAAGTAGTACAACAATGTAAAATCCCATCGAACACAATTCTCTGCGTTTACTCAACCAAACAGTATGTCAAATGGCAATGAAATGAATGCAGTAATGCATAATTTATTTACTGGGAATAACAACATTTCTGTTGGAAGAAATTCAGAGAGGGAATTTTTTCATTTATTTAAAAATGGAGGGAAGCATTTGTATTTATAGCAAAGTAAATGACTGTTCAAAAATAACTGACAAAAACAGTTAAACGAATTTCGAAATCAATTAATAATTAAAGCCCTGTGTGAGATTTTTATAAGACTAAACCTAAGCCTAAACCCAAACCGGGGCCCGAACCGAACCGAGCCAACCGGTCGGACAGACGGACGCGCGCGCGCGCGCGTGTGGTCCTTTGAACGAAAGTCAACCCGAGCATAGCTTAGGTCATCTCCCCTTCAAAGAGTTGGGATACCCCAAGGCATCCAATCCTTAGTCCATCATTTGGATTTTATTAACTCATCATTTTCCCACTACTCTTCCAATGTGGGACAAGAGTTAAAACATACCCAATTCATTAACTTTCATTACTTTATGAGTCACTTTGGGAACATATTTATCATTCATAACTTAATAAAATTGGACATGTGAATATACTAAGTTCATCTCCTTACGGAGGAGAACGCGTTCGTATATTGTCCCACAATTATTATAGTGTGGTCCCACATAAATTTGAGCTCAAAGTTGCTCAAAATTCTGTCCAGAAAATTCTGGACAGCTTTCTAAGTAGTCCAATTTTCCAACCAAACTCTACCTCAAGGATCTACTCTCAGGGATCATGGACACAAGACTAATCATTGTAAATATTTCAATTCTCATATGGATGAATGTTAAGAATTTTGATAAGGGAAAAGATCGATGAGAAAGATGGGAACATGTTCACTATCATCCATGGGGTATGTGATCCTGATTAGATAAAGGGGAACACAATACGAATGAATATTAAGAAGGCGATTGTTGTTATTGAAGACTATGTTGGTACAATTTAAATATTGTGATTAAAAAATAACATCAAAGAGTTTTATGGAGAATTCAAAAAATAAAATCATTATTTAATTTAAGTCTACTACTCAAAATTAAATTGTTACCTCATATGATTATCAAAATATGAACCGCATATGTTGAATCCAAATAAATACTGCACAATAAAAATAAACAATATTACCTCAATTGTTTATAAAATTTGTCGTACACGATTCTTGGGTCGAGTCGTGGACTAGGTAGCTCTCTTTAAGACATTTCGCGACTCTACCCTCTTTGTGCAGGTAATCTACAGTCATGTCGTCCCAGGATAAAATAATCCCAGAATCACCAATGTATCATATAACCATGCACTGTAGTTATATGTCATACAAACATCCATTCCATATAAATTGCTTAATTTTCGAAAAATATTTTGGGAAATAAATATTTTCATGAAGAAAATATTTTTCTAGTGAATAAAAATTTGCAAAGAGAGAAAACCATATTTGTGTCTATTATGTTTTCTCTACTCTTTCTTTTTCAAAACCAAACTATCAAAATCTCTCTTGCTCCTTTTTCTTACTTCTGCCTCACATGTATAGCCAAAAACATAAGTATTGCAAAATAGTCGTTCAAATAAGAGAGGAAAGCAAGTGGGTACACAAGTCAAGTGGGTACATTTTCTTAGCCGAAGGTTTAGAAGAGGTGGGTAAAATGTGTGCAAAAGTGGGATAGTGGGTAGACTTAGTCTCCCACGTGTGTTTAAAAATACACACTAACAATAATCCCCCACTTGGATTTTAAAAACATATCCATCCATAATAATCCCCTGCTAGTAAATTTTGAAAAATATTGAGCAATAATAATTAATAAAATTGTGCGTAAGCAAAGGTGTCTTTCGACTTGAATCTTTACGTAGTAAAGATGATTCAGATTATACTAGAGTAACTCGTAGTTTTGAACTTTATCTCTGACAACATCCCACACACAACCCTACTTGGGTGTAGTCCTCAAGCCACACATTACAGCCATGTGTTTATATCACAGTATGTGAACGCTCTAGGGAATTTGTCCAAAATTACCATAGGAAGTGACCACACTTCCACATTCACATAGGTGAGTGTATCAAGGATACTCCTGTAACTAGATACCCCACTCAAAATATAGTTATAGAACTTCATTAACAATTATAATTAACTCAACATTAACTCGCTTCAGGATATCATGCTCCATAGGAATGGACTCGGAGTAAAATCCCGTAAACAATAATTAGCATGATTCAACCCATATCACTGTGACTTGTTATTACCCTTTGAACCTATTTCTTGGGATCTCCAATCTATAGGTTGGGTTACCACCACAAATGATTCAATATTAACGGGCTGTAGTCCGATCCTTTCTAGGTGTTAAACACATTCTCCTATACTAGTCCTTTCATCAAAGGATAAGTTATGTTCTATTCTTATCAGTTTGAACATAATCCACACACACAACTCATTAGTTTTAAATTCTAAAACTATGTTATGATTACGACATATTTGTCGTTCTTGCCGTTAAAATAACGGTTCTAAAATTTTACAATAGTTATGGTTCTATTGTTGTGGATAAAATGATTGGTATCAATATTTACCATAAATGGTATCTTATAATAGGTCTTTTAACCTTTCATTTCTTCATTAGACATAGTTAATGGCATCACCATATACTCCATCATTAATTGTGCCAAAAATTAATATTTCTTGGAGTTCTAAAAAAATAGCACCATAATATGTGTTAAACACATATCCATTATTGATTCAGAATCAATTATAGGTTTATAGTTCTTATCAAAATACATAACCTTTCTCAATAGCATAAGAATGCACTTTTTAATTATAAACCTTCATAGTACTCCCACAAAAAATAATTCCAAGTCAATCGTATATAGTAGTTCAGTTGAGACTACTTAAGATATTCGCATATTCATCTCTTCTTATCACTATATATAGTGTTCTTATACTTGGATCATGTGGAGTACAAGATGGTTCATAATAAGCATATATCTAATAAATAATTATTCTTGTATTTCAATATACTCGATCAATTAATTGATCCATATGACCTCGTAATATTAACAAGTAATATTCTTATTTCATTGAAACTATTTATGCCAACACTTTGAGTTAACATGAATTTGGCTTTCTAGGCAACAAAATATTATAACCAAATATTAGCTATTCATTCTTGCATAATAAATAAGATTGCATTCATATTTCAATATGCTTAGTCATAAACATGATTCATATTATTCTCAATTCATTCTCATTTGATGATTTATCAAAATCATGCCATTTATTGGTGCCTTCCACAATTATTAATCTTCCAACTTTAAGTTGGTCCAAGTGAGTTGCCTTACCTAGGTCACCATTCGAAAAGAGATATTATTTACATTTAATAAATAACTCAACATCATATATAATATCAATGGAAATAAAATTAAATGAAGCTTCTTCATTTTCATGAGAATAATTTAACTTGCAACATGTATAACTAAGTTATATCGATGAATCTTTGCTATTAAATAAAGCCTATATTCATAAATGATTGATATCTCAATATTCCTTCAAAAGATGTGTAAACACCTCATTATCTTAAAGTTATAAGATAAGTCAATTATAAACTAATTTCTAGTTCATTCTAAGGAATTCAAACAATCATGTATGACATGACTTCTCTAAGGATTTTTGGAATCCTATTCAATAACATAAGTAAGCTTTTATTTTTTTAATTCACAACTCAAAAAATTAAGAGTTCTTTTGAACACAAAATTTTAGATTCTATTAAATTTTCTTCAATTATAATTGAGAATTACTCGATTGAGTGCCCCCACTATTCTCTAGGTATATCATTAAGAAGCAACATATAATGTGCCCCCGCTATATCTTCAATTCATAAGATGAAATCTAAACTTGTGAGTTTCAATATTAAATAAGAATTAATCTTATTTATTAAATAAATACATGCTTAATGTCATCATGTATAGTCGAATAAAAAAATACATGTTCATTCATTTTAGTCATTAATTCAGATTTTCAAGTGTCTGAAAGTCACATATAGATTACACAATCTATTTCATAAAAAAATAATATATAATTTTTCACAATGTCTAAAATAATACTTCGTATTAGAGTTTAAACCTCTATTCCAAATCATTCAACTGGAATATCTTTACAAAAATAATGATTGTATTTGCACAAAACTCAATTATGATAAAATCCTCCAATTAATATCATTTCAACATATGATTTATATTTACTCAATATACAGTTTGACATGTGAGATCCTTACTCGTAATAATAGACTCTTATATGTCTAAATACATACATAGATCAAACGACTTATCAAAAGCATAACATGTTTGATTTCATATCCAATTACATAAGGTAAAATATATGTCTTTGAGTTTTATACTCTATCCAACACAAAGCATACGGTCAAAATAATTTTACCCCAAAAAATTATTTCTACACACGTGTGAAGCACACCAATTGATTCCAACATCGTAGAATAAACTTTTATTATTTACCTTTTCCAACTCATATAAATGAATAATACGAATAATTATTCAAACAAAATTCGATCGGTTGTGCATCAAACTCAAAAATTATTCCTTATACAATTTCTATGAAATTCATCTTCCATAAATTTGAGTCCAAATTTTTAAGTACTTCATAAATTCTTGAAAAATAAATTTATAAAAGCTTCAAAATATTTTGAGTCCGTTGGGAACACTACATGATACATTTTTCTAAGAAAAGGTTGTCCAAAATATTTGTTCAAACGGAAAAACTTCAAGTTTGAAATTTCACCACGAATAAACGGCCTATTAATAATTTATGAAAATTTTCAGAATTCATCATTTATGAGTCTAGTCTTATCCAAAATTAGAATCACTCAAAAACATTAAGTACAAGTTAAGATAAACTTGTTGTACTACAAGTTATCTAAAAAATTCAGCATTTCGCATCACATTTGCAAAAATCATAATAAAAGATATACAACTCTTTTTCAAAAGACAAATATTCATAATATCATCATACTACATACTTGCCAAAATTCACAAAATTTCAGTCTATAACAAAATTTATAATAAAAATTTCAGATTTTTTTTCCGTCATCGATCACTTTAGTGTGGTTGAAAAATATCAACTACAATTTCACATAACATAGCGCAAGGCGCAAATGTTTATTAACTACCCTTTGAATCCATATAAAAAATGTTCATTTGTTTTCATATAACAAGTTTTCATTTGTTTCAAAATATCAAATTTTTATTTGAATCCATATAACAAACTTTCATTTGTTATCAAATATCAAATTTCAATTTGATTCCACATAACAAATTTTAATTTATTTTATTAACTACAAGTGGCTCAAAATGAATTGTCTAAAAAGGTATATAATTCCATTTCCAATAATAACATCTTATGTGAAATAATATTTCACATTCATAACTAAAAAATAGGATTGACCTCTTTAAAAGTTTTTCATGAAGGGGTTCATTATTGTTCAAATTCTAATTTCTCACGAAATTATTGATCGATTCCGAATTGACCAAAAATACTGAAATTTATTTTTCTACTTCACAAAATATAATATTTAGGAAGTTCGGGGGATAAACGGTAATTTATAGAGGTAAAAGGTCAAAATTATAATTTCTAGACATAAAAACTTTGTTGGCCTTTTTTCCATTTTAGGCATCATAAAATTAATCATATATGCCCATAAAATTTATTTTTCGGTCTCCATGGTAGATATAGAAAGTCCTAAAATTGTTGGTACAATTTAAATATTGTGATTAAAAAATCACATCAAAGAGTTTTATCGAGAATTCAAAAAATAAAGTCATTATTTAATTTAAGTCTACTACTCAAAATTAAATTGTTACCTCATATGATTATAAAAAATATGAACCGCATATGTTGAATCCAAATATATACTGCATAATAAAAATAAATAATATTACCTTATTTGTTTATAAAATCTGTTGTAGACGATTCTTGGGTTGAGTCGCGGACTATGTCGCTCTCTTTAAGACGTTTCGCGGCTCTACCCTCTTTGTGCAGGTAATCTATAGTCACGTCGTCCCCAAGATAAAACAAGCTCAGAATCACCTTTGTATCATATAACCATGCACTGTAGTTATATGTCATACTAACACCCATTCCATATAAATTGCTCAATTTTCGAAAAATATTTTGGGAAATAAATATTTTCATGAAGAAAATATTTTCTAGCGAATAAAAATTTGCAGAGAGAGAGAAAACCATATTTGTGTCTATTGTGTTTTCTCTACTCTTTCTTTTTCAAAACCAAACTGTCAAAATCTCTCTTGCATCTTTTTCTTACTTTTGCCTCACATGTATATCCAAAAACATAAGCATTGCAAAATAGCCGCTCAAATAAGAGAGGAAAGCAAGTGGGTACACAAGTCAAGTGGGTACATTTTCTTAGCCGAAGGTTTAAAAGAAGTTGGTAAAATGTGTGCAAAAGTGGGATAGTGGGTAGACTTAGTCTCCCACATGTGTTTAAAAACACACACTAACAACAGACTATACAATATATCACTACAACCCTGCGATGTTAAATTATCGCTGCCCATATGAGGTAAATCACATGAAGCACATTATATTCCCATAAAAAGATTTAGTAAGAGTGAGAATTGCCCATCAGGGACCTCTAGTTATCACACTTTGTAAAGAAAACTGGGATATCGATAAAAAAATTATCGATCAAGGAAGCTCATCCTAATTCATGTACCTTAAGATGTTGAACAATCTTAACTTTAACATAATTAGTTGAATTTTTAGGAAAGAAAATTATGCCTTTTCGAAGGTAATGCTACATGTAAAAGCAGGAGGAATATTGAAACTAGTCAATTTTTTTTATAGTAGACATTGATTCACCCTACAATTCTATCTAGGAAAAGGTTACATCCATGTGATAAATGCATTACCTTTCACCTATCACAATAAGATCAAATAAATTATCAATCGGCAAGTGATTGATATTAGTGAAAATAAAGTTTTCGGTATTCGTGCATCATCAGAGGAATGAGGTCAAAATAAGATAACAATAATGAGAAAATATAATAAGTAGATATAGAGGGAAGAATCCCCTTTAGGTAGAAATTAAATCATAGATGATCGGGGGTGGAGGAAACCTAGATCCCCCTACGAATCAGGTCATGGAATTTATAGAGGAGGTTACCAATGCTAACCATCTGAACAACAAATTCCTCATTGAAATCCTAGCGAAAAATAATGATAAGCGAGAGATACCTGAATTCCTAAGAAGTAACTAATATATATTTGCATGGAAGCCCTAAAATATGCTAGGTATAAACCTTAAATTCCCGTGTCGCAATTTACACGTTGTAGGGGAATCGATCTTACAATAATGATAAATACCAATTTCACCAAAAATATAAGTACAATATTGAAGATTGACTAACTGATATGCGTGGTTATGAAGGTCGGCTTGCCTACATCCATAGGGAATGGATAGAAAAGTATTATTAGCTTTTCGAATGGGATAAATTAGATTTCTTAGAGTGGTAGGGTTACTAATTGAGAGTCCAAGCGTGTGTAAAATGATGTGTTATTATACGCCCTAGAACATTAAGGTCATTCCTTATTTATATATACAAAAGTCCTAAAGTTATAGACTTTTCTCACTGTAATTGGATGTTGTTCTTGATCTTATCCCTAAGGGAGATGAATTATATTGCAACTATATTTGATCCTATTCATTGTTATCTTCCTTGAATATCTTTTAGACACTTGTGATTTTCGGACGACCTAATTGCTATAGTTCTTAAAATGCCACATGTCATGTAACAACTTAAATATTTTAATACTAGGGTTTATCAAATCCTAATATTAAGATATGCAACTTATTAAAATAATTAAAATGCCATTCTTATCATGTACAAAATAAAAATAAAATGATATGAAGATACATAGATATGATATGATCAACCTCAAGTCTCGAATCATAACATCACCACAAAACCAATGATATAAAAAATATCTCAACAACTAGTAACTCTAAAATCCATTCAACAAACTCAAGTGATTATGTCTAAGTCTCAACATAACCCACAACTAAAACCAAACATTAGAGGCCAAATCACTTTCCTTGCCATACATGCTAACTGAAAACCCAATGTATCAAACAATTAAAAACAAATTAGTCAATCATGGACATAAACGTACCTCAGATCTATTGAGAGTGATAAGAAAAATAGAAGGAATATATAGTCCATGCTAGTTTGAATGGGGGGTAATCGCGAGGTCTATCCCTAACACTTAAAAACTTTCAACGATAATAAATGGGTCAGAGCCCAACACGCTGTCTAACCTACTATAATAAACACGCGTGTAAACTAGAACCTCACAATCCATTTTAATTAAGTCATTATTTTTAATAATTAATTAACCTCAATTAATTAAAATGTAAGATCCATGTGCTCCTTCTCCCCGACCATCACAAAAACATGCGGTACATATATATAAATCTCGTCACACAACCCAAGCATCACCATTCGCTAGTATGGGATGAAAAAAATATGTGTGATGCATTAATAAAATCATCTCTGAATCCAAATCCACCATTCTTTAGCATCGGACCACTGCTCATGGAGGGTGCACACATAAAGCCATTCTACATATAATCAAAGCAATTACTATCACGTGCATATGATAAATAAATATGTCATATGTCGGCATACCCAGATATAATCATATCAATCTATTCATTTCAATTAATACTTATAATCATTATCAAAATGTTGTCACATGTTCCTCATTTATCTTATTACTCAAGTTATCATGTCATCATATTTAATTTCCCCACATTCTATACCATATCAAACTAGCCTCTTATTTATAATTTACATTATCTAATTATATCACAAGGGATTTATCAATCTACACATAAAAAAATAACTAGTATAGTTTTTTTTAATAACTAATACTTACATTTAAAGAGAGACAAGTTATTTAAAAGACTTCTAAAGGCCTCACTCATACCATTCTTTAGACTCCATACGTGGGATGTATCATAAATAAAATTTAGACAAGGAAGTCCCCGATACACTTCTGTCTAGATAAGGTATGCATCGAGACATTAAAATTCGTTATAAAAATTTAAGATGGTTTTATTAAAAGCTATCCATTAAATATCAACTTTTAAGCCCACAACAACAATAACCTAACAAGTAAACAAATCCTTTAATTCCATACTCATTCTAAGTCAACCACTTACTATTACAATTCCAATAATTTGAGAGAAACACTTAAGGGTTTAATTTAATTATAACTAATTAGAATCTCAATACCAAATTCCAACTAATTCATCATATAAGAGGGATTCTAAAAGAATAAAAAGTTACAAATTATGGTTCAATTACCATTTATGAATCTACATATGAGTGTCAAATACTAATTACAATGCATTGAGCTACATTACTTAGGTGTTTCGACCTAAAAGTACAACCCATCAAGCTAAGACTATAACCGTACATAGCATTACCAATCTCCACAAATAATGAAATTATAATCACGGATTCTCTATCAATTACCACATCTAATTTATCATAAGACCACTAATTAATCCCCAAAATCCTAATATGTAATTATAATCTCAATTAGTCAAAAGTCATCATTTCTTAATTCAATTAAATCTTAATCCAAGCCTAAATCATGTGAATACTATCCAAATTTATCATAAAAATGAAATTGAATGCGGTTCAATTTTAGATCTAAAAATTAGATTTAGGTGAAATTAACATTCATATATATAAAAGTAGGATGCCTAAAAATGTTCAAAAGTGATATTTACGTTGAGTAGTTAAACCTCTTAGAAAAATAGCCTTGATATATCTTTTAAAACCTTCTTGAACTTGTTCAAATATGTTTTTATTTCCTTCTTAAATTTTTATTGAGAAAACTTGTGATTTAGTAATGTATTTGGGTTACTTAAAGGAAAGGTTTATAGAGAAAATGGGGTTTCTAAGAGAAAGAGAATTGTATTTTAAGAGAGATTATGTGAATAAGATATGATTTTTGTGTAAAGGTAGTTATAAAAGACAACTCATACATTGGCTCTTGAGACCAGGTCATGAGGAGGTCATGGTCATGGCTTAGAATAAGGTTAGTTTTGTTTTGTGGGGGTGGGGTGGGGGGGGGGGGGGGTGATATACAAATGAAAATTCCCATGTCTCCAAACTTGGTTAATAACAAATGTTCAAAAGACACTATAGTCCTTAGGGTTTACCCAAATACCACCCCTATCCTTTCTAGATTAATCTAATGTAGTAGCCTTATTCCCGCAGTCATAAACTTAGGGGAGTGTGAGTGAGGCTCTCTTTCCAAGAGTGTCACCACCTCCATCGCCCTTTGGTGGCAAGGTGTATAAGGGATTTCAAATGACCCCCTATACCTCTTTAGTTAAATTTTAAAGGTACGAGACCTATGATTTCCTTTCTCTCTCTAACTTTGAGTTATAGAGAAGCCATTATTACATTTTTCTTGAACTTTTTTCTTTAGTACTCTCTCATTTAGCCATGTCTATGCATTTGAGGAAGTACAAAGTGTCCTCAGAATAATAGTTTTAGGCATTTCGTACTAAGTACCACATACATGGCAACGTTAAACTATGAACTTCACCAGATGATGAAGATGTTTATGACATCATCGATGAGGTCAATTTCATAATAATGGGCATAATAGAGGGGGTAAATTCCCCCTTCACCCATTACTGGTAGAGGTACTTCATTTTTAAGGAATACATTCAATCCAAGAAAACGTAAGCTTATTCCGGATTATAATGGGCACGATCACCATAAAGTAGATTTGTGGGACTAACTTGGGATTTAATGAGATTTTTTTTTGTTATGACCTGCGGACATCTCCTGGGTCTATCACTTACCATTTCCAAGATAAACTTAAGTCCCACAATTACTTGACTCGCCTTCCCAAATCATAAAAAAGACACTTACATAGATTTTTAAGTGTTCTCTAGACTACTTTATAGTGAGAACTACACATGCCTTCTTATTCTTATGCAAGTAGGATCTCATGGCATGTGCTTTACAATTTGTTTATGTTTTATTAATAATCCAACCTTATTTATTGTTAATCATCCTTTGTTTCTTGTACAGATCCTCATTGCAAGAGAAAACTATGAAGTCAACCTCATCGATCTTAGTAAAGTTCGGAATGACGAACTCTAAAAAGATTTAGGTTTCATTTGAGCGCTCCCCATATACTTTTGGGTACGAATTGATTGTTGTGTTAGTGAAGAACTTTATTTATATTCCCGAAGTCATTATAGCTAATTACACCATAGTTGGTGACTTTTTTTTATCCCAAGAGCAACCCTCATCTTCAATGCAGAAGAAAGGGGTGTATGGCGGTGAAGCATCCTCGCCCACCTACATAATATATACTACTTATTAGGAGGTTGAATCAGTCCAACAATAAGAAGACTTATTCTTTAACGTCTTCATTCCCCTTTTCTTGTATGACGGGGTTCGTAATTCAAGTTGAAATAGATGCAGTAGGAGGGAAAAGAAAAATGAAAAGACTTATGTTTTACCCCTAGTTACCCATAATATTGAAGATATGATTGGTTGTCTAAGATGAATGATGGATCTGGATGCTTCCTGAGGAAATATGAATAATAAAGGTAATTAACCTAAATAGGCCACCTCAGGTATAGCTCGTACCAAGGAAAGGACTATCTTTGCTTGATAGAAGGAGCTTAAAAATAAAGAATAGGAAAAAGAGAACGTGAGGGGGAAAAGAAAGATAGTCCAAGAAGCCAATAAGAGGAGAACCAATAAGACTCCTACCTATAGGGACAATAACTATTTTTTGGTGATCTTTCTAAAAAAGAAGACTCCACCACCACCATTAATGTCCAAGGTCCATCCATGGGTGATTAATTTTATGAAGAGAAATGAGAACATTTTTATTAAGGATTTAACATTCCAAAATGTCAAAGTTGGATAGTCAGTAGCTCAGGCCTATATGCTACTTGAGGACATTTTGGCTTATAAGAGTATTTCTTTGGAGAGCATTCACAAGGAGGGGATTAGTCACTCCGTTTTGGTTAATTATCTTAAATTTTTACTTTTTTAAGTCTTGATATTGTTTTGATAATGACTCACCTTTTTTCCCTTTTCCTTTTAGGCTATGAAGGTGATGCATGAGGTGGCCACCTGGGTTAACAAGATCTTGAGAAGAAATGACATTCTTTATGACTAAGACAATTTTATGAAGAATACTCTAATAGAAAAGAATAACATACTTTCCTATCTTGAGGGAAAGCTATAAGAAGAAACTACCTGTAAGGTTATGGTGGTGAAGGAGGTCGGTCTCCTTCAGTTAGAGTACAACAAGGTTGACTCTGAGCTCGCAGCACTGAATAAGGCCTTTCCCAAAAGACCTTAGATAAGTTGATAATATAGAGGTAAAAGAGGGATATTTTTTGTAAGGACATTGTCCGTCACATTTAATATGTCGTATACTGCTACAAGTTTGTCAAAGCATTGAAAATTGCACATCTACAGTCAACGATCCGAATTTCAAAGTCAACTTTAACAATCATGCCCAACAAGGACGAACTTGGTAAACTGGTTAAGTTCCATTTACATTTTAAATAAAAAGGTTGGGATTTTTTACAAAACATTAAAATATTTTTTCCTTTTATGAAAAATATTTTTTGAATTATTGTAAATGGATTGTTATATTTTTAAAAACATTTTTATCATAAAAGCTTTTTGATAACTGTTCTCAGATTCGTAAGAGTGTTATTTTATAAATCCCCAAATATTTAAAACTCTGTAAATCAAATCTAGAGATTTGTGCATGGTCGTTCAAATGAGATCCTATCTCGTTCGAACGAGACTAGACGTCATTCGAACGACATGTCAGTTCGTTCGAACGAGAAGTCTTTTTACCTGATAGGTCACCGCCTAAAAAGATGTTATAAATAAGGTGTCAGGGTTCTATATTTCATGTGGAGAAAATTCTGTTCTAATTAGAATACGTTTTTTGAGCATTTACCTTTTCTCTAACACAATTTTGAGGGTTCAAATTTGTTTTTCACAATTCACAAATCCCAGAGAGTTTTTTTGTGTGAGTTGTTTTGTGGAACCCACACCATACTTTGCCTAAAGTTCAACCTTTTTGAGAATAACTCTACAACTGGAGAGCAGATAGCTATTGTGGAGGGAGATCCTACAAAGAATCAAGACTGTGTCTCTGGGCTGCGTGTCCAAATTAGTACTGCTGCGAGTGAGCCACAACTGAGTTCTAGCTAAAGCTTTGAAGGTTTGACACAGACATCGTGCATTACTCTTGAGGGAAGTTGTATGTCAGTCAAAGGTCGTGTAACCGTGTCAAAGTTCTAGGATATAAAAGGTTTTTCCCTAGGGGATTTTTTCCTAAATTACTTTGTCACTTTCTTACCTATTTCTGTTTTTAGTTGAACACACATGGGGTACTTTTAATTTGAATTTGGTTTTGTTAAATCTGAGTTACCTAATTAAATAAGTGAATTTGCGAATTAAATCAAATGGTATCACACCACGTTTACAAACTGGTATCAAAGCAGGTTTCACTATCTTACTGTGAATTCCTATTTTCCGCAAAAGTTTTTGTGATATCAATTCTTTTAAAATTTGACGGATCACTTATATAATCGGGTACCTACCTTTAACAGAAATAATTTTGCCTATTGGAAAGCTTGTATGAAATCTACTTTAAAAGCTATAGATGAGCGCATTTGGTTGTTGGTTAAAAATGGTTGGTCTCCTCCCACCGTTACTGTTGAGAACGTCACCTGTTTAAAATCTATGTCAAATTGGACTGAGGATGATTTTCAATTTTCGAATTTTAATTCATGTGTTTTGAGTGCTATCTCTGGAGCCGTCACTCCCGAAGAGTTCCGCCGAATTATGAGGTGCACCACGTCTAATGAGACATGGGATATTTTAACATTGACACATGAGGGTACCACCTCTATTAAAGAATCTAAGTTGCAAAATCTTTCCACTCATGTCAGAGACTGATAGTTTTGACGAGTTTTATGCATGTTTGTCAAACACAGTCAACACTAGCTTTAATTTGGGTGAGGCTATTGATAATACATGGGTTGTGAAAAAGATTTTGAGATCTCTTCCAAAATATTTTATTCCAAAAGTCACTATTTTAAACTCGTTGGGGAATGTGAGAACACTTAAGTTAGAAGAGTTGGTAGGTGATATTTAAACCTACGAGTTAGATATGTTTTCCCAAACTGTTAAGCCTAAGGGGTTGCACTTAGGACACGGTCAAGATCCAGTGAGGATAAAAGAAGAGAGAGAAAAAAGGAGAGTGTATGTGATTCTGAATCTGATGACGACTCTGACATGTCTCTACTTTCCAAAAATTTCTCCCGTTTTCAAAACAAACAAATCCCAATAAAAGGTTTTCGAAGAAATACAAAAATAAAGACAAGTCTAAAGAAAGCGGTGAGAAAGAAAAAGAGAGTGAGGAGAACCTTGAGAAGATAAGATGTTTTGAGTGTGATGGGAAAGGGCACAAGTCATTTGACTGTCCCACTAGACTTAGGAGAGAGGGAAAGAGAGTTGCCATGCTCGCTACCCTAAGCGATAGTGAAGGAGAAGACAAAGAGGAGGACGATGAGTCCGAAAAATATTTAGGACATGGGATGATTGTTGCCTTTACTTGTCGTGTGAATACCTCCACTTTGTCCCACGATGATAGCATCCACGAGAGCGTCGACGATGAGTCTAATGAAGATGAGAGTGAGGGTGAGAACGAAGATGAAAGTGAGCTCCGAAAAGCTTCTAGAGAGTTTTTTTATAGAGGCAATGAAAACAAAAAGGTTGAATAGGGATCTAGGTTTTCGGATTTATGAATTGAAGGAAGAGACGGATGAGCTAAAAAGGGGAAAATGTGACTTGACCAACATAGTGTCTAGTCTGACGACACGTGTATCCCTTCTCGAGGATGATATCGAACGATCACGGGAGGCCCAAGTCTCTTTAGAGAACGCATCTAAAAATGTTGATAAGATGGTTCCTTATCCCATTTTGAATGATGGTGAATATGTTGGAAAAAGTCATGACAGTGCTTACACTACTATTAATGCACCCAATCCTATTTCCACTTTAGTGAGTGATACTCATGGGTGTCTGTCTAGGAAAACTCATCCCAAAATTTTTGATAAATTACTTCCTAGATCGGTTTATGTTTTCTCCCATTGCAAAAAGAGAGGACACCTTAGGGAGCTTTGTTCTAAGTTGGGTTTCGTTCCACATCATGCCACTTCACATGTTCATGAACATGAACCCACTCATGATACTTTGCTTGCATATAATGATAGAGATTTTGCACATATTCGCGAGAAATAAATTTTTTGGTCAAGACTACACATGATCTAATGGAGTTGGTTCAAAAGATGTCATCATCTTTGGAAAACCCCACTGCACTTCCCGGTTGAGGTCTAGACATGTTTGCTAGCATAGGGTGATTTACATGATGACATCTTTGCCTATTTCTAGTGTGTAACATTTGTTTTATTTTTAGTTAGCATTTTTATTTACTTTTCTTATTTCTGGTACTATTTTAGCACTATTTTGGATCTATTTTCCCATTCCAGGAACTGTTTTTTACAAAATTTTCTCACTCGACAAAACTCGGTGTCATTCTGGATAATTTGGGAAATTTGTGCTTTTCTTGTTCTAACGAGATTTCCTGTCATTCGAACGACATGTCATCTCGTTCGAATGACCCTGGAATAATATTTTGTTTATAGTCTCTGTTTCTTCCTGCTACATGTTATTGGTTCTGCTGGGTTGTTTCTGAATAGTGTTTGAAAAATACAAAAAGATTTTCTTCTTTTAGAAATTTTTTGAAAAATCCACAAAGAGTTTTGTTTTTTGTTTTCACCTTATATGAATACACACTTAGGATGACCAAGTCACAACTTCATGCCATATCCATGTGACTGTTTGATAGTGTTTCGAGACAATAGATTGGGTCATTCATGTGATTTACAAAGTTTGGTGTCTTTGAGATAATATAGAGTTACAACCTACATGATTGACTCCTTCTGTACTTTAGTGAACAAGATCACGAGTTTATTTTACGTTTGTTCTTATCGAATCACATGTTGGTTACATGTTTTCATCTCAATTCTGTCTATTAAAATGAACCAAATGCGATAAACCATGATAATAAAAGGTGTGCATGTTCTTACCGTTTGCTGTGAGTTGGTGTGAATTTTAAAAATGGTGAAGGGCTACAAAAGGTACTTATTTATCCTTTCTTATTAAGCCACCGTTTAATTAGATCTTAAAAATTGAGGAATTTTAATTATCCGGGGTCCAAAGAGGTTTAAAAGAGCCCGAAAAATATTGAATGGAAAAAAAAATATATGCCAATTATGGGCCATTAGGTTTATTCACCAATTCTCAAATGTTTGAGAATTTAGATCACCTCGCAAAGAAAATATATATGAGGGAGTTTGGTTGGAGACTTAAAATGGCGTTGCACGTCCTTAAAAAATCTTAAAAAATCATGAAATCGTTTGAACGTTATTGGTGTGAAAATCATGTTGACCTTGCTTTGCTGATTTTGATTTAAGACGATGCCATCTAAATTCAACATTTTTACACCAAAGGACTATTTTTTGTGTTCATTCGTTAGGAGTACGCTTATTCATCTAGCACATATGATATGATTGAGTTGGTTTTCCTATCGCATTTATTCACACCCATTATTCTGTTTCCATGATTTTGTTGTCTTAGTAAATATTCATGGTGTGTGATTATTTTTTTTGTTGTTTTAAAAAAAATGAAAAATTGAAAATAATATGTTTGGTTTGTTTCCCGTGACACCCCACTGTGTTTTATTGTGTTTATTCTTTCCTTGTCTAATTCGGACAAATAAAAAGGTGGAGAACAAATTATGGGGAATATATTGTATGGGGGAGATTTGATTATTGCCTTAATTTAGTATATGTTTCTTAATCATTTCAAACTCGATACATCCCGTGGTTTTTGCTTTGTCTCATGTGTGTAGGTACAATTGAAGAATCTTTGGATTTCACACCCTGGTGAGAAAAGCTTGGATATTTGAAAAGTTGATTGTTGAACCCAAGTTTGATTGAAGACTTGTTCAGTTTATCTTTCTACATTTGAGTTTATGGGAGGGTAAATTTGTATAGCTTATTTTTGAGTTTGATAATTCAGATAGTTTTTCTTGTGTACCGGCATAGACATAGGGGGGTATTTGTAAGGATATTGTTCGTCAAATTTAATATGTCGTATACCGTTACAAGTTTATCGAAACATTGGAAAGCGCACATCTCCAATCGACGATCCGAATTTCAAAGTCAACGTTAACAATCATGCCCAAAAAAGACGAACTTGGTAAATTGGTTAAGTTCCATTTACATTTTAAATAAAAAGGTTGGGATTTTTTTACAAAAAATTAAAATATTTTTTCCTTTTATGAAAAATGTTTTTTGAATTATTTTAAATGGACTGTTATCTTTTCAAAAACATTTTTATCATGAAAGCTTTTTGATAACTGTTCTCAGATTCGTAAGAGTGTTGTTTTCTAAGTCCCCAAATATTTTAAAACTCTGTAAATCGAATCTAGATATTTGTGCTTGGTCGTTCAAATGAGATCCTATCTCGTTCGAATAAGACCAGACGTCGTTCGAATGACATGTCAGTTCATTCGAACATGAAGTCTTTTTATCTGACACGTCACCGGCTTAAAAGATATTATAAATAAGGTGTCAGGGTTCTATATTTCGTGTGGAGAAAATTATGTTTTGATTAGAATACATTTTTTGAGAGTTTACCTTTTCTCCAACATAATTTTGAGGGTTCAAATTTGTTTTTCACAAATCCTAGAGAGTTTTTTTTTGTGCGAGTAGTTTTATGGAACCCAAACCATACTTTGCCTAAAGTTCAAACTTTATGAGAAGAACTTTATAACGGGAGAGTCGAGAGATATTATGGAGGGAGATCCTACAAAGAATCAAGACTACGTGTCCAAATTGGTACGGCTATGAGTGAGCCACTGTTGAGTTCTAGCTGAAGCTTTGAAGGTTTGATACAGACATTGTGCATTATGCTTGAGGGAAGTTGTATGTAAGTCAAAGGTCGTGTAACCGTGTCAAAGTTCTAGAATATAAAAGGTTTTGCCCTTAGGGGATTTTTTCCTGAATTACTCTGTCACTTGCTTGCCTATTTCTATTTTCACTTACACGCACATGGGTTGCTTTTAATTAAAAATTTTTGTTTTGTTAAATTTGAGTTACCTAATTAAATAAGTGAATTTGCGAATTAAATCAATTGGTATCACACCGCATTTACATTTTTGCTTATCAGGAGGAAAACATTGATAATTTATTTGATGAGGGCTTTAAATTGAGGTCCAGGAAGTTGTTGTGTAACTTGACTATCATAATTTAGTTGCCTTTAACAAAGGTTAGATTGCTGGTCTGTAGATGGTGAATGTTCCCTAGGGTGATGTTGCCTATGCCTAACACCCTCCTTTGGAGAATACCATCATCGGTAGATCTTCCTTGGCATTTAGCGAAGAGGTCAACCATCCAATAACTGAGCCAACTAATTCTAAAGGACAAGACGAGTAGGGCAATGACATTATTACGAGTTAGGAGGAGGTCACTCCTAATACCCTAGTTGTAGGAGTGTAGTGGTTTTAGGGTCTATGAATAACTTTAAATATGTGTGAGGTGTGACCCACTCCAATGGAAACTATCTTCATGGGAATAATATTTCAAGAATGGAGAAAATAATAAAAACTAAATTCTCAATATAATAAAGAGATTTATAATCACAATCATGAGAAGATAATCATTGAATACAACTTTCCAATAATAACAAAATGAATGAACAACTTGAGAATAATTATTCTAAGAATGAATAAATAAGCACTTCAAAAATCTAAGAGAGATTAAGCAGAGAATGTCTGTGATGGGATCTGTGCAAAGTAATGGTGTCAAATTAGTTGTCATGATGATTGTGCCCAATTACTCTACTTATAGTGATGTGGCATATGCGTGCTAAAATAATATTCCCATGTAATAGATGTTTGAAAATACTTTTGTCCATACTACTATTTATCATTGTCTACCACGATCTGTCTATTTGTGGAATGCCACGTGGTGTAATAGTGGACAAAAAGTAGTGTTATCAATCTTAACGTAAAAAGGTACCATTTTATCTGTTTGTAAATGGTTGCTTAGTGAATAAATTTGAAAACTTACGACTAACCTTAAGGGCCACTCGTTATTTGACTGAAGTAAAATGTCTCGTGAGAAAGTCAATGACTTCTCGCTAATTAATAACTATGGACTGGTTGATGTGAGTGAGTGTGAGTAACCTCTTAGATCCCTCGTTATACCATTCTATCTTTCCTGAGATATTGAAGTGGTTGAGACTTAGCTTGCTCAACAAAACTTACCTCTTGGCCTCCAAACCAAAACTCTCAAGAGGTCCCAACTGGCCATCTGCTCGAGCCCTGCTTACTCGACCAAGGGTTCTTACTAAGTAATATATGTTTAAATAACAAGATTGAGTGTTAGTAAATGAGTTTTATAAATACATGATTTTGCATTACTTGAACTATTGCTGGCAACTTCACTTTACTAAGCATGCAGTGCTCCTTGTGTACGCATTTATTTCTTTAAAAGCTTTATGACTTAGGGTTACTCGCAAAGTCTCTTTAAAGCTCATATAAATATCTGGTAACTTGGGATTAGTAGTGTATCCCCCTTGTTGGTCATTACTCGTGTGACATACTAGTGATTTGTACTCCTATAAGTTATGTTAGTCATTGCTCGTGTGATTTATTGATGGTTTAGACCTGCTCGCCCAACATTCCTTGTTAATAACTACTCGTGTGACTTACAAGTGACTTGGACCTACTCGTCAAATAAGTTTTTTTAGTAACTACTCGCGTTATTTGCCAAAGGTTTAGACTTGCTTATCTAATAAGATTTGTTAGTCCCCGCTCGTGTGACTTGCTAATGGTTTGAACATGCTCTCCTGATATTCCTTATTAATCACTGCAAGCATGATGCTCCAATAATTATGGGGTTGCTCATGTGCCCATTTTGATTGGGTATTTCTTATAAAAGGGTTATTTGTGTACCCCTCTACATTAGCCCCATCATGTAAAAGTCTTCATTTGATTTGAAGAGGAAGAGTTATGTACGAAAAGAACTTTTGGGAATTCAAGATGATAATTATCATTAATACTTTTACGGCGCATTAAATGCTCCAACACGCTTGGTTTTCTAAGACGACATTTTAGTACTTTTATGGGACACATGTCCACTTGAGGAGGAGGAGGACTCATAACTTGGGTGATTATTGCCCTACTTTCAAACTGCCAATTTTATTTTTCCTTGTCAGTGTATAAATAACCCTTTCTCCTTTTTTCAAGCTTTTAACTTTTATTTTCAATTTTTAGAGAGAGAAAGTATCAGAGCTTTTTTCTTCACCCTTTATTTTCTTTTCCATCTTCGATCTCTGTTTCCTTCTATAATGGTGTCTTCACCAGTGCCTTCATTAACCACCATCTCCATAGCCACCGCGAGGTGACAATGGTCTCATTTCCCATTCACATTATTGTGGCCACTTTGGCCATGAATGGAGTTTCAACCATCATTATCTCTTTGGAACCCATTCCTTCCACTGCCTCTGCTACTACACGAGGTTCTAAGTCCTCTTAGAAGGGATTGATAGGTTCGTTTGCTCTTTCCAAGGCTCAAAAATCATACTTGGAGTCAATATTGAAAAGGTATTTTACCCTCTCTCGATTGGATCCTTTCTTTGATGATGATGATAGTTTCATGGCCTTGCTTGAGAACTTTGAGGTTGAGTTTATTGCTAAGGTGGTTGATAAGCCACTTTTTGGATTCCCAAAGTTCAACGATGCCTCTATTGTTCTTACTGATAGCTTGATCATAAATAAAGTAGATAGAGGTTATTTTACTTTTTGTTACGTAAATATTGATATTTATGGTGGGGTACCTGATGAGTGAGAGCTTTGGGTGGACTTTGCTATGTATGTACCAACTTATCACAATGTTTTCGAGGTGCTTGGTATGATAAGGACTCTTAACAGTTTAAAGAGTTATACCATTCCAAAATGTTCGAGTGCCCTCAATATATTGGTGTCTCACTGGAGAATAGACACACATACGTTTGTCACAGGTTTGGGGGAATTCTTCATTACCCTTGAGGACATTTGTGAGGTCACGAGTTTATCGGTCTTGGGGAATCATATATTTACAACTGGCTACAAGGATGTTGAGGAGATAGAGATATGTGGTGAGTTGTTAGGGGATTATGTTCTCTATGTGGGTATTAATCTTACATGAACGAGCAAGAACTCGTTTACAAAATGGCAGACGTATTAGTTCAATGATTTTGAGCACCTAACTAAGGATAAAGCCAAGGAAAAAGTGGTCAGGAGTTGAGATGGCCTAAAATTGGGGTTTAAAAGCTATCTTGTTGCCTTTTTTGTATTTCCTCTCAATATTTCTATTTTTTGGTGAGGGGAATAATGACTCTCCTCGTGAGTCGCTATTTCACATAGTTATGAGGATTGCTCGTGGATGAAGTGTGTCACCGCTACTTTGATGATTGGGTCAATGTATACTTGGCTGGATCGCTTGCACATGGATGTAAAGATTGCACGGGCGATATGATGTGATCAATTTTGTCAACTGCTTTATTTTTATGGGGTTTTTTTCATGCGGTTCCCAAATTAGGCCCTAGAGCCTTGCTCATTACAGATCCAATCAGCTCGAATTATTAGGTGGCATAGGAAGACTCCTAAGCAACCACTTATACTTTTTTAGACAATATTGATGAATTTTCCTTCCATCCCGACTCGAAGGGACTGGGTTTCATATTTTCTTGGGCATTTTTTCTGTTTCATCAACTATTTTCAACCTTCTTGCTAACTTGGAATCTGTGAGAGATGGTCCTCATATATATATATCATAGCCTTCTTTCTCCCTTGTATTCTCCCATCCTTGATTGAATTGGTGTAAGGGATTGAGTATTATCATACTGACTGAGTGAGGAGACAGTATGGTCATGATCAGGGCACTTCCTCCCTAGATTTTCGTATTAACCCCTTACCTAATGAGTTATACTTGGAAGCTTATTCCAACTTCACTCCTGAAGGTATGGTCCGTAGGACTGCTCATTCTGTAAAGTTCCCTATCTCTACTCGTGTTTACTTTCTATTTATTATCCTCTCGTTGTTCACCTTATGGCAGCAAAAAAGAAGGTTATTTAAGAGGTGTCTTCATGACGTCCCTCACGATTCGTTTATTAAGGGAATCCCGTATGCTGATAAATACTTGACCAAATGCACTCGTAAAGAGGCTTGTCATTATAACCAATTTGTGAGGACTCCCTTTAACCAAGTCAACCCTATCTTGGTATACCTCATTCTTGAGGAAAATATTTACTCGAAGAATCCAGAGTCTAAAGTGAAGTAGCTAAAACTCAAAGGCAAATCCTAAATTCAATCTAATAGGGAACACCCAAATGCATATGGTTTCAATTTTGTTCCAACTAAGGTTGGAGGGGCTGCCTAGGCTCTATCCCATGTGAAAATCTGAATGTAACGACAAAAGATATGGGAAACCAAAGTCACTAGTTATGTTTCTTTGGTAGATCAAATTTCTTATACCAATTCTTGTATCATTAATGAGACTTTTCAAATAATTCGTGAGCAAGGATATAAGTCCCTCGAAGCAACTCTTCCTCAGTCATCTACTTTACTTCCTACTCAATGAATAGAAGGTACTCTAGTTAAGCAATATAAATACGAGTGCTCAATTTACACTCTTCTCATCTGAAGAGGAACATATTGATTATGGAACTACTCTTTCTTATGATTACCACAATTCTTCTTCAAATGACATTGAGTAACTTGGCATCAATGGGGGCCACTCGTATAAGTCTTCATCTTCTTTATCAGCCAGGGACACTATGTTGGATTTATATCAACCCTCCAGTGATCATAATGAGACCATGATCTATTCCCCCTCCTCAACCAGCCTAACCACTGAGCCTTTGCATTACGACAAGCTCGCCTTGGGGATCCTATAAGTATTTATTACCATTATTTTTTCTCATAATTATTATATATATCTAGGTATGTCAACCTATTCTTCCACCAACCTCCACTCAATTTTTAGTAGGTTTCCTCTATGGGATCGAGTGGGTCATCTAGGGTGGGCATAGATCTTTTACCTACTTCTTCTGCCGTATATCCCCCCGCGCTCCATTTCCATGTGCGAGTAACTCCATGCTAGTATCTTTGTTAATGTTGGCGTGAGAGGTTCCTATATATGTTTGAAATAGGTATTTTGTTTTGCATATTTAGTTTCGAGTTCTCGAACATAAGTGCTCGTGAGTATTTTACTTGAATTTCTCAATTGTATTTTCTTTAACTTTTGGGAGCTCTTCAATTTCCACCAGCTCTTTTCAGGTATTCCTCAGTCTATACAAGCCTCTGCCAGATTTTCGTGCTTTGTACTTACTTGTGCTCTTGTTGATAGGTATCTCTTGTCATACCTACATCTACAACTAGTCCACTTATTTCTTCCAAGGCGAGATTTTCACCTAGCCAGCCCCTAGCTAGTGTTGTAACTAGGTCAAGAGGGATATTCTTCAAAAACTTATCTTTTTAGGCATTTATTTTTTTGGTAAATAACATTTTTTCCTTTACGAGGTTCTTTGATGAGCGGACCCTTTTCCACAGAGGGTACACTTTTGCCCACAGGGTTACTTATCCTATCATTTCTTCCCTCTGGCAGGATTTCTATCCCTTGGGACTGTCTTCCCATGGATAACAGTCCCTAGGTCCAGGCCCTCTCTACCGATCTAATCTTTAATGTTGATTTGAGTGGGCATTTTTCTTATGCCACTCATTTGGAATACGTAACCAGTTGTACAGTTTTATCATGATTGGCAACTTTTATTAACGTGTTTATTTATTAGTATGTTTGCACGCCTATCGTTCAATCCACTGAGTTCCAAATGAGCGTTGTTATATATTTAAGTGCTTCTCACCCATCAAGGATTCTGGTAATCAAACTGGCATACATTTTCACTTACTCGAGATTTTTTTCATTTTATTTTGTCTATGTTCAAGTAACCACTCACCTTGTTTCTTTGTTCTCAGCCGAGTATTGTGGGTGCTTCTCTATCTGCAAAGCCTAGGGTATTAATGTGATAAACTTTAGTCATATATTTTTTTACTTATATATTAAAAACTTCCAAGTAACTACTCATCATATTTCCTTATTTAAAAGTGAGCATTGTGAGCGCCCATTTATCTACGGAACCTTAGGTATTAATCTGACATACCTTGATATTTTATTTTCTTTTATTGTGCAAGTTCTCAAGTAATCACTCTTCTTGTTCCTTTTTTTAGGTGAACATTACGAGCGCTCCTCTGTTTGTGGAGAGTCGGGTATTAATTTGGCATACCTTAATTTTACATGCTTTTACTATGCAAGTGCTCAAGTAATCACTTCCTGTTTCTTTTTAGGTGAGCGTTATAAGTGCTCTGCTATCTTTGGAGCCACGAGTATTACTATGTCATACATTAATATGTCTCGTACTGTGCAAGTGCTCAAGTAATGACTCATCATATTTCTTTATTTTCAGGTGAGTGTTAGGAATGCTTTTGTATCAGTGGAGCCTCAGGTATTAATCTGGTATACCTTACTATTTTACTTACTTGTACTATTAAATTTATCAAGTAATCACTCTTTATGTCTCTTTATTTTAAAGTGAGTGTTATGAGAGTCCTCTACCAGTGGAGCCTTGGGTCGAGTGGAGAGATCAACTCAGGAATTTGGGTGGCATGTTAACTTCTATTAGCATATGAGTGAGCTTCGTCTCTTTATCCCTACTATTATTACCTCTTCATTTTATTTATTTACTTAGTATACTTATCTTCTTCTCTTTATTTTTTGGATGAAGTAAGTGAGGAAAGGGAAGATGGTGACGAGAATGAGTAGGACTTTGAGACCACTCATCCAAATATGGCTGAGGGCGAGCAATCTGGCGAGGAATCATCTCCCCATTCAGATCCCAGTTCCATTGATACTGGTTATGACGTAGTAGACCACTACACCAAAATACTAATTTTGTGGCTCCCTTTTTGTGACTGTTAGTGGGGGTGACAAACTTATCACTCTCGAGAGCAGTTACAAAATCATTTGTAACTCCCATTAGGGTTGATAAAATCAATGGGTAATAACAAATTTAAGAAAATTAGCTTGTCACCGTTCATGAGAGTCACAAATGTTACTATATAATTAATTTGTGACTTCTATAAGCGGTCACAAATTTATAACTATCACAAGCCGTCATAAATTTATGAGTAGACATAAGTTATGACTCTTATGAGCAGTCACAAAATTATAACTTCTATGAGGAGTCATAAATTTTGTACTCATACTATATTTGTGACTGCCATCGACAGTCATAAATTTGTAACTACTCATAGGAATCATAAATTTTATCCTAAGACTTAATTTGTAACTGCTAGTGACAGTCATAAATTTATAACTGCTCTAACAGTCATAAATGTTGGCCTAAAACTTCATTTGGGACTGCTATTAGGGGTCAATTTTTTTCCCTACTTTTTTTCCATCTTCTCTCTCCTCTTTCTCTCTTCTCACAACTCCCACCCCTCCCTTTCATTTTGATTTCGTGAAAAACTGAACACTGTGAGTTTTCGATTTAGGTTTTTTGCTTTAATTTATGTTTTTGCTTTCTATTTAGGTTTCGATTTAGTTTTATATTTTGATTTAATTTTATGTTTCATGAAGAACTAAACTCTGTGAGTTTTAGTTTTATGTGTAGGTTTAGATTTAGTTTTATGTTTTAATTTAGTTTTAGTTTTCGTGATCAATTGAACATTGATTAATCACTGGGAGATGAGCACAAATTTGGATTAATTACTATGAGATGCGCACAAACATTAATATACATGTGAGGTGCGCACAAATTTTGGATTACTCTGTGAACTGAACATTGATAAACTACTGTTATATTGCTTATATGTTTTTAGTTCAGTGATGGTGAATCTTGCTTATATGGATTTACTGTTACATTGCCCTATTTTCATTACTGTATGAATTTTTCATTGAGATATATGAGGTTTTCATTCTGATTTACTGTTATATTTCCCTTTGCATGTTAGACATAATTTTCCTTTATCATTTTACTCTATAAATAGTAACTTCAATGAAGTAGATATTGATAATTCATTACTTTCCTTTGTCATTTTCATCTTTTATTTAAATGTTGTTGAATTACTCTGCAATTTTTGTTCAATAGCTGGAATTTCTGTTCATTAGTTATTAAGAATTAGTATATCAGGAAATATAGTAATATATGGAAGTCATTGCCACACATACCCATTTCAAACAAAATATAATGCAAATCAAGATATCATGGTTTGCTTGTACACAAGAAAATAGGGCATAAAAGGGACTATATTTTATTAAAGTTGCCATTCTAAAAGTATTAATTGTGGCACTAGTTCATGTTGTTATATGTACACTTCATTCTATCTATTTATTATTTATTAAAGAAATGGGATGAAATAGAACCAAAGATCAATACACAACTTTGGTCATGAACCTGAGATACTTTCCTCTAAGCTCTATACTTTCCTTAATTACAACCTGTTTTTCCTCACACATCTCTTGTTATATAAGAAGTGAACATGCTATTTCACATGTTTGAGTTTTCGATTTATTTATGTTTGATTTAGAAGATAAATGTTTAAACTAAAACAGTAAATAAATGTTTAAGTTTTCGGTTTATTTATGTTTGATTTCATAAATAAATGTTTGATTTATTTATGTTTGATTTCTTAACACATAATGTTTGATTTCGTAACAATTAATGTTTGTTTCCTCAATGGGTATGCTAACTTTAATGGGAAGCGCTAAGTTTTCTTCAATGCTAGTTTTTTTTTATTTGGAGAAATATGGAACCAATTCATGTAATAACTAAAGTACTTGTGCTACGTATATATGTATGTATGCCATTTTTCATTATAAAGGACATTTCATTTAGTTTTATAATTTATTGAGTTTCTATTTGTTAGTATTATGTAATTAATGGGGTTTCCACAATATAAAGAGTGGATGGGTGAAAGTTGTAGAGTGAGACAAGTATACGTCAATGAGGTTAAAGACTTTGTGAATTATGTAATGAAGAATCTCAAAACTGATATTATCCCATGCCCGTGCAATCATTGTAAAAATGGTAAAAGTTTGAAAGGGGTAGATGTAAAAGTAAATTTGTTTCATTGGGGTATGCAAGCTGACTACACGTTTTGGAATTTCAACGGGAAGAGGGATTTTACGTATATTCCATAAGAAATACTTATCAGTGAAACGGTTCACACAAATGGTGACCTGTTAGTACATGGTAGGTTAAATGATCTCATAAATGATACGTACGAAGTGAACGCAGTACAAGAAAAGCAAGATAGCAGAGGGAATGGTTTAGGCTATGAGGATCATGTAGATAATAATATTGACCAAGATAGGGATTATATACTATTAAAAGCAGCAGCCGCAACACCATTATACCATAAATCCAACCCCAACCACACAATATTATATGCCATGGTTGGGTTGCACAACTTAAAGAGCCAATTTGGCTTGTCGGGGGGAGAAGTGTGACAGATATACACCCTTGGGTAAAAGATTTGCTCCTAAAAGAAAATACATTGTGAATAAATTATCCAATCATAAAGATTAATTTGAAAAGTTTGGTTATGAAATACAAATCAATTCATTGCTGCAAGTATGACTGTGTTTTATACTATAAGGAGCACAAGGACAAACGAGTTTGTCTTGTATGTAAGGAACTAGATATGGACAAAAGAGGATATTACACAATAAACGCTTATTAAAAGTAGATACGCAAATACCCAAGAAGGAGTTAAAATATTTCCCTTTAGGTCCTAAATTGATGATACTTTACACTATACCTTAGATAGCAGAGGCAATGACTTGGCATGGTCGAGCATAGGTAGGTGAGAATATCATGCGACATCTGATTAATTCATTCATGTGGAAATATGCAAATCAATGATACCTAGACATTGGAAAGAAATACACAACGTTCACCTCAAAATATCAACCGATGGGTTTAACTCATTTGGCAAATTGAGCACATATAAGAGTATATGGCCAGTGTTTGCTGCACCTTTAAATTTCCCCCCATCATTGTGCATGAGAAAGGAGTTCTCAATTTTGACGTTGTTGATACCAGGTCCAAAATCACCGGGTAATGGCATTGATGTTATCTTAGTGCCACTAATAAATGAATTGAATGAGTTATGGGTTGAAGGTGTCAAAGCGTTTGACTCATACAAACAAGAGGAATTCACTTTGAGAGCTATGTTGATATGGGTAATTTATGATTTTTCTGCTTATGGTAAATTATTTGGGTGCAGTGTACATGGTTACTTAGGTTGTCCTATTTATGGAGAGGAGACTAAATCCAACTGTCTTAAGAAAAGAAGTAAACTTTTTTATCATAGTTATTGGAGATTTTTGCGGCAGAGTCACAAATTTAGGTCAATACGAAGCAATTTTCTCCCAGAAGTCACCGAGATGAGGCCACCTACACCAAGACTTTCTGGTTTGGAAATTAAAGAAAGGTCATTAAAGGCTGATCAAAATTTGAGGGGGAAGCACCCCATAAGTTTATCCTAGAAGCGTAAAAGAAAGGATGTTGATGTGAAGACAATGTGGTTGAGGAGATCAATAATGTTTGGTTTTCCATATTAGAAGGAACATCCCGTACGGCACATAATAGACATTATGCATGCTGAGAAGAACATTATTGAGCATCTCATAGGCACATGAATTGGTGGTTCTCATTTCAAGGATGGAGAAAAAGCCCGTGAAGATCTTCGTGATTTGAGGATTAAAAGATCATTATGGTTGAAAGAAGATCCGAACACTGGAAAAAGCATATGCCAGTTGCATCTTATACTTTGAGCATTGAAGAAAGAAATATGATCTTAGAAACATTAAAGGGGTTGAATATCCCTTCTAATTTCTCATCCAATTTATGTAGGATTGTCTGCGATGCAACAAAAGATTTGAAGAAGTGCAAGTCTCATGATTGGCATGTGATAATGCAACTTGTCCCTCTGTCACTATTTTTTAATACACAAGGATCTTCGAAGGTCCATTATACAAACTAGCTTATGTTTCTCCCTATTGTGTGAGAAAGTTGTCAACAGGAAGCACATAATGGCGGCGAAAGAAACTTTAGTCGAGGCTACATGAGTTTTGGAGAAGTACTTCACTCCCTCATTATTTGACATAAGCATCTGCCTTTTAGTGCATTTATGCGATGAAGCGTTTTATGTGGACCAGTAAGGTACCGATGGATGTATCCGTTCGAATGATTAATAAAAATATTAAAATATTACGTTAAGAGTACATGGTACGTTGAGGGATACATTGCCAAATAGTATATTATAGAAAATGCTTCCTTGTATGTAAAGGAATATATGCCTAACCCAAACATTGGAGGTCGTGAACGCTTTGTTGATGAATTAGAAGAGTTTGCAGAGGAGGAGGCTCTAGGGAATGGTAAGGTATTGAAGCTAACAAGCACACAATATAGTCAGGTGGCTCGATATGTATTAGTGTTGCATGACGACATAGATAAATGGAAATTGTGAGTTTATTAAAAATATTTTGTAAAATAATGTAATATGTTCGATGTTATATTCATATGAAGTTGATATTGATGATTTCAATCTAGGCAATATAATAAGTGTGGGCGTACCAAGAGGAGGAAGGGAGGCATTAGTGCATACAATGACTTTAGGCATTGGGTAGCTTCAGAGGTGATTATAGTAATACCTCAATTTTATTTACTATCTTTGCAACATATTCACAATGAAAATACTTTTATGGTTTCAGTTATTGAAAGGTGGTGAAGTATCGATGAGGCTTGCATGTCTACCAAATGGGCCTAATTTTGTAGCCAAAGAGTTTGGTCAATATCGTGTCAATGGTTTTGTGTTACCTTCAAGAACCCACGAGATAAAACTCATTGGGAAACAAAATAGTGACATTTCATATGAAGCGTTAACTTTTTTCTGGGCTAGCACGAAAGATAAAGACTTGATGGAAGCTGAGATGATGTAGTATGGGATTATAGGACAAATTGTGTTATTAGATTATATATCTTTCAGCGTACTTTTATTCTACTATGATTGAGTGAGAGTGGAGGACAAGAATTCCTGTATGGTCGACCCTGACACCCACATGGTGAAGGTTTATTTGTCCAAGTTGAAGAGTAAAGATAATGTGAATGACGAGCCATTCATTTGTGCATTCAAAAATTTAAAGCAAGTGTTTTATGAATAGTTCCCTAACAACGATCCATGGTCTATTATTTTACATTCCCCTAAGTGCTTGACTATGTTGGTAGACGACATTGGAGCACCTACCGAGATTCAGTCTATTCTGGACGACAACTAAGAATTAAAGAAATTATTAGACACATTAGAGTAGTAGATGTTTAATTGTAGCATGTTTTTGTTGTTTTAAATGTTGACTTCAAAGTTATTTATAATAACATGTTTTAGTTATTTTGTAGCACCTATTCATAGTGCCTTTTTTCACAAGTTATTATTACTTTTTTCAGGATGTCATATATTGTATATATATGCAATGAATTTTAAGACAAGTTTTTTTTAGAGAACACATCAATTTATCAGCACAACTATAGAAAAATCAAATAATGCAATTACTTACAAGGTCAAGGGTGGAACATACCTGAACCATATTTATTTCAATCAATATTAGGAACACTACCTCAAAGTTGGGATGAAGCAGTTGAAAGGGTTTTCATAAAACACAATCCAAGTAATGTGATGCAGTTAGTAGAGTTTTTAGAACTCAAAGAAAGAAAAATCCATCCTTTGTGGATAGAACTGAAAAGTATAATGATGCGTTCAGACTCTACCATGAGAAAACATATTCATAACAAAGTTAAGATATATTATCGACTTAAGAGAGAAGGAATACGTCCTAACATTTTTAGTGTCATAAATGCAATTGTCAACACATTTTCGCATACATGGCCAATAAAAACTTTGCGCGAAATGATGAAGTATGAAACTTATGACATGATAAAATTATCAAAACTTTTAGAATATGTTGAAAAAGTATAACTTATATTATATTTTTTTAATATTATTTCCTTACACTTGCATTAACATATGGACTAATGCATAAATATATAAATGCAAAAAATGACGTCCAATAATGAAATTCCATCATCATGTCCCGAAAGTTCAAGCCACGATGAACATTATGCCATTGATTATCACGCAGAGGTTTTTGTTAACCGATTTGGTTTTGCCAATATGTGGAAAGAATCCTTTGAAATCTCGAGCATTGGCTTTGTTAAAATCATGTATCAGCTTAAAATATGAGAGTTGGGACATGGTTGAGCAAGTACAAAAAGTTGACTTGTGTAATATACTCATGAAAGAGTTTAATCTTCCGGCCAACCGGAAGCACGAGAACATGAAAGCCCTTTGTATTCAATTGAAGATGTTTAGAAGTAACCTCCACTTGGCTTATTTTTGGGGATTGGATTGTTAGATTAAGACCCTGAAAGATCGAGTACCGAAAAAAGAGCTTATCCCCATCCATGAGTGGAATGAACTCGTCTTGCGTGAAGCATCTGAGGCGAAATTAAAATAAAGATACCAAGGCTGGGTGAATAGGGCTAAAAAGACTGGCGTCCATTGTCTTCATCGGATGTCATATGTTGAGAAAATTGAGGAGATGGTATATACACTTTCTTATTTTAATGTGTATATATATAATATGTATTTCTCAAATAGTTAATATAAAATTAATTTGTAGGTACTTAAAAATAAACGACTTGTTGATTGTTCGGAACTGTATATCGAAAGTCGTAGGTGAAAAACTGGGGAGTTTCACCCAAAGGTAGCAGATGACATGGTGAGTTTCATAACCTTAGTTGTAATAATTAAATTCCTTCAAGTTTTGTCATTCAATCGTTTTAATCGATTCATCAATAATTTTGCAGCAAAAATTGAGTGAGCTGAGAAGTAGCCAAGGTTATTCAAGCCAAACCAGATTGGATACTGATGCTTTGACTGCTTTTAAAGGAAAAGACACTAGGGGGCGACTCGTGGTGTTGGACCCGTGTCTAAAAGTAAACTTAAGACCATTTCTCCTAGAGTATCACGGTTGAATGGAGCAATATCCTCACAGTCACAGATGAATGAGGATATAGTTTTTCTCAAATCGCCTGTTACCATGATTTTAAGCGCTTTTGAAAAGAACGATCTCAAACTACAAAATTAAACCAACCTATTATCATCGCATCCAAGTCTCCATAATTACAATCCCATCCCACATCCAAGTTCTCAAGATTACAATCTTGTCCCGCATCCAAGTACCCATGATTACACGCCTATCCCTCTATCAACTGAGTCAAACTTTGGAGATATAACTAAGCCATAATTTAGAGATTCGGCTGATCCTCCACATGATCCATATGTCGATTTATTAGATTTTTCAAGTCAAAGGAAGATTGTAAGTGGCCAGGTTATTGCTTCAGCTACTACTGGAACGGTGGTGCATGGCCATCAACTGTTGATATTTGAACGTAAGGTTTACGTTAGTAATGTTGAGTCAGGAGAAGAGAATCTGTTGTAACGACAAAGTCATGGGGCGGGGAAATATTAAGGATGTCAAGAAATCTTAGGTGGTTTGTCCGTTGCTCTGTTTTTCCCTAAGTGATCGTGGATGCAACTCAAGATGTTATTTTTCCATTTTTTTGCAACTGTTAGGCAAACTATTAGATTATGTAACTATTCGAATTATATTTGGATTATGGAACTGTTTGTATTCTATTTAGATTTTGTTTGTTATTATATGTGCAAAAATCTTAAACCTTTAAGTCTTCTTACATACCATTGACAAAATATGGTATAAATTTAATTGGCATTGATTAGTGTTGATTTAAGGCCCTCTCTCTCTCTCTCTCAGTTGAGACATTTTATCTATCTTGCTTAAATTTGAAATTCAGTAACATTTAAGATGTTGCTCATTTTATTATTATTCATTACTCTGTTTTTTATTATTCATTACTCTATTTTTTTTATCAATTTAACTATAAGCTTCATTGAGGAAAATAATAACATTAATGTTGTTGCAGTTGTATTTGAGACTGTTGAGAATCACTTGGCCCTTGGGAACATCAAGCAGGCATTGGAAACACTTGTTCAGTAGAGGTATAATTTCCATCCTAAGACACTGGTATTATTTAATTTTAGATAGTAAATGGAACCTACTTTCTTATGTTGGTATATATTTTTTTGGATACTCGCAGAAGGATAAAGTTAATGGCCAGGAGGATATATTGTAGTGATGTAGTGATTTGTCCAATCAGTTAAGTATTCTACTGCATAACTGATAATAGGTTTAGTGAGGTAGTGAATTGTGCAAGAAGTTTAGTGAGATATCCTCACTAATAGGCTGCATAGATGCGTAACTCGCTAATAGGTTTAATGATGTTGTGAACCATGTAAATATCGTAGAAAGATATCCTCTTCCACCACAATAGCACCTATGGAGAAGTTTAGTGATGTAGTCAACTGTGCAAGCACTTTTTTTGTTAGTGAGTTTTTTTGTTAATGATGTAGGCTGCATAACTGACAATAGGTTGCATAACTGATATGATCAAGGTGAAATATGAGTGTATTTATATTTAATACGACAATCTCTTCTTATCATGAATTATTAATATTAGTATGGAATTTAAGAAATCATTTGGTCCACTATTCCTGATTTGGATTCTGATTTTGGATTGATTAACTCTACTAGACATGTTAGATAGATATGTGTATGGAAATTGATACACTGAAGTAAGAAAAAAGCCCAAAATATTCGAAACTCCCCGCATACATTTTCATTTCATGCATTAAACTGTGTAAATGACTTTACTTGATCTGCCTATTTTTTTTCTACTTTTAAACTTCTCCAAAAAATCACAATATCCATGTTTGTAACGTGTGAATTAAATTCAATCTGGTTGCAGGGTGTCGATGCTACATAAATTCTTCGCTACAAGTCTATAGTAATGATATATTTATTATATTTTTGTAATGTTCATATGCTGTATTATCTTATCACTGTCAGATTATGTATTTAAATAGCATTTTCTTTCTTGAGTGATTATGCCTTTATGTTTCCTTGTCCATTCTTTGGCATTTCATTTCATGTTATTTTTGTAATACCTTACAATTAAAAGCAAAGCCAGAACTTTTGGTCAAGGTGGGAAACTGAACTAGCAACATTTTATCCGAAAATTAAATGGGCAAGATATTGCATTTTTTTAAAATTCAACTCATTTGCACATATTTTGAACTTAATGAATTGGCATATTTGATATGACCTTCACAAAATGTTTCTTCTCTGCTCCCTCCCGTCGTAGACCAAAAGTATGCTTCTGCTGATGCTGGACATAATTAGAGTTTTTATAACTAACTTACAAAAGACTAGTTTTAACTAACAATGTTTGTGATTATGATTATGATCACAGAGTGTGAAATTTCTGGACATAGAGTATGAAAGGCTAGGAATTAATGTTGCAATGTAGCTTTATATTAGTATTTGATGCAATGTTTTTTTTTTCCGTGTGATAGTTTTTTGTTGTTTATATCATCATTGCAAATGAGTTCTCTATTGACATTTTGGTAACTTATGAATCTTTTATAGTTGTTATATGTAAACAAGATGCACACCATTAGATCCTTTTCAATAGTTATGATCAGGTGTGTACATGTTGTTGTATCGGTCATGTTTCTAACTATATTTCGATAAAAAAAAATTATGTTTATTTTTTTCTCTGTGTAACCAATGTGATGGATTATCCACTTTATTTTATATTGGTTAAAAATTTCATCCTTTTACTAATTTTTAGGTCAGGTTCTTTTGACTTCCCCATTTTTTGATTTCTCATTTCGTAGTTGTTGTCATTACTGGTTTTGTTTTACTGTGATAGAATGAAAAAAATGACCTTTTGTGTTAACATATGCGATAGTTGTTTCAATAAGGTATTGTTTGTTCTCCTTATGAATTTATCTATATGCAAAGTGTTTCTTGTATGTTTACTAATTGAACTTTTGGTCTATTACTTACCATTGACTACGGTTACTACCAGTGTAACTGAGATAGTTATATTTTATTATTTGCATGCATACACATGTCATACCCGACATAGGTAGTATTCAAAGGCCTAAATCCAGATGTTTACACTTCGTGGCAAGTAACATAATCACAAGTCAATGGATACCGATTCGACGTATTCAAAAAATTTGAGTCCATTGAACTTTCTTAGAAGGAGTATGCTGAATACACGAGGAAGGATGTCACCGCATCAATACCCCCCACGTTTGATGTACCTGGACTTCATGAAGCGTATCCATCGTGTGGTGACTCATGGTCTAGGTTTAGAATGATTTGTTACATGTTCATGATGTTTCATGTCATAGAAGTGTTGTGTCATTATTTTTTTTAGTTTATTTTTATTCAATGTTCATTTTGTACTTGGTGCCCAAGAAGGGTTTGTTTAATGTTAAATTAAGTTTAAACAAGTTTTAAGTGTACCTAATATTTGGTATCTCATAATTATAAATGAAATATTGTTGAATCTTTTAGACTTGTGACTTGTTACATGTTCATGATATTTTTTATACTTTCATCATTTTATCATTTTGTGAAAATATAAAGATTTTTGTAATAGCTCTTACCACATTTGACAAATACAAATTTTGTAACTACTAATAGCACTCATGAATATTATATTCGTAACTGCTAATAGCAGTCACAAATATTAAAATTGTTACTACTGCTAATTTTGTATCTGCTGACAGCAGTTATAAATATTAGATTCATAACTGCTGATAGTGGTTACAAATATTAGATTCGTAACTACTGACAACGGTTATAAATATTCGATTCGTAACTACTGACAGCACTTACAAATTGGGATCATCATTCATAACCCCCATAGGGGGTATAAAAAATTGTGACTATTGTTAAGAGTGATAATTATTGTTTTGTGACCCCCAAATCATGACCGCAAAGATTAGTTATCAAGGTCATTTGTAACTGCTATTAGCAGTTACAAATCTCCTTTTTTGGTGTAGCGTACATGCATAATCCTGATGTCTATATGAAGGATACGTGCTGTGAGTGACACGTGAGCAGATTTCACGAAGGAGATCGATCTATCTTGGACCTGTTTTTTTAGAATCATCATGAGACTTTCACAAGCGCGTGCACGTGAAATATTAATAGCATATTCATGACTAACTTGAAGGCTCTCGCAAGTCACATTAGTTAGTTCACTTCAGTTTCTAATAAAGAAATTACTATTGTGGGTGCTCACAACTTCTTAACCGCTATCAAAGACTTAGAGAATTGTTACCATTTCAAACTAAATTAGATGGATGCTTCCATTCGCAGAATTACCTGGTACGAGGAGGTTGATGAAATCTAGGTCCTCCAAGAATGCTAAAACTGATCAATGGCATTTACGAGTCGATTCCTTGAGAGAGCAAATCAAATATCTTAAAGCTGAGTTGAATAAGGCTTTAGCTGGTGAGGAAAATAGTGTTGCTCGCATTACAAAAATTGAACAAGATGTCACTCGAGAAGTTGGGGAAACTGTTGAAGGTTTCTACGCGAGAGAAGATATCCTTTTTATTTTAACGGACCAATAAACATGTAATTTTTTCTTTATTTATAATATTATGGCCTGCTTTTTTAGCAGACCATTTTTTAAAAATGATATGTTATTTATGTTATGCGTATACTTTGCACCTTTATTACTTTTCCCTTATGCCGTGGGACTATCTGCTCGAAAAGATTTTGCATGAAAAACTTTACAGGTAATAAACATAGTCTTTTCCGTATTCTATGAGAAATGTATGCTCTCAAATTTGCAAGTATTAAATACAAATATTTCTCGTATGTTGTGGAAAATATATGCTCGCAAATTTACAAGTAATAAATACAAGTGTTGATGTAAAAAATTAGATTATATCTAATTATTTAATCACAGATAAATAAAATGAGACAAAGAACTTTTAAAGTGGTTCAGCCTTATAAGAATGGCCTACGTCCATTGTTTCTGTTATTTCTGACTGTTTGGGAATTCTCGATTACAAGTTTTCTCAAGAAATTCCGGTCTCCTTACAATGAGGGTAATACAATGTATTTATAGCCCTGAGGTTGTAATGTGGAAGGGTAATACATTAAATGCTGTACATGTGAAAGGGTAATGTATTAAATGCCCCTTAAGTATATACATACGAATGATAAGCATTTAATGAACAGTCAAACTATTGGTTATCCTGCTATTAATGCTTTGTTCGAGGTGCAGCTCGGACCGCCTAAGCTGCTCAGACCGCCTAAGTTCCTCGGAGAGTTCTTGAAACTCGGAGCGTCTGAGTGGGTCGGGGAAGCAGTGTTCCTCATTGTAGCATGGTTCCTCGGAGCGTCTGAGTTCCTCGGAAGTGTTTGTTGTTGCCACGTATATTGCCATGTGTCTTCACCCAATTGAGCCATGTCAGCAGACTAAATTTGGTATCAACAGAAGCCCCCAATGTTTTATAGTTCGAAATTTGAGGAGTGTGGAACATTCTTTCTCGATGTATGGCGGTTTTAAATGGTTATCCTGAAATTTAGGAGTGTTTCCTTTGTATTTATTTTTCCTTCCAAATTTGTAGAATCAGGCTTTTTTTGAATTTTTATAGCCGCCTCGATCTCCGCGTACTTTTTGTCCTTCTAGCCGTCGGTAGCATAATCGTTTCTTTTTGTAATCATTAACTTTACCGTTTCCCAAGGTAAAGTATTTAAACACTGCAGAAAATCCCATCGTCTTCTACTTTTTCAAATTTATATCTTCGAGTTTTCCATTGTCTTACTCTCTTGTGCATTCATCCTTTTCACCGTTCGTTGTCAACAGATCCACTCTTTTTCTGTAGGATCTTCTTCCTCCTTCTTCATTTCCTTTATTCATCATGGTTTACCTTGTTGAATCTCTTGATAAATTTCGTTCTGATTTTTCTATTCCTTCATGGGTTGTTCTGGAGGAACTTTCTGAACCTTATGATTGTTTTGAACTTTTCATCTTGCCCTTGTTATATCTGTCTCTGACTTGCTTTCATTTTCTTTTCACAGTTGGTGAGCTGTTTTAACACAATTTTGAAGAAAGATGAAGCTATTAAAGCTTTAAGCTCCTCATCTGGTGTAGAGGAAGCTTTGATGGGCTTGGGGCAGTCTCTGAAAGATTCTCTCCAGAAATATGATGATGATAAGGATGCTTGGGAGAAGAAACTTGCCTCAACCGAGCAGGAGAAGGCTCAAGTTGTTGAAGTCTCCAAGGAGTTGGAGAAAAAAATAAATAGTTTGGAGGAGAAGAATAAAGAGCTTGAAGGGAAGCTCAAGAATGCTGAGGAGTTTGAAGATAAACTCAAAGTTGCTAAGGAAAAGTTAGGTCAGCATCAGGAAGTAAGTCGGCAGAAGGAAGAAGCTGAGAATAAACTGAAGGCTGCTGAAAATCTTCTGTCCGAGAAGCTTTCCTCGGAGAAGTTAAAGAGGAAATTGGTTATGAAGAAATCTTTCAGCGCTGGCAGGGAAAAGGGGTGGAACAAAGGCTTGGCTGCCATGATGTCGCAAGTCGAATATGACAGCCTAAAATACTTTAGAGATGGGTGGGTCGCAGCTCTTCAGGAGATGGAGGTTGATGAAACTTCTGAACTCTTCCAGCGACACATCCCTGGTCCCCCTCCAACTCCTGAAGACGAAGAAGAGGACGAAGCTGCCTCTGAAGAGTCTTCCATGGTGATGGGAGATCAAGTTTCACATCCCCCAGCCATCCAACCTACTAACGAGGAGCTTCAGCAACTCGTTACATCATCCGAGCAACTACCAGCGCTCCCCGAGAAACTCTTTGTTCCCTCCGAGCAACCTACCTCCTCGTCCCAGCCTCCCGAGAAAGTTTTGGGAGACAAGGAAAAGGTGTAGAGTTGTTCGAGTTTCTTTCTATTTTATTTTTCTTTGTCAAATGTAACCCTGAACATGTAACTCTGAACTTTATGATATAATAAAATTTGAACTTTTGTTTATGCATACTGTTGTTTCTGCTCTTCATACTCTGTTGGTACTCTTATTGATTATTTCTTTTTCTTCTTCTACTAGTTTCTATCCAGGATGGAATTATTGTCTGCTCATGATACAAAGCTGTTACGGTAATGCAATGAATATTTTAAGGCTGGTCACACAGATCTGAGTGCAACACAAATCATCGACATCCTCGGCCAAGATGCTTCGAAACAGGCAATTGAAGCTTACCAATATTTGAAGTGTCTTCTTGATCGTGCGGTGACCAATAATGTAGCTTATTATGATATGATTGAGGATCTCCAAGGAACTCTTGAAGACCTTCAACAACAATATAAGGAATCCACTGCCCTCTTGCACGAGGGGTACGAGAAGAAGTATCAGCAAATCATTGCCGACAAGGAATACGAGAAGCATTTTGCTGCTTACGATGTGAGGGAATGAACTTTGAAAGCCGAGGTCGAAGAGCACAGGCAAATAGCCGAGTTGTTGGAGCAAAAAAATAACAACTTGCAAAGAGAAGTATCTCAATTGAAATATGTTTCCTCCACCTCGAATGCTTTGATCCCAGTGACTGGCGAGGGATTCTCGTTCTTGGAGGTAGAGAACGCCAACCTGAGGGATGAGTTGGAAACCTTGAAAAGAGCTGGCCCTTCTACATCTTCTCGTGGATGAGCAAGAGCTCCTCAGATTCCTGTCGAGGAACAGAGGACTCAATCTTCTTTAGAGAACCAGGCCTTCCAGCTGATGGCGAAGAACTAGGCATTGGCTGAGATGTCTAAGAAAATTAGGGACCTGGAAGAGCAGCTTTCTGCGCAGAAATCTATCTTGAAGAATAAAGAACTCTTCATCAAAAACCTCCACGAGAAGCTGGAAAGATTAACCTGTCAATTTTACAAGCAGCCCAGGGAGTTCTGGATGGCTGGCTACAACGAGGCTCTCTACCACTTGGACGACCGTATCCAGAATGCAAATAATGAGGGCTACAAACAGGGATGGCTGAATGCCTTAGGTGTGCTGCAACTCAAACAGGGTCATTACCTGTGGGATTACCATAATTATGGGCTGCTCGACCTACCCGTGCCACCATTCAATCTTGATATGAGTTGGATCCCTGCTCGGGCCATCCCTCGTTGTCTGATTTCCAAATACCTCGGTGATTACAATCTCCATTCAAATGTCGAGATATCTCATCCCGAGCACCTCCTAGATCGACCGTCCGTGATGAATATCAAGATGCTAAAAGATCTTAACTTCATAAATTCTTCTCTCTCTTTAAACGATCCACCTACTGGCGAGGAACCTATTTCAAAAGCAGAGGGGAAGAAACCAATAGAATAGGAGTATTGATGTAATAAATTTGTATTTCATTCTTGATGTATTTTGTTCTACATTTAATGAAATAATTTTATTTGCAAATCTTGACTGCTATTGTTTTGTGACACTTTACATCTGTGCATGTGTATCTGTTAAAAATATAACAATATTGTGTAATTTGTCGATCAACTTATTGTCGAGTAATTTGAATTTGTGGTAGTCATTTGGCAAAAATGATGTTTTGTTTCTCGACCAACTTAGTAATAATAAAAAATTCTGCTCGATCACTTTCTCGTATTCATAAAATGTTTCCGACCAACCAAGGTTGGTAAATTTTCCTTCTCGACCAACTACAGTTAGTGGGTTTTTATCCCCGACCAGCCATAGTTAGTGGATTTTTCCTCTACGAGGAGCTTTGACACTTTATGGAATAATTTTACCTCCCGACCAACTTTAGTTGGCGTTTTCGAGAATATATTTACTTCCTAACCAACATAAGTTGGCATTTTTAGGAATACATAGTTTTACTTCCCGTAGGAATACATTGTTTTACTTCCCGGAGGAATACTTTTACTTCCTAACCAACATAAGTTGGCATTTTTAGGAATACATAGTTTTACTTCCCATAGGAATACATTGTTTTACTTCCCGGAGGAATACATTTACTTCCTAACCAACATAAGTTGGCATTTTTAGGAATACGTAGTTTTACTTCCCATAGGAATACATTGTTTTACTTCCCGGAGGAATACATTGTTTTACTTCCCGGAGGAATACATTTACTTCCTAACCAACATAAGTTGGAATTTTTAGGAATACATAGTTTTACTTCCCGTAGGAATACATTGTTTTACTTCCCGGAGGAATACATTATTTTACTTCCTGGAGGAATACATTTACTTCTTAACCAACAAAGTTGGCATTTTCGAGAATAAATTTGAGTAGTCCGAGTTTTGCCGAGTAGTGTGTAGCACTAGTATTCCCCGAAAAACTTTCAATAAAAGGAGAGAATTTGGCAGAATATCTTCATTTTATTCATACTGATGGAACTAAGTTACATGAGAATATACATCACTGATAATACTTGCGCAGGTGCTCTGCGTTCCATGCATTCTTAAAATCCTCCCCCTCTAAAGTTGCTATTCGGTAAGTTCCTGGTCGAACAACTTTTGTAACTCGGTATGGTCCATGCCAGTTTGCCTCCAATTTGTTGTGCTTTTGAATCACTTTCTTTAGCACATAGTCTCCTTCTTTCAGGTCGCACCTCTTCACGCTCTTATTATAGAACAAAGCTGTTCGTTGTTGGTATGTAGCATTCCTGATGGCTGCTTCTTCTCTAACTTCCTCGAGCATGTCTAAATACAATCTTCTCATTAAGTCGCTGGCAGGGGAATTGAAATTCAATACCCTGTGTGTTGGGAGGCCCGGCTCGGCAGGTATAATAGCTTCACTTTCAAACGCCAGCATATATGGTGATTCTCCAGTTGCTGCTCGGGGAGTAGTACGATAAGCCCACAGTACTGACTGTAACTCGTTGATCCAGTTTGCTTTTGCATCACTTGGTCTTTTCTTCAAGCCATTTAGTAGCGTTCTGTTTGTCACTTCAGTTTGCCCATTGCTTTGAGGATGGCCTGGTGCTGAGTGGATATTCAAAACATTTGACTGATGACAATAGGCAGCGAACTCCTCGTTGTCAAATTGTGTTCCATGGTCTGTGATGAAGGCATGAGGAAGAACATATCGATAAATGATGTTCTTCCAAATAAATTGGTACACCTTGTCGTACGTCATATCAGTGAGAGGCTCAGCTTCAACCCATTTAGTAAAATAGTCCACAACGACCACGAGATACTTAAATCTTCCCCTGGTCGTCGGCAGTGGCCCAACCAAATCTATTCCCCATATGGAAAATGGCCAAGGGGAAGTAATGGGTGTCAATAATGCTTGAGGAGTTCTTCGTATGGAGGAGAAGCGCTGACACTTGTCACATTTCTTAGTATAGGCTATGCAATCAGCCCTCATCGTCGGCCAATAGTATCCTTGCGTCATCAACCTTTGCAAAAGAGTCCGACCTGCTACATGGGCTCCGCAGGACCCTTGATGGATTTCTTCAATTAAATCTTTCACCTCGGTGGGATGCACACATCTCTGCAAACCTGCTATAAGTCCTCGTCTGTATAGAATACCGTTGGTTAGTACATAACGAGCAACCCTAAACTTCAATTTCTTGGCTGCAAGTTTGTCAGTTGGTAATTCCCCTTTCTCAATATATGCCCTGATGGGATCCATCCATGATAATCCTAAATCGAGGGTAATAAAGTTCATCGTTAGATCTTCATCTATACTCCGACCAGCTAAAACTTCAATTGGGATTGTTCTTCGTAGCTCAGCACGAGTAGCTGATGCTAATCGGGCTAGGGCATCTGCTCTCGCATTATCCATTCTTGGTATTCTGACCAGCTGAATAACAGTAAATTTTGATACCAACTCTATCACCTTTGCATGATACTTGATCATTAATTCTCCTTTGGCTGCATATATTCCCAACATTTGATTTACGATCAATTGAGAATCACTGAAGACAATAACCTACTGCGCCTTCATAATTTTTGCTAAATTAAGACCTGCAATCATGGCCTCATACTCAGCCTTATTATTGGAAGCTTTGAATTGGAAACGTAAGGCGTATTCCATGTCGATCTCGTCCGGACTGCTCAAAACTATCCTTGTGCCACTTCCTATAGTGCAAGATGAACAATCCACATACAGACTCCAGATAGGTAACTCGTCTTCAAATTTCTGATCTGAAAGAGTTCCTCGGTGAAATATTTGTTGCTTCCTTTCATCCTCCCCTGATATTTCTTGCTCTTCGTCGATCATCTTTTCTTGCCCTTTTACCAACCTAAGTTGGTCTGGGCTCGAATTTGATGATCCTGTAACATCCACTTGCCCTTTTACCAACCTAAGTTGGTCTGAGCTTGTGTTTGATGATCCTGTAACATCCACAGGTTGATCAGCGAGCAACTTTTGCTATATAAAATCTGCTACAGCTTTCCCTTTAAACGATGATCTGGGTTCATAAACTATATCATATTCACCAAGTTCTATTGCCCAGCACATCAATCTTCCTGACTTTTCTGGTTTGTGAAGGGCTTGCCTCAATGGCATATCGGTATATACTACTATGGTATAAGCTTGAAAGTATGGCTTCATTCTTCTGCTTGCCTCGATCAATGCTAGTGCCAATTTTTCCAGCTTTGGATATCTGATCTCTGCTCCTCAGAAGGCCTTACTTGTGTAGTAGATCGGTTTTTGTACTCAATTCTCCACTCTTATCAATGACGAACTGACTGCATTCTCGGACACTGCCAGATACAAATATAATTTTTCTCCCATCACTGGCCTGGATAACAGTGGAGGCGCTCCCAAATATTTCTTCAAGTCTTGAAAAGCCTTATCACATTCATCATTCCACTCAAAAGTCTTTCGGAGTGTCTTGAAGAATGGGAGACATCGATCAGTTGCTCGCGATAAAAATCTGTTGAGTGCTGCTACCCGTCCTGTAAGACTTTGCACCTCTTTCTTCGTCATTAGAGATCGCATCCCTAGCAGAGATTTTATCTTTTCAGGGTTAGCTTCAATGCCTCGCTGATTGACAATGTATCCGAGAAACATGCCTTCTCGTACTCCAAATATGCACTTCGTCGAGTTCAACTTCATTTGATATTTATCTAGTTGATCAAAGGTCTGGCTTAAGTCAACTAGATGATCAGGAGCTTTCTTGCTCTTCGTCAGCATATCGTCAACATAGACTTCCATATTGCAACTGATTTGTTCTGCAAACACTTTGTTCATCAGCAGCTGATATGTTGCACCTGCATTTTTCAAATCAAAAGGCATAACATTATAATAATAAGTTACCCTAGGGGTATTGAAAGAAGTACTCTCCCTGTCTTCAGGTTTCATTTTAATCTGATTGTAACCAAAATAAGCATCCATGAAGCTCAGCAGCTCGTGTCCCGAGGTAGCATCCACTAGTTGATCAATTCGGGGGAGCGAAAAGTGATCCTTTGGGCATGCTTTGTTGAGGTCGGTGAAGTCTACACATATCCTCCATTTGTTGTTCTTCTTCTTCACCATCACCACATTTGCTAACCAGTCAAGATATTTTACATCTTCAATAAAGCAGGCTTTCTGGAGCTTCTCGACTTCCTCCTGTATAGCTTGATTCTTCTGGGGACTGAATACTCTTCTTCTCTACTTCACAGGCTTGATCTCCTTATTCACATTGAGTTCGTGACATAAGAAATTTGGGTCTATCCCAGGCATATCCTCATGACTCCACGCAAAAGTTTGCTTTCTGCTTCTAAGGAAAGTTATCAATTCCTATTTTAGCGAGGCTTCCAACGATGAACCTACTTGAGTAGTTCGTTCAGGGTGCTCGTCGTCTAGAATGATGTTTTCAGTAGCTTCCGCCACTTGACCCTTCACGAGTTGCGACTCATCTCTAGGATCCAATGTTTCAATTTCCGCCCCTTCATCCACTTGATAAGTAGTAGTCTTTTTCCTTGATTCCTCCAGTTCCTGTTACTCGGCGGATGAATAATAACATTCCCGAGCTACTTTCTGATCACCTTTCACAACTCCTACTCCAAAATTTATTGGAAATTTTAGGCATTAATGTACCGTAGATGGTATAGCCTCGAACTTCTTTAATCCTACTCTTCCCATGCTGATATTGTATGATGATTGAACATTCTTATCCATCACGAAGAAGCGTATTCTTTCTGTTCGACAAGCAGGCCACGTACCAATGAATATATCCAACTTGATCGTCCCAAGTGGAAATACTTTCTCGCCAGCAAAACCGAGGAGGGGTCTATGATAAGGCTCCAGTTGAGATAGCTTTAGATTTAAACTGTCGAAGCATGAGTAGAACATGATGTCTGCCGAGCTACCATTGTCGACCAGTACTCTTGAAATCATTACCTCCTTCATCCTCATTTTGATCAGCAATGGGTCATCATGAGGATATAGAACACCTGCGAGGTCATTCTTTGAGAAACCAATGACCAATTTCTCTTTATTCACCTTTCTCGGGTGATCCTCCTCAGCTAGATTTATTCGTTGAGTGTATGAGAAAGCTTGAGCCTCACAGAGGTAAGTTTTTCTCTCGGCACTAAGGTCTCCTCCTCCTGTATCTCCACCTGTAATAACATTACAATCAAATGACCCAAAGCGTATTGAAAATACCTCACGTTCTGGTTGCCTTGGTCTGTTGGGAAGATGGGGTCGTCTTCTGGATCAACTTCATGGTCTCTCTTCCAGTTCTCCTCTGCTCGATAAGGAGATCTAGACCTCTCTCTTGCTCGGTCGTTGTTTCTTTTATCATTCCTCCGATCAACATACTTTGCCAGTTTTCTCGTCTGATGAGTGTTTCAATCTCATTCTGAAGAGCTATGCAATTTTTAGTCATATGTTCATGATCTTTGTGAAACTCGCAATATTTTGCCTTATTTCTCCTTTCGGGGTCTGCCTTCATTTTCTCTGGCCAATTTATTTCCTCGTTGTTCTTAATTTCTTCTAGAACGTGGTTGATGTCTTTCTTCAAAGGAGTATAATTATCAAATTTCCTCAATATCTCCCAAGTCGACCTTGTTTTTGAGTGTTTGTCACTACCATTGTTCTTATGCTCTTTCTTCTTAGATTTATCACCTTACACCTTGGTTTCTTTGGTATCCATATTCTTCTTCGCAGCCATAGCCTCCCTGGCATTCATAATCTTGGCCGCTTTTCCCATCAGATATGACATGGTTCTAGGTGGATCTTTGTCCAGAGTGTAGTACAATTTGTTGGACAGTAATCCACTCATCAAGGCGGTAATCACTGTCTTTTCCTCATAATCAATGACTTTGAGCTTCTCGTTATTAAAACGAGTTATATAATCTCTGGTACTTTCACCAGCTTTTTGTCTAACACTTAACAAATGCTCTACTCGTTTAACAGGCTTTGCCCCAATATAGAAATTCCCAATGAATAATTCGGCCAGTTGAAGAAAAGTTGAAATCTTACCCCGAGGAAGATTATTATACCACATTTGAGCAGATCCGGTAAGAGTTCCCGAGAATGCTCTGCATCTCATCTCATTTGGAACAGCATAGATGTCCGCTGCATCTTGGTATTGTTCTATATGAAGGACATGGTCTGTCTTTCCATCATATTTGGGGGTCACAACAGGTGCTTTGAACTTTGATGGTGTTGGAAAGTCTACAATGGCCTGGACAAAAGGTGTTCCTCGAACAAAAGTTCATTGTAGAGGGTTCTTGGCTTTAGCCATTTTCCCTAATCTATCCTCCAGCCTCTGAATAGAGCCTTTCCATGAATTGTTTCCTTCCTCGGGCCTGTTGGTTCGAGCAACTGATCACGTTGATGTGTCTTCCTGGGATCTATCTTGACGAGCAGCTGGTCGGGACTAGGCAGATCCTTCCCTTAAATCTGATGGTCATCGAAAACTCCTCGATACGACTTTAGGAGGACCTCTACTCCTTCTAGGTCCTAATCGATCAAAAGGTGATACCCTACTTAACCTCTCTAGCGCACTAGTCCTTTCTGGAGAGAGAGTGATACGTTGTTCAGTACCTGTGGCCCACACTGACGAAGTTCGTCCAGGTTGATAAGAAAAATCTTCAGATTCCTCAGTACGATATGAGTCAGTATGCCTAGTACGTGAGGAAGGTAAACGGGTATTTCTTTGAATACTTCACAGTCTTGAATGGGTTGGTGCACTGCCATGGAGGCTTTGTAGGAGTTGTCGCATTCTTGCATGACTGTCTGGCCCTGGGCCAGATTTGTCATTATCCCAGCCAGATCTAGAATATTAGGCGGAGCAGATGGATTTGGAGGGCTTCCAGCGTTTCGATTACTGGATTCTGGAATATCAGCCATTTTTGATGAGTTATTTTTGATGAAAAACGATATTACCAGTCGTTTCCCACAGACGGCGCCAATCTGTTGATGTAAAAAATTAGATTATATCTAATTATTTAATCATAGATAAATAAAATGAGACAAAGAACTTTTAAAGTGGTTCAGCCTTATAAGAATGGTCTACGTCCACTGTTTCTGTTATTGCTGACTGTTTGGGAATTCTCGATTACAAGTTTTCTCAAGAAATTACGGTCTCCTTACAATGAGGGTAATACAATGTATTTATAGCCCTGAGGCTGTAATGTGGAAGGGTAATACATTAAATGCTGTACATGTGAAAGGGTAATGTATTAAATGCCCCTTAAGTGTATACATCTGAATGATAAGCATTTAATGAACAATCAAACTGTTGGTTATCCTGCTATTAATGCTTTGTTCGAGGTGCAGCTCGGACCGCCTAAGCTGCTCGGACCGCCTAAGTTCCTCGGTACTCAAAAGTTCCTCGGAGAGTTCTTGAAACTCGGAGCGTCTGAGTTGGTCGGGGAAGCAGTGTTCCTCGTTGTAGCATGGTTCCTCAGAGCATCTGAGTTCCTCGAAAGTGTTTGTTGTTGCCACGTAGATTGCCACGTGTCTTCACCCAATTGAGCCATGTCAGCAGACTAAATTTGGTATCAACAACAAGTATTTTCTCGTATTCCGTGTGGTCACTACTCTCAAATTCTCCGTGTTTTTCCAAATATTTATGACTAGTTGATCGTTGACTAAGTAAAAGAATACCCATATACTTGAGGAATTTATTGCTCCGCTTTCCATGTTTTGTTATGTGAACTTTGCAACAAAGATTGTGCCAGAATATTCCCTCGAAATATTGCGAGTAGATATGTAGGCCACCAATTTGTACTATTATGCTTGCTATATGCTGTCAACGAAAATTGAAACTGGGAGTCTATCCCCCCATAAGCAAACATGGATTGTTTAATATTTTTCTTTCCTCATACTTTTGGAAATGTTATACTTCTTTGCTCGTTATATTTTGTGTGGAAGACTTTATCTTGAAAGCATATCCCCCGATATATTGCGAGCGAGGATAGTCTTATAGAATAAAGTAAAACATATTTTCTCCTACTTTAGAAATTCTTATGTGTCTTTCTCGTCATATTTTATCATTTGGAAGTACATCCATTCAAAATATGGTGAGCAGTGCGCCCTTTCTTAGCGAAGATACCTTTTCCCTTATACTGTGGGAATCTTGGTTTTATTCTACTCATTATATAGATTTAACTAAGTGGAATCCTAAAGAAATTTCTTTTTGAAATGCATCCACTAGCCTAATCTTTCCAGAAGATACATCATGAAACTTTTTGGTTGTGTAAATCAATAAGTATTATAATTTCCATTATAAAACTATGAAAGAAAATTGGACATAGCCACATATGAATGATTGTATTCACTAGATAAAAATTAGAGTTTTTTTTATAGTGCTCATACAATATTTGACATAAATAAGGTCTCTTTTAATACAAGAAACTTTTGATTTTCATTAACTGCAGTAGAGATAAATACTAAGATACCTCAAGTGTAATACTTCTTGAGCCAATTGTAATTCATTGACTGAATACAAGCACTCTCAGGCTCTAAAATTTGACAGTGTCCTAATTTTCCTATTCCCCGTACCACAAATGGTCCTTCCCGATTAGGCTTGAACTTGGAGGCAGGCATGTTCCTTAGATAATGAGTGGATGCCCATAAGAATAAATCTCCCACTTGGAATTATCTTGGATTGATTAAATTCTCATAAGCCCTCGATGATTATTTGGTGTAGACATTGAAATTCTCTTTTACTTTATCACAATATTCATCTAAAGCTTACAACTACAAATGTCTTGGATTAGGCATAAAGTCATTGCTTAGAGATACTCGTGCTAATGGAAGTGCTGATTCTACTCGTAAAATACCTTTTTCTATACATACTAAAGAGAAAGGAGTAAATCATGTCGTCTTCCTCTTAGAAGTTCTGAAGGCCCACAAAACCATTGATGACATGTCATCCCATGTTCCAAGGATATTTTCTATCATATTTTTCAAAATATTGATCAAGGTTTGGTTAGTTATTTATGTCTCTCCATTTTCTTTAGGGTAGGAGATGGTTGAACTATTGTGAATGATCATGTATTTATCTGTGAGCTAACCCATCTCCTTGCATATGAACTGCTTGTCATTGTCTGTGAATATGAATTTTGGAATGCCAAACCTAAAGTTTATATACTCTCAGATAAACTGAGTTATTACCTGAGCAATAATGCTTCTCAAAGGGATTGCCTATGACCATTTAGTATACAGTTGTTTAGCGATAAAAATGAAAGCTTTCCTATGGAAGGTTGGGATGATCTTACCTACCAATCAAACGCCCAGGTATGAAATAGGTAAGGAAAATATAAACTTTGTAAGATAATCGAGGGGCCATGATCCATGTTACCTTGCACTTGACATGATCGATATTTCTTCACAAAATCTATAGAAATCAGATTCCATCATCGTCCAATCATATCCCAAGGTTAACAGCTGGTCATATAGCTTTGATCCACCCATGTGTAAAGGCTTATGAGATTCCATTAGCACTTTCACCATTTCTTCTTTTATAACACATCTTTGGGCTCTCTCATTATATCCTTTTTCTGTTAATCTCCCCTTTCATTAAGTAGAACTGAACAACCCTCTTCGTTAAGTAAATCTCATCAGCTCGCTCAATGGGTAGCTCTCCATCTTTGACATAGGCAATATAAGGCATTCTCCAGTCTTCCAATAGTTCCATAAAATTAGCTTCAGTTGGCTAATCAAATTGAGTCTAGAATTTCAAATAACTTTATTATAGATAAGTGGATTCTATACTCATAGTGAGACGATATTAGGCCCCTCACTACAAATCAATATAAAGTGGAATATTTATATCTTTACAATGTCTTGTGTGCATCATGACCATCTTCTTCCCCCATGCATCGTGCCAAGTAACCACCCAGACTTAGTTCTTTGAAGCATGTGAAAATTTACTTGTTCTAATAACCTAATTTCTCCTTAATGCATTTCTAATTTCTTTGATATTGAGATTCTCCAGTCTTTAGGCTCCTCACTCGAAAATAAAGATCTCACCATTAAAGACTATATTCTTCATTGAACGATGATCGTGGCTTCTGGATTATTCATCTTTAATTTTTTAAAAATCATTTCCAGGGCGATAGTGTGTCTATTCATCATTCTGGGGAGTTTTTTTTTACTTTGACAACTAATAATTGGCTCAATAATATCTAGATAATTGCTCTATAGGAGAAAAATTGGCATGTTTAAGTATGAATTCTCTACTAACTTGATTTACCACAAGGTTAGAATCTCTTCATATATAAATTACTTTAATCCTTCCTCTCAAATCTTCTAATAGGACAAGTATGAGCGTTTTATATTCTTCTTCGTTATTTGAGCACTTGAAGTCTAGTTTATAAGAAAGGGTGAGTTTCTCTTTGTCACCGGAGAGTATAACTCCTTATCCACCAATCTAACTCCTTATCCACCAATACCTTGATCACACGATCCATCAAACTCAATTTTTTATTTTTCTATCTCCTGATACAAACAAGCTTGATAGTTATCCCATGGTAACTCCTTGCTCGGAGGTTCAAAATTCTATCTTGGAAAGTTGGCTAAGAGGTATTCTACTGCTTGACTTTTGTTGTCCTTTATAGCAAGTCACTTCAAACCGTACTTTGGAAGTATTAGGAACGATATAGATGCTCTCCCTACTAAAATGGTTCTTGTGAGTAGGACATGATAGGATCACACTTGGTGATAATGTACACAGTAAATGGGAGAAGGTAGTGTCTTAACTTTTGGGCCACAAAAATCAAGGCAAAACAATGCCTTTCCACGCTTGTGTATCTAGATTCTTCCCCAGAGATCACTAGGGACAAATAATACATGGGTCATTCCATCCCCTCTTTCTCTTAGGTGACAAAATCTTCAATAGACCACTCGATAGAAGTGAGGCATCAAAAGCAATGGTTTACCTTCCTCTGGAGGAATCATGGTTGAAGGAGAAGTCAAACTATCCTTAATTCTCTCAATATATTTCTTATTCTCATCCCTCATACCCATTTTACCATACCCTTCATGAGAGGCGAGAAAGGATAGGCGACTTCTGCCAATTCTGGTATGAACCTTCTCAAATAGGAAACTTTTCCTAAGAAGCTTTTGAGTTGTCTCTGGCTTTTCTGTTACGCTATCATCAAAATGTCCTTTTATTTTTCAACATCAACTTACACTCCTTGCCTATTGATGAAAAATTCGAGGAATTTACTTACAGTATCCCAAAAGGCACATTTAATGGGGTTCATCCGCATCTTATACTTCTAGCAATGCTAAAACACTCTTCTAAGATCTTGGATATGTCTACTCTGCTTCTTGAATTTTACCACCAACTCATTCACATAGAATTATTATATATTATGGAATAAGTCATGAAATATTTCCATTATAGTTTGTTTGTACGTCTCTCTAATGTTCTTCAAACCAAACGACATGATTGTGTAGTGAAAGTTGCCTAGAGGGTTCTGAAAGGCCATATTCTTTACATCTGTCGGATCCATTTTAATCTGGTTGTATCTAACATATCCATCCATGAAACTATACATTTTATGATCGGTCAGAAACTGTCAATGCTCAGTTGTACCAACTATATCCATTTTATGATTGGTCGTACCAAACTGTCAATGCTCGATAAAGGAAAATCATCATTCAGACAACCTAAGTTTAAGTTTCTAAAATCCACACTTGCTCTTATTTGATTCTTCTCTTTTTTAATAATAGTCACAATACATGATAGCCACATAGGATGCTTAATAGGTTTGACGAATTCGATAGTGAGCAGCTTTTTTGCTTCTGCCTTTATCTTTAGATCCATCTTAACCTTATAAGTTCACATGGCCTATCTTAATGGTAAGGCATTAGGAAAAATATTCAACTTATGAGACCTTACCTCGACATATTAGTGTATTTCGACACAAACACATCCCTAAACTCGTTAAGAAGGTTGCCAATTTCTCCCCTCTCCTTTGAACTTAAACCCATGGAGATGAAGATGGGCCTTTTGTCACCACCTTCTTCTCCTAAGTTCAATTCTTCAAACTCTTAAATTTTTTCTTGGAGCCATCTTACATGTACTCGGGTGCCTCTTCTAGTTAGTCATCATGCTCCACTATGTTAGAATCGTCAATCATAAAATAATATGGTTATGGGTCAACGCTCTCATCCCAAAACTCCACCCGTGCAAACCGTTATAAACACTAAATGGCTTTGCCATTAGGAAAAACAATATTCTTACAAGTTTGCCCAGGTATTGCATTTTTTTCTATCTTTCTCTTTTCTTTTCCCCTCTTCTCAGGAGGTACCACTCGTGGAACTAACCTATCATGCATAGACTTCTTTGCTTTAACTTCTTCTTAGACCACTCGAATATCATCCATTTCCTTAATTAAATACCCCTCCCTCTCTTCATTCAGTTCCGTATAGAATTTCGCATCAACTCAATGGGCCTCTTCCACTGAGAAATGTCTTTTATAGCTTTAATCACTATCTTTGTCCTACGAACGTTAGCCTTGGCACATTAGTGGAACGTAGAGGGCACAATTCCATGACTATACATACATACTTGGTGGTCCACCATCACTTGATAACTTATATTTATAGTAATGACATGTAATTTGACGTGGGAAGTACAATTTCCCAACTTGATCCCCATACTCATATATCCGAGTAACTGCATGCCCGCGCTGTCAGAGCCTGAAATCACAAGAGGCACATGTATTTTCTCTTGCGATATTCCCATATTATAGAGAGTAGTTATGGGAATGATGTTAATTGATGACCCACCATCCAACAGTGTCCTTGGGAAACTAATCCTGTTTACTAAAGTAATAATATACATAGGTATGTTATGGAATAAGAGTACCTATCTACCTACTTCTAAAAACACCACCTCTGAAGTGTATTTTTTGATGAGTCTTCTAATGGGACCATGAAAATTAATGGATGGATCCCCTCCTTCTTGCACCGCTTCGAGAATATTCTTACTGACTTCCATGTTGGTTTCATAGTTGACTCCAATATGATCAAAGAACCATTTGAACTTTGGGATCTTTGCGATCGCTTCACGTTCTGAATCGATCTCTACCTCTTAAGTCTTAGCATTACAAATTTATTTAGCCTCGGACGTCCTTCCTTCATTGAGATCAAGGACCACGCTGACATTTGCCTTATTCAATTTCCAACTCTTCATCCCAATCACTCTTAGAATCCATATTGTCCAAATCTAGAGGACACTCGTCGCATGCTTTATCATTTTTCAACCATTCCTCAGACTAATTGTCTCATCCCAGTCATACGCTATCATCATGTTTGTCGAACCATATCGGTGGCATAGCAACGGTTTCTCGTTAACATCCATAGGAGGAATTTGTAAAGTGCCTACCACATAGATAATAACAATCTTTCATACCATATTGGACTCTCTCGTGAAGCTTGGAAAATTTCACATTCGTCTTCTCTGCAGTTATTAGTACTTGACCATTTGAGTAACGAGGACTTGCCACCCCCTCAGGAACTAACATTTGGAAATAATCCATAGCCTCTGCAATGTTCCATGGCAGCGAACGTGGAATGTTACTTCAAAACTTTCTTCTTACTGGAACATTATTCTTGGTTATTTGACCACCTTTCTTTCTTTTGGGGTTGCCTTCCACATAATTCATCGCCTGTTGCCGTCAGACTTGAAATCTCCCTGTTATAAGTGCCACTTGTGTTGTCCATCCTTGGCATTTTGGCTTGATAATCATGGTAATATTCTTCTCTACTTGAATGAATTCTATATAGTTTCCTCTTGAGTTTCATTGATCAGGTAAACTTTATACTCATCAAGTAAGCCTTCCACATAAAGTTGTAACAACATGGCCTCTGTCACCTCCTCGTGAATGTCCAGTGCTTTTTCTTTGAAGTTCTTAATGTACTTGAGTAAATGCCTTTGAGAAAACTCATCTTCAGTTAAAAGCAATTTTTGCAACAACTGTCTATTCATCTCTTTCAAAGTGGTAATGCTATTTGTCACGAGGTGGGCGTACCACGCGTAAGCTTTATCGGTGAGAATCTTTGAGAACTACCTCAATTTCAAATCTTTATCATTACAATTCACACCGAGGTATTACACAAACTTCTTAGTGTGCTCTTTAAGGTTTTCTCCCTTTCCATTGAACTTCATGAATTTTGGCGAAACATTCCCCTCAGGGTACATCTTCTCGTTGACACTATATGGATAAGTATTCTTTAACTCCTCGTATTGGAAAGGGGATTCTCGCCCTAGTGAAAAAATCCTCTTCACCTCTTGCATTGTAACTGCCTCGGAAGACGCTTCATCCGCCTACATTTTATTTTCTACTAGGGAACTCAAAGGAGTTAGGGCTTTCTCGACCGCCACTTTCTTGGTCAGCGCCAGCTCTGCTACTCCTGCTCCTCCGTTAGGAGCCACTATTGGCGTAACACAAGCTTGACCTAGACTGGACATATCTATGTTGTGTTGCCTCGGAAAATAAAAAAAAACTCATGATATTCATCCTATTCAGCTATGTAGCTATTTACTTGCTCGTTTGTATCACGAAAGAGGTAGGATATATTGCTTCAGAAACCATGTTGTCCTTATTGGTGGTTTGGTCATCAGAACTCCATTTTTGATTAAAGTGTCTTCAAAGATCAGTTATTTTGAAACAGTATAACCTTATTTTCCCATGGTAATGAGAATACCTCTATAGTAGAGTCACCAAATATAGGAGTATAGTTGGTACTTGGGTCTATGGATTACTATAAATGGGTGAGGTGTGACCTACTTTAATGAAAACTATGTTCAAGGAAATAATATTTCAAGAACATGGAAAAGACCACAAACTAACTTTTTAATACAATAAAGAAATTTCTTATTACAATAATGACGAGATAATGATTGAATACAACTTTCCAATAACAACAAAAGGAATTAACCACTCGAGAATATTGATTCTCTAAGGGTGAAGAGATAACCACTTCAAATATCCAGGAGAGAGCAGTGAGAGAATGTATATGGTGGGATCTATATAGGTTAATAGTGATAAATCAGGGGCTATGATGAATGTGCCCTAAGTGTTGTACTTATAGTGAGACCTTAGGGTTGATGTGGCATATGCACGCCTAAGGAATATTCTCATGTCACAGATATCTGAAAATACTTTTGTCCATACTACTATTTGTTATTTTCTACCACGTTTTATCTGTTTGTGGAATGACACCTAGTGTAATAGTGGAAAAAAGTAGTGTTTCAGCCTTAACCCCCAAAAGTACTATTTTATCTATTTGCAAATGGTTGTTTGGTGAACAAATTTGAAAATTTGCTAGTTAATCTAAGGTTTTATTTTATTTTTGATTGTAAACCTCTTGGACAATCTTCATAGGCCTTATGCCATGTTTTTATATCTATGAAAGTAGTTTTTCTTTCTATCCACCTTATTTTATTGATATATCATGAGTAGGTTAAAGGAAGATTTTGCTTATGGTCGGTGGAGTGAAGGATTTTGCCAAACTCCATTGATTTACGAAATAATAATTAACAGTTCAATGTTGTATTCAAACTATGGACTAAAATTTAGTAAGCTAACATTCTTATTTAACTTATTGCTTGTCAGTGAAGTTGGGATCTGTGACCGAATTCGTTCACTTGTAACATTGATAAATAGGATAATGCGCTAATTAACATGTTGACTAAAATTAGATAAGTTAACTTTCTTATTTAACTTAATTGTTAGTTGGTGAAGTTGGGATTGATGGTCGACATCAACATTAGTCAATAGGTAACATGTTAATAAAAATTTGATAAGTTAACATTCATATTTACCTTGATTATTAGTCCTCCCATTATTTTGGAGTCTTTTCCTTTTCTAGGTCGATCAACCCAAGGTTAGGATGTACCACTATTTTCAAGTGGATTTAGAACCAAATCCTAGGTGAATGACTTGTTTTAAGTCGTACCACCAATTCTTAGGTGGATTTATGCCTATTCTAGGATGACCAGTCAAAATTTAGGTTATACCATTATTTTTTAGTAGGTTTAGAGCTAAATTGTAGGTGAATAACTTTTTCAAAGTCATACCACCCATTCTTAGGTGGGCTTATGCCTATTCTAGGGGGACTAACCCGGAGTTAGGCTATTGATTTGGATCGAATATTGCATTTATCAACCCCTTTACTAATGCATTTTAGCCCCCTCGAGTACTTTAATTCATATATTTATGCTCATTAACTAGAATACCTATATTTTATATGTTTATATGTTTTACGACGTATAATTGAGCTTTTGTAGGTATTATGGTGCTTAGTGGTGCAATTGGGGTTATTCGAGAAGTTTTAAATGTAGTACGCAACTTCAGGGGCATTTAAGTCATTTCAGCATTCGCGCTTTGTGCCCGAACTATTCACTGAAGTTGTGTCCCTTCGAGTCAACTTTGCGTGGCCTCTGACGATTCCTTGATCCGATTCCTAACGAACATGTTATGACCATTTTCCCGAGGAGATCCTTCTTAATTTTTAGGGTAAATCATTTTTTTTCTTTTTTTTTTCTTTACCACTAACTATATAAGTGGGTTTTTGTTATATTTGAAGACATCTTTCATTATATAGTTTTTATCTACTTTTTTTTTATCTCGCTTTATTAGTTAGGTTAGGAAGGTTAGGGTTTGGAGAATATTTTGGGTGTGACTTTTCTCCCTAAATTAAAGGTTCCATTATTTGTTTCTTACCTTGTTATTTATTTACTTTCTCTGTAGATTAGATTTAATTTCTTTCTTTACTTTCTTGCATTTAAATATATGTCTTCCATTATACCGTGTAGCTAATTTATTTTAGATTGAGATTGATTGAACTCTCCATGGGTTGATTTGGTTGCTTTGCTTTAGTGATGGATTTTATGAGTTTAATTCGATTGGGTTTTTCTTAATTTTATGCCTAGGAGATTTAACAGGGTTTATCATGTATGCTCCGTATTTACGACCTTGTGTGTGTAATTTTGGGGTATTTGTTGACGCCAAAATCATAATAGGCTTTTATGACGATTTAGGGGGTGACAACTCTAGATTTAATTAATTATTGAAATGAGATTCAATCTTGTTCAACTTGTCTTCCCATGTAACCATTTATACTAATTAATCCAAGATGAGGGATATTAGTCTCAATCTATAGTTTTTATTCCCTTTGTTAATTTTAGTTTAAACATGTGCCTAGTATTATCTTTTCTTTCATTAATAATTATCTTTTACACTTTTATTCCCGAGATATTAAATCAATATAATTCTAACCACTAGTCTCTGTGGATTTCGATACCCGGACATGCCGCTATCATCCCTTAAAAGAGTGTAGTCAATATTTTAGGTTTATGTATTGAGGAGGTGATACGAATTCAATAGTTGGCATACTGACACTCCACTACTTTCACCTTTGATAAAAATGGCGTTGTTGCCGGGGACTTGATTGTTTTAGGATTTTATTAATTTAGTATTTCATAGTATTTTTCTTTCTATTTTTCTTCTTTGCTAACTATTTTTGTAGGACTTCTACAATTGAGCTCCAAGAAACGCGTGAATTTTCTGAACGCACATCACTTTGTAAGATTTTCTATCTTGAGCTATTTTGGGGGTAAGCATGTCTTATTCTAATTTTTTCGATAATCGTAGTGATAATTCTCAAAATCCCCTTAAACCTATGACTTTTGGTGAATACTCGTAAAGTCAAAAACTTTAAACATCTAAAATGCCTTTGGGTGAGTATTACGTAAGTCAAGTTATGAATTATGGGAATTTTGAGAATGATTTTTACGATTTTGGGCCTCAAAATCCTTATGATAAGAATTTTGAAACGAATTGCAATAGCTTTCAAAATTCTTATGTTAATGATTTGGATAGTTGTTCCCAGGATAATTTCCAAACTTTTCATTATCAAGAATCAGTGCTTCCACCTATGACCTTGCATGAGGGTTTGCAAATTCTTGAAAATGAAAATTTTGAAAACCGTTATACGGAAGAAAATCGTTGTTGGGAGCAAGAGTTGGATGCATTATTCAAATCCAACGACGGTTTCTCTTCCGAGACTTCTGAAGTCAATGGATGTTTTGAACCAAATGAGGATTTTATGCCTACTTTGGAAAAAACCATTCTTGACATGGACCATGATATAAAAGAGAATGAAAATGAGGAAGAAATGGATTTAGTATCTATTTTCAATGAAATGATTTCTTATTTGGTTCCGAAAGAAGAATATTCCATTGAAAATGATCTTATTTCCTTCTAAACTCAATCTTCAAGCGATGATGACTCATCTCTTGAGTTTGAATTATTTCCTCCCCATCTTTATTCTATATTGTCGAACCCATACAAGTGTCCAACGAATCAGTTCAAAACTTTAAAATGTTTAACCCTTTCACCGATGGGGATTACTTGCTTGAGTTGCTTTCCATGAAGGCAATTTGTCCTCCATGTGGACCACCTCCCATTACAATTGCAAAACATTTGGGAGGAAATTCTATTTTTTGGATCCCGCGTGTAATCGCCACCCGTTCAATCCAAACCCCCAATCATCCACCCCACCCCACCCCCTCCAAAAAAATTAATTGATGATGATTCATTTCTTCCGCCTTACACATACCTTCCGCTGTTTGAACAAAATCCCTATTTTTTGGAAGGTATGCATAAGATTGAGGGACCGTCAATTATCCCTCAAAGTCACATCATTGTTTAGACGGACCCCCAGAAATTTGAACTCCTTTTGTATAGTTAATTGAGTAGTTAAAATTTAGGTTGTACATAGTCAATTCTTTTTCTATTTATTTATTTCAGTATAGATTTTAGTGTAATTAGTTAATTTTTTCGTATTTTTTATGTAAGCTTAGTTCTGACAAATTTTGTAGGTTCAACAAACTGGAATTTACGGGGATTTTGCGTCCCAGACATGCGGTTGTTAAAAAACACAAAATTAACTCACAAAAATATATTTTTTTATAGACTCATCTGCACTTATATACGTATATTTCTATTTTTTGTGTATGTTTGTGTGTGTGTGTATGTCACTCATTTTGAATCCCATATATGTAACAACCCGCGTAATTTTGGGCTATTTTAATTAATTTCTGGAAAATGGAGAAAAATAAAGTTTTTGATAAAATTATTTTTATTGCTCAAATATGTTGGTTATTATTTTTAAAGGCGAGAATTTCTAACGGTTTCGAAAACGGAGTTAAAACGGATTTTAAAATGATTTTTAAATGTTTTTAACTCTTGGAATTATAAGTCGGTGAACATTAAGTAATTTTCAAGAGTTGTTTTGACTCCCAACCCTTCATTTCTTTGCCTTATTTAAAGGAGTCTTTTGGATTCCAACTCTTCACTTCTTTGCATTATAAAAGGAAGTCGTGGGCAACCCTTTTAACCTACTTTTGGCACAAATTTTGGCAGCAAATGTAGTTTATATTCCTCTTCTTTTTAATTATACTTTGTCCCTTGAGATTTGTGAGTTCCAGCCTTAGATTAGAGGTTTTCTTGGGCTATTTTGTTGGAGGTTCTTGGAGGAGCTTCTGTAGATCTTTTGTGTTGATCTTGAGGATGTGATAGTTGGTTTCACATCATGGTTTGAGGTATGGAGTTTTACACAATATGCTCCTTAAATCTCGCGAGTGTCATTCTCTTTGAATTCTTGTTAATTGAACTCATATTTGAATTGATAAATTCATTGAAATCTGGAAAATAATTGTTGAAATTATTTTGATTCATGTGGTATCATTATATTGTTATTGAGAACATTGTCATGAGATTTTAATATGACACGGATGTTGTGAACCCGCCAAAATACCTATTCCCGGGCTATGGCTTGATAAAGCATATGCGAATAGCGTGAGGCCTGGTTACCCATTGATGTGTTGTTGAGAAATTATATTGATAAATGATTTGAGATTTGCATTTGATTTGAATATTCGTACTCGTGTTGTTACGCTTTATTCAATGCTAATCCATATATTTATTGAGCATCTTTCCTGTCGTATTGTGTACTTCCCCATATTTTCTTTTAGTGGCAGGTTAGCGTGGATTTTGGGGTGCTATGGAGATTAATTTTAGCGAGGATTGTTTAGAAAAGATTTGTATTATTTTGATGTATAGAGCTTTGGGGATTTGTAATTTTAATTCGAGAGACTTGTTGTAATTGAAGAGATTGAGATTAGTGGATTTATATTATTGTGGGTTTATTTAGATGCTCTATACCTTGTGACTTGTGGATTTGAATTTATTTTATCTCATTAGCACTCTGTTTTCTCTCCCCGGGCGGGCGGTGTGTGTGTGTGTGATAGGGCAATTTTTTAATATGTACACATTTTTAACAGTGCAGATTGATGCCACCTCCTTACACATTTTGCCAAAATGGATGATTGATATCACATCTATTTTCTTCTTACAAACCTACCCCTCAATTATTTAACTTCCCCCTCTTTTTTACTCATCAAACTTACCCTTTAATTTATAAATGAGGGTATTTTGGTAACAGACTCCCACTTTACGCACATAACTCCATCTCTCTTTCTCGATATCTCCGTCACTCACACTCGTCGCTCTTATTCAACCCGTTGTTCCCTCTCAAACCCTCTTTCAAGGTGGTTTTGATGGTGAAACTCTCAAATAGAGAGAAAGAAAAGAGTATGAAGACAATCACATGTACACATTTCAACCTTCGACACCAATAACAGTCGACACCTCTAACATTTAGATTTTGGTTTAAGTATGTTATTTCTAAATTAGGTTTTCATGTTGGGTGCTTATTTTTTTGCAATTTTTCCTTTTCTTTTCAGGTGTTTAGACATTCCCTTACCAGAAGTATGAGTAAGAGATCTTGAAATTCCTGACTTTAATTTCATATTTATGTTTATTATTTAGACTAGGTGTTTTTTTCTTCTTTTCTTCTTCTGAATGCATATCACACACACGCTCTTAGAGCTAACTATTTCAGGCTTTGGTTCATATTGAGGGCTTTGTGTACATATTATGTTCATTTGGTTTAAGATCTATTTATGTTCATGTTTATGTTCATATTTGGGCATCTAATTATTTTTTGTTTTTTTCTTTTTTAGATCAAGATCTGTATATGCAGGTTCTATTTATATCAGGTATACAATTTCTCTCTACTTTGAGACATTGGTTTGATATTGTCCACCAACACATGATTGTATCAGCTTCACAAACTCATGTAATGTAGTATATAGGTTAGGATTTTGTTGGACAGATATTCGACAAAATGCTTAAATGAATGGTAAGACGTGGTAAGATATATGTTCATGTTTAGTTGCATGATAGAAGTTTGACCTTCACACACCAAAACTCATGTTCAGTTGCATGACAGATGTTTGACAAAATTCTTTGTTCATGTTTAGTAAGTATTTATACTGGGTTTCAATATTTGGGGATATCGAACATAAGGTAATCTCTCAAGATTTTGTAAGATCAGTTTTGTGTAAGATCACTTTTGTGTAACTTCCATGGGTTTTAGTGTGTGTGTGTGTGTGTGTGTGTGTATGTGTTATGTAAATTTAGGGACCTTTCTTGAAAATGAAGGTACCAAAAATTTTAAAAATATTTTACTTTAAAATCAATTTCCTTTTAAATGCGGAATAAAGATGGATCAACACAACAATTTAATTTTTGAAAAATATGTGGTCCTTATGCGTGTGTTTCAAATCAAACCAATTTTCACCAAAAATTATCCAACTTTTAATTAGCACCAAACCAAGTTGTGAAAAAACAATTCTTACTTTAAACCAATTTTATCTGATTAATCCTAAACATGCATCTAGTGATTAAACAAGTAAAGTAGAGTAAATAATACTCACAACGCCGAATGTACGAGGAAAAAATCCGAGACGGGAAAATAACCTCGGACGGCCCAAGCCAGACAATCACTATGAATGTGAAATTACAATGAACAGACAAAAGAATCACTCAATAACTAGATCCCCACGGGTGTTGACTCTCTTCTTATATTCAATTACTCCTCTTATAGTGCCCACGTAGAAAGTCCTTCTTCCACGATACCTGTCCATAACACACACATCCACGTATGTCTCGGTGTCCACCGAATGGCTTTGATACGTCTACGATGTCAAACAAGAAGTCCTTCTCTTTTCTTCACCGCAAAACCCAGATGTTCAATTGTAGAACAAAACTTCTTAGTGTAGCAAGATCACATAAACATATAATAATGATAACTCAGATCTTTGCAAACTCTAAGGATGTGTTTAAGCTTTGAAACCTTAGAAAAACATGTGCAAACACATTTCTAGACCGTAAACTATTTTTGCAGAATGCACACTTATTAATTCTGACGAAACCATGCTTTAAATAGGAAAAGATCACCGCCTCAAAAATAGTGTCGCTCGAACGAGATCGACCTACCGTTCTCACGACATGGCTATCTCGCTCGAACGAAGAACAACTGTTGTTCGAACGACGCGCATGTCAGTTTGACTTTTTCTTTAAAACGTTTCTTCCAAAAGAGATTCAATTATGTCAAACTCTATTTTGAGCTTACTAGAATAAAACGCAGTTTAAAACACTTTTAAAAACATTTTAAAATATTTTTCTTATAAAAATTACATCCTTATCTTTTATAAAAACAATTCCGAGCACCATTAATTATACACATTCATAACCGTGTGATCTCGAAATGCAATTGACTTAAAGACGAATAAACTTGCACCAATTAAACTTCGGCATGATTAATTCTTTGAAGCTTTTTCGCAACATCTTCAATTTCTTTAATACGTCATAGACCAAGTGGGATCGTGACAAAATAAAATCTCCCTATGACATATTTCAAACACAGTTTTGTTCACGGAATTAAGTCAAAACAATACAGGGACTCAATTGGAAATTTATGTCCTTACAAATCTCCCCCTTTGACTATTCCGGGACAAAACTAAACCAGTGAAATGCCTAAGCTGGGTCGTCAAGCCGTATGACGCCTAAATCCCATCGCATAAACCCAAAGTAAAAATTACACGACACGGACTAGACTATGTAGCACCGGAAAGCATGAACAAACTGAATGTGATGTAGACTTGAAATCTCAAATCGCTGAAGCATACCTACACACATGAAATAGACAAAAAATACCCAGTGAAGTATGGAGGAATAAATGAAACCAATATATATATATATATATATATATATATCCAAATGATACCAATTTGACCATAGATACCAATATGAATAAACTCTGAAAAATCATTTGATAAACAATTTAGCAACAAAATGATACCAATGTGTACTACCAATTTGTAATATATGTAATAAAAAACATGCTTAACAAATCTCAAAACTCCCCTTACATCACATACATCTCTCCCCCTTTTTGTCTCGAATAGACAACCCGGTGAAAAGATAAACCAATCAATCAAGTATCTAGCATGAGAATATACCAATTAAAAATCACTGGATAATCATGAAACAACCAGCTAAATATGATTAATAGATGACAAATCTGTAGCTAGTAAACCAATGAATCACACAAAGAATATAGCAAACTAACCAGGTGTGATAAATAGAATCATATGCAAAATATCAATATGAGACAGTATAACATGCATATAAACCAGTCAGTCTAGAAAGCTTCCAGCAGTACCAAAAAATATATCATAATAACTAGGGTGTTGCAAACAAAAAAGAAGCAAATATCCAGAATGTCGTTCGAATGCGCCAGGTACGTCGCTCAAGCGAGATGAGGACGTCGCTCGAATGAGACTTCTCGCGACAGAGAGATGTTATTAGAACGACTTCTCGCGACAGCCAAATTTTCCCAGATTCCCAGAAATATCATATATTTTTTCCCAGTGAAAAAATTTCCAGAAAAAATAAGTGGAAGGGCCTAACAGTAGCAAAACAGTGCCAAAACATTAAGCTTTTAACACAAAACGCAAAAACGCATAAAAAATAGCAATGCGAGTTACATGCAAACATAGTACGATGTGCTCAAACATGGACATGGAATGTATGGGTGTGAAACTACAACAAATGAGTCACAATTCCAACACATCGAAACGATCAATAAGCTCTAATTGATAGCGATAAATCATCAAACTTTATCATAGACATATGATAATTAAAAGAGTGAGCTTAATGAACAAAACATACTACATGCACACAAATCTAAAATTTTGACGATTCTACAAACAATAGAATCAAATTGCAATGTTTCAACATTAGGATTAGTTGGGCAAACCCGTTCAAAATTTCTCCAACCAAACTCCCTCATAAACATATATTTTTCAAGTTTTTTTGAGTTTTCTAGCATTTTCAACTTAGAGAAAATCTTATTGGCCCTTTTTCTTAGCATATTGCTTTTTGTTTTGGGCTCTTTTAAACGGTGGCTTTCACAACGAGTTAATTTTGAACTCTCGCAGCCCTTTCTCGTGAATCACTCATCATTTTTTCAATTAGGTACCAATTCAAATCCTCACGGTAAACGATTCTTACATGCACACTTCTCCTTAAGTCTACTTACGCATGGATGACAAGATTGAGATAAGAGCACCTCACCAAATTCAAATATGCAAGAGAAGTCAAACATCCATATAAACTTGTGCATGTGTGCATTGATGGAACATATACAAAGTCGAATCAAAATGCATATCAACTTCGAAACAACCCCATATAAACAATGATTAAGATCATTCTAAGCATCGATAATAATGACCAAGTGTCCTATCCACATGGATAATGAAATGATGGGGGGGGGGGGGGGGGGGGGGGTGTCTAAGAACACCAATATACCACATCAAACATGTAAACACAAAAACAAAAATTGAAAAATCTTTTTGTCTTTTCAAACATATTTTGACTCAAATAAAAGATTTTTTTTTTTTTTCAAAAGTGTTCTCAAAAACAAAATCTTTTTGTATTTTTCAAATAAGACTCAAACAAATGAAAAACTATAATAAAAAATGATACACAAGTCATTATACTAGCAATGAATATATCATGAAGCAAACTAGCATATGACAAACAAGGCAACACTATCGTCCTTTAGATTTAGCATGGGAAGGATCAAGTGCACCCAAACGAGAATCATGAAGTTTTATTCCTAAAGCCACTAAATCCGATTTCCTAACCCAAGTAGGTGTAAAACGACACATGGGGGTCTGGGGAACCGGGGATAATTTATTCCTAAACTTCCTAGGAGCTTGTCTAAGGTCGTAATAATCACGCCTAAGGTGACCTTTCCTACCACAAAACATGCAAGTGTAGCGACGGTGGGAATGATTACCTATATGTGGACCTTTTATAACCTTCCTAGTGTTTCTCACACATGCGGGGGGAATGGGAACAACTCGCTCATCAAAACCTATACCTACCCTATCTCCCTTAATTTGGACGGTGCCTAAGATCTTATCTAACTTCTCCGATTTAGCCTCCAAATCAAACCTAACTCTAGACAAGTCTCTCAAACTCTCCTCCAACTCATGAATCCTAGACTCGAGCAAACGCCTAGACTCCTCAAACTCTAATTTCTCCCTAAACTTCTTCTCTTGTGCCCTAAGATCCTCTATCAATGCATCATTATTGTCTATGGCACGCTAATTCAACCTAGCTTGCAATTTTTCATTTGCCTTTTTCACTTTCACAATCTCGTCATATAACCCATTAAATGCAGCTTGCAATTCTTTCACATCTACTTCCTCTTCGTCACTCTCTTCTCCCTCACTAAAATGGGATTCACTCAAAACCTCCTCGGAAGTGTCATTCACATGAGAATCTTCGTCGCTCACATGACATGCCATAAATGCAAAAAAGTTACGATCAATGGGGTAACTCTCTCCCTCTTTCAGATCACTATCACTTAAGGTGGCACTATAGAGAATAGGTTGCTTGACCTCTTTCTTAAGTCTAGTGGGACACTTCTTAACTTTGTGACCGTACCCCTCACACCCAAAACACTTATCCGACTCATCTCTCTTAGGATTCTCAAACTTATCCTTAGAGGTGGGATCAACTTTGTTGTTCTTGAATTTTTCAAATTTGTTGGCATCTTTCGATTGCTTTTGAAACATAATTTTTAAATTTTTTTTTTGCCAATAAAGCAACATCCTCAAAATCGGAATCTGAATCGGAATCCGAAACTTTAACTTCCTCCTTTCGGGTTTTCAAAGCTATATCCTTTTCTTTCTTAGGCACTTGCTTGGAGGTAATCATGTCGATTTCATAGGTTTGTAAGTCACCTACAATCTCTTTTAGTTTCATCGACTTTAACTTACCCAAGGAGTTTAAAATATTCACTTTCGTATGAAACCTACTAGGCAACGACCTAAGGATTTTCTTGATGACACGGTTGTCAGGAATTTTCTCACCTAGGTTAAACGACGAGTTGACAATATTGGACAACCTAGCATAAAACTCATCAAAAGTCTCACTCTCTAACATCCTTATTGTCTCAAGCTGTGTAGTGAGATTTTGAAGTTTCGATGCCTTAACCGTGTTAGTGCCCTCGTGAGTGAGTGACAAAATATCCCAAGCCTCTTTTGATGTTTCACAAGTCATAATTCTATTGTATTCTTTCGGTGTGACATGTGAAGAAATAACGTGCAAACCCTTAGAATTATATTGTGAAAGTCTATGTTCAGTTTCGGTCCATTACCGACAGGCTTTAAATTAGTAACTTCACCTAAAATAGTGACAGAGGGTGTCCAAACTTTCTCAACTTCTAGCCACACACGCTCATCAATAGATTTTAATGCACTTTTCATTCTCATCTTCCAATAGGTGAAATTAGTGCCATAAAAAATAGGAGTTCGAAAAAGTTCGTTATTTCCAAAATTCATCTTTGAAAAAACACGGGATCACAACAAATAAATTATGTTTTCTAGCTCTGATACCAATTTGAAAAATATGTGATCCTTATGCGTGTTTCAAATCAAACCTATTTTCGCCAAAAATGATCCAACTTTTAATTAGCACCAAACCAAGTTGTGAAAAAACAATTCTTACTTTAAACTAATTTTATCTTGATTAATCCTAAACATGCACCTAGTGATTAAACAAGTAAATTAAACTAAAAAAATACTCACAATGCCGGATGTTAGAGGAAAAAATCCAAGATGGAAAAACAACCTCGAACAGCCCAAGCCAGACAATCACTATGAATGTGGAATTACAACGAACAAACAAAAGACTCACTCAACGACTCTATCCCAATGGGTCTTGACGCTCTTCTGATCTTCAACCACTCCTCTCACAGTGACCACGTAGAAAGTCCTTCTTCCACGATACCTGTCCATAACACATGCGTCCACGTATGTCTCGGTGTCCACCGAATGGCTGTGATACGTCTATGATGTTGAATTGAATAAGAAGCCCTTCTATTTTCTTCACCGCAAAACCCAGATGTTCAATTGTATAACAAACCTTCTTGGTGAAGCAAGATCACATAAACATATAATAATGATAACTCGGATATTTGCAAACTCTAAGGATGTGTTTAAGCTTTGAAACCTTAGAAAAACATGTGAAAACACGTTTCTGGATCGTAAACTGTTTTTCCAGAGTGCACACTTCTTAATTCTGACGAAACCACGCTTTAAATAGAAAAAGATCACCGCCTCAAAAATAGTGTCGCTCGAACGAGATCGACTTGTCCTTCGCGCGACATGGCTATCTCGCTTGAACGAAGAACAGCTATCATTTGAATGACGCGCGTGTTAGTTTGACTTTTTCTTTAAAACGTCTTTTCCAAAATAGATTCAATTATGTCAAACTCTATTTCGAGAACTTTTCAGAATAAAACGTAGTTTAAAAAATTTAAAACACTTTTTAAAACATTTTAAAACATTTTTCTTATAAAAATTACATCCTCATCTTTTATAAAAACAATTCCGGGCATCATTAATTATACGCGTTTATACCTGTGTGATCTCGAGATGCAATTAACTTGAATACGAAAAAGTTCCACCAATTAAACTTCGGCATGATTAATTCTATGAAGCTTTGTCGCAACATCTTCATTTTCTTCAATACGTCATAGACCAAGTGGGATCGTGACAAAATAAAATCTCCCTATGACATATTACAAACACGGTTTTGTTCATGGAATTAAGTCAAAACAATACAGGGACTCACTTGGAAATTTATGTCCTTACAATTTTCCAAATTTATTTGATTTTCTTTTCTTAAAAGGATGAAAAATTAAATTTAACACCAATTTTAATTTCCAAAAACAGAATTAAAATTAAACATTATTAAGTGAATTAATGTCAACACACACACACACACACACACATTAAATTCACTCAAACCACATTAATTTAATTATCAAATTTAAAGAATTGGGCAAGAAAATTATCCAATTAATTTAGTGCCAACTTGAATTAAATTAACTTAAAATAAACTTACCCAAATAATTAAACAAGCACCAATTCAATCAAGATTGTGAATTAAACCGTATTTTATCTTTTAATTCTAAGCATGCATTCTAGGTGATTTGCAAGATAAAATAAATTCACAAGCACTACGCCGTGATGTATGAGGAAAAACTCACGACGGGAAAAAACCTCGGACGACCCTAGCCTTATGTCCACTAAATACGGTATTTTACAAGTGCAAGATAAATGACTTACTCAACTTGACTTGACTCCTTTCAATACCCTAACGCATCGTCTTGTACCAACCTTCGCCTAATTGACAGTCTCGGAATACACCGGAACCTTGAAATCCACCAATGAAGCTTTTAGGACAACCGTCAACTCTCACACAATGTCTTTCACTGTGTGAGTATGCCGCAACAAAACAATAAACTTCTTCTTTATGGGATGTAAAAGTAAACCCAAACGAACTCTTCAATTCGGTAGAGTAAAATTCAGTGCCAAATTGCTCCAAGCAAATATATAGAAGTAGAAATACTTGAAATAAACTAAACAGTTGGGTGTATACAAAAGTGTTTAAGAATAATTTCCTTGAAAAACAAACACTCAAAACATGAACTTTTGTAATTTTTCTCTCAAAACTCTCTTTTAGAGGATGTAGAAGATGAAAGAGTTAATTTCAAAAAGTTGGTTCCCGCACATAATAAATCTGTAAAAGTTAGTGGGAACAAAAGAGTGGGATGGTGGAGAAAAAATGCCAAAAAGTTTTCCCGCCGAAAATCTCGTTCAAACGAGATTTTCGTTCGAACGACCTTCTAACGAGGTTCCAGAGGCCAAATGGGAAAAGTCATTGGCAAACTCGTTCGAACGACATTCTCGTTCGAATGACAATATCGAAGTGACAAAATGTTCATTTTTCAATTTAAGCCCAAAAACTTTTTATACAAAGTTATAAAATAACCTTCTGAAAATAAAATTACACCCATAATAAATTATTCCAAGTCTCATACAAATATATAAAATCATTCATACCTTTAGAGACTTGAAATATGATGTTGATGATGTGAAACTCGACACTGAAACTCAGCAATAATGTTCTCTTGATAAGTAGGCAACAACGTCTTCAACTTTAACATGTCATAGGCTTGAAGGATGGTCAAGAACTCTATCCTATGACTCAAATGTTTTTGTCTGGAATTGATCCAACACTACATTAAGACTCAATTGGAGACTTGTTCCCTTACAAATCTTCCCATTTGTCTATTCCGGGATAAAAAAACAAAAAAAAAATCCAAAGGGCTGTCAATCTATACTAGACTCAAAAACATCCCACCCAAAAATAGAAACCTTGACTCAAGACCCAAGGATCAATACCTTTGCCGATGAAAGGTTGCCACTAAATAGAATTCCTGCACACTTATGCAAACATTAAATGCAAAGGTAATATCAAAGATTTAAATGTAATGAATTTAAATACTCCCCCTAAATTAATTCTCCTTTATCAACTATGATCAATCCTAAGAACACAACGCTTTCCCCCTAAGTTAAAACTCCTAAACTAATATATGATTATAATAGGATTAGATACCATTTCTCCCCTATCATTCTCCCCCTTTTTTGTTCAGGAATAAACAAAGGTGATAGAATTAATAAAATACTCATTTCTCCCCCAAGATAATTAAGTACATAAATCTCCCTAAAAACTACATAAGGCATATATATATGGGAAAACAAGTAGAGCGAAGATGCATAAAGTGTTAAAGACATGAAAGCATATAGGAAACAATAGGCAATAACAAATCCAAGCAAGAATAATGGATGCTAACTATGATGCGAACAAACATGATATCAATTTGAAACATAAGCGAATAAGAATGTGATATCAAACAAAATATGCAACAAGATAGATACCAATTATGAATTAAGGCATAGGTGGACTAGCTAAAATGGCAAAGACTCAAAATAAAACATAATATCATACATATGTATACACAATCGATATAAAATATATACAAGCACACACATATATATAGAAATTCACAAATGACACAAAATAAATTAACATGAGTTTTCCACACTCTTATAGCATAAATGTGTCATATGGAAACGAAAGTGAAGGGGTGTGAACTAGTAACAATTAAATTTAGACCCAATCACTTAAAACATGTTCACGGAGTTCTCAATTGATTGCAAACTTCATCACATTTGAATATAACCTCATGTGATAATATGAATTGAACTCAATGAACAAACATACACGATGCATACAAGCCTAGAATTTTGATGATTCTACAAACCAATAGAGTCATGACAATGAAAGCGCAACTAGGATAAATGGAAATTGTGCAAACCGTTGATATACCATCCAATGTGCCTCAAAATAAGCACATATATTTTTGAATGACTATATCAATTAAACAAAATAGGCCTTGGAAAATTATTTTTCTTTTACTGCCATTTTTTTTATTCCTTTGGACCACGTATTTCTTTTAGGTTAATTATAAATTATGGCTTACTCGCATAGGATAAATTTCCTTTTGGAGCCCTTCCCCGCGCACATTCATATAAATTTTTTATCACACAAATCTCATGTGCAATGGATTTAACATGCATAAGTCCTCCTAGGTCAAAACAAATGTAGATGACTAGATTGGAAGGAGAACACCTCACAAAGCTCAAATATACATGTGAAGTTAAAATTTCAATTGAGCTCGTGCATGTGTGAATTGAGGCATATAAAAATAGAATCCATTATAGCAACACAAAATCCAACTACTCCATGTAAGCATTGTAAAGATCATTTTAAGGATTGACAATCTTAACCAAAAGTTCTAGCCATAAGGAAGCGGAAAAAAGGATTCGAACACAAGTATATGCCACATTGAGTGTGTCAAACTTAAATACACACAAACCAAAAATATTTTTGAGTTTTTGAAATTTTTAACCAAACAAACAAAAATATTTACTCAAAAGACAAACAAAATCTTTTTGTATTTTTCATATAATGCAAAATAAAATGAAAGAACTATAATACAAAAGATAAACAAATATCATAATTCTAGCATGAGATATGTGATAAAGCAATGACTAGAAAATGATAAATAAGAATACAATTGGCATGATAATATAGCATAAAGTATAAAATCTAAAGTATGCAAACAACTAATACATTGAATCTTTAGATTTAGCACAGGAGGTATCGTGTGTAAGTAAATGAGAATAATAAATCCTATCTTGTAAAGCTACCAAGTCAGATCTCCTAACCCAAATTAATGAAGGATGACTATCTTGGGATATAGGAATCTTGGCTACCTCAGTTGCCTTACAGTGGGATTTTCTACGACCTCGTTTAAGATCAAAACAAAATTTCCTAAAATGACCTTTTCGACCACAATGTGAGCACCTAAAGACTCAGCGAAAAGACTTATCTAAGGAATGATTTATAACATTGTTCCTAGAGGATTCTCCTAAAACATTGATTTTGGCTTTAATAAAGGAATCGTTACAAGAATCAAAGCCTAAACCACACATGTCATTTTTAATTTGGACCGTTCCTAATATTTTATCTAATTTCTCCGAACGACACTCCAAATCAAATTTGACTTTACCAGAATATTTTAGTTTATTTTCTAAATCTAAAATTAGAGACTCTAATAAAACATTCTGCTCTTCAAACGCAAGAAGCTCCTTTTTCAAGGATTCCATTAAACCTCTAAGGCTATCTCTCTCGCCTTCTACATATTCAAGCTTCTCACGAATATCTCTCTCACGTGTCCTAAGGTCATCAACGAACGCACTTTCATCTACGACCTTGGCATGCTCTCTTAAACTAGATTCTAACTTCAATTTTGCTCTTTTTAATTTAATATATTCTTCATACAATTCTTGAAAAGAAATTTAAAGTTCACTCACATCAACCTCTTATTCATTTTCACTCTCTCTCTTCTTCACTCTCACAACCATCAAAAACACTGGAATCATAGTCATTGACCTCGAAAGTGTCATGTATTTGTATATCTTCATGGGAAGATTCATTATCAGTGCTCACATGACTAGCCATGAATGCAACAAAGTTGCGTTCAATGGGGGAATTTGATCCCTCTTACTTATCACTATAACTAAGGGTGGCATTGTATGAAATTGGTTGCTTACCCTCTCCTCTTAGTTTAGTGGGGCATTCAAAAGCCCTATATCCATAACCATCACAATTGTAACACCTATTAGACTTGTCCCTATTTAATTTTTCATTAAAAATTTTAGGGATCTTTTCGGCTTTGTCATGCTTAGAATTTTCAAATTTCTTAAAATCATTTTTAATCTTATCTTTATTAAATTTAAGAATTTATGAAACTTCCTAGCAAACATGGCCATGTCCTCAGAGTCACTATCACTTTCACTCTCTACTACTTTTTTTCCTCCTTTCGGTCTTTCAAAGCAACGTTCTTATCTATTTTCTTTTTTGTTTTGGAGGGAAACATGTCTAGTTCATAGGTTTGTAAATCACCTACGTGCTCTTCTAATTTCATCGAGGCTAAAGTGGGTAAAGAATTTAACACGATCACCTTAGGAATAAATCTATCGGGTAGGGACCTTAAAATTTTCTTTACTACTCGGTCGTTGGGTATTTTCTCTCCCAAATTAAAAGATAAATTAAATATATCGAAAAGTCTAGCATAAAATTCATCAAATGTTTCTTTTTCATTCATTTTGATGGTTTCAAATTGAGTGGTGAGGTTTTGGAGTTTAGAAGCCTTAATGACACTAGTTCCCTCATGACTGAGTTGTAAAATATCCCAAGCTTCCTTAGCGGTTTGACACGTCATGATACGTCGAATTCATCCGGTGTGACCGCGCTAAACAAGACATTTAAACCTTGGTAGATAAAATTTGCAAGTTTAAATTCATTCCCACTCCATCTATCTGCGGGTTTCGGAACACGCTCATTTTCTACCAAATATGTGGGTGGAGACCACCCGTTAACAACTGACAACCAAACCCTCTCATCGATAGATTTTAGTGCCAATGTTATACGTGCTTTTCAATACGCGTAATTGGAACCATTGAAAATAGAAAATTTTGAAAATGAGAAAAATTACATTTTTAACATAAAATATTAAAAAAACCTTAACGCAATAATTTAGCGCTCCGGCTCTGATACCACTTGTTGGAAATGAAGGCCCCCCAAATTTTAAAAATCTTTTAATTTAAAATCAATTTCCTTTTAAATGTGGAATGAAGATGGTTCAACACAACAATTTAATTTTCCAAATTTATTTGATTTTCTTTTCCTAAAAGGATGAAATATTAAATTAAACACCAATTTTAATTTCCAAAAAAAGAATTAAAATTAAATATTATTAAGTGAATTAAAGTCAACACACACACACAATTAAATTCACTCAAACCACATTAATTTAATTATCAAGTTTAAAAAATTTAGGCAAGAAAATTATCCAATTAATTTAATACCAACTTGAATTAAATTAACTTAAAATAAACTTACCCAAATAATTAAACAAGCACCAATTTAATCAAGATTGTGAATTAAACCATATTTTATCTTTTAATCCTAAGCATGCGTTCTAAGTTATTTGCAAGATAAAATAAATTCACAACCACTACGCCGCGATGTACAAGGAAAAATCCACAACGGGAAAAAACCTCGGACGACCCTAGCCTTAAGTCCACTAAGTACGGTATTTTACAAGTACAATACAAATGACTTTCTCAACTCGTTTTGAATCCTTTTAAGCCCCTGACGCATCTTCTTGTACCAACCTCCGCCTAGTTGACAATCCCGGAATCCACCGGAACCTTGGAATCCACCAATGAATCTTTTAGGACAACCGTCAACCCTCACACAATGCCTTTCACCTGTGTGTATACCGCAGCAAAATAATGAACTTCTTCTTTATGGGATGTAGAAGTAAACCCAAACGAACTCTTCAATTCGGTAGAGTAAAACTCGGTGCCAAAATGTTCCAAGCAAATATACAGAAGTAGAAATACTTGAAATAAACTAAATAGTTGGGTGTATACAAAATTGTTTAAGAATGATTTCCTTGAAAAACAAACACTCAAAACATGAACTTTTTCATTGAATAATTTTTCTCTCAAAAACTCTCTCATAAGAAATGGTAAAATTATTTCTACTACTGAAATTAAGTTTTAATGCACTGGATAATCCCCATAACAGTTATCATATAGGATTTTTTTGGTTGTTTAATTCCATATGCATTTCATTGGTCCATATCATATTAGTGTTAACTTTGCATTACTCATATTTCTACATCTGAAGTGGGAATGAAAACATATGATTATATTTATACTTGAGTCACACATATGTACATGGACCACATCATATGCAATTCGACGTGGATCATGTTTATTTTTTGTTGATATGTCAAATATGTTTGACACATTCCCTAAGTACAATTTTTTAGTTTAAAGTATTTTGAATCATCGAATGAATAATTAAATAAGATTGCCTTGCATCTATTTCATTGTTGCGTTACTTATTTTATTTAAATTTGGTGATTTTCATTTGCACTACTTACTTAGTTAGTTTAAATTTTATTAAATTTGATCTTAATAAAATTCATTTAATTGTTCATTCGGTCATTTTCACTACTTACTTAGTTAGTTTTTAATTTCATTGTTATTAAGATCATTATGATTACTACCTTTCTTTTAATGAAGTTTAGGCCTTGCCATCTTGAAGTTGAACTTTTATTATTTACAATAATGAAATTTAGGTCCTACTATCTTCTCATCATATTTTGATTGCTTATAATATTTTAGGTTGAAAATTGTCTCTAACTTTCTTTTTGTATATTTGACAGCTTTTAATATCGTTGATATTTCATATAATGATTTTAAATTACTTTAAAGTACTTGGCGATTGATGGTTGTGTGAATTACCTTGGAAGATTGGTGGTTAATGGATGTGTAATGATTTCATATAATGATTTTAAAGTTGATGTTCTATTCTGTTTCAAATTGATGGTTTGTTCTGTTTCAAATTGATGCGTCATTGATGATCTAAAGTTGTGTAATTTTTTATTTTGAATATGCAAATAGTTGTTTGAATGATTCCAAATGGTAAATAGATACTTAGTGCAGATTGTGTTATTACTTATCGAGGTTTGTGTCATGTTATTATATGATTTTAGTGACTAGACTTCGGTGTATTTATAAATGATATCATCCATCTCCTCCAAAGTTAACATCTCGAACATATAACATAGTAGGTTATTCTAAATGGGAGTTCTTATTAGATTGTGTTTATAGGTTATCTACTATGACCCTATTTGATTTTTTTCCATTTGGTTTTATTTTTTCAGGTTTGATCAATAATTACCTAAGCCTCTCTTAGATAGTTTGGGTAAGGGGTTGTATTCAGTTATTGAATTCATCATAGAAGTTGCATACCCCACTATTGAAGGTACTATCATTTTTGTGTTGTATTCTAGATGTTTGGGAAAGTGACTAAGTTATTCTTTTTTGGAAACCTTTTTTCTTAGATTCATTTATATATAGATGTACATACATGAGTGTATGTGTGTGTAGTTCAATAAGGCGTCTAAACACTTATATACAGGCTTACACAAGTTCAACGTATTTTTACATTCTCATAATTTGAAATATTTTACACAAGATATAATTGTTGATGCAAAAAACTGGACCGAATCCCATTTTTATGATCACAGATAAATAGATAAAAGCAATCCAATCAAGCACATGAGAGACAAAGATTTTTAAAGTGGTTCGGCTATAAGGAAAAGCCTACGTCCACTGTTATTTTATTACCAGGGGTTTACAATAGTACAATGTGGTGTAGAGAGAGAAAAAGGTATGGATCTTGTGTATTGTGTCTCTCGGTTCTTGGATCTCTCTTTCTCCTTCTCCCCTTTTTTGGCTAAGGGAATACATGTATTTATAGTGGTGGGGGATAAAGAGATTCATTGTATGTAGACATTTATACATTATGTCTACATTCAACGAATCTAATTGCTTGGTATGCTATGTGTTGTCATCTACAATATAAATGTACATTAATGATCATTAAATGCGTAGTTATCCTTTGATATTCCTAGTTGGTATGCCGACCAACACTCTTCGGGTGCCGACTAACTCTCCTCGGGTGCCGACTAATACTCCTCGGGTGCCAACCAACTCTCCTCGGGTGTCGACTAACTCTCCTCGGGTATCGACCAACTCTCCTCGGGTGCCGACTAACACTCCTCGGGTGTCGAATATTACCACGTAGGATGACACGTGTCCTTTTCTGATTGGTCCTCGCAGATGGAGAATTTTTGCGTTAACAGAAGCCCCCAATGCTCCATGTTTGATGGTTTACTTGAAAGGATGGAGTATTTATTCTGCAGTGTTGCTCGGTGCTCGTGAAATTCTTGATCTACCTTCTTAATTTGTTCAACACGAAGTGCATTATCTCCTGGACGACATATGATGCAGGCTGATCGATGGTTGCTAATCTTTCTTTTGAGGAACTCCGTGTGCTATGTATCACCCCTGGGAATTTGGATGCAACCATGCCATAATATGCAACTTGTAGCTTGTCATAATCTTCAAGTATGTTGATTGGTTCGCCAGCCGACCAAATGCTTCCTGTGTCGAGCAACTGAATGCTAACTTCACGTGCTTGATTCTTCTGATTTATGATCCTCTGAATACTTTGTCGAGTAACATACTAGCTTTTGAACCCAACTCTTCAATCTGATTAGTACCAAGCTAGTGGTGGACTTTGAAACATTTTCACACAACTTCTTCTTCATTATTGGTCGAGACAGTAGTAGCAAAGATCTCAGTGCTGTAGATGCTGATTTTGACTTCTACCTCTGCTCGGGGACGAGCAAGAGGTTCTCGGGGACGAGCAAGTGATTCTCAGGGACGAGCAAGAGCTTCTCGGGAATGAGCTAGTGCTTCTCGGATAGATCATCTGTGATGAATATCAGAATGTTGAAAGATCTTAACTTCATAAACTCCCCTTATATTTTAGATGATCCTCCTACTGGCGAGGAACCTGTTTCAAAAGTAGAAGGAAAAGAAACCAATAGAATAGGAATCTCAATGTAATAGTTAGTATACATTTTCATTCTCAATGTATTTTGTTTTTGATTTTAATGAAAGACTTTCATTTTTGTTCGCAATCTTAATTGCTATTGTCTTGTAAATATCAAACACTTTACATTTATGCATATGTATCTGTTAAAAAGATAACAATATTGTGTTGTTCATCAGCTTAAAAAGTTTACAAAGTATTGGTAACGTTGCTCGATCACATAATAATAAAGTAATGAGTATAAAAATGTTCAAACTGTTTCCAACCAACCAGGGTGGATAAATAATGTTTGTCGACCAACTACAGTTGATGGGTTTTTATCCCCGACCAACCATACTTGGTTCAATTTCAAATATTTTCATAAAATGTGTCCGACCAGCTAAGGTCAATAATTTGTCCTCGTCGACCAACTACAGTTAGTGGGTCTTTATCCCCGACCAACTATACTTGGTGTATTTTGGAATATTTTGTTCTTCAAAGAACTTTTTGTAATAATATTACCTCCCGACCAACATAAGTTGTAATGTGAGAATATATTTCTATCTTACCAACCGTAGTTGATCATGCTGGTGTACACCTCCTAACCAAAGGAGTAGTAGTGGTTCTTTCGAACTTTTTGGCTCATTCGAGCTGTCCACTAGATATCTTACCAACCGTAGTTGGTCACACTAGTGTCGCCTCCTAACCAAAGGAGTATTTTTTGGCTCCTTAGAGCTTTTGGCTCCTTAGAGCAATTTTTGGCTCCTTAGAGCTTTTGGCTCCTTAGAGCACTTTTTGGCTCTTTAGAGCTTTTGGATCCTTAGAGCGCTTTTTGGCTCCTTAGAGCTTTTGGCTCCTTAGAGCGCCTCCTAACCAAAGGAGTATTTTTTTTGGTCTTGCCCTTTTACCAACCGGAGTTGGTCGTGGGTTTGAACTATCAGGTCCATTAGCTCTGAGGATATCCTGGCGCTGAGTGAACCTTTAAAATGTTTGACTGATGATAATAGGCAGCAAACTCCTCGTTATCAAATTGTGTTCCATGGTCTGTGATGAAGGCATGAGGGAGACCATATCGGCAGATGATGTTCTTCCAAACAAACTGGTACACCTTCCTTCTCGTATGTCATGTCAATAAGTGGCTCAGCTTCTATCCACTAAGTAAAATAATCTACTGCGATGACGAGGTATTTGAATCTTCCTCGAGTCGTCGGCAATGGTCCAACCAAATCAATCCCCACATGGAAAATGGCCAAGGATAAATGATGGGTGTCAACAATGTTTGTGAAGTTCTTCGGATGGAGGAAAAGCGTTGGCACTTGTCACATTTCTTGGCATAAGCTATACAATCAACTCTCATCGTCGGCCAGTAGTATCTCTGCGTCATCACCTTTTGCAAAAGTGTCCGACCTGCTACATGGGCTCCACAGGACCCTTCATGGATCTCTTTAATCAATTCTTTCACCTCGGAGGGATGTACACATCTTTGCAAACCTGCCATAATTCCTCGTCTATACAAAATACCATTAATTAGTACATACCGAGCAGCTTTAAACTTCCATTTCTTGGCAGCGAGCTTATCCTCCGGTAATTGTTCCTCCTCAATATATGCTCTGATGGGATCCATCCAAGATGGTCCTAAATCAAGGGTAATAATATTCATCGTCAGGTCTTCATCTATGCTCCGACTTTCTAATACTTCAATTGGTATCATTCTTCGCAGCTCGGTACGAGTAGCTGATGCTAATCGGGCCAAGGCGTATGCTCTCACATTCTCCATTCTTGATATTCTTACCAGTTTGAACAGCAACAAACTCTGATACCAACTCCATCACCTTTGCTTGATACTTGATCATCAATTCTCCTTCGGCTCATTATTTTCCCAACATTTGGTTTACGATCAATTGAGAATCACTGAAGACAATAACCTGCTGTGCCTCCATAGTATTTGACAAATTAAGACCTGCAATCATGGCCTCATACTCAACCTCATTATTAGAAGCTTTGAATTAGAAACGTATGGTGTATTCCATGTCGACCTCGTCTCGGCTGTTCAAAATGATCCCTGCCCCACAGCCTGTAGTGCAAGATGAGCCATATACATATAGCCTCCATATAGGCAACTTGTCTTCTAATTTCTGGTCTGACAGAGTTCCTCGGTGGAATACTTGTCGCTTTCTTTCATCACGTCCTGATACTTCTGAATACACCTCTTGAATTTCAATATACCTCCTGAACTTCAATATTCCTCCTGAACTTCAATATACCTCCTGAACTTCAATATACCTCCTGAACTTCAATATTCCTCTTGAATAATGATTAGTCGGGGCCCTGACCATGTGAGTTTGTGGAGTTATATTTGATGCTCGATTGCATGATGTTATAAGAATGTGCCACCAAATGAAAAAATATATCTGTAATAGAAGCCCCCAACTGTGGAATGTGAACTTTGAATGAGATTTATCGACCAATACCAACCGGAGTTGGATTTTATCTACCAACCGAAGTTGGATTTTGTCTACCAACCGGAGTTGGATTTTATCTACCAATCGGAATTGGTGGTAATTGATAATAAATGATGAAGACTTCCTCGGAGCTGACCAACAGATTGTTGGGAATAAGATAATATAAATGCTGGAGACCTCCTCGGCGCTGACCAACAGATTTGTTGGGAATAAGTTAATATAAATGCTGGAGACCTCCTCGGCGCTGACCAACAGATTTGTTGGGAATAAGATAATATAAATGCAGGATACCTCCTCGGCGCTGACCAACAGATTTGTTGGGAATAAGATAATATAAATGCTGGAGACCTCCTCGGCGCTGACCAACAGATTTGTTGGGAATAAGATATAATATAAATGCAGGATACCTCCTCGGCGATGACCAACAGATTGTTGGGAATAAGATAATATAAATGCAGGATACATCCTCGGCGATGACCAACAGATTGTTGGGAATAAGATATAATATAAATGCTGGAGATATCCTTGGAGCTGAATATATGATTATAAATATTTGTCGAGCTCCATGCTGAAATGAGAATAGAATATGCATCCAAATAGATATAAAGAAAAATAATAAAGTGCCTCGTTGATCTGTCGAGGTAGAATTATATAATGCCGAACAAGAATAAGATCTTCCAGAACATAAGAATATGGCCGAGAACGTTGTCAGGCCTGAATATAAATAAGAATTATACCACCAACTATCCGTTGGGGGTGAAATACAACGAATGTTTTAATTCTCTTCAAAGCTGAATAAGTATCTTGTCGAGGCACAATTGCATAATGCCGAATAATATTTTTCAGAACATAAGAATATGGCCGAGAACTTTGATGGGCCTGCATATAAATAAGAATTACCCCGACCAACTATCCGTTGGGGGTGACATATAATAAATGTTATAGTTCTCCTCGGAGCTGAATATGATAACAAGTATCTCGCCGAGTTCCATGTTGAGATGAATATAGAATATGAATCCCAAGAGATGTATAGAATAATTTATGCTTGAGCCGATATCTGGTCCTGAATATAAATAAGAATTGCCCCGACCAACTATCCGTTGGGGGTGAAATATAATAATTGTTGTAGCTTTTCCTCGGAGCTGAATATGATAATAAGTATTTCGCCGAGCTCCATGAAGAGATGAATATAGAATATGAATCCGAACGGATATATAGAATAATTCGTGCTTCAGCATTCGTCAGCATTGAATCTTGTGCCTGTAAAAATTAATAATTTGCTCTACCATATGTGTAGGCTGAATTGATTAGTCATGAGAATAATTTACTCATCCAATCAATATATGATATGTATCCGCATAAAAAATTCAAAATATGAAATAATATGTTTTATGCCAAATGTGTGTGAGATGGACAAATTATTATCAAATATGCATCATAAATAAGACATAAAGTTTTTTGTAAATTTATTTAATCTCCAACAACCAATCAGGTATTAGTTGCTCTTTAAAAATATTTTTGGGGTGATCATAAGTTAAAAAGACTTAAGCCCCCTGCTTGTCCCCAAGCCGAACTCGTGTTTAAAGAAATATCAGGGGTGCTTAGCATTTTTTTAATACCCCAAGATTCTACTGCTGCCGACAAATGACATGGATGTTGCCGACTAACATTTAAGGATATCTCAAGTTATAGAATATATGGTTGGATGACCAGAATATCTCGAATCTTGAGATCACAAAAATAACATTCAATGTAAAATTTAAGCCTTAAGAATGTTAATTAAATGAATAAATATATAACCCACTAGATCGGGTGATTTCGTCAAAGAAACCTTGTGATGTGATGAAGGAGGGGCCAACATATCAAATTTGTGCCCAGAGTCTTGATATGGTCATGATTATTTCACTGATCCTCTTTTACAAGAGGTGAGTAATGATTTTTCAGTTGAGAGAAAATTATTTTTTATATTGATCCCTTCCTATTCCCAATTTGGAGAGATAAAAATATGGTGAATGATTAAAGTTATTAGCAAATAAAAAATCAATCAATTTGACTTTATTGACATAGATAGAAGATGAACCAAATTAAGTATATAATTCATAAAAGTGAATGCAAAGAGACTCAAAATTGAAGAGAGAGAGAATATATATGGGTCATGATTTCCATGAGAAGACTTTTCATTGTCTTTAACCTTTTCCCATTAAAAATATGATGGGAATATGAATAGACATCAAATATCTTACAAAATTTATTTCAAAATCAACAATGAAAATGATTAAATCTTATCATCGTCGTATATATTGGTATATGTAATCATTTAAAATATTTATTCCATGATATAAAATAGAAACTTGAGAATCAAGCAAAAAGTTATGATTTATGAAATCCACTATTTTTCAGATTTCTAAATAAGAATGAGTCTAACAGTTATGATTTAAAAATCATGATATGCAATATTTTGCAGATAAAAATTGGACAATTAATTTATGTATATAAACATAAAAATCACGATTCAATCAAAAGATGTATGTATAATTGATTATACGTAGAGAAAATAAAAACTTAGCTTTTGGTGGAGAACAACGCTTGTAACACGTTCCCACAGACGGCGCCAATCTGTTGATGCAAAAAACTGGACCGAATCCCATTTTTATGATCACAGATAAATATATAAAAGCAATCCAATCAAGCACATGAGAGACAAAGATTTTTAAAGTGGTTCGGCTATAAGGAAAAGCCTACGTCCACTGTTATTTTATTCCCAGGGGTTTACAATAGCACAATGTGATGTAGAGAGAGAAAAAGGTATGGATCTTGTGTATTGTGTCTCTCGGTTCTTGGATCTCTTGGATCTCTCTTTCTCCTTCTCCCCTTTTTTGGCTAAGGGAATACATGTATTTATAGTGGTGGGGGATAAAGAGATTCATTGTATGTAGACATTTATACATTATGTCTACATTCAACGAATCTAATTGCTTGGTATGCTATGTGTTGTCATCTACAATATAAATGTACATTAATGATCATTAAATGCGTAGTTATCCTTTGATATTCCTCGTTGGTATGCCGACCAACACTCTTCGGGTGCCGACTAACTCTCCTCGGGTGCCGACTAATACTCCTCGGGTGCCAACCAACTCTCCTCGGGTGTCGACTAACTCTCCTCGGGTACCGACCAACTCTCCTCGGGTGCCGACTAACACTCCTCGGGTGTCGAATATTGCCACGTAGGATGACACGTGTCCTTTTCTGATTGGTCCTCGCAGATGGAGAATTTTTGCGTTAACAATAATAAAGTGTTGCTATGGAGATTTATTATATGTTATAGGTTTAGTATATGCCTAAGGCCTTTGCATCCCAATCTTCTTCATGGTTATGGGCTGCAATTATGTGAATGGTAAGGAAAAATAATAGAGTAAGAATAATTTAAGGAATAAAAAAGAGAGAGAGGAGCAATGGGAAGATGCACACGAAATTAAAGTTGGGTTTAACTTTAGAATTTTATATTGTGGTAATTAATTAGTTTTCTTGGATATAGTACTGCTACACTTTTAGAGATCAAAACATAGTTAGCACAAACGGCTACACTTTTAGAGATCAAAACATAATGAGTAGTTTCCATGCAAACCCAATCTCTTCACATAAATCTCTTTGAACCTTTGTGGGCTAATGACATGTCTCTCTCAGCTGGATAGAGAGTACATAGCAACACAACTCTCTATTTTATTATACGATAGAAAAATCATTGTTATCCTCTTTAGGAGTTGGTTAAATGCTTCCTCACAAATGAAAATGTGTCCATGTTCAATTTACTAGAACAAATTTCTTGACAGTTGCATCATAATTCCTTCCAAATCTAATAAATGCAGGGTAGTTTTTTCTTTCCACGTATAATAAATGAAAGGTATTTTTAAGTTGTGGTATTCTTTGGTTATGAAATCAACTTTTTGTGAATTGAGTCCTGCTCTTCAACTATTGATTAGTGAAAATTGGCATTACAGTTGTTGCAGAAGTCTCATGTTATCTATTCTAAGACTTATGCATGTCTTATCTTTGTAGCTGATCATGGGTGTGCATACATGATGATGAGTGTTGGATCGAATGCATCGGGCATAGACAACTTGAACCGTACTGGAACTAATTTGGATTTATGATTTTTTTGTAGATTGAACTAATTTGAATTGAGTAAAATATATGTAGAGTTTGCAAGTTATCTTTTCATTATATTATAATCAATATTTCTCTATTTTAGGTGTAATTTAAATGCTTTTTTATTAATACCTGATGAAGAAAATACAAATTGATTGTACTTATAGCTAGGAAATCAGGCTAAATGCAGGTGTTATAGCTTCGTTCTTGGCACGATCGATAGTAGTATATGTGCAGGGCTGCCATGCTCCCAGTGAAGTCCAAGAAACAGTTGAAGGATAGATTAGTATATGGGCAGGGTTGCCATTAATATATCGATATAAGGTACCCTAATATTTTTGGGATCTCAATTGAACTGGAATCAAGAGTAAAACAAAGGCCATGTATCCTTATAAATATTATTTCAAATATACTTTACTGAACTCATAAATATGGAAGATGGAATGAAAGATTTGTTAATGTTGGATAATGATGCAGAGCTCAATATCGGTTTAAGGTATGTTTTAAATATAAAGTTATGTCTTTGCTCATTAGTTGTTAAATCTAATTGGACAAAATGAGTTAGTTGAATAAACGATTTTTGTTTTGGCTAGGAAGTCTTTAAATGATATTTAAGTATTGAGAATCCAACAATATGGTTAATATTTTTTGATATTTCATGCTTATTTCTACTGACATTTCATCTTTAGTTATTGTTTGTTTGTTTACCTCAGATTTGATTTTCTTCAATAAATCTCGATTTTCATATGTTTGGTCCGGATCAAATATTAAAGGTTTACATTTTTTATTTTTATTTTTTTTGGGTTACGTTGGGTTGTTTTTTTCCATGTATATGATTGTGTGTTATGTAATGTGTAAATAATAAGGTACATTTATGTGATATATTACCTTCCCCTTTGGTAAACTAGGTGCTCTGTTTCTCCCATCCCCTATTCATATTTGTTCATCTATTGGATTTATCATTTTTTTACTGCTAGCATTTTAACTTGGTGCTTTTAATTTTTTTTTTGTCACAAGTCATTTTGTGGGTTTCATATTGTATTGTTTATATGGGTTGTAGATTAGTTGAGGAAGACGAGATGGTGTGGACGGTGACGTTGGTGGAGAGACTCAATGGTGCAAGAAAGGTTTAGAAAGCCACTTTGGGGCCAAAAGTTATAGGAGATACTCTATTTTACTTTGATTAATTATTAGTGATTTTTTTATATTGATGTTATATAAAGACCACCCACATTGGTATTGTATTAAAAATACGTATATAGATATTTAACCTTTGTCTCTCTTGCGCTGAATAGTTTAGTGGGAAGGTCTACTCATATATTTATAATAATTATTTATTCTTAAGTGATAAACTGTTTCTATTTTAAATTTATACGATTAATTTTTTTATCCTCCATGATATTGTACACATTCTACTACCACTTTGTTATTTGAAATTGATTATGGTGAATAGTGTTGGTAAATTTGGCACAAAACACATTTCACTGCTGTAATTTAGTGTTGGTAAATTTTATAGTGTTGTAATATAATATTGGCAAAAAGTGATCATGGTGAATAGTGTAGCTAAATTTTATAACCTTTTATTTTGCCTATTGGTTCCTTTAAGTGTGACGAGTCAAATTTTTTACACAAGTGAGGGTAAGTTTTTGGTCTTCCCACTTGCTTATCTTTTAAAAGTTGCGTTTTATATCTTATGCTCCAAAATACTCTACACAAAAGATTGTGTTTAATATCAATCATGTTGAAAATGGGCATTCATCACATGTATTGATTATTTTACTTTAAATGTAAATTTTGCTTGCGTCCAATGGTAGTTGATTCAATTCTGCATATAAGTTGTTGGACTATTTATTATTTATTAAACAAGGTGGATAGTCGGGGAACAACATTTTTGCTGGGGAACGATATTTCCAGTCAAACAAGTTGGATAGTGGACTATTTATTATGGCCAAGGTTTTTAAAATTGCACTTTGTTTTGTCAGGGAACAACATTTTTGCCATTTTGCAGTTACATACTTTAGAAATTTTTGTTGTTTTGCGATTATGTACTTTAAAAACATTTCTTCGTGCCTTCAGGCACGGGTAACACGCTAATGTGTGTGTGTGTGTCTATATATTATTCAATTATTTATATATATTTTTATTTATCTTTTTTTAATTTTTTTTATAATCCCCCACCTCAATTTCCCCTTACAACATAGTCTTTCAATAAGAGACGCATGTCTAAAAAAAATCAGCAGGTCCCATAATTCAGCAGGTCTTTGCAACCAAAAGTTGGCTTAAGAAAAAAATAACAACAAATGAAGTAGGCCACAAAAGGTGGCAAGTCTTTGCTAACAAAATAAAGAGGCAGCAGGTGTTATGAAAAAACAGGTCCCCGATTAACCGACCCCTGACCACCGGTCGACCGCTGGTGGGATCCAGATCGATTGGTCCTCTTCACCATCGTGTATTGTCCCAACCCATAGGAATTTTAAGATTATGCGGTCGACCGGGCTCTTACCCGCGATTGATCGGGGTAAGCAGGTATAAGCCTATTCTCTTTTTAACTTCGATTCTCTACTCTTCAACTCCCCATCCTTTTATTCTTCTCTCACCAATCGAATTCTTCCAAAACTAACCCTAGGTTCCTTTAAATCCTTTTCCACCACAACCAACTCCTCTAAAACACTCATTCAACTTTAAAGGTATGATTCCTCACTATAATTTTTGGGTTTGTGGATGTTTTTTGTGGAAATTCATGATTCCATGGTTGATGTATTTGTGGATTTATTGGACAAAATTGACATTGTCTTTGCATATGTTTTCCTCACATCTTCTCTTACACATACACACCACTTACATTATTGATTACTTGTTTGTCGTGTATATAAGATGGATGAACATTGTTGTTGGTAGGCTTTGTCGTGACTTTAGATTGTGTGCATATATGTTGAAATTGGGCAAAAAATTTGCACATTCTTAAATATATGTTGTGCACACTTGATTATTGGATGGTGATTGATGAGGGCAATAGATTTTTGACAAAATTAATAGAATTTTTATTGCGATTGGGAGTTGTTGAGTTATTAAATTTTACGCAAAATGTGCCTTTGATTAGAACTCATTATAACTATGATTATTCATGTGCACATAATGTTTGTATTCGTGAGATTTCCATGAATGGGGCGGCTCATTGTTGATTCAAAATGTGCCCTGCACCACCATTTTTCACTTTTCACGCCAAGTGTATGTCCAAATGCCTAATTTTATTCTATTTCTAACTTTGGACATATACTTGCATGAGTCAGTGGTAGGAGGTATACTGTGACAATCCAAAGTACCCTCTTCCCCACAACCTGATGTGGAGAGTGAAGATATGTGTCGGGATCCTCTGGTGGTCCCTATTTTTTTTTATTAATTTTGTAATGGAAGTTTTTCTTTTTATTTTTTTTCTTCCCTTCTTTCTTTCTAAATTTAGTATATTAACTTTTTAGTATTGTATTGTATTAAGTTGTTTTGTGAAATTATGAAATGGGAAATGATAACGTAGTTGTCGGTTATTTATTGGATTTTAATGCGTGTGACCATCCATTTTTGTAAAAATAAATGTTCACCATTAATTTATCTAGTATTTTCACTTCAGTCCCTCCATATTGTTGCGACTTATGACATGATTTATTTTAACTTAATATTTTTGTAAATATTTTTGTTTTTCTTCTATTTGTATAGGGCTCACTTTGACTAGCTTGGGGATCCCTCCAAATCGAGGTGATTTATTTCTATCCCTCTCCATTTCATAGTGTCTTTAATTATATTAGGGACAATGTGTGTGTAAGGACATGCTTTTATAAATGTCTGTTCACAATTGCATATGTCATATGTCGTTACAAATGTCGAAGAATGTTCATGATCACATATGCAACAAGTCGGATCCGAATATCAAGTTCTTCAACAAGAAAAGCCTTTGAGAGACAGATTTTGGCAAGGATGTGTTTTAGTCCCTTATCGGTTCACTTAAGGTGTTGGGATATTTTTTCTAAAAAATTTCTAAGTGTTGGAGTAGAGTTTTTCGTCAAAATATTTTTTCTAAGTGTTGAGGCAGACTGGAATAAAAAATAATTTACGCTCCAGTCATTCGAGCGATGGAGGCATCTCGCATGAAGTCGTTCGAGCGACGCGCCGCCTTAAATTTTTTATAAATAAAGTTTTCTAACTTCGCTTTTTACCAGAAAACCTGCGAAATTTTCCATACACGAAACAACTTTGGCAGAATATTTTGTCTTCTCACTTTTAGGGTTTTAATCCTTTGTTTTCACTCACAAATTATCCCAATAGTTTGTGTGAATTATTTTGGAACCCAGGAACACATCTTGTGTCAAGTTTCTCTTATAGAGAAGATCTCTACTACTGATCTAGGTACTCTTGAGGGTGGGATGAAGAAGACTGCGTGTCAATAGGGAGTGCTCGTGGGCATTCCTGGGATGAATTATAACTACGGTTCTGACTGACTCTAGGTTGCGGTCTATGTGGTTTTTCTGCAATTAACTTATTACGGATTTCATTCTAATTGTAAGTATTATAGTGAAGTAAAGGTTTTACCCGAAAGGGTTTTTTTCCCTAAAATCTACAAGTTGGTTATTTGTGCTTATTAGTTTACACACACACACGTAGATGCATATTTAGGGGCTGATTTAATTCGATTTAAAATTTGACTCTAATTAAATAAGTTTGTGGTTGGAATTTACGAGTTTATTCAAATCAATATCGCACACGGCACAAGGCACTCTACAAATTAGTATCAGAGCGGGTTACGCTAAGTTATTGCGTTAGATCTTGTTTACCGCTCTTTGGATGATTTTTATCACTTCTGCCCGTGTTTTTTTTCTCTCGATGGATTCTCCTTGTTTTGACGATATAAATAGTCTAAATTTTTCGTTTGCGACAAGAATTAAATTTTTGGAAAAAGAAAATTCTCCTTTTAAATTTGTGATGGATATTTTGCAAACGGTTCAAAATAAAAGATTTATATTGTGAGAAATTTGTTGCTTTGGACCATAACTTTGTTACTTTAAAATTGTCCAAAAAGGAGAGTGATAATAGATTCCTATTTTTAGAAAAAGAATTGAAGGACTTTAAAAATTCTAGGATTTGTGTTTGTGCCAAAGTGGATAAAAATATTTTACTCGATGAGTTTGTGGCACATGAGGAGACTCTTAGGGATAAGTGTACGTATTATAAGAACGAACGTGATAACCTTCTTGGTGTAACTGAAAATTTAGAGAAGGAATCCCTAATTTTGGAAGAGTCAAATTCTTTGTTGGAGTCTAAAATTTTGATGTTAAAAAATGGTTCGTCAGACATGAGTAGTGTTAGTAGTAATGGTAATGGCTCACATGTTCCAATACTTCAGTTGCTAAAGCTAAGACCATTATTTGTTTTAAAGGGTCAACTGTAATACCCCGTACTTTTATGGCTTTCAAATTTAGGGATTTATTAAATTTAATTGAGATAAATTAATTTAATATTAATTCGAAAATTTATATTAAATATTTACTAGCGTGACGAGAGTTAGTAATTATTGGAAATGTGTTGAATATTACTAGATGAGTAAAGTAATATATAATATTTATTTTATTAAAATTGTCATGAGTGAATAAAATGGAAACTAAGTCAAGATGCGCCTTGATCGTGTCAGGACTAAATTATTATTATATAAAGTGAATGAATTATATGTCTCCCGTATGGTCATTTTGAGTACACCAATGTGTCCATAAGGGCCGAGATAGTCTGAAAAGTGTACTCGGGGGTTTAGTTTGGGTCTCGGGGCATTTTTAGGCCTAATTGACATCCCGGGAGGGTATTATAGACATTTTGTATTTTTGGGTAATTAAACCCACGAATTAGTTAGGTTATATCATCCATTTGGAGTTGTCTCTTAGGGTTAGAAAGCACAAAACCTAAGAACGGCCATTAGAGAAGAAGGTGGAGAGATTTCCAAGCAATCCAAGGCCAAGAACTCATCCGTTTGTAACGCCACCACCACCAAAACGTGATCGCACGACGAGGAACGCAACCATACCTTTTTCATCCACAAATCATAACCTTGAATTACAGGCAAGTATCTATCTTGCTTTGTTTTTAGTTAATGTCTCACCCATGTTAGCTTAGTATTGTTAAGAACATGTTTTATGGAAGAAATTGATAATTTAGAGACTTAAAATCGCATGTTTTAGAGAAACTAAATATATTCTGGACATACACATCATATGTAGAGGATTATCCACGAATTGGTATGGATTTAGAGGCAAGAAATCTGGAAAAGAATTAGAAGAATGAATGTTTCATAAAAAAATAGGGTTCTTGAAGTTTATGTTAATTTTACCTTATTATTTCGATACCGTTGATGAATTTGAACATGTTACACGTAGGAAATCATGTAGTTAGGTCTATAGTACCTGTAGTAATGTTGTTTGGAAGTTTGGGGGTCGTTAATGGATATTTGGTAGAGGTTGGAGAGGGAAACCCATAACTAGTCAATGGCAGAATTCGTCATAACTGCTAGATCGATTGATCGATCGACGATATCGATCGATCAACCCCATTCCTCGATCGATCGATCCCTCCTGAAAACTGTGTATTTTTCTTCTTAAAGTTTAATCCGGTTAAAATGCGTAGGAACCTTTGATCATTATTGATAGAGCATAATGAATTATAAAGAGAACCAGTAGGGTCTAGGTAGCCCCCGTTGACTGAAACTTAATGTAGGATGAAATTATGGGTTAACGGGGAGTTATTCACACATAAGAAATCATGTGCACGTTTAATAAAAGACTGAGACTCCTGAGGGAGTTAGACCCGAAGGTAAGTGAGAGCATACCTACTGAAATTATACTTAGTGAGATAGAATACTTTGAGAGATGAGAAGTAAGCATTAAATAAATTATATATGAGAATAAAAGAGATAAATCCGTTATACGAGATAATTGAGTAATATGTGCTAAGAACGGATAATTATAATTATGGGTCACAGGAGCACCTAATTTAGAAAATGTGAATATATATATATACGACTGTGTGATTGTACATATATTAAGTATCTGTAAAAATCATACCCGCGCTACTTGCTATCACGGAGGTTGCCACGTCGGGACAGTCTTATCTCGATTGGACCTTTATGGGGGATATTAACTTGTACCCTAGAACATAGGATTCCTTGATACATGCTATCTGAGTGATAGTCAGATGGCCTTAAGAGACGTGAGGGTATGTGCCAACCTCTTAGTGACTTAGAACTATGATTCGCCTCCATTTGTATATGTTTTGTGTTAATACAGTTCGAGAGTGATTCCTAACTTGTATTTCCCTTAGTACGAGTGATACAGGGACTTGATAGTAGAGTATACCAGCACCATAGGTTTTATGTGGGGTGCTATTAGTATATATATTTTATATGTGACTAATATATATACGTATATTTATATGGAAACTTTCTATTGTTCGTATAAGTAGTCAAGAAATGAATAAATGCTTCAACTTCATTATAAGTATTCAGGAACTTTATAATGGTATTGAGTTGTTCTAAATAACATAAGAAATCTTGAAGAGGTTGATTTTCAAAAGTAAATATCATAACCTTACTTCTCACGTGATAAAACCTTACGAAGAATAAGTTAGAGAGGCATATAATATTTATTAGTGCGGTAGGCGTGCACACTAGATTAGGGGTGAGAATTATCAAGAGAGTGGCGCATACTAACATGGTTGTTGCATTAGCTGGTAAGCATTTTAAATACTTGTTAAACTATTTTTAAAATTGTTTTACACTCGGGTTCTGACCCATTTCCTATCTTTTTCTCTGTCTTGTATATATATGTATATGTATTACAGGTGCACAGCCACAGGGCATCATGCTTAGGTTCTTTGGATTGGACGTGCTCTAGCTTATGTGGGAATTGCAGGCCTTTGTGCTAGACGACCTCTTCAGTGATTAAGTTCTTGTCTTAATTATTCATAGTTAGGGAATATGTCACCCGATTTCTTATTCCGTTTGGATTTATCAGAGATTTATGCTTATTTATATTTTCCACTATTTTGTACTCCTTGGGAGTTAACTCTTGTCAGGATGATTTCATGTATAGTTATTTGACCTGGTTTGGTTAATCTAGTTGAATTAAATTATTTTGTGTTGATTGTTATTCGTAGAACTTATGTGATTTTCAGATGGTTGATTATATATATAAAAAAAGGGTTTTTAAGTTGGAATTTAAAAAATGGAAATAAGACTTTAAATTGTTTTGACACCTAGCTTAATTATTTAGGGTGTTTAATTTGGAAATTTTATTTTGCGACAGTGATGATAAGAATGAACCAACCATTCACCTTGATTTTTAATTTAATAAAGGACTGATCACCCGATATTTAATTAGGTGGGGTGTTAGAGGTGGTATCAGAGCATCAGGTTCTAGTGTCGTTAGGATCTGTGCGGCTTATTATGCTTCCAGCGTTACTTTGTTTGATATAGAGCCCTATGTTTAGGATTGTCGATTTCTATGGTGAGATTCCGCTCTCCTGTTGTAACGTATGTACATTAGTGAATCTTATTTGCATTCGGGCGTGTTCAAAGAATTGAATATGGCATGAAAGGTCCGTTGGGCGGACAACAGGAGGCAAGGCTTAGTTGAGGTTGTAGAGTATATTCGAGGATGATGACCGTAGTTAAGGTCACCCCTATTGTGGCATGAGAATCTAGGGATGTAAAGATGGATAGGGCATAGCCTATGATTTCAAAGTGCTTCTATAGTCGAGAAAGGTGCAAGAGTAGACTCACCCAACATGGTACGACGGGGAAAAAGTCAGACGAAACATTGAAGAGAAATTTCAGTGGAAATTCTAGAAATGCAAAAATTGTGTGTGTTAGCCGAAGGAGGTAAAATATCCAAAGGTTTGGACATATGCATAGTGTGGCTAACTCAAAGTGAAAATTTGGAGTAAAATTTCTTTGGGCTTGTCGAAATGAAGTTATAATGGTGGGAGTCAGTCACCACTTTTAGAAGTGGAATGTTATGCCTATAGAAGAATCTTAGGTACAATTTGACTACATGTTCCTTCATCAGATGTTTAGGATAAGAAGTGAATGTTGTTCTGAACTCATCACAGGAGGACCTGACAGAGGTCCATTTGTGAATATGAATCTAATCCGTTAGTGAATCTTGTATCGGAGGAGGTAGATACAAATTGAGGAGAGGACTCCAAGTGGGACATCGACTCATAAAAATAGTTAATAACACTTAAAAGGGAATTCTGCTGGACGGTCGATTCAGAGGTTGACAATGTTGTGCTTTGACAATGGAGATGATAATGCTTCTTTGTGTGGGAAGCTAAAAGAATAGAAGAATTTAGTCAAGAATAAGACTGGATGCAACGGTGGTAGTGTAACACCACAAGGGGGTGGGGATACACATCAGGGGACCCATTTAAATTATTCAGATAGCTGAATTCTTACCAAGAGATGGTGAATTCAGTAAGGACTATAGTAAGGACTGTTTTGTCCATTATCAATTTGTTATGTCGCACGCCGTTACACCGTTGAAGAAATTCAAGATTCATACAGTCATCAACGGATCCGAATATGAAAAGAAGAAGAGGAATCAAAGTCTGACAGGTCGGACCGGTCCGCCCAGAATAAACGAACCGATCCGCCTGCGGACCGGTCCGCCTCAGACCCGGACCGTTCCGCCTGCTGAAAGCCAGTATACCCCGGACCGATTGCGAACCGAAGATGCCAAATATAAAAAGAACCGGTCCGCCTGGGATAAACACAAACAGATCGTGCAGAGATCTTTTAGGCCCAAGACTTCTTTTATAAACCCACTACGGAAAGTGGTTTTCCAAGACTTTCATACACGATTTTCAGAGTACAAAAAACTCTAAGTCTTCACCTATTGAGCCCTAGACTCTAGGTTTTTGATTCACACAAATTTCCAAACATTTGTGAATCTCTTTGCAACCGAGGAACGCACTTTTGTTGTTCATACCATTGTGGAGAAGACCGTTCTTCTTCTTCATTGCAGACCTACTAGAAAGGGATAACTCCAGCCACTAACTACAGAATCCGACACCTGAGGGTAATTCTTAGTCACTTGTATTTTCATTGTAATTCGAAATTGTACAGTTACAATATTATAATGGAAATAAATGGTTTTGCCCCTTTGGGGGATTTTTCCTCACAAGCATGTGTTTGAATGTTCTTGTTTAGTTCATTATCTTATTCAATCACATTTTGTTGCTTGTTTGGGGTTTGTTTGAGTTAAAAGGTGTTTAATATATAATTTGCCCATTTGAACGCAAGTACATACGTTCTCAAAATGGTATCAGAGCAGGTTACGCTAATCTATCGCGTATTCCTATTTTTAGCAAAATTTTTCTAAGATATCAATTTTCTGAAAAAATTAATTTTTGAATAAGTGCGTGTTCAAATGGAGAAGTTATATAATAAAATGCCAGTTTTTGACGGGACAAACTATGTCTATTGGAAAGCCCGTATGAGGTCTGCATTAAAAGCCATTGATGAGCGTGTCTGGGTTTTGGTTGAAAGAGGGTGGACACCTCCCTCCGTGACTGTTGATAATGTGATCAACTTGAAACCTGTCACTTCTTGGACTGAAGAAGAATTTAAATGGTCATCTTTTAATTCTAAGGGTCTAAGTACTATTTCTGGGTCTGTCACACCTAATGAGTTCAAACAAATAATGACGTGCACCACGTCAAAAGAGGCATGGGATGCTTTACAACTCACCCATAAAGGAACAAATGCTGTGAAAGAGTCTAAATTGCAAAATTTAACAACTCAATTTGAAACCATCACCATGCATGAATCTGAATGCTTTGATGAATTTTATGCTAGACTTTCTGACATTGTGAATACTAGCTTTAATCTTGGTGAACATATTCCTAATGCTAGAGTTGTTAAAAAGATTCTTCGTTCTTTGCCTAAGCGTTTTATCCCTAAAGTCACTGTGCTAAATTCAATGGGTAATTTAAATACGCTAAAATTGGAAGAACTTGTAGGAGATTTGCAAATATATGAAATTGATATGTTCCCTAAAATTGCTAAATCTAAAGATAAGGGAATTGCTCTTAATGCCCAAGAGAGAAGGAGTGAGGGGTCGGCTAGAAAGAGGGTAGAGTCATCTAGAAAGAGAGAGACTAACATGTCCGATTCTGAGTGTGATTTTGACTTAGATGATTTGGCTCTTTTTGCAAAAAATTTCAAGAGGATTCTCAAATTTAAGAAAAATGGCAATTTTAAAAATAAAAAGAAATTTGAGAAAAATAAGTTTGAAAAGAAAAATGAAAAAGTTTTTAAAGATCCTCCTAAGAAAGATAGTGAGAGATTCTTTGAGTGCGATGGTAGGGGTCATAGAGCCTTTGAGTGTGCCACTCGTCTTAACAGAGAAAAAGGGAAATCTGTCCTTAATGCTACCCTTAGCGACGACAGTGAGGTCGAGACGGTGGATTCAGGAGATGAGTAACCGCATGAGTGTAACTTCACCGCATTCATGGCCAGTCAAGTGAGCACTCCTAGTTCTCTTCACGATGATAAGGATGATGCTTCACAGGGACACCTCGATAGTGAGATCGATGTGAGTGAGGGGGAGGATGACTCAAGTGAGAGCGAGTGTGATATTCAACGCGCCTATGCTGAGTTATATTCTGAGTCTTTTAAAAATAAAAAACGTAACAAAGCACTAGTTCTTAAGATCATCGGCTTAGAGGAAGATTTAAGAAAGGCAAGAGAGAGAGAGTCTTCCACCTTCACCGCCCTGAGAGAGAGAGAATATGCCTGTGTCGAGAAAGAGAGTTTGTTTAGAGAGAGAGAGAGAGTGTGTTTTGAGAAAGAGAGAGGGGAATTGACTAAACAAGTGGCTAGCCTTACGAGTCAGCTCCATTCCTCCGTGGAGACTCAAAAGAAACTTGAAGACCTTGTTGCCCAGCTGACTCATGATCTTGAGAAAGCACGGGAAGTCAAGGTACAAATCGAGGACAGATCTGGGAAGATGGGAAAGATGCTCCTCGGCCCCGCTTTAGGTTTTGGTGATCGGCAAGGAATTGGTTATGATGGTGCCTCCACATCCCAAATTGCACCTGGACCAGTTCCTGAGTTTACTACGACTACTTATGGCCATCGTCAAAATCCTCGAAGGAGAGTTCGACCAAGAAAGGAAAACCAAGGTCCGCCTTTGACTGTGTTCTTTTGTACTTATTACAAAAGGAAAGGCCACCTTAGGGAGTTTTGCTATAGCATGGGTCGGACACGACGTACTACTGCTCCACCACGTCATACTGATGAGTTTTCTAGTCTGAGAGAGCGAGTTGAGTTGTTAGCTGCCACATCTCAGAGTTTGATGGAAGAATTCCGACGGATGTCTTTGTCGTTAGTGAATGCTTTTCACATTCCAGCTAAAACCAACAACAACAAAGGCAAACAAAATGTCACCTCTGCTTGGGTACCTAAGAAAGATAAAAAGGCCTTCGTTGTTCATGTTTCTCTCAAAGCACACAATACCTCACAGTGGTATTTTGATAGTGGGTGCTCCAGACATATGACATGTGATGCCTCATTCTTTACGACTCATGAGGATTATCAGGATGGTAGAGTCACCTTTGGAGATGGGAGCAAATCTAGCATTATAGGACGTGGTACTGTCGAGTTACCTGGGTTCCCTAAGCTAGAAAATGTTTTGTACGTCAAAGGTTTGAAAGCAAACCTTCTCAGTATTAGCCAGCTGTGCGACACTGACTTTGCAGTAAAGTTTGACCGGGACGCGTGTAAAGTCTACAATCAAGCCGGTAAACTTTTGATGCAAGGGGTGAGGAACGAGGATAATTCCTATGGGACTGAGCCCACATCCTCACTTGTCTGCAACAGCGCCATGATCACTCCTATGTATCTGTGGCACTAACGTCTAGGTCACATGAACGTTAGAGATCTCAACCGCTTAGCTAAAAAGGACCTAGTACGTGGCTTACCATCTCTCGAAAAGTCAACTTCGACCGTTTGTGGACCCTGTCAGATGTGAAAACAAATTCGTAGTCCCCATAGGAAGTTGCATTCCATTACCACCTCTCGTGTTCTTGAGTTTATTCACATGGATCTTATGGGTCCCACTCGCACTGAGAGTCTAGGTGGTAAGAGGTACATCCTCGTGATGGTAGATGATTTCTCCAGGTACTCCATTGTAGGTTTTCTGTGAGAGAAATCTGATGCTATAGAATTTTTAACGACCAAGTGCCGTGTCCTGCAAAATTAACACGGTGTCACTATTAATAGGATGCGTAGTGACAATGGCACTGAATTCACAGAAGCAAAGGTATATCTTTACTGTGATATCCTCGGGATCAAACATGAGTTTTCTTCTGTGAGAACTCCTCATCAAAATGGGATTGTTGAGAGAAAGAATAGAACGATCCAAGAAATGGCTAGATCTATGCTTCTAGGTCGTAAAGTTTCTAGGAGATTTTGGGCAGAGGCAGTGTCTACTGCATGCCACACGGTGAATAGGGTTTATTTGCATCCACACACACTTCAGACTCCTTATGAGTTGTGGACTGGCAAGAAGCCCAACCTGGCATATTTTCGTATTTTTGGGAGTAAATGCTACATCCTACGGGATAGAGAGAAATTAGGAAAGTTCGACTCCCGGAGCGACGAGGGAATATTTCTAGGATATTCATCGAATAGAAGAGCGTACCGGGTTTTTAACCTGAAGTGATCTAAGGTTATGGAATCAATAAACATCACCGTGCAAGATAACGAACCTCCGACGGTTATTGATCCTAACCTTCAGTGTGAGGATGAGAATTGTTCTGACAGCGATTTACCTGTTCCTCTCTCACACTCTGTGGACCGTACTCCTGCGCTAGGGGACACACTTGCTTGGGTTCATAAGAGTCATGACCCTTCTGACATTGTTAGTGATCCCACTCTAGGGTTCAAGACTCGTGCTCAGCTAGAGAACGTTGTTAGCCATCTTTGCTACACGTCCAAAGTTGAGCCCAGGAACCATAAAGAAGCACTCAAGGATGAACACTGGATATCTGCTATGCAGGATGAGTTGCTTCAGTTTAAAAAGAATAATGTCTGGGAAATAGTCCCCCGGCCTAGTGAGACTAATGTGATAGGTACCCGGTGGATTTTTAAGAATAAAATGGATGAAAATGGTACCATAATCAGAAATAAGTCTAGGTTGGTCGCTCAAGGCTACACACAGATAGAGGGTGTAGACTTTGGGGAGACATTTGTTCCTGTTGCGAGGCTTGAGTCCGTCCGTCTTCTGCTCGCCATCGTATGTCATTTGCGCTTCAAGTTATATCAGATGGATTTCAAGAGTGCCTTTCTGAATGGCATTCTACACGAGGAGGTTTATGTGGAACAACCAAAAGGGTTTGAAGACCCTCAGCACCCGGAGCACGTCTACTATCTAAGGAAAGCCTTGTATGGTTTGAAGCAAGCACCTCGTGCTTGGTACGAGAGGCTTACTTCCTATCTCTTAGCTCGTGGCTTTAAGAGAGGGGGAGTAGATATGACGTTGTTCGTCAGGAGAGATGACGGTGCTATTTTGGTTGCCCAAGTCTATGTGGACGACATAGTCTTTGGCTCCACATGCTCCCAGCATGCTCACCACTTTGAGGAGGAGATGAAAAGTGAGTTTGAAATGAGCATGGTTAGTGAGCTTACATTCTTCCTTGGTCTCCAGGTTCGTCAACTAGAGGATGGGATGTTCATCTCCCAATCCAAGTATGCTAGAGACCTAGTGAAGAAATTTGGTTTAGACTCCGCTAAGCATGCACGTACACCTATGAGTACCACTACCAAGCTTAGTAAGGACACTTCAGGCAAGGACGTAGAGCAAACCATATATCGGAGTATGATCGGTAGTCTTCTCTACTTGACTGCCAGTCGTCCCGACATCTCATTTAGTGTTGGAGTCTGTGCACGATATCAGGGGTCCCCAAAAGAGTCACACTTACTTGCTCTAAAACGTATTATTAAATACGTGAGTGGGACTCTCTCATATGGTATTTGGTATTCCTTTGATACCGATGACCGTTTGTCCGCCTATTCAGATGCCGATTGGGCCGGGGATGTAGATGGTTGTAGGAGCACTTCTGGTGGGTGTTTCTATTTTGGTTCTTCTCTTGTCTCCTGGCTGAGCAAGAAGAAAAATTCCATCTTTTTGTCCACTGCGGAGGCTGAGTACGTAGCCGTTGGGAGTTGTTGCACACAACTCTTGTGGATGAAGCAAATGCAGGAGGATTATGGGATTTCACAGGACACCATGACCATTTCCTGTGATAACACGAGCGCGATACACATATCCTGCAATCCAGTTCAACATTCGCGCACCAAGCACATCAGGATACATGAGCACTTTATTCGTCAGTTAGTTAAGGAGAACACTGTATCCCTGAGTTTTGTTCCCACCGACAGTCAGTTAGCCGACATTTTCACGAAACCTTTAGATGCCCTTAGATTTGAGAGTCTTAGGAAGTTTTTGGGGATTTGCACAGTTGACTGAGGGGTTGGTCAATGTCTAGAATAGTATGTTTCTTCATGTTCATATCATATGCTTCCTATTGATAGTCTGTGTTATATGTACCATTACTTAGTTGTACAACTATTTATTTATTCTTTTTGCTTTTTATATTTCTTTTAAAAAAAATACAAAAAGATTTTCCTTTAAGAAAATTTTTAAGAAAAGCACAAAAAGATTTTATTTTACAAAATTTTTGAAAAAAAAAATCCAAAAACATTTCTATTTTTGCTCCTTTTATGGATGAGCATTTAAGATAGCCAAGTCATAACTTCATTCCATATATCCATGTGACTGTTTGATAGAGATTTAAGAGGCTACATCATTTCATCCATGTGATTTACAATGTTTGGAGTCTTTGAGATGTAATTAGTGATATCTTCCTACATGTTTGATTCCTATATCCTTTATTGCACACATGCATGGCTATATTGGATTATTGCACTTGTCTATCTCATATTAACTTGAGTGTTTCCATCTCAATCCTGTCTATATAATGTACAATATGCGATAAAACTTGACAAGATTGGAATGCATGTAAAAACCGTTTTGGTGAGATTGTGTGTTTTTTGTATAACGGGGAGGGGCTGCGAAAGGTAATCATTTATCCATTGCGCAAAAGCCACCGTTAAAAAGGACCTAAAAATGGAGGAATTTTAATATCCGAGGTCCAAAGAGGTTAAAAGAGCCCGAAAAAATTTACAGGCAATAAAAAGCACTTCATGCCAAATATGGGCCACTTAGGTTTCACCATCAATTCTCCAAAGTTCGAGAATTTAGAATACCTCTATTCAAAATTATATCTGAGGGAGTTTGTTTGGAGAATCGTTAAACGGGTTTGCACTTCCTTGAAAGTCCTGAAAAAGCATAAAATCATTTTGGACGTTATTGGTGTGAAAATCACTTTGAGCTTTGATTGAGTCAATATCTTATATTGTCATTCTTTTACACCAAAGGATGCATTTGAGTTCATTCGCTAGGAGTATCCAATATTCATCGTGCACATATGTCATGTTTGTATGCATTGATTTTCCTATCAAATTTGATCACACCACTTCATTTACGCTATCATCATCTTGGCTGCTTTGTGTCCATTCATGGTGTGATTTTATCCTAGTGACACTCCATACTTGCTTATTTGATTTATTTCTCTCATTTGTCTATTAGGGGACATCATAAAAAGGGGGAGAATGAATTATCTTATTATGGGGGAGTTTTAAAAGTTTGAGTTTTCTCATAAATTGGTATATATGTCTATCTCATTTCAAACTCGATATGTCACTTGGTATTTTGTATTTTCTCATGTGTGTAGGTACTATATGGATTATCATTGGATTGCACAACCTGATGAGACAAGTGCTGAGATTCCTGAAGAGTTGAAGAGCAAACGTTGAAGTCTTATTCAATTGTATCTTTCCAGTTTTGGGTTCATGGAAGGGTAGATTTGTATAGGCATCTTTAGTTGTTTGATAATTCGGATGTTTGTTTTTATGTATGTACCGGCATAGACATAGGGGGAGATTTTTAAGGACATTTTTGTCCATTATCAATTTGTTATGTCGCACGCCGTTACACCGTTGAAGAAATTCAAGATTCATACAGTCATCAACGGATCCGAATATCAAAAGAAGAAGAGGAATCAAAGTCTGACAGGACGGACCGGTCCGCTCATAATAAATGAACCGATCCGCCTGCGGACCGGTCCGCCTCAGACCCGGACCGATCCACCTGCTGAAAGCCAGTATACCCCGGACCGATTGCGAACCGAAGATGCCAAATATAAAAAGAATCGGTCCGCCTGCCCGGACCGGTTCGCCTGGGATAAACACAAACAGATCGTGCATAGATCTTTTAGGCCCAAGACTTTCATACACGATTTTCAGAGTACAAAAAACTCTAAGTCTTCACCTATTGAGCCCTAGACTCTAGGTTTTTGATTCACACAAATTTCCAAACATTTGTGAATCTCTTTGCAACCCAGGAACGCACTTTTGTTGTTCATACCATTGTGTAGATGACCGTTATTCTTCTTCATTGCAGCCCTACTGGAAAGGGATAACTCCAGCCGCCGACTACAGAATTCGACACCTGAGGGTAATTCTTAGTCACTTGTATTTTCATTGTAATTCGAAATTGTACAGTTATAATATTATAATGGAAATAAATGGTTTTGCCCCTTTGGGGGATTTTTCCTCACAAGCATGTGTTTGAATGTTCTTGTTTAGTTAATTATCTTATTCAATCACATTTTGTTGTTTGTTTGGGGTTTTTTTGAGTTAAAAGGTGTTTAATATATAATTTTCCCATTTGAATGCAAGCACATACGTTCTCAACTATTGTATCCAGTAGCATGTCTTTAGGGCCAATAAGGCTAAGGGAATAACGGGAGTAGCCATCATGAATCGAGCCTACCAAAGTCAGAGAGAAGGACAATCCTAATGTGGTTAGTATGTCAGGTGATAAGTGGATTATGTGTAGAGGTATTTTTTGGAGAGTGAAATCACATGCGTTAATGTTTTCCCGAAGTGAGTAAATGGACAAGAGTAGGATGCCTAGTAAAGGACAACGATTAAAGTAGTTTTTATTTTGGTTTGGATAGGCGTGTTACGTCCGGGGACTATTTGTGCAGTCAAGACGATTGGCAAGGTAGAAGTATGAGTTTTATCCTCGGAGGATGAGGTGTATTTTATGTGACACGAGCGAGTCACTATATTTTTTTCATTGCTAGATTAGCATGTGAGACGAGTTAGTGCGTATAACTATAAACATTATTATTATGTTAATATTTTCCCTAGTATAGAGGGATTATCCTTAGTGCTATCTGGTGAGGATAAATGGGTGTATTAATAGTGTTATATACTTTATTGAGAGTACTCGTTTTTTGTGATGTGATATACGAGTAGGATATTGTGTTGATTACAACTTTATAGTAATGGTTAGTACGATAGTAGGCAGTTATTGCAAGGCTATCAGAGTGGTTGCATTAGTGAATCATGTTTTGTTCTGGCGAGGCCTCACCTGCGAGAGGGTCGGACTCGCACTTATATTATCTATTCTAGAGACTTCGGAGGGAAGAGTGGGATCGAGATGTTCGATCCCGGTGTGTGTAGGGGCTTTGTTGTTATGATTTAGTATGTATTGGGTTTACTGTTGAGAGAAAAGATTTAACTCATTATTATGTTTAGCGCTCAGGACTTGGTGTTAGGAAGAGTGCATTGATATATCTGTCCTTTAGAGACGTGGGAGTTAAGAGTTGTACCCATATGTTTGGGGACAGGATTTTGAGAACCCTGATTGTATGTATTCGAGGTTTATGGAATGTGATTACCACCAATACAGAACGATTGTACAATTGGCAAAATGTTCTTTGTTAAATGTAATTACGGCAGGAGATGTAACTTTTCTGTCAAGAGACGGAATAAAGGGGTACATGCTATGGACGGAGGGCCTAACGGATTTTGATAACTGCCAATGCTAGGTAGTAGTGTATCGGGGGGGGTTCCTTATTTGGATTTCACTTTGCGAGACATTCCACGCTTGGAACTTAGTGTAAGCTTGGACATAGGGAGATGTTTGGTCATTAGTCCATGAGTTTGGTACCTCGATCGTAATAGGAGCAGGTAATTATATCTGTAAGTTGGAAGTTGAATTATGATTAAAGGCCAGTGGAGCCAATTGTGCGGTAATAAAGCACTGAAAGTTTTATTTTATCACCACGAGTTGAGGGGTGGAACGATGATAAGGATGGCTTAAAATCTATATTTTTAGGGTGATTGAGAGTACCCAAGTGTTGTAATCATGTTGTGAGCACAAGGAAAATAAAGAATTGGGTGTTATGTGTGAAGCGTATGTGATGCTTACACTAGTATGCACGGTTATAGGGTGTGTGGGACTCCTGGTTAGCTGATGTTAAAATCGTTCGAGTTGAAGGGACGTGTGGAATAAATATTTGTGGGACTAACATAACAAAGTGGAAGTGGTAGAGTGGATTGAGTGTCATGTGAAAGACGGTAAATCCATATATATGTGTGCGATCAGATTAGCACACCGAATCTGGTTGGAAGGCTGTGGGAAGCCATTTACAAAGGGGTATTCCTTAAGAAGGGTAGAATTTAACTATATAGAGAACACTCAGAGCGGAGTTGTAATTAGTCAAATGTTGAGAGCGAGTTGCGCGTATAAGGAACGATGATTCTAGTAAGGTATAAAAGGCCTAGAAGTGCACATCGTGGAGAAAAGTTTACGGGTCGGAACTTTCAGAATACGCAAAGGAAATAAGGGGAGTATTAAGTGTCACTTAATGTGATACATTTCAAGTAGAAGTCGACGTTGGGCGGTACATAGTGAGTAGTCTCCGCGTGCACCGCTCATAGATAGAATTCGGTTAGAGCAAGAGGTTTAACTAGAAAACTTTGTATCAAGCCGACGATTCCAATAATGGAAGAGGGCAGTCAAGTCGGTAAAAAAAATCTTGATGGGTTACTAACCTCAAGGTAAGATCTAGGGTGCCTTCGAACATGTGGAACAGGTTACCTAAGAAGGAAGTAATTGATATTCCTTTGGGGTAATTTACAATATTAGCTAGCGTACCCCGGTCTTCTTTTGAAATGAAGAATTGAGACGGTATGTGATCTCTCTCCTTGGGATGAGACTTTCGAATCCCACGTTCAATATGGAATTTCAGGAAGCAGTAAAGATAACACTTCGAGTTGAGCAGGTTGTATCACCCATAATCTGGGGAGTAGGCAAGCGGTGATTAACCATTAGTGGGGCAGTGTGAAAATAATTTCGGATTCATTGTGATCGTGTCTTTTCCACAACGGTTATAGCTAGCAAGTGGAGTATAGTACGGTAATTGGGGGAGGATATTACCTAATGTTAGGGTTTCGTGGGAGAACTCATACCTGTTTATTGTGAACAACATGCTTATTGAGGTTTTGGAGTGGAAAAACCTTACCTTTTTCTCACTCTGAATGTTAAGAGATGGGTGGATAATCAGAATTTTGGATTGGTTGAGTTAGAGTCTGATGAATATGGTGGAATTCTAATACTGTTTTAGGCGAACAAGAGTGGTTAGATGTTTGTATGGTTTCTCTCAGAATGGGAGTTTTGTGTTTAGATAAATCCTAGTAGTTGTCATGTAGTGAGGTGTGGCCTCCCAATGATATTGAAATAATGGGAATTAATAATGTATAGGCATGTCTTATGCGAATGTTGTCTAATAGGAGCATAATGTGAAGTGTCTTTAATGAGAGTGTTAAACAAGCTTGCAGTGAGGCAGGGGCTATAGTGATTGAGCAATTTACTATATAAATAGTTTGCGTACTGATAAGGTATCCAGAATTGTTTTACCAGGTAGGCCTTATTTTTTTGAATTTCAGGATGAAATTCCGTTATTAGAGGGGCAGTATGTAATACCCTGTATTTTTATGGCTTTTAAATTTAGGGATTTATTAAATTTAATTGAGATAAATTAATTTAATATTAATCTGGAAATTTGTTTTAAATATTTACTAGCGTGATGAGAGTTAGTAATTATTGGAAATTTGTTAAATATTACAAGATGAGTAAAGTAATATATAAGATTGATTTTAATAAAATTGTCACGAGTGAATAAAATAAAAATTATGAAAATTAAGTCGGGACGCGTATGTGTCGTGTCAGGACTAAATTATTATTATATAAAGTGAATAAATGATAAGTCTCTCGTATGATCATTTTGAGTGCACCAATGTGTCCGAAAGGTTTGAGATAGTCAGAAAAGTGTACCCTGGGGTTTAGTTTGGGTCTCAAGGCGTTTTTAGGCCTAATTGACATCCCGTGAGGATATTATAGACATTTTGTATTATTGGGTAATTAAACCCACGAATTTAATTATGTTATATCATCCATTTGGAGTTGTCTCTTAGGGTTAGCAAGCACAAAACCTAAGAACGAGCATTGGAGAAGAAGGTGGAGAGCTTTCCAAGAAATCCAAGGCCAAGAACTCATACGTTTGCACCGCCACCACCACCAAAATGTAGATCGCACGATGAGGAATGCATCCATACCTTTTTCATCCACAAATCAGAACCCTGCATTCCAGGAAAGTATCTATCTTGCTTTTTTTTTAGTTAATGTCTCACCCATGTTAGTTTAGGATTGTTAAGAACATGTTTTATGGAAGAAATTGATAATTTAGAGACTTAAAATTGCATGTTTTTATAGAAACTAAAAATATTCTGGACATACCCATCATATGTTGAGGATTATCCACGAATTGGTATGGGTTTAGAGGCAAGAAATCAAGAAAAGAATTAGAAGAATGAATGTTTCATGAAAAAATAGGGTTCTTGAAGTTTATGTTAATTTTACCCCATTATTTCGACAGCGTTGATGATTTTAACATGTTTCACGTAGGAAATCATGTAGTTAGGTATATAGTACCTTTAGTAATGTTGTTTGGGAGTTTGGGGATCGTTAATGGAGATTTGGTAGAGGTTGGAGAGGCAAACACGTAACTTGTTAATGGCAGAATTCGTCATAACTGCTTGATCGATTGATCGATCAAGAACATTGATCGATCGACGATATCGATCGATCAACCCTTTACCTCGATCGATCGATCCCACTTGAAAAACTGCGTATTTTTCTTCTTTAAGTTTATTACGATTAAAATGCGTAGGAACCTTTGATCATTATTGATAGAGCATAATGAATTATAAAGAGGACCAGTAGGGTCTAGGTATACCCCGTTGAGTGAAATTTAATGTACGATGAAATTATGGGTTAACGGGGAGTTATTCACACATAAGAAATCATGCGTACGTTTAATAAAAGATCGAGACTCGTAAGGGAGTTAGACCCGAAGGTAAGTGATAGCATACCTACTGAAATTATACTTAGTGAGATAGAACACTTTGAGAGATGAGAAGTAAGTATGAAATAAATTATATATGAGAATAAAAGAGACGAATCCGTTATGCGAGATAATTGAGTAATATGTGCTAAGAACGGATAATTATAATTATGGGTCGTGGGCGCACCTAATTTCGAAAATGTGAATATATATATATATATATATATATATATATATATATATATATATATATATATATATATGGCTGTGTGCTTATACATATATTATGCATCTGTAAAAATCATATACGCACTACTTGCTATCATGGAGGTTATCGCACCGGGACAGTCTTATCTCGATTGGACCTTTATGGGGGATATTGAGTTGTACCCTAGAACATAGGATTCCTTGATACAGGTTATCTGAGTGATAGTCAGATGGTCCTAAGAGACGTGAGGGTATGTGCTAACCTCTTAGTGACTTGGAACTATGCTTCGCCTCCATTTGTATGTTTTTTGTGTTAATACAGTTCGAGAGTGATTCCGAACTAGTATTTCCCTTAGTACGAGTGATACGGGGACTTGATAGCAGAGTATGCCAGCACCATAGGTTTCATGTGGGGTGCCGTTAGTATATATATTATATGTGTGACTAATATATATATATATATATATGGGAACTTTCTACTGTGCGTATAAGTAGTTAAGAAATGAATAAATTCTTCAAATTCATTATAAGTATTCGGGAACTTTATAACGGTACTGAGTTGTTCTAATTAACGTAAAAAATCTTGAAGGGATTGATTTTCAAAAGTGAATATCATAACCTTACTTTTCACATGATAAAACCTTACGAAGAATAAGTTAGAGAGGCATATGAGATTTATTAGTGCGGTAGTCGTGAACACTAGATGAGAGGTGAGAATTATCAAGAGAGTATTACATAGTAACATGGTTGTTTCATTAGCTGGTAAGCATTTTAAATACTTGCTAAATTATTTTTAAAAATGTTTTACACTCGGGCTCTGACCCATTTCCTGTCTTTTTCTCTCTCTTGTATATATATGTATATGTATTACAGGTGCCTAGCCACAGGGGCGTTGTGTTTAGGTTCTTTGGATTGGAGGTGTTGCAGCTTATGTGGGAATTGTAGGCCTTTGTTCTAGACACCTCTTGATTGATTCAGTTCTTATCTTAGTGCTTCATAGTTAGGGCATGTGTCGCCTAATTTCTTATTCTGTTTGGATTTGTCAGAGATTTATGCTTATTTATATATTCCACTATTTAGTACTCCTTGGGAGTTAACTCTTGTCGGGATGATTTCATGTATGGTTATTTGACTTGGTTCGGTAAATCGAGTTGGATTAAATTATTTTGTGTTGATTGTTATTCGTAGCACTTATGTGATTCTTAAACGGTTGATTATATATATAAAAAAAGGTTTTCAATTTGGAATTTAAAAAATGGAAATAAGACTTTAAATTTTTTTGACACTTAGCTTCATTATTTAGGGTGTTTAATTTGGAAATTTTATTTTACGACAGTGATGCTAAGAATGAACCTACCGTTCACCTTGATTTTTAATTTAATAAAGGACTGATCACCCAATATTTAATTATGAGGGTCCTATCCCAAGGATATTAAAAAAAGGTCATACCATAGGTGTCGTTCCACCCATTGTCACATGTTCACATTGTGGTAGGAAATGTCACCTTCGGCGATTTTGTTTCGATCTTCGAAAAGGTCCTCGAAAGTTGAAATCTAGTGTTCCCTTGGTTCCCCAAACCCCTATTCATTATTTCACACCTATTTGGGTTAGGAAATCACTTCTATAGGCAACAAATGTTAGACTAGTTGACTCTTCGTTGCTTGCATATGATTCTTATCTTTCTATATCATATAGGTGATTGTGTTCACATGTTTGTCATACGCTAGTTGTAAGTGTTATGACTTGTATATTTTTTTGTATTAGTTTTTTTTGTTTTTGAAAAATACAAAAAGATTTTATTTTGATAAATTTTATGAAAAAGATAAAAAGTGTTTTATATTTTGTTTTACACCGTATATGAATGGACATTTAGGATGACCGAGTCACAATTTCATTCCATGTCCACGTGATAATTTGATAGTGTTTTGATATGCGTCATCATTTCATTTTGTGCTTTACAATGTTTGGAGTCATTGAGATATCATTAGTTATTACTACCTACATGTTTGACTCATAAGTTTCTTTAATGCACACTTGCACGGATTTGTTTGATTATTGTACTTTTTTTTTATCTCATATTGGTCGGAGTGTTGTCATCTCAATTCTGTCTTTAAAACGATCCATATGCGATAAAACTTGTCAATATAAGTAGTGCATGTAAAAACCGTTTACCATGAGGAATTTTAATGCAACAAAATATGATGAGTGAATCACGAGAAAGGGCTACAATAATTCAAAATTAACTCATCATGAAAGGCACTGTTTAAAGTCCAAAAAATTTGAAAACTAATAAAAAGATAAATATGCCAAAAAGGGGCCACCTCAAAAGAAAAATATAATAATTATTATTTATGAGGGAGTGTGGATGGAAATAAATGAAAAACGAGTTTGCACGTCCTGACAGCGTCATGAAAAAGAATTCATAATTTTTGACGTTATTGGTGAGAGAATCATTCTTGGTTTTGATGTGTTGATGGATTGAGTCGATGTCATTACAATTCAACACTTGAAACACTGAAGGACGTTTTTTAGATTCATTCGATAGGAGTACACGTATGCATCGTGCACATATGTTATGTTTGATTGCTTCGATATTCCTATCGAATATGTTCACACCCATTCATTCTGTTTTAATGATTTGGTTGTCTTAGTGTAAATTCATGGTGTATGAGTTTTGTAAAATTATTTTGTATTTTTGTTTGAAAAATTAAAAATAGTTTGTGAAAGCTTTTGAGTTACTCTTTGCTAAGCGAAGTTTGATTCATATTTTCTATGCATTTTTTGTCGTAACAACTCCATGTTTATTTTGATTATTCGTTTCCTTGTGTATTTCAGTCCAATAAAAAAGGGGAGAATGAATTATGGAGGAGTTTTTGCATTATGGGTAGATTTGATTATATTGATTGATTTATTCTTATATCATTTCAAACTCGATGTGTCACGAAGGTATTTGCTTTGTCTCATGTGTGTAGGTACAAAATTGAAGATCGTTATTTTGCACACCCTGATGAGAAAAGCATAAAGTTTTGAAGTTGAAGATATTGAAGAAAAGTTTTAGTCTTGCATCTTTAGTACCTTTGATTTTTTGGTTCATGGGAGGGTATTAAATTTGCATAGGCATTTTGCTTTGATAATTCGGATGGTTTTATTTTGTGGCGGCATAGACATAGGGGGAGATTTCTAAGGACATGATTTTATAAATGTCCATTCATAATTGAGTATGTCGTATATCGTTACAAACGTTGAAGAATGGTCATGATCACATATGCAACAAGTAGGATCCTAATATCAAGTTCTTCAATAAGAAAAGCCTCCGCGAGACAGATTTTGGTAAGGTTGTGTTTTATTCCCTTAACGGTTCACTTAAGGTGTTGGGATATTTTTTCTTAAAAAAATTCTAAGTGTTGGAGCGAAGTTTTTCGTAAAAATATTTTTTCTAAGTGTTGAGGCAGACTGGAAAAAAATAATTTATGCTCCAGTCGCTCAAGCGACATTGCCATGTCGTTCGATCGACAAGGGCATCTCGCACGAAGTCGTTCCAGCGACAACTTGCATCATTAAAATGAAAACCCTATTTCATTCGAGCGACGCGCAGCCTTATATTTTTTATAAATAGAGTTTTCCAACTTCGTTTTTTATCGGAAGACCTGCGAAAATTTTCATACACGAAACTGCTTTGGCAGAATACTTTGTCTTCTCACTTTTAAGGTTTTAATCCTTTTTTTTCAGTTCACAAATCATCACAATAGTTTGTGTGAATTATTTTGATACCCAAGAACACTTCTTGTGTCAAGTATCTCTTGTAGAGAGGATCTCTACTGGTGATCGAGGTGCTCTTGAGGGGAGTACTGGGCTAAAGACGAGTGTGTGTTAATAGGGAGTGATCGTGGGCGTTCCTGGGTTGAATTGGAGCTGCGGTTCTGGTTGACTCTAGGTTGCGGTCTATGTGGGTGTTCTGCGGTTAACTCCGTACATATTTCATTAAAATTGTAAGTATTATAGTGAAATAAAGGTTTTACCTGAAAGGTTTTTTTTTCTGAAATATATGAGTTGGTTATTTGTGTTTATTGGTGTTGATGTAAAAAATTAGATTATATCTAATTATTTAATCACAGATAAATAAAATGAGACAGAGAACTTTTAAAGTGGTTCAGCCTTATAAGAATGGCCTACGTCCACTGTTTCTATTATTGCTGACTATTTGGGAATTCTCGATTACAAGTTTTCTCAAGAAATTCTGGTCCCCTTACAATGAGGATAATACAATGTATTTATAGCCCTAAGGCTGTAATGTGAAAGGGTAATACATTTAATGCTCCTCAAGCGTATACATCTGTATGATAATAATAATAATAAGCATTTAATGCGCAGTCAAACTGTTGGTTATCCGGATATTAATGTTTTGTCCGAGGTGCAGCTCGGACCGCCTAAGTTCCTCGGTGCTCAAAAGTTCCTCGGTACTCAAAAGTTCCTCGAAACTCAAAAGTTCCTCAAAGAGTTCTTGTAGGTCGGAGCGTCTGAGTTGATCGGGGAAACAGAGTTCCTCGTTGCAGTATGGTTCCTCGGAGTTGAGGTGTTATTCGTAAGTGTTTGTCGTTGCCATGTAGATTGCCATGTGTCTTCACCCAATTGATCCATGTCAGCAGACTAAATTTGGTATCAACAGAAGCCCCTAATGTTTCATAGTTCAAAATGTGAGGAGTGTGGAACATTCTTTCTCGATATATGGCGGTTTTAAATGTTTATCCTGAAATTTAGGAGTATTTTCTCTTGTATTTACTTCTTCTTCCAAATTCGTAGAATCGCTCTTTTTCGAATTTTTCTAACTTCTTCGATTCCCGCGCCCCTTTTGTCTTTTTAGCCGCTGGTAACGTAACCGTCTCTTTTTGTAATCATTACTTTTACCCTTTACCAAGGCAAAGTATTTAAACGTTGCAGAAAATCCCATCGTCTTCTACTTTTTCAAATTTGTCTCTTTGAGTTTTCCATCGTCTCTCTCTCTCTCTCCTATGCGTTCATCTCTTCCATAGTTTGTTGTCAACAGACTCATCCCTTTCCTGTAATATTTTCTTCTTTCTCTTTGATTTCCTTCTTTCATAATGGTTTATCCTGTAGAATCGATTGATAAGTTTCGCTCTGATTTCTCCACTCCCTCATGGGTTATTTTGGAAGAGATTTCTGAGCCTCCAGACTATTTTCGTTTGGCTGAGGGACATTGGTTCCCCAGTCTCTTTGTTGCTGAGTGTGGCTTTTCTTTTCCCCCAAACCCTCTATGTCTGGAATTCTGTCAATACTTTGACGTGGTTCCTGCAAGAATTGCCCCCAATACATGGAGAATAGTTAACGGTGTTTATAGATTAAATCAAATTCATGGAACCCGTATAGGAATTCCTGAAATCATGTTTTGTTATAGATGGGCTGTGGGTGATAATACTTTTTATTTAAAAATTAGGTTTTTAAATAGAGCTTTAGTAGTCAATCTCCCAGATGCCAATAGGGACTACTTTGAGCATGGGGTTGTTATGAAAAATTGGCAACACCCTCTATTAACTGGAGATGATGTTTACCAGGGTCTCAGATGTCCTCCCTATTGCAATGGGATAGGTTGTTTTTATTTTATTTTCAAAATTATGCTTCCTTTGTGTCTGATAAAATGTGCCACTGATATTTTAATTTTGATTTATTTGCAGTTGACAGCAAAAGAAAATCTCCAAAAGAGGCAGACGTTAATATAAGGCATTTAAAACTTATCTGGAGTTTGCATCAGACTGTTGCCGACGAGCATATTAGGTCAGCTTCATATTTTCTTTAGTACAAGAGCTACACCTCCTCTTTTACTGCTCGTCCGGTGATAAGCGACGCATAACCAATACCAGCCTCTACAAGTTCTTCACCTGAGTCACATATTCCTTTGAGTGAAAGGATGAAGAAAAGAAGACCTCCTACCCTTTTTCAGAAACCTGCCTCTGGTGCTGGAGAGGCAAAAAGAAGTAAGCTTGATGTACCAGGAGAAGGGACAAAGAAAATTAATGCACCTCCCTCAGCTTCTCCTGTGAAGGTGGTCGAGAAGCCCCCAGTGTCCCCGAGCAAGGCTACTGCTCCAGGCGAGGTGATTGTCATTTCTCCGACTAAGACTACAACGTTAGTCGAGAAAGTTGATGCTCCTCTGAGGAGGTCGAAGAAAAGCTCCTCTGCTAATTTGGCTGAACCCATCTCTCAGCCCCCGACTAGTGGTGTTCCCACTTTTGTTCCCCCGAGCTCTGCTATGATCTCGGTGAAGACTTGGATCATTCCCGAGATCCAAGGTATTGAAGAAAACCTTTCTTGGGACACGGTTACCACATTAGCAGCTCGTCACATTGCTTCTGTAAGTCTTATAGTCTTAAATTTTCATTATTTCCTTTTTGTATCTGTGCACTAACTTGCTTTTGTTTTCTTTTCACAGTTGGTGAGCTGTTTTAATACAATTTTGAAGAAAGATGAATCTATTAAAGCTTCAAGCTCCTCGTCTGGTGTAGAGGAAGCTTTGGTAGGCCTGGCAAAGTCTCTGAAAGATTCTCGTCAGAAATATAATGATGATAAGGCAATTTGGGAGAAAAAGCTTACTTCGACTGAGCAGGTGAAGGCTCAGGTTATTGAGGTCTCCAAGGGGTTGGAGAAAAAAATGAATGACTTGGAGAAGAAGAATAAAGAGCTCGAAGGGAAGATCAAAAATGCTGGGGAGCTTAAAAATAAGTTCAAGGCTGCTGAGGAGGAGTTGGGTCAACTTCGGGAAGTAAGCCGTCAGAAGGAGGAAGTTGAAAATAAACTGAAGGCTGCTGACAATCTTCTTTCCGAGAATCTTTCCTCGGAGAAGACAAAGAGGAAATTGGCTGCGAAGAAATCTTTCAACGCTGGATGGGATAAAGGGTGGAACAAAGGTTTGGCTGCCATGATGTCGCAAGTGGAATATGGCAGCCTCAAATACTTTAGAGATGGGTGGGTCGCTGCTTTGCTGGAGATAAAGGTTGATAAAACTTCTGAATTATTTCAGCGACACATTCCTAGCCCCCCTCCAACTCCTGAAGACGAAGAAGAGGACGAAGCTGCCTCTGAGGAGTCTTCCATGGTGGTGGGAGATCAAGTTTCTCATCCCCCAGCCATCCAGCCCCCTAACGAGGAACTTCAACTACCTGCTACTTCCTCCGAGCAACCTCCAGCACTTCCCGAGAAACCCTCTGCTCCATCCGAGCAACCTACCTCCTCATCCTAACCTCTCAAGAAAGTTTTGGGACACAAGGAAAAGGTGTAGAGTTGTTCGGATTTATCTCTCTATTTTATTTTTCTTTATCAAATGTAACTTCTGAACCTTGTACTTCTGAACTTTGTGATGTAATAAAATTTGAACTTTTTCTTATGCATACTGTTGATTCTCTTCTTCATGCTCTGTTTATACTCTTATTGATTATTACTTTTTCTTCCTCTACTAGTTTCTGGCCAGGATGGAATTATTGTCTGCTCATGATACAAAGCTATTAAGGCAATGCAATGAATATTTTAAAGTCGGTCATACAGACATGAGTGCAGCTCAAATTACTGACATCCTCGGTCAGGGTGCTTCAGAGCAAGCTATTGAAGCCTATCAATATTTGAAGTGCTTACTTGACAGTGCAGTGGCTAACAACGTAGCATACTATGATATGATTGAGGATCTCCAAGGCACTCTTGAAGAACTTCAGCAATAATATAAGGAGTCCACTGCCCTTTTGCACGAGGGTTACAAGAAGAAGTATCAGCAAATCTGTGATGATAAGGGATATGATAAACGGTTTGCTGCTTACGATGTGTGGGAGCGAACGTTGAAGGCTGAGGTCGAAGAGCACAGACAGATAGCTGAGTTATTAGAATAAGAAAATAATAACCTGCAAAAAGAGGTGTCTCAGTTGAAGTCTGCAGCTTCCACCTCAAATGCTTTGATCCCAGTGACTAACGAGGGATTCTCGTTCTTAGAGGTCAAAAATGCCAACCTGAGGGATGAGTTAGAAACCTTGAAGAGGTCTAGCCCTTCTAGATCTGCTCGAGGACGAGCAAGAGCTGCTCGGATTCCTGTCGAGGAATATATGACTCAATCTGCTCTAGAGAACCAGGCCTTCCAACTGATGGAAAAGAACCAGGCATTGGCTGAGATGTCTAAGAAGATCAGGGGTCTGGAAGAGCAGCTTTCTGCGCAGAAGTCTGTCTTGGAGAATAAAGAACTCTTTATCAAAAATCTCCATGAGCAGCTGGAAAGATTAACATATCAATTCCACAAGTAACCCAGAGAATTCTGGATGGCTGGCTACAATGAGGATCTCTACCATTTGGATGATCGTATCCAAAATGAAAATAATGAGGGTTACAAACAGGGATAGTTGAATGCCTTAGGTGTGCTGCAACTGGAACAGGGTCCTTACCTGTGGGATTACCATAATCCTGGGCTGCTCGACCTACCAGTGCCACCATTCAAGATTGATATGAGTTGGATCCCTGCTTGGGCCATCCCTCGATGTATGATTTACAAATACCTCGAATACAATCTCCATTCCAATGTCGAGATATCTCGTCCCGAGCACTTACTAGATCGACCATCTGTGATGAATATCAAGATGCTTGAAGATCTTAACTTCATAAATTCCCCTCATGCTTTAAATGATCCACCTGCTGGCGAGGAACCTGTTTCAAAAGCAGAGGGGAAGAAACCAATAGAATAGGAATCTTAATGTAATAAGTTTGTATTTCATTCTTGATGTATTTTGTTCTATATTTTATTTACAAATCTTGACTTCTATTGTCTTGTGATTATAAAACACTTTACATTTGTGCATGTATATCTGTTAAAAAGATGACAACATTGTGTTATTTGTCGATCAACTGGAGTTTGTTAAAACTTATTGTCGACTATCTTGAATTTGTGGTAATCATTTGATGACTAACCAAAATTGATGATATTTTGTTTCTCGACCAACTTGGTAGTAATTTAAAAAGTCACGAGTATAAAAAATTTTGCTCGATCACTTTCTCGTACTCATAAAATGTTTCCGACCAACCAAGGTCAGTAAATTTTACTTCCCGACCAACTTTAGTTGACATTTTCGAGAATATATTTACTTCCTAACCAACCAAGTTGGCATATTTAGGAATAGCTTTACTTCTCGACCAACCTTAGTTGGCGTTTTCGAGAATATATTTACTTCCTAACCAACCAAGTTGGCATTTTTAGGAATAGTTTTACTTCCCGACCAACCTTAGTTGGCGTTTTCGAGAATATATTTACTTCCTAACCAACCAAGTTGGCATTTTTAGGAATAGTTTTACTTCCCGACCAAACTTAGTTGGCGTTTTCGAGAATATATTTACTTCCTAACCAACCAAGTTGGCATTTTTAGGAATATATTTACTTCCTAACCAACCAAGTTGGCATTTTTAGGAACAGTTTTACTTCCCGACCAACCTTAGTTGGTGTTTTCAATAATATATTTACTTCCTAACCAACCAAGTTAGCATTTTTAGGAATAGTTTTACTTCCCGACCAACCTTAGTTGGCATTTTCGAGAATATATTTACTTCCTAACCAACCAAGTTGGCATTTTTAGGAATAGTTTTACTTCCCGACGAACCTTAGTTGGCATTTTCGAGAATATATTTACTTCCTAACCAACCAAGTTGGCATTTTTAGGAATAGATTTGAGTAGTCCGAGTGTGTAGCACTAGTATTCCGCAAAAAATTTCCAATAAAAGGAAAGAAGCTGGGCAAAACATTGTCACTTTATTCATACTGATGAAACTTCATTACATGAGAGTTTACATTACTGATAATATTTGCGCAGGTGCTCTGCATTCCATGCATTCTTAAACTCCTCCCCCTCTAAAGTTTCTATTTTGTATGTCCCTGGTCGAACAACTTCCTTAACTCGGTAGGGTCAATGCCAGTTGGCTTCCAGTTTGTTGTGCTTTTGAATCACCTTCTTTAGCACATAGTCTCCTTCTTTCAAGTCGCACTTCTTCACTCTCTTGTTGTAGAACAAAGTTGTTCATTGCTGGTAAGCATCATTTCTAATGGTTGCTTCTTCCCTAACCTCCTCGAGCATGTCCAAGTCCAACCTTCTCATTAAATCGGTGACAGGGGAATTGAAATTCAGTATTTTGTGTGTTGGGAGACCCAATTCGGCGGGTATAACAGCTTCACTTCCAAATGCCAGCATATATGGAGATTCCCCTGTTGCTGCTCGGGGAGTAGTTCGGTAAGACCATAACACTGATTGTAGCTCGTTGATCCAGTTTGCTTTCGCATCGTTCAGTCTTTTTTTCAAACCATTCAGCAGCGTTCTGTTTGCCACTTCAGTTTGTCCATTGCTTTGAGGATGGCCTGGTGCCGATTGGATCTTCAAGATATTTGACTGATGATAATAGGCAACGAACTCCTCGTTGTTAAATTGTGTTCCATGGTCTGTGATGAAGGCATGAGGAAAACCATATCGACAAATGATGTTCTTCTAAATAAATTGGTACACCTTGTCGTATGTCATATCAATGAGAGGCTCAGCCTCAACCCATTTAGTAAAATAGTCCACATCGACCACGAGATACTTAAATCTTCCCCTGGTCGTCGGCAGTGGCCCAACCAAATCTATTCCCCATATGTCAAATGGCCAAGGGGAAGTAATGGGTGTCAGTAACGCTTGGGGAGTTCTTCAGATGGAGGAGAAGCGCTGACACTTGTCACATTTCTTAGCATAGGCTATGCAATCAGCCCTCATCGGCGGCCAATAGTATCCTTGAGTCATCATTCTTTGCAAAAGAGTCCGACTTGCTACATGGGCTCCACAGGACCCTTCATGGACCTCTTCAATCAAATCTTTCACCTCGGTGGGATGCACACATCTTTGCAAACTTGCTATAATTCCTCGTATGTATAGAATACCATTAGTCAGTACATCACGAGCAACCTTAAATTTCAGTTTCTTGGCTGCAGTTTGTCAGTTGGTAATTCCCCTTTCTCAATATATGCCCTGATGGGATCCATCCATGATGACCCTAAATCGAGGGTATTAAAGTTTATCATCAGATCTTCATCTATACTCCGACCAGCTAAAACTTCAATTGGTATTATTCTTCGTAGCTCGATACGAGTAGCTAATGCTAATCGAGCTAAGGTATCTGCTCTTACATTCTCCATTCTTGGTATTCTTACCAGCTGAATAACAATAAATTCTGACACCAATTCCTTTGCCTTTACATGATATCTGATCATTAATTCTCCTTTACCTGCATATACTCCCATAATTTGATTTATGACCAATTGCGAGTCACTGAAAATAATAACTTGTTCTTCCCCCATGGTTTTTGCCAAACTAAGACCTGCAATCATGGCTTCATATTCAGCCTCATTATTCGAAGCTTTGAATTGGAAACGTAGGGCGTATTCTATGTCGACCTCATCTGTACTATTCAAAATTATCCCTGCACCACATCCTGTAGTGCAGGATGAACCATCCACATACAGACTTCATATAGGCAACTCGTCTTCAAATTACTGATCTAACAGAGTTCCTCGGTGGAAAATTTGCTGCTCTCTTTCACCATCTCCTGATATTTCTTGCTGTTTGTCGATCATCTTTTCTTTCCCTTTTACCAAGCTAAGTTGGTATGGGCTTGCATTTGATGATCCTGTAACATCCACAGGTTGATCAACGATCAACTTTTGCTCCTCGGGGGTATCAGGATAGGTGAACTCTGCTATAAAATCTGCTACCGCTTGCCCTTTTAGCGATGATCTGGGTTCATAAACTATATCATATTCATCGAGTTCTATTGCCCAGCACATCAACCTTCCTGACTTTTATGGTTTATGAAGGGCTTGCCTCAATGGCATATCAGTATATACTACTATGGTATGAGCCTGGAAGTATGGCTTCATTCTTCTACTTGCTTCGATTAATGCTAGTGCCAATTTTTCCAGCCTTGGATATATGATCTCTGCTCCTCGAAAGGCCTTACTTATGTAGTAGATTGGTTTTTGTACTCCATTCTCCATTCTTATCAATGCCGAACTAACTGCATTCTCGGACACTTCCAGATATAAGTATAATCTTTCTCCCATCACTGGCCTGGATAACAGTGGAGGTGTTCCCAAATATTTCTTCAAGTCTTGGAAAGCCTTTTCACATTCATCATTCCACTCAAAAGTTTTTCTGAGCGTCTTGAAGAATGGGAGACATCGATCAGTTGCTCGCGATACAAATCTGTTGAGTGTTGTTACTCGTCCTGTAAGACTTTGTACCTCTTTCTTCGTCGTTTGGGATTGCAGCCCTAACAGAGCTTTGATATTTTCAGGGTTAGCTTCAATGCCTCGCTGATTGACAATGTACCCGAGAAACATGCCTTCTCATACTCCAAATATGCATTTCGTCGGGTTCAACTTCATTTCATATTTATCTAGTTGATCAAAGGTCTGGCTTAAGTCAACTAGATGATCAACAGCTTTCTTGCTCTTTGTCAGCATATCGTCAACATAGACTTTCATATTGCAACTAATTTGTTCTGCAAATACTTTGTTCATCAGTCGCTGATATGTTGCACCTGCAGTTTTCAAACCAAAAGGCATAATATTATAACAATAAGTTCCCCTAGGGGTAATGAAAGAAGTATTCTCCCTGTCTTCAGGTTTCATTTTAATCTGATTGTAACCATAATAAGCTTCTATGAAGCTCAGCAGCTCGTGTCCCGAGGTATCATCCACTAGTTGATCAATTCGGGGTAGCGAAAGTGATCCTTTGGGCATGCTTTGTTGAGGTCGGTGAAGCCTACACACATCCTCCATTTGTTGTTCTTCTTTTTCACCATCATCACATTTGCTAACCAATCTGGATATTTAACATCTTCAATAAAACAAGCTTTCTGGAGCTTCTCGACTTCCTCCTGTATAGCTTGATTCTTTTCGGGACTGAATACTCTTCTTCTCTGCTTCACAGGCTTGATTTCCTTATTCACATTGAGTTCGTGACATAAGAAATTTGGGTCTATCCCAGACATATCCTCATGACTCCACGCAAAAGTTTGCTTTCTGCTTCTTAGGAAAGTTATCAATTTCTGCTTTAGTGAGGATTCCAATGACGAACCTACTTGAGTAGTTCGTTCAGGGTGCTCGTCGTCCAGAATGATGTTTTCAGTAGCTTCCACCACTTGACCCTTCACGAGTTGCGACTCATCTCTGGGATCCAATGTTTCAATTTCTGCACCTTCATCCGCTTGATGGGTGGTGGTCTTTTTCCTTGATTCCTCCATTTCCTCTTGCTCGGTGGATGAATAATAGCATTCCCGAGCTACTTTCTGATCAGCTTAACAACTCCTACTCCAAAATTTATTAGAAATTTTAGGCATTGATGTACCGTAGATGGTACAGCCTCGAACTTCTTCAATCCTACTCTTCCCATGATGATATTATATGATGATTGAACATTCTTATCCATAACGAAGAAGCGTATTCTTTTTGTTCGACAAGCAGGCCACGTACCAATAAATATATCCAATTTGATCATCCCAAGTGGAAATACTTTCTCGTGAGCAAAACCGAGGAGGGGTCTATGATAAGGCTCCAGTTGAGATAACTTTAAATTTAAACCATCGAAGCACGAGTAGAACATGATGTCTGTCGAGATACCATTGTCTACCAGTACTCTTGAAATCATTACCTCCTTCATCCTCATTTTGATCACCAATGGGTCATCATGATGATATAGAACACCTGAGAGGTCGTTCTTCGAGAAACCAATGACCAATTTCTCTTTGTTCACTTTTATTGGGCAATCCTCCTCAGCTAGATTTATTCGTTGAATGTATGAGCAAGCTTGAGCCTCACAGAGGTAAGCTTTTCTCTCGGCAGTAAGGTCTCCTCCTCCTTCATCTCCACCTGTAGTAACATTATAGTCAAATGACCCAAAGCGTATTGAAAATACCTCACGTTCTGGCTGCCTTGGTCTCTTTGGAAGATCGGGGTCGTCTTCTGGATCAACTTTATGGTCTTTCTTCTTGTTCTCCTCTGCTCGACGAGGATATCTAGACCTCTCTCTTGCTCGGTTGTTGTTTCTTCTATCATTCCTCCGATCAACATACTTTGACAGTTTTCCTCGTCTGATGAGTGTTTCAATCTCATTCTGAAGAGCTATGCAATTTTTAGTCATATGGCCATGATCTTTGTGAAACTCGCAATATTTTGCCTTTTTTCTCCTGTCAGGGTCTGCCTTCATTTTCTCTGGTCAATTTAATTCCTCGCTGTTCTTGATTTCTTCTAGAACGTGGTTGATGTCTTTCTTCAAAGGAGTATAATTATCAAATTTCTTCAATACTTCCCAGGACGACCTTGTTCTTGAGTGTTTGTCACTACCATTGTTCTTATGCTTTTCTTCTTATCTTTATCACCTTCCACCTTGGTTTCTTTGGCATCCATATTCTTCTTCGCAGCCATAGCCTCTTCGGCATTCATAATCTTGGCCGCTTTTCCCATCAGATCTGACATAGTTCTAGGTTGATCTTTGGCCAAAGTGTAGTATAGCTTGTTGGGCAGTAATCCACTCATCAAGGCGGTAATCGCTGTCTTTTCCTCATAATCAATGACTTCGAGCTTCTCGTTATTAAAACGAGTTATATAAGCTCTGGTACTTTCACCAGCTTTTTGTCTAACACCTAACAAATGCGCTACTCGTTTAACTGGCTTTGCCCCAAAACAGAAATTCCCTATGAATAACTCGGCGAGTTGAAAGAAAGTTGAGATCTTACCCCGAGGAAGGTTATTATACCATATTTGAGCATATCCGGTAAGAGTTCTCGAGAATGCTCTGCATCTCATCTCATCTGGAACAGCGTAGATGTCGGCTACAGCTTGGTATTATTCTATACGAAGGACAGGATCGGTCTTTCCATCATATTTGGGGGTCACAACAGGTGCTTTGAATTTTGATGGTGTTGGACAATCTACAATGGCCTGGACAAAAGGTGTTCCTAGAACAAAAGTTCGTTGTAAAGGGTTCTTGGCCTTAGCCATTTCCCCTAATCTATCCTCCAGCCTCTGAATAGAGCCTTTCGACGCATTGTTTCTTTCCTTGAGCCTGTTGTTTCGAGCAACTGATCGCATTGATGTGGTTTCCTAGGATCTATCTTGACGAGCAGTTGGTCGCGACTGGGCAAATCCTTCCCTTAAGTCTGATGGTCATCGAAAACTCCTCGATGCGGCTCTAGGAGGACTTTTGCTCCTCCTAGGACCTAATCGATCAAAAGAAGATACTCTGCTTAATCTTTCTAGCGCACTAGTCCTTTCTGGAGAGAGTGTAATACGTTGTTCAGTATCTGTGGCTGGTACTGACGAAGTTCGTCCAGGTTGATAAGAAAAATCTTCAGACTCCTCAGTACGATATGAATCGGTACGCCTAGTCGCGAAGAGGGTAAACGGGTATTTCTTTGAATACTTCGCGATTCTGAGTGGGTTGGTGCTCCGCTATGGAGGGTTCGTATGAGTTGTCGCATTGTTTCTTGCATGACTGTTTGGCCCTGGGCCAGATTTGTCATTATTCCAGCCAGATCTGGAATATTTGGCGGAGCAGATGGATTTGGAGGGCTTCCAGCGTTTCAATTGTTGGGTTCTGGAATATCAGCCATTTGTGATGAATTATTTTTGATGAAAAACGATATTACCAGTCGTTTCCCACAGGCGGCGCCAATCTGTTGATGTAAAAAATTAGATTATATCTAATTATTTAATCACAAATAAATAAAATGAGACAAAGAACTTTTAAAGTGGTTCAGCCTTATAAGAATGGTCTACGTCCACTGTTTCTGTTATTGCTGACTGTTTGGGAATTCTCGATTACAAGTTTTCTCAAGAAATTACGGTCTCCTTACAATGAGGGTAATACAATGTATTTATAACCCTGAGGCTGTAATGTGGAAGGGTAATACATTTAATGATCCTTAAGCGTATATATTTGTATGATAATAATAATAAGCATTTAATACGCAGTCAAACTGTTGGTTATCCGGATATTAATGTTTTGTCCGAGGTGCAGCTCGGACCGCCTAAGTTCCTCGGTGCTCAAAAGTTCCTCGGTACTCAAAAGTTCCTCGGAGAGTTCTTGTAGGTCGGAGCGTCTGAGTTAATCGGGGAAACAGAGTTCCTCGTTGCAGTATGGTTCCTCGGAGTCGAGGTGTTGTTCGTAAGTGTTTGTCGTTGCCATGTAGATTGCCACGTGTCTTCACCCAATTGAGCCATATCAGCAGACTAAATTTGGTATCAACAATTGGTTTGACACACAGACATGTAGTTGCAAATTTAGGGGCTGATTTAATTTGATTTAAAAATTGACTCTAATTAAATAAGCTGGTGTTTGGAATTTTCGGGTTTATTTAAATCGGTATCGCACACGGCATAAGGCACTATATAACATGATTCAAGTTAGGGGTGTGATTAGTCATCTCGATTTCTATTTTATCATCGTGAGCCATGTTTATATTTATTAATTAATTTTTTAAAAAAATCAAAATTTCAAAAAATTCAAAAACTATTTTCTTTGTTTCTTTTCTCTTTCTTGGGTCTTTTGCCCCAATTTCCTATGATAAATTCCATAATTACCCTATCGAATTGCTAATTCTATTATGCATTTTATATTTCTTTCATCTTATTAAACTTTAGTCCACAAATTATTCAATATTGAGAATAAATGCATGAATTAAACATTGAAAACCCATGATCACTTGAGCATATTTTTAAAATAATACATTAGACAATTATAACTTGGTATCTTTTTGTTGGTTTGTGTACACTAAAACCGACCAAGATTTTTTCTTTTCTTCGTATGTGAGTATTTATACATTACTCTTTCCTTCTTGAAAACCTTTAACTTATTGGTAATCTCAGTATTCCTTCATTGATCGTACTTTATGAAATGTGTTACTTGATCATGATTTTCAAAGTTATTTTGACCCAAGCATTGCATAAACTTTAGGAAATGATAACAGGCCCTCTCTATTATGTTACCCATATTGATCTTGACCTCACCTTATATGTTTACTCTCTCCAACCCCTTTGAGCCTAATATAGCCTTTCATTTCAAAACCTAAAATCCCATAACCAACTCCAAATTGGAGTTATAAACCACATATATCAACATCTATACATTTGTTTGGAATAATACTTGGGATTGAATGATGTTCGTGTTATGTGATTGCAATTAAGCATGTGAGAGTGAAAAAGTGAAGAAAAAGGTGAAGTGAAAAAGAAAACAAAACAAAAGAAAAAGAAAAAAAATGTGAAAAAGAAGAAAATAAAAGAAAGAGAAAATATTTCATTTATGTACATAGTGTCCAATAACCTTTGTCACTCCCTATTTTTATATCTAATGCTTGTCATTAAAATCATATTCCAATTTTGAAATCGGCCACAATTTTCCTTTATTCCAAGTGTTTCATCCCCAAACACCTTTGAATCCATAAATATTCCCTTTCTTTCATAATCTTAACCCCAAACCTACATTACAACCTTATTAAATTTCTATGTGATATTAGTTTAAATGCAATTTAAAGTTCATAATAGTTGAGATAATCTATGAAAATATATTTTGCCTCCTTTAATGAGTGGTATCTGTTTTTATTTTATCCTTCAAAGTTCATAATAGTTTTTATTTTACATATAACGTTCTTCATTGATGACATGTGTGCAACCTAGTTTCTGTTTACATTTACTCATTATGACCGAATGTCCCGTGTGTTACACCCTATTTCGAGTGATTTTATTTCTTGAGCGTAATATCCTAAGAGGATTGAGTGGAAGCATTCTCTAATATTTATCCGGGCTATAGGCATTTATACCGAATCAAAGCCTTTTCATGTGCATGCACACCACTCACATTTGAGGCTTTTAATTCCATATAGTTATTCTTTTAATGTTAATAGTTTTGGATTATTGGTCAAAATTCTCTTTTTCTTTGTTAATAATATGTTGAAATATCTAGTAGTTGTTGAGCTTGGCATATTGGTTGGTTGGGCATGTTTTGAGAAAATTGGACGTTTGTGGGTTTCATCCCTAAAAACCCTCAGGAGACAACACTAGTCCACTAGGGTAACAGACGGGACCACAAATGTGTTATAAAATGCGTGGTTATAGAGGCCCAAGTGCAGGCCTGTCACGTAAGTCGGCACTATACCCACAGGGAACTAGGACGAAAACACGTAACGATGAAGGAATGGAGTCGCAAAATGAAACTAAAAGATGATTAATTTTGGAACTAAATTCTACTATCTAAATGCCAACGAAATTTAAATTACGAACTATGCTACGTGCACAGAAATAAAGCTACTGCAATGAGGTTAATATAAATAAAGCGAAATCAGGGTATGATACAATCCCCCAAACCCTAATAGATTTATCGGATATAATACTAGCTTTTGAATTAGATAAGTGATCAAACCCAGTCTTTAGTAAACCTAAGCATTACATATATGAAGGTACTAGCCCGCATCATACGTAATCAAAGGTAAGAATAAAGCGGTGCTTCATAGCTAGCACGTGCATCGCATCCTTAAACGCCCCGGTTACCTAGGGCAAATGAGGTTAAAAGTCCAACGACGATTGTGATTGCTACACAACACGATTCAATCAAAATTTAATTCAAAACCTATTTTCTATACATGTAAACTACATCGAGCAGGGTTCATGCATCCCAACCCTTGGAAATTTGACTGGACATAATGAATCCAAATGTGAACACAAAACCTACTGTGCATGAATTAATAACTACTTGAAAATTTGGGAAGAAATTGTGTAAATAAAAATTCCAACTTAATTCCTATGAATAATCCTACTTGAATGTAAAAGCAATTGAAATCAGAAAGGTAATAATACTTGGAATTTAGAAATTCTGGAAATAAATCTTGAAACTTGAATTAATGATGCAGAACTTAAACCTAGGGTTCTTAGTTGCAAAAAGTCACTAAAAATATCCAAAAAAGAACTCCCTAAAGTCTGGGAAGTAATTAGAATAAGTATCCTACGAAAATTACAATAGTTTGAGCTAAGTTGGACTCTCAATTTGAAAACAAAAATTCAAAAAAATCGCAACCGAACCGATTCGGCGTGGTCTTCCGGTTCGATCTGGTATAAGCCAGATCAGTTCGTTTTCCTTTAAACTCGAATCAGTTCGGCCCTTAATTTTATAAAGAGATTCTCAAGGCATAGGAACGCTTTCTTTTGGTCTTTATTCGGAACAGTTTGATGGTGAATTTCATTCAGAGCCTGGATCTACTCCGAATTGGTTTATTTTTGGCAATGACTGGTCCGGTCCGGTTCTGGAATTCTTTCTTTTCTTATTTTCTCTTAATTTTCTATCATCTTTGAAGTTCCATAACTTATGATCCAGGAATCGAATTGGGACACCGTTTCTTCCTACGTTCTTGTAGACTAAAGGTCTTCAATTTTCATTTTCGTCCCTCGTTCGAACTCCAGATGTAAGGTTACTATTTTTCCCTTTGACTTTTCTGCCTTTCTTTCTTCGTTGATTTCTCGGTTCTTGAGTTTTCTCTTCTCTTCACTTGTATAAAATACCTGTAAAAAGCACAAAGAATACATGTAACTTTAGTCACTATGTAGGAAAGGTCAATAGAAAATATATGAGATAAATCCACTCAATTTACATCTCCCGGAGTGCTAAAAGTCTTTAAACTAAGGGGATAATTCGGAAGAATTTATGCCGAATAAAACCCCCCTAACTTAGAACTTTGTGTGTCCCGAGCAATGTAAAAGAAATTAACTAGGCTCAACTCTTGAAAAACATTTTATTAGGATATAATACCTATTTCGCAGACAAGCAATTGCATTTAGTGTATGCAATAAGCCTTTGAACTCTTAGGTCACCCTAGTGGGAGGAGTTTTGTCTTGTGAGTTTTTGCAGTGAATATACCCACAAAATTCGATTTTTACTCAAAAAATTTCAAAATACCAAAAAATTGTATAAATCAAACTTTTCTAAAAATAATCACCATATATTTATATGCTTAAGTCTCAATTTTTTGTGTGTACGTGCGAAGCCAGAAATGTAAATTGCAAATTTCCACCGATTGATCTTTATGTTACTTTTTCAAAAATTCGTTTTGATTCAAATGCTCACGGGATACTCTCATAAACGAATCACTCGGAATGTGGTTATTTTTCTCGGTGTGTGTGATAAAAAGAGTAAATGCATTGGAAAATGAATTAACGCATACAAAATTGAAAGACAAATATTTGTGGGTGAAAAGATCTCCTCATCGAATTACGGTCATTTGGAACTCGAAAACATCGCTTCTTATACACACCATTTAATCTCTCTTATTATCTTTTTGTGTTTTACTCTCCACGCAGTAATCAATTTCGCAATTCGAACTCGGTTAGGACTTTTTCGGATTTTTTTTAAGGTGCATTAGGTAATATGGGAATGGTTAGGAAATTTAGAATTGGAAAATGTCCTTATGATGTCCGTTAGTGCTTTTCCGGGCTTTTCCACATTTTCTTTTATTTTTTTATTTTTTTTCCTGCTATTTTTTTAGCACTTTTCTTTTCTTGCCCCTTTTATTACACTGTTTGGACTTAATTTTTGAATTTTGCATTTTTCTCAATTCCGGGCTATGTGGGTTTTTCGGGTTACCAAACGAAAGGAACATTTTCTTCGACTCAATATGGCTAGCAAAAGGAAAAAAATTCATAACTTTTTATCGCTAACATCTTTTTAGGAAACAAACGAGTGTCTAACTTCATTTATCCGAATTACTAATCATATTACCATATGCGTCTCGAGATTGATTTGATTTAGAGATGTTTTAGCGTGCTTTTCGAGGCAACATCTCACACATTTCCCATAACCGATCAAAACAGGGGTTTGAGATCTTCAGTGACTTATTAAAATGCTGAATTGAACGTTGAACCATTAACTCTTATTGATTTAAAAAAAACTCAAAAAACTTGATAGGCTCGAAATCTCACCGGGTTGGTTAATCTCCACACTTATTTGTAAAGTCGTCAATTTTTGCTCAATTTCCATCTTTGCTCAATTTCGTCTTAGTACTTTTGAATTTTACAAATTTGAGACTTTAAACAAAACTTCGGTGATATTTTTGAAAATTTTAAATCACAATTTTTATTTATTTTGAAGAAAAATATTTTTGGATTTTTTTATTTTTTTTTGGAAATTTATGAAATTTTCTACTTTTTTGGTTTGGGGGCATTTTAAACTTTGTGAACTTTGGAAGCGCGTGCGTACCCCCCCCCCCCCCCCAACTTAGACTTTTGCAAAGTCCCGTTGCAAAAGGACAAAAAGTTAAATTAAAGAGAGAAATAATAGAAATGGAACAATGTACAAAATGCATGACATAAAGAAGCAGGTATAAATCAAGACAAGATAGGCAACCCAACTTCCATTAGAATTTTTCAGCACACAAACATGTGGAAACAACAAACGGGGAAATTACATAAACAAACTAAGGAAATCAAGATATTGGGGTGGCGGATGAGATGTGTTGGGAGCATTCGGGTTGTATGGGTCGTAAAAGTAATCCGGTGGAGGTACACCCATAGTCATTCGATACATCTCAGTCGGGAGACAATGCATCATGCTTGTGTCTCGCTGGTATGCCCTTTGGTTTGTATCCCGTTAAGTAGTGATTCTAGCGCGATGAAGCGTCTATCAAAATCTGCTCCCGATGGCTCAAAATTTGAATCGTCATCTTCATTATACTCCTCTTCACCCTCGCCCCTAACAACGTCGACGCTCACATCCTCTTGCTCCTCGGAGTCATCCTCGTCATCATCTTTCGCATCCTTATCATCATCATCATCATCATCATCATCGTCATCATCATCATCCGCCCTTCGTGCTCGGATGATCTCCCTTTGTCTCTCACTTTTTGTGCGGGTGGCCTACCCAAGAGGATTGGGAAGGCGAGAAAACCTGATGGGAGGAGAAATGTCGGTGTCGGCTAGAATGGAAGTGATGAACTGGGCATAAGGGATAAGGGTGGCACCCTTTTTGTCCAAGGCCACAAAAAATATGTCCTTATAGATGATACGGGCTAGGTGGATCAGAGTGGTGGGGTCAAAAAGATGATACACGAGGGTCGCCTGACGTGGGCGCATAGCGGAGTCATTTAAAATATGGAGGATATTAGAGGATACTATTTGGAATGTGATGTGTGCTTTTTCTCTCATCTATCCCACCGAAAATGTCTCGGTACCCCAAAAATTATCGGGTGCGATGCGAGATAGGCATACGGATTTCTCAAGGAGGCGAAAGTGTTGGGATACGTGAATTCAGCTAGGCTCGGGACATCCTTTTCCTCTAATTTTTGGGTGGGAATTTTGAGGGAGAATGGAACGCATGTGCCGTACACATATGCTTCGGAAACAAAATTCGTGGTGCGAACAAGGGATCCATAGAACACATGCACCTCGACTGCCCACACCTCTCCGTGGGGCTTGTTGAGAAAATGACACCGACCCCTCGGAAGGAAGAGGTTGGTGACAGAATGGGGAAGATCATTCCATCGCACTTGGCGCTCCATATGTAGCTTTCGAGAGTGGATGAAAAGGCGTTCACGCCAAATTTATTCTTGGTTCGATCGGTATGCATCAATTTCGTGGTTAATAACCTTAACGAAGTCATATTTTTTTAGGGAGGGCTCGATTGGCCATGTATCAAATAAGTTGGTTGAGGGTAGAATCTGTAAGAGAGAGTAAGAGAGTTGAGTGAGAGGATTAGTGGTGAAATTGGTGAGGATGAATGTTTATTTACAGGTGGTGGTAGAGGGAAGGGTTGGCTTTAGGAGGGAAAGGTTTTGGAGGGAAGGCGGTATATCTTTGGAAAGAGCAGAAATATAGAAGCCGAACCGATCCGAGTGCCCAGGATCAGAATGGTTCGATCCTATTTTTTTTTCATTTTTTCCATAAACGAGCCGATCCGGACCCCCAGGGGTGGACCGGTCAGGACCCAAGAAACTTTTAGATTCCCCTAACTTTCGAATGCACTTTTCTCTATCAATTTTTGGAAGCTCCCACAACTGTTACTTCGCATGATCTACCTAGAACCTCCCAACGCTTGCTTTGAAAACCTAGACTCTCTCTTGACGGCCGTGCTCCCGCTCCTACCCCAACGTGACTTACACCTACCGACTCTAACTGCCATAACAGACTCACATCTACTATACACAAGAATCACCCAATACGTTTCAGGGGTGCGATGACCTTCTCGTACTTCTCAATCAGTCCCCATAGATGGGGTCCGACAACCAAATGGTGTCAGCTTCTTCAACGTAGGCCTCCAAGTATGGTTTAAGATGTTGGGCATTCACCTTGAAAGTATTTGCCCCTTTTGAATCTTCCAACTCTATAACTCCATGGGGGAATACTCCTCCAACCACAAATGGACCCGTTCACCTTGAACGCAACTTGTCAGGAAATAAGTGTAATCAAGAGTTGTAGAGAAGCACTTTTTGTCCCGAATAAAACTCCTTTCATCAAATTATCTTGTCATGCACGAGTTTCATTCAAACCTTTGAAATCTTAGCATTCCCATATGCATCATTTCACATCTCTACTAACTCGTTCAATTGAAGCTTGCGAGCTTCACCAACTTTATCTATATTGTACTTTAACCTCGTGATGGCCCAATAGGCTTTGTGCTCTAGCTCCACGGGGAGATGGCAAGGCTTTACATGGACTAAATGAAATGGGGACATCTCGAGGGGGTTCTTGTAGGCGGTATGAAAATCTTATAGTGCATCGTTTAATCGAAGTGACCAATCTTTCCGGGTAAGATCGACGGTCTTTTCAAGGATGGTTTTGATCTCACGATTTGCTAGATCGGCTTACCCACTTGTTTGGGGGTGATAAGTTGTCCCAACCTTGTGTTCTTGTAAGAACTTTATCACCATTTTATTGTCATTCATCTTGGTAGCTATTGCCTCTATCCATTTGGAGACGTAGTCTACCGCAACGAGGATGTATATAAAGCTGAAGGAGGGAGGGAATCGTCCTATGAAGTCAATACCCCAGCAATAAAATAACTCAATGACGAGTATAGATGTTAGTGGCATCATGTCATGACGGGTGATAGCTCCCATCCTTTGACATCTATTGCAAGATTTGCAATAGGTATTCACATCCCGAAACATTGTGGGCTAATACAGACTGCTTTGAAGGATTTTAGCGGCTATTTTATTCTTGGAGAAGTGGCCTCCACAAGCTTCCGTATAATAAAACCGGATTACAATTTGAATTTCTTCATCTATAAGACATCTTCAGATGAGTTGGTCCGCGTAATATTTGAATTAGAATGGGTCGTCATCGAAAAACATGCAGGACCAAGTGATGAATTTCTTCTTCTCTTGTGGTGTCCATCTGGGAGGAACGGATCCCGTGATAAGAGAAATAACAATGTCTACAAACCAAGTTAGGGAATAAGTAGAAAATATTTTCTCATCCGGAAAATACTCGTCTATGGGTATTGGATCACTAGGCACGTCAGACGAGAGTTGTGATAGATGGTCGACGACAATATTTTCTACCCATTTCTTATCTTTTATAGAGAGTTTGAACTCTTGTAAGAGTAGGATCCACCTTATGAGGCATGGCTTCATATAATTCTTAGTAAGGAGATATTTAAGGGCCACGTGGTCAGTAAATAATGTGATGTGCGACCCAACAAGGTATGAGCGAAATTTGTCCAAAGCAAAAAATACCGCTAGAAATGATTTCTCCGTGGTGGAGTAGTTAAGTTATGGCCCGATCAATGTCCAGCTAGCGTAGTAGATGACATGAGCCTTCTTGTCCTTTATTTACCCCAAAATAACCCCAATCGCATAATCACTAGCATCACACTTAAGCTCGAATGGAAGGGACCAATCTGGAGCTTACATGATGGGGGCAGAAATTAACATGCTTTTCAATTTATCGAAAGCCTCTTGGCATGCGTCATTCCACTCAACGGGTGCATCCTTCATAAGGAGGTTACTCAAGGGTCTAATGATGGCGCTAAAATCCTTGATAAACCTTCTAAAATATCCTGTATGGCCTAAGAAGGATCGCATATCCTTTATTGATTTAAGTGGGGGAAGCTCTACTATGACATCTATTTTTGCTCGGCCAACATCTATGCCTTCATATGAGACTATGTGGCCCAGAACTATGCCCTCGGTAACCATGAAGTGGCATTTTTCTCAATTGAGGACTAAGTTATTCTCCACACATCGAGATAAAACTTTATCAAGATTCGCTAAACATTGGTCAAAAGAGGGGCCAAAAATGCCGAAATCGTCCATGAAAACCTCAAGTACTCTCTCTACCATGTCACTAAAGAGATTTAGCATGCACAGTTAAAAGGTCGCGGGTGCATTGCATAATCCAAAAGGCATATGTTTATAGGTAAACGTGCTAAATGGACATGTAAAGTCGTCTTTTGTTGATCAAGTATGTGTACCTCAATTTGGTTACATCCTGAATAACCATTAAGGAAGCAATAATATGGGTTACCTGCTACGCATTCAAGGATTTGATCGATAAATGGTAAGGGAAAATGGTATTTTCTCATTTCGACATTGAGTTTTCAGTAATCAATTCAAACACGCCACCCGGTGGTGGTGCGTTGAGGAATTAATTCTCCCTTAGCATTTTTTACCACCGTCATTCCCGACTTCTTCGGGACGACTTGAATTGGGCTCACCCATTTGCTATTCGAGATAGGGCAGATAATCCTGGCATCTAATGACTTGATAATTTTTTCTCTAACAACTTCTGTCATGGTTGGGTTTAGTCGCCTTTGCATTTCCCTCGAGGGATTCACGTCCTCCTCGAGGTGGATTTTGTGGGTACAAATCAGGGGACTTATACCCTTCAAATACTCTATAGACCAACCAAAAGCACCTCTGTGCTTGCTTAAAATTTTTAGCAGCTCACCCTCTTGCTCTTTATCTAGGCCAGAGGAGAGAACAATAAGATATGTCCCATCCTCTCCTAGAAAAGCATATTTCACATTAGAGGACAGTTTCTTCAACTCGAGGGTAGGAAATTTCTCTTCATAGGGGGTCAAGCATGACTCCATCGAGGGTATCTCCTCGAATCTAGAAACCCAATGAACATATCTTAACTCCTCTAATGACACTCCCTCATCTAATATCTCTTTCAACGCCTCGACCTCTCGCTCAAACTCAGTGTATGGACTCTCACTCTCATTACCTCTCACTAGGAATTATTCTAAAGCATCCCCACCCATGATTCTCTCGATGTGCTCTTGTACTACCTCCTCTATGAGGTCGACCGTATAGGTTTCATCTTCGTCCCCCACTTGGTTAGCAACATTGAAGATTTTCATCTCGAGGGTCATGTTCCCAAAAGTGAGTTGCATTTTCCCATTTCGTGTATTGATTAAGGAATTAGCCGTAGCTAAGAATGGGCGACCTAGAATGATGGTAACATGGTTTCTATAATGGGTGGAGGTGTTCGTGTCCCAAATGAAAAAGTCTATAGAGAAGTAGAAAGTGTCTAGTTAGACTATCGCGTCCTCAACAATCCCCCGAGGCACTTTCACTGTGATATCCTCTAATTGGATAGTAATCCGTATGGGCTTTAGGTCACCCAACTCAAGTTGCCTATAAATGGAATAGGGAAGGATATTAACACTCGCGCCTAAGTCTAACAAGCCTTTCTTAATTCGACTCTCCCCAATAACACATGAGATCGTGGGTGCACTCGGATCTTTAAACTTGCGTGGAAGGTCATTAAGTAGAATGGATCTCACATTTTGTGCTAGGAATACATTCTTCTTCACCTTTAGCCATCTTTTCACAGTCAAAAGATCTTTAATAACCTTAGCGTAGGTGCGAATTTAATGGATGGCATCCAGGAATGGAAAATTCAACTTAACTTACTTAAGAACATCTAGCACATTTGCACGAGAGGCTCCCTTTTGAGGCGGGGATAACCGTTGAGGGAACGAAGCAGCGGTGGGAGATTTCATAAAAACTTAGTGCTCGCTAACGTCTTCCTTATCACTCTCATTCAAGGGGGAATCTTCGGCCTCTTTTGTGCCGGGAAAAAGCTCCTTGTCTTTTGGCTTCTCGTGTGGGGAGGTGATAAATCAAGGACTCGCCACTACGTAGAGTGGTGACGGTTTGGCATGCTCTTCCTGATCAAAAGATGTAGAGATAACATTGGCTTTACCTTGAGGAGGTTGTAACACCCCGCCTAATTAAATACTGGGTGATCAGTCCTTTATTAAATTAAAAATCAAGGTGAACGGTGTGGTTCATTCTTAGCATCACTGTTGAAAACAATTTTTCCTTTTTAATCACCCTAATTAATTAAGCTAAGTGTCAAATCAATTGAAAGTATTATTCCATTTATTAAATCCCAACGTGAAAATCTTTTTAAATATCAGTTAAGAATAACATAAATGCTAAGGATAGAAATCAACCAAAAGAAATATACTAACTAGATTAACCAAATCAAGTCAATAACCATAAGTGAAATCATCATGACAAGAAATAACTCCCAATGAGTACTGAATGATGAAAACATAAATAAATACAAAATCTCTAATAAGTTTAATCTGAAATGGGAAATCGGGCAACACGTGCCCTAGATATGAAGTACTAAATCAAGAGCTGAATCAAGGAAGAGGTCGTCTAGAGCAAGGGGGCCTGCAACTCCCAAATAAGCTGCAGCACGTCCAATCCATATAACCTATGGATGACGCCCCTGTGGCTGGGCACCTGTAATATATACATATATATATATATAAGAGAGAAGATGACAGGAAATGGGTCAGAGTCCGAGTGTAAAAATAGATTTAAAAAGTGTTTTAACGAGTAATTAAATGCTCACTAATTGATAAGACACCCATGTTAGCACACGACACTCTCTTGAGAATTCTCACCTCTCATCTAGTGTGCACGCCTAACGTACTACTAAATGCCTCATAAGTCTGTCTAACTCATGTCCCATAAATTTTATTTTGCGAAGTCACAGGACTATTATTTTTGTTTATAGATTAATATCTTAATGATTACTTACGTTACTTAGTATCTCTTAGTACTGTTATAAAGTTCCCGAACACTTACTATAATTTTGGAGAATTTATTCAATATTTATCTACTTATACAGATAGTAGAAGAATTGCATAAATACATATATATATATTAATCACTCACATAATATATATACTATCGGCACCCCACATGAAATCTATGGTGCTGGCATACTCTGCTATCAAGTCCTCGTATCTATCTTACTAAGGTAAATACTAGTTCGGAATCACTCTCGAACTGTATTAACAAAATACACACATAATGGAGGCGAAGCATAGTTCCAAGTCACTAAGAGGTCAGCACATACCTCTCACGTCTCTTAGGACTGTCTGACTATCATTCTTAGATAACCTGTACCAACGAATCCTTTGTTCTAGGGTACAAGTCAATATCCCCCCATAAAGGTCCCATCGAGATAAGACTGTCCCGACGCGGTAACCTCCATGATAGAAAGTAGCGCGGGTATGATTATACACAAATATATAATATATACATACACATGCACTCGGTCATACATTTCAATACTCACATTTTTCAATAAGGTTCGTCCACGACTCATAATAATATTTTTAACCTTACATAATGCAACTTTACCCAATTCTTACGTAAAAAGGACTCATCTCTTTTTATTCTCATTTATAGTCATTTCATAATTACTTCTCGTCCCTCGAAGTATTCTCTCATCCTAAAGGTAAATTCAGTAGGTATATCCTATCTACCATACTGGTCTAAGTCATTCACAAATATCTCAATTCCTTAGTTAACGTACACACGATTTCCAATATGTGTCAAACCCCCATTAACCCACGGTTACATCCCATATAAAGTTACATTCAACGGAATCTACTTAGACCCTACTGGTCCTATTCATGACCCATTATACTCTTTAAATGATATTCAAGGGTTCCTACGCATTTTATTCGAATTAAACAAAATGAGGAAAAACATGCAGTGTCCAGGAGGGGTCGATCGATCGACATTCTTGAGTCGATCGATCGATCAAAGAGGTATTCCAAATTCTGCCATTGTTAACTATGGGTTTCCTTCATCAAACTCAACCAAAGCTCCATAATCGAGTCCCAAACACCCAACCCATTAAACTAATAGTTATATTAACCTACCTACATGATTTCCTACGTAAAGCATGCACGAATTTCATCAAAAGTATAGGATTAAAGGCCCAATTCATAATATTTATCAAAAACCCTAGTTTCATTATAATTTCCAATCTTCTAACTTTTTTTCGAGATTTGTCTCTTCTAAACCATTACAATTTCATGGTTAATCCTCTACATATGATGAGATTTCCAGAATATACTTATTTCTTCTAAAGCATGTGATTTAAATTCCTTAAATTATTAAATTCTTTGAATAAACATACACTATTGAATCCTATACTAACATGGTTGAATTGTCCACTAGAAATCAGTAAGAAAATTACTTGCCTTAAGATAGTAGGTCTGATTCCATGAGTTTGACAGGTATAGGCTTGATCCCCTCGCTCCGATCTACGTTTTGGTGGTGGTGGTGGTACAATTGGGTTGGTTCTTGCCTTGGATTCTTGGAAGAATTTTCTCCTTTCTTCCTCTCACTGGTGTTTTAGACTTTTGAGAATGTTAACCCTAGAGGACTCTCCTAATATCTGATAATAATTCCCAATTTTCGTCATTTCACTAAGGCCTAATATGGAAATGACTAAATCGCCCTTTCGGGGTGCCGGTTAGGCCTAAAAATGCCCCGAGACCGAAATTAAATTCCCGGGTACACTTTTCAGAGCATCTCGACCCTTCCAGATACGCTGGCACACTCGAAATTACGATACAAGTGACTTATAATTTATTCTCTTTTTATAATAATAATAATATAGTCTCGACACGACACAGGCGCGCCCCGACTTAATTTCTGTAATTGTCATATTATTCACTCGTGACAATTTTAATAAATTCAATTCTACATATTACTTTGATCATTAAGTAATATTCAACAAATTTCCAATAATTACTAACTCTCGTCACGCTAGTAAATATTTAAATAAATATTCGGATTAATATTAAATTAATTTATATCAATTAAATTTAATAAATCCCCAATTTAAAAGCCATAAAAATACGGTGTATTACATACTTCCCCCCTAATTAGGGAATTTCGTCCCGAAATTCAGAAAATAAGGCATACCTGGTAAAAATAGATTTGGATATCTTTCGCACATATTAACCTCGCGCTCCCAAGTGGACTCCTCCACATTATGATGCTCCCACTAAACCCGTACAAGTGGAACTACCTTCAACCTCAATCTCCTCTCGCTATGGTCTAGGATAGCCACTGGTATCTCCTCATAAGAACTGTTGGGTTGTAAGTCAATCTCCTCAATCACGATGTGGGTGTGAGCCATATCATCCTGAAGATATCATCTCAACGACGAGATGTGGAGTATATCATGAATACGATGCAAGTGCTCTCGCAACCCCAATCTGTATGCTACCAGCCCTATCCTCTCGATAATGGGCAATTATCCTATGTACCTTAGAGCCAACTTCCCATTCTTCTAGAATATTATTACTCCTTTCATAGGAGACACACATAGTAATACTTTATCCCCCACACTAAACTCTATGAAGGATCGCTTTGAATCGTCGTATCTTTTCTGCCGGTCCTGGGCTACCCAAATACGACACTTGATAAGCTAAATCCTAGATTCAACTCCTGAATCACCTCTAGTCCGAGCAACTTGTTATCCCCCACTTCTAGCCAACAAGCGGGAGAATGACAAAGTTTGCCATACAAAGCCTCAAATGGGGCCATGCCGATCATGAGCTGATAGGAGTTATTATAAGAAAACTCCACCAGTGGAAGATACGCCTCCCAACCCCCTCCAAAATCAAGGACACATATGCGTAGAATAGCCTCCAGCATCTGATTGGTACGCTATGTCTGTCCATCCGTCTATAGGTGGTAAGCTGAACTCAATCTCAACTCTGTACTCATGGCCTCCTGAAAGCTCTCTTAGAAGCGCGACACAAAAATCTTGTCTCTACCAGACACAATATCCAGGGGCACCCCATGTAGCCTAACTATCTTAACAATAAATAATTATGCATACTGGATCGTGGTGTAGTCTGTCCATACTAGTAGAAAATGAGCTACCTTGTTCAACTGATCCACTATAACACATATGAAATCGTGACCCCGCTGCGATGGCATCCTGGTAATGAAATCAATGGAAATGCTTTCCTATTTCCACGTAGGTATCTCTAATGGCTAAAGTAATCTTGGTGATCTCTGGGGGTCCACCTTTATCATCTAACAGGTAGAACATTTGGGCACGAACTTTGCAATGTCCTTCTTCATCCCACTCCACCAGTACTGCTGCCTTATATCCTGGCACATTTTATCCCCTGTGGGATGTATCGCAAATCTAGACCCATGTGACTGTGTCATAACTGCATAACGTAAATCATCTCCCTCTGGGACCACCAATCTCCCATTAAACCTCAAACCCCCATCAAAACTCACTAAATAGGATTCGGCACCCTCAGCTAAAATTTATACAATCTGATCTTTACAAAAAGTATCCGTTGTTTGTGCTTGTATCACCATCATAACAATCTTGGGTGTGATTGAAATAACATATATAAAGGAACGGGCTTTCGCATCCTGGTGTCCCAACTCTTTCCACTTTGCTCTACATACTTCCACTATGTCACCTACCAGTCTACAACTTAACGCATCAATAACCACGTTAGCCGTCCCGGATGGTACTGTATCTCGAACTGGTAGTCTTTCACAAACTCCAGCCACCTGCCCTGACGCATGTTCAACTCTCGCTGAGTGTGGTCTGTAAATAAATGAAACTTCTCCCCCAACAAGTAATGCCTCCAAATCCGTAATGCGAACACAACCGCTGCTAGCCCCAGGTCGTGGGTGGGGTAATTCCTTTCGTGAGGCTTAAGCTTGCGGGAGGAAAAAGCGATAGCCTGCTCCTCCTACTGAAGTACTCATTCGAGTCCCTGTAAAGAGGCATCAGTATACACTAGGTACTCCACTCCCGTCCTGGGCAAAGCAAGAACTGGTGCCAAAGTCATCTTATCTTGCATCTCATCAAAAGCCAATTGACAAGCATCATCCCATACATACGGTACTCCCTTGCGAGTCAGATTCGTCAAGGGACCCACTATCTTCGAAAACCCTTAAATTAACCGCCTGTAGTACCCGACTAATACCAAGAAACTACACACCTATGTCAGTGTCGTGGGTTGTCCCCACTCCCTCACCGCCGACACTTTGCTCGGGTCAACTGATATCCCCAATTCCGACACAACGTGCCCCAAAAATTGTACCTTCCATAACCAGAATCTACATTTCTCATACTTAGCATACATCTGATGCTCTCATAGAGTCTGAAGAACCTATCTCAAGTGCTAGGCATGCTCCTCCTCAGTCTGTGAATAAATTAGGATGTCATATATGAAGACAATGACAAACTGATCCAAGAAATCTTTGAACACTCAGTTCATCAAGTCCATAAATATTAATGGATCTTGTGTCAGCCCAAACGGCATGACTCTAAACTCATAGGATCCATATCTCGTCAAGAAAGCAGTCTTCGACACATCATGCTCCCTGATCCGTAGCTGATGGTATCCCGATCTCAAATCTATCTTCGAAAAGAAGGCTGCTCCTCTCAGCTGGTCGAACAGGTCATAGATTCGAGGCAACGGATACTTATTCCATATCGTGACCTTGTTTAACTCTATATAGTCCACGCACAACCTCAGTGAACCATGTATCTTCTTCATAAACAATATGGGAGCGCCCCATGGCGAGGTGATCCTACGAATGAAGCCTTGGCCTAACAGCTGCTCTATTTGATCCTCTAACTCTCTCATTTCCGCTGGAGCCATACGGTACAGTGCACATGCTATCTGCCGAGTTCCTAGCATCAAGTCTATGACAAATTCTATCTCTCGACTGGGAGGTAGGCCTGGTATCTCCTGGAATACATTCGAAAACTCACGAACAATTGGAATCGAATCCAGGGGAATTATAATATCCTTATAGGTCTCCTCCTCTATGTAATACAAATGGGTGGAAGATCCTCCCTCTGGGCAAGGAATTGCCACCAAAAATATCTCCTGACCCGAAATGGCAAAGATGATACTCCTACCGAAACAATCTATCATGAATCTGTACGCAGCGAGCCAATCCATGCCAATAGTGGCGGCATGCTCATGCATATCTAAAACTAGCATATCTGCAGGTAAAATCAAGCTACCAATCTCTATACCTACACCCCGACATATAAAGAAAATTAAAGACCCATTCCCTAGTGGTGAGTCTACACATGTCATTGTACTCTTTGTCGTGTCTAATAACCATAAGGCACGTGCAAAGTGAGTAGCTATAAAATAATGCGACGCCCCAGTATCAAATAAAACTCGACCCATAGTGCTATGGATAGGAAGCGTACCCTCAATTGCGGGTGGCGCCTGAGGTGCTAGAGCCTGGTGGACGTTATAGACACGTCCATAATGCAATTGCCTCTACTAAACTGGGACTGCTGGGATGGCTGGTAGGGATGGCATCTGAGCTTGAGCTGGCGCTGGGAGGGCGGCTGGAAAGAGTGGCCTCTACGACTCATTACAGGCACCCTACCGCTGTGGGGCCTGATTAGGCATAAATTCTTCCTAATTTATCCCTTGATTTAGTTACTTTTAGGACCTTGAACAACGTAATTGAGTTGGATTTATCTCATAATTGTGCTACTGACTGATCTTAATGAGTACACCGAGTTTCTGGTATTTTGTAGTGATTTTACAGGTATTTGATGTCAAGAAACGAAAGAAGGAAATCAGAAGAATCAAGAAAGAAAGAAGGAAAATTCTCAAGGGAAAAAGCATAATTTCCACCCGGAATTTGGATAAAGTACCTAAAGAGAAGTTGAAGACATCTCATTCAAGAGCACAAAGGAAGAAACGGTACCTCAATCGGAATCCCGGAACAAAAGTTATGAGCAGTCAAAGAGGAACCAAAAAGTCAAATAGACGGACCGATCCGCCCCTACCCCGGACCGGTCCGCCTTGCCAAACTCCAGAAGACCCCGGATCGTATGCAAACTGAAGAAGGCCAAAATAAAAATAATCGGTTTGACCCCGGACCGGTCCGCCCCAAAATAAAAAGAACCGATCCGCCTTGGGGCAGAACGGTCCGCCAAATCCCCGGACCGGTCCGGGCTTCGAGATTTGAAAATCTTCACTCTTCCTAAAAAGACTCCTAGTGCAGCTGAATTCCGATATTTTTGTAGGGTATAAAAGACACAATTTATTATTGTTATAAGAACGGAGAATTAGTAGGATTTTCCTCTCTTTTTCCCGAAACCCTAGTTTAGTTAATAATTTCAGATTTAATTCAAGGATTGAAGATTTTATACAGTGATTTTTGTGAGTATCAGTTTCTTTCATTGTTTCACTTATTTCTTGGATAATTTTAGTGACTAATTCTTAATTCTAATTCTTTTCTGCATCTAATTACTATTTTCCTTAGAGTAATTATGAGTTCCTGCACATTAATCCTTGTTTCCATTCTTTTCAACATGTTAGGCTAGATTTCCCAAGACCGGGATGCATGAACCCAACCTGATGTGTTAGTGCGTGTGTATAAAATTAATCCGCTAAATTTAATGATTGACCATGATCGTATTGCGTAGTTACACAATAATTGTAGATCTTTATATCTCGTTTGCCTCTGGGTACTCGTGATGATTTAGAGTTCAATTCGAGTGCTACTATCGTGATACTGATTTACTCATCCTTAGATTAGGTATGATGCGGGCTTGAACCTCATATACATAATGCTTGGGAGTACTAAATTCTGGGTCAAATCAATCAGATAAATTTAAGATTAATATTATATCAGCACTACACTAGGGTTGGGGGATTGTATTCCCGTCCTATTTTTCTCATCATTTAAACAAAAAGTTTCAGACTATTTTTCACTCATAATTTAGGTAGATTAACGTAGTTGCATTTCTTCATAATTTCATAATCGCATTAAGCTGTAACCAATCTCAAAAACCAAATCATTTTTCCTTTTCTTTTTAGAGTCAAGGTTAGGATTCCTCCGTCTTTTCGCGTAGTCACAACTCTGTTGTCCTTCTTCCCTGAGGATCAATACCCGACTTACTGGGATTATTACTTGAGCGACATGCTTACACTTGAGCCTAGAGTGAACGCACTTCTGAGACACATTTTCAGTCGCGTCAGGGCCCTATCCCCCTCTGGTCAATCCTGGCGCTTATGGCCATTCTTGACACATCCAAAAAACCTGCCCCTAAAGTTTCCTCTCCTCAGTCCCTACTGACCACGGCCCTGTTGGTAATTACCACCCCACCACTGGTCCTGCTGAAAACGTTATTAGCCCTAATGGCCCTACTGCTGACCCTGTTGCTGACGGTATTGGCCCTGTTGGCCATGCTGACTGGACTAGCCCTGCTAGCCCTGTCTAAATCCCCCAAATCCCTGTCTAGAATCATCGAATCAAAATCTCTTGACAGGGTCCCCCTAATGGTAACTCTGCTCATTGTTATGGGTCTGCCCTTGGGCTGCTGGTGCCCCACCAATACTACTGCCCCCTGTCCTGCCCTACTAACTGAACTCCCCTGCTCGTTTGCTTCCCTGCTGATGGAAGTGGTGATCAAGAAAGTGCAACAGAGTGGCGTTGAGTATGTCAGTGTAAGTACCTAACGATAGATTTCCTATGAGGTGCTGACGAATCCCCCAGGCCAATCCATCTAAAAACAGCAGTATCTTCTTCTCCTCAGTGGATGCCTCATCTGGCACTATAGTGAGAAGTCTCGTGAACTCCTCCTCATACTCAGCAACGGTCATAATCTCCTACGTAAGATTCAGTAAACTATGCCTTATCTCAGTCTGCACAGCGAATGGGAAATATTTACGGTCAAACCGCACCCAAAATGACTGAATCGATATGTTGTCCCTCTCCTCCAAGATGGTGGTGGACTCCCACCACTGCAAAGTGGCCCCCACTAGCTTGAATGAAGCCAGTAAGCATCTCTGCACGTCAGTTGACTCATACATGCACAGATGCCTCTGGATATCCTTGTTCCATTGGCTGGCGATAACGATGTTCGAACTGCCCGAGAACTCCGGGTGATGCGCCTTTTGAAAGGCATCCCTGACCCGCTCCCATACAGTGGGAAGCTGTGTTGGTACCGGTGCTACTGCTTGAACCTGGGGTGGAGCCTGCTACACTACCGCTAATGCGGCATTCACCGCCTGAGCAAGAATGGCGGCTACTTCAGTTGCATTCATCATTCCCTGAGTCGAAGCTGCTAGTTGCTCGGGCTAGGCATTCCTATCTCGAGGTGCTCGTCTCGGAGGGATCTGAAATGAGAAGGAAGTTTATTAGTCTATAGTTATTATTCAATCTCAAATAGATAAAGACGTAAGCGTAAATAGAATAATACAACAATCCTAAAAATAGGGCTCTATATCAAAGACGCTAAGCTGAAAGCGAAATAAGTCGTTCAGATCCTAAAGGACACTAGAACCTGATGCTATGATACCACCTGTAACAACCCGCCTAATTAAATATCGGGTGATCAGTCCTTTATTAAAATAAAAATCAAGGTGAATGGTGTGGTCAATTCTTAGCATCACTGTCGAAAATATTTTTTCCTTTTTAATCACCCTAATTAATTAAGCTAAGTGTCAAATCAATTGAAAGTATTATTCTATTTATTAAATCCCAATGTGAAAACCTTTTTAAATATCAGTTAAGAATAACATAAATTCTAAGGATAGAAATCAACCAAAAGAAATATACCAACTAGATTAACCAAACCAAGTCAATAACCATAAGTGAAATCATCATGACAAGAAATAACTCCTAATGAGTACTGAATGCTGAAAAGATAAATAAATACAAAATCTCTAATAAGTTTAACGCCCCTGTGGCTGGGCACCTGTAATATATACATATATATACAAGAGAGAGAAGATGATAGGAAACGGGCCAGAGTCCGAGTGTAAAAATAGCTTTAAAAAGTGTTTTAGCAAGTAATTAAATGTTCACTAATTGATAAGACACCCATGTTAGCACACGACACTCTCATAATAATTCTCACCTCTCATCTAGTGTGCATGTCTAATGTACTACTAAATGCCTCATAAGTCTATCTAACTCATCTCCCACAAGTTTTATTTCGCGAAGTCACAGGACTATGATTTTTGTTTAGAGATTAATCTCTTAATGATTACTTACGTTACTTAGTATCTCTCAGTACTGTTATAAAGTTTCCGAACACTTACTATAATTTTGGAGCATTTATTCAATATTTATCTACTTATACGCATAGTAGAAGAATTGGATATATAGTATATATATTCATCACTCGCATAATATATATACTATTACCACCCTATATGAAATCTATGATGCTAGCATACTCTACTATCAAGTCCCTGTATCTCTCGTACTAAGGGAAATACTAGTTCGGAATCACTCTCGAACTATATTAACACAATACACACATAATGGAGGCGAAGCATAGGTCCATGTAACTAAGAGGTCAGCACATACCCCTCACTCTCTTAGTATTGTCTGACTATCATTTTCAGATAGCCTGTACCAACGAATCCTATATTCTAGGGTCCAAGTCAATATCCCCCATAAAGGTCCCATCGAGATAAGACTGTCCCAGCGCGGCAACCTCCGTGATAGCAAGTAGCGCGGGTATGATTATACACAAATATATAATATATACATACACATGCACTCGGTCATATATATCAATACTCACATTTTTCAATTAGGTTCGCCCACGACTCATAATAATATTTTTAACCTTACATAATACAACTTTACCCAATTCTAACGTAAAAAGGACTCATCTCTTTTTATTCTCATTTATAGTCATTTCATAATTACTTTTCATCCCTCGAAGTATTCTCTCATCCTAAAGGTAAATTCAGTAGGCATACTGGTCTAAATCATTCAAAAATATCTCAATTCCTTAGTTAACGTATGCACGATTTTCAATATGTGTCAAGCCCCCGTTAACCCACGGTTACATCCCATATAAATTTACATTCAAAGGAATCTACTTAGACCCTACTGGTCCTCTTCATGACCCATTATACTCTTTAAATGATATTCAAGGATTCCTGTGCATTTTATTCGAATTAAATAAAAAGAGTTAAAATATGCAGCGTCCAGGAGGGGTCGATCGATCAATCAGTCCATCGATCGACATTCTTGAGTTGATCGATCGATCAAACAGGTATTTCGAATTCTGTCATTATTAACTACGGGTTTCCTTCATCAAAGTCAACCAAAACTCCATAATCGAGTCCCAAACTCCAAACCAATTAAACTAATAGTTATATTAACCTACCTACATGATTTTCTACATAAAGCATGTACGAATTCCATCAAAAGTATAAGATTAAAGACCCAATTCATAATATTTATTAAGAACCCTAGTTTCATTATAATTTCCAATCTTGTAATTCTCTTTCCAGATTTCTCTGTTCTAAACCATTACAATTTTGTGGGTAATCCTCTACATATGATGAGATTTCCTGAATATACTTATTTCTTCTAAAGCATGTGATTTAAATTCCCCAAATCATTAAATTCTTCGAATAAACATACACTATTTAATCATATTCTAACATGGTTGAATTATCCACTAGAAATCAGTAAGAAAGTTACTTGACTTAAGATAGTAGGTCTGATTCCATGAGTTTGACAGATATAGGCTTGATCCCCTCGCTCCGATCTACGTTTTGGTGGTGGTGTGGTGCAATTAGGTTGGTTCTTGCCTTGGATTCTTGGAAGACTTTTCACCTTTCTTCCTCTCACTGCCGTTCTAGACTTTTAAGAATGTTAACCCTAGAGGAATCTCCTAATATCCAAGATTAATTCCCAATTTTCGTCATTTAACTAAGGCCTAATTTGGAAATGACTAAATCACCCTTTCGGAGTGTCGGTTAGGCCTAAAAATGCCCCGAGACCCAAATTAAACCCCCGGGTACACTTTTCTGACTATCTCGACCCTTCCGAACACGTTGGCGCACTCGAAATGACCATATGAGAGACTTATAATTTATTCACTTTTTATAATAATAATATTGTCCCGACACGACACAGGCACGTCCCGACTTAATTTCCATAATTGTCATAATATTCACTCGTGATAATTTTAATAAATTCAATTCTACATATTACTTTGCTCATTAAGTAATATTCAACAAATTCCCGATAATTACTAACTTTCGTCACGCTAGTAAATATTTAAATAAATATTCGGATTAATATTAAATTAATTTATATCAATTAAATTTATTAAATCTCCAATTTAAAAGCCATAAAAATACGGGGTATTATAGAGGCCTTTGGCCTTGAGCCGAAAACTTTTCCTTCTCTTGGACACTTAACAAGGATTGCAACTTAGATATGCTCGTATGCATCGTAGTGAACATGCTCTCAAACTTTGCATTGGTTGCATTTTGAGATTGGATGAAGTGGGTTAAGTTATCATCAAGAGTCCTCTACAGTGGGGTAATGTATGGGCCTGGAGGTGGTGCTTGCATGTGCGCTTGCATAGGTGGTGCTTATTGAAATTGAGGAGGGGGTGGAGGTATGGAAACATGTGAATTTGGATTCGACGCAGCTTATTGTTGCCCGTAGCTAAAATCGAGATGGTTTCTCCACGAAGGGTTGTACGGGTTCCCATGGGGGCATTAAAATTTCCCTTAAACCCTCCTATTGATTCTACTTGCTATGGAAACATGGTTTTGTAAGCGGGTATCGTCAGATATTCCTTTGTTGAATGGCTCGCCTCATAAATGGCGCACACATTTTCTTTCACAACATGGGTGGATCCGGTAGTATCTCTTAGTCGTACCTCAAGTAGGTCTCTCATACTTTTCTCAAATTGATCAACTCGACGGTCTACCAATGTATCATGATTCAATTGGTATAGACCGGATGTAACAGGAGTGGTGGACACTTATCGAGGTTAATTTGGGGTATTAGGATCGGATGTGTCCCATTCTTGAGTAGTCTTGGTGACGTACTTAAGATGAGCTTCAGCATCACTCACATCTAATTCCCAAAATGGTCTTTCACACATTGTTTGAACAAGTTGTTTAGACGCTATAGTAAGACCGTGATGAGAGAAATAGATAAGGTGATGTTTCCCAAATCCATGATGGGGGCAAGCATTAACCAACTCTTTGAATCGTTACCAATACTTGTCAAATGACTCGTGATCTTGTTGTCGAAAAGATTGAATTTGAGCCTTGACGGAGTTGGTTTTATATTGTGGAAAGAACTTCGAAAGAAACTTGGATTTCATATCCTTCCATGATTGATCGAGTTCGATGGGAAAGACCAAAGCCAGGTCTTAGCTTTATCCTTTAAGGAAAAAAGAAAAAGCTTTAGGCAAACGACATCTTGCGCGCAAGCTTGATCACTAAAGGTTTCGCACACCTCTTCGAACTCTCAGATATGGTTTCTCTGAATCCATGCCGTGAAATGTTGGAAGAATCTGTATCATCCCATTATGGAAGTGGAAATGTCCTGCATTGTATGGAAGTAGAATGCATCCAGGTGTGACAGTTCGCTCAGGAAATATGAGTTCATTCATGGGACGATACGGTAGCTTTCCCTCACCCATACTGAAACTAGTGATATCTGACCTAGCTCTCTCTCCAATGGACTCAGAATCATCACTCAGTGTTCTAGAAGTGTGACTCAACGTGTGACTCATGATGGACTTTGGAGGGGTAGGAGGTGGAACCCAGAATAATGGAACGCGAGGGGTATGGGGGCTATCGAAATTATACTCAATGATGGGATTTTCATGAATTCTTATTGGAGAATTTTGAGGAGTTTGTTCTTAATTTTGCATAAAGGGCTTTTTAGAGATGATTTCTTTTTGCCTTTTAATTTTTCAGAATTTTTATGGAATTTTTATTTATTTTTTTATTTTTCTGGCTTTTTAATTTTTTTGGAATCAGATTTGGGATTGAATCTACTAACCTAAAGTCTACCTACTTCCCCGGTAACGGCACTAAAAAGTTGGCGTGACCACAAATGTGTCTTAAAATGCGTGGTTATATAGGCTAAAGTGCAAGCTTGTTATGTAAGTCATAACCCAGTAAGTCAGGATTGTATCCACAGGAAACCTAGGACGAAAACTCGTAACGACGAAGGAATAGAAGACTAACCCTAAACTAATTCGCAAAATGAAACTAAAAGATGATTAATTGTGAAAATAAATTCTACTATCTAAATGCAAATAAAATTTAAATTAGGAACTATGCTACGTGCACAGAAATAAAGCTACTGTAATTAAGTGAATATGAATGAAGGAAAAGCAGGGTAGGATACAATCCCCCAAACCCTAATAGATTTACCGGATAGAATACTACCTGTTGAATAAGATAAGTGATTAAACCCAGTCTATAGTAATCCTAAGCATTACATATATGAAGGTACTAGCCCGCATCATACATAATAAAAGGTAATAATAAAGTGGTGTTGCATAGCTAGCACACGCATCGCATCTTTAAACACATCGGTTACCTAGGACAAACAAGGTTAAAAGGCCTACAATGGTTGTGATTGCTACACAACATAATTCGATCAAAATTTAATTCAAAACCTATTTTCTATACATGTAAACTACATCGAGTCGGGTTCATGCATCCCAACCTTTAGAAATTTAGCTGGACATAATGAATCCAAATGTGAACACAAAACCTATTGTGCATGAATTAATAACTACTTGAAAAATAGGGAAGAAATTGTGTAAATAAAAATTCCAACTTAATTCCTATGAATAATCCTACTTTAATGTAAAAGTATTTGAAATCAGAAAGGTAATAATACTTGGAATTTAGAAATTCTGGAAATAAATCTTGAAACTTGAATTAATGTTGAAGAAATTAAATCTAGGGTTCTTAGTTGCAAAAGCTCTCTAAAAATATCCAAAAAATAACTCCCTAAAGTTTGGGAAGTAATTCGAATAAGTATCCTACAAAAATTACCATAGTTTGAGCTAATTTGGACTCTCAATTTGAAAAAGAAAATTCAGAAAAATCACAACCGAACTGGTCCGGCGTGGTGTTCCAGTTCGGTCTGGTATAAGCCGAATCGGTTGAAGAGATTCGCAAGGCATTAGACCAGTTCATTTTTGGCTTTATCTGGATCGGTTCGATGGTGAATTTTATTCAAAGCCTGGTTCTCCTCTGAATCGATTTGTTTTTGGCAATGAGCGGTCCGGTTCGGTTATGGAATTCTTTATTTTCTTCTTTTCTCTTGATTTTCTCTCATCTTTGAAGTTCCATAACTTCTGATTCGGGACTCGAATTAGGACATAGTTTCTTCCTACGTTCTTGTAGACTCGAGATCTTCAATTTTCATTTTGGTCCTTCGTCCGAACTCCAGATGTAAAGTTATTGTTTTTCCCTCTACCTTTCTTTCTTCCTTGATTTATCGGTTCTTGAGTTTCCTCTTCTCTTCACTTGTATAAAATAGCTATAAAATGCACAAAGAATACACAAAACTCGAGGCACTATTTAGGAAAGGTTAGTAGCAAATATATGAGATAAATCCACACAATTTACATCTCCCAGGGTGTTAAAAGTCTCTAAATTAAGGGGATAATTAATTTATGCCTAAGCAGTAACCTAGGGGTTTAACGGCTTATTGCATATGCTAAATGCAATCGTTCACTCGTGAAAGTTGCTTTTATTTCTTTTGTACATATTTCCTATCTCGGGGTTTACTTGTAGTTCTTCTTGATTAGTATTTCACTGCTAGGGACTAGCAATGTGTAAGCTAGGGGGTATGATTCGGTTGGAATATTGCTTTTATTTACCCTCTTTACTTATGCATTTTAGCCCCCTTGGGTACATTAATTCCTATATTTACGCTCGTTGACTAGAGTACCTTTATTTTTTATGTTTACATGTTTTGCGAGGTATAATTGAGCTTTTGAAGGTATTATGCAGGTTAGCGGTGCAATTGGTGCTATTCGGGAAGTTTTCAATGTAGTACGCAACTTCAGGGTAATTTTAGTCATTTTAGCATTCGAGCTTCATGTCTGAACTTTTCACGGAAGTTGTGGTACTTCGAGTCGACTTCGCGTGTCCTCTGACGATTTATTAATCTGGTTCCTAACGAACATGTTATGATCATTTTTCGGGGAGCTCCTTCTTGATTTTTAGGATAAATTGTTTTCTTTTCTTTTATCTTTATTTCTTTTACCACTTACTATATAAGTAGGTTTTTATTATATTTGAAGACACCTTTCATTATACAGTTTTTATTAAATTTTTTATCTTGCTTTCTTAGTTAGGTTAGGGAGGTTAGATTTAGAGAAGATTTTGGATGTGACTTTTCTCCCTCCTAGGGTTTACCCATATAAGTTGTGTAAGAACACTATTCATCTTCTCTCTCCTTAAACTCAAGCTTTTATTATTTATTTCTTACCTTGTTATTTATTTACTTGCTTTGTAACTTAGATTTAATTTCTTTCTTTACTTTCTTGTATTTAAATACATGTCTTCCATTATGTTGTGTGGCTAATTTAGTTTAGATTGAGATTAATTGAACTCACCTTGGGTTGATTTGGTTGCTTTGCTTTGGTGATGGATTTTATGAGTTTAATTCGATTTGATTGTTCTTGATTTTATGCTTAGGAGATTTAACGGGGTATATCATGTATACTCCGTATTTATGACCTTGTGTGTGTAATATTTGGGGCATTTGTTGATGCCAAAATTATGGTAGGCTTTTATGAAGATTCATAAAGTGAAAACTCTAGATTTAATTAATTATTGAAATTAGATTCAATCTTGTTAAACTTGTATTCCCATGTAACCATTCATACTAAATAATCCGAGGTGAGGGATATTAGTCTCAATATATAATTTTTATTCCCTTTTTTAATTTTAGTTTAAACACATGCCTAGTATTATCTTTTCTTTTGTTAACAATTATCTTTTACACTTTCATTCCTGAAGTATTGAATCAATATAATTCTAATAATGAGTCTCTGTAGATTTCGATACACGATCTGGCCGTTATACTCCCTTAGAATAATGTAGTCAATAGTTTAGGTTTCTGTATTGAGGAGGTGAAACGAATTAAACGACTGACATACTGACATTGCGCTACTTTTCACCCTTTATTAGCTAATCCACTATGTTTTAGAGCTAAATCTTTGGTGACCGATTTTTACTAAGTTTTTCCATCCATTCTTAGTTGGGTATGTCTATTCTATGCCAAACAACTGAAAGTTAGGTTGCACCACTGTTTTCAAGTAGGTTTCGTGCTAAATCGTAGGTGAAATACTTGTTCTAATTGGTGGCACACATTCTTAGGTGGTTTTATGCCTATTTTAGGCCGACTAACACATTTGGTTGTACCATTGTTGTCAAGTGGGTTTTTAAATAAATCTCAACTATAAGGTACAATCATATTAAATAATTGCATTTATTACCATAAATTGTCTTTATTTAGCTAAAACATTTGCCAAAAGTAATTAACCCTATTTAGTGATAAAAGTTTATAAGGTTCATGGCATTCCATGAACTAGTTATTACTGTGATATCAAATTCTTCTAAGTGATACGAATGTGCCCTTCTTTTGAGACTATTCTATATGGAACTTACCAATTCGGCACCAATTTATCATTGGAGGGTTTCTTAGAGGTTGGAATCATCTTCCTGAGTACTAAGTCCGCAACCTGAAATTTCTTAACTTTAACTTTCCAATTGTGCTATTTAGAAAGCTCATGGATATATATTGCATGGTGAAAGAGAGCATGTTCCCTCTGTTCCTATTTTAAGTCAAGGTTTTTATCTAAGTGATCACCGTTGTGGTCATCCTCAAAGATTTAAGTTTTAAGAGTTGACAGTCAAGCTTGAAAGGGATAAATACTTCCATTTTGTACGACAGGGCATAAGGGGTTTCTCTTGTTGGCCTTCTAAGGTCGTTCTGTAGGCGAATAGGATGGACAAAAGTTTGACTACTTGTCTTCCCTTTGTGTTCTCTCATTATTATTTGATCACGGTGAGTAAAGTTTTCCTGGTAATTTATGTCTTCCCGTTATAGTGTTAGAAGTCCATTAAGGCATAGTAATTTTAGATCCCATATTCTATGCAAAAGTTCTTGAAAGTATCATTATCAGATTGGGTTCCATTGTCTATCGCCAAAGAATTAGGACTACCTCTTATGATTATGATCCTCCACATAAATCGTCTATCATCAACCTCTTGGATGTGAGTTAATGGCTATGCTTCCACCAATTTTATGAAGTAGTTTGTGGTGGTTATTAAGAACTTCATATTCCCAGGTTCTATAGGCAGAAGTCCCACAACGTCCATGCCCCATTGAGAAAATTCCACTGATATGTGAGAGGGTTGAGGTCTTTAGTTGACTGCTTAATGATGGGAGAAAATTGTTGAATTTAATGCATTTTTGGGAAAACTGAATAGCATCCTTCTACATGAAGGGCCACCAATATTTATTTTAGATCGCCTTATAAGATAGTGATATTCCACCTAAATGACCTCCATAACTTCTTTCATGCATCTTGATGAGAATTATTTCCACTTGATCTCAGTGGAGGCACTTGAGCAAACGGATTATGAATGATAGCTGGTAAAGTTTTTCTTTAAAATTAAGCCAAGACTTCACATACTAGATTTTCAATTTGTGAAACTCTTTGTCATCGTGGGGACAATCTCCATTCTTCATATAGGCAATGAAGGGGACCATCCAAAATGGGACTGGTCCTACTTTCATTATCTCTAGGGATGTATTTGGATAATTAATGCTTGGTCAGCTGATGTATTCTGATTCCATTATTATTTTTAAATTGGTGTAAATTATTGACGCATGTATAGCTAAGGTGTCAATATTACTATTATAGATTCTCGATAATAGTCCTATTATCGTCGACCTGAAGCCTTTAGGATTTCCTTAATTTATTCTAGTAAGAAAACATCCTTGGATTTCTTGTTTCATATTGTCTAATGAGTTAATTGGTAATCGAAAGAAAATCATAATGTACGGATGTCCTATTCTCCCATAGCGATCGCCCTTTATAAGCCAATTATCATGGCCTTATATTTTTATTCATTATCGAATCCCTTTAATGCAAGGTGGACTACATGTTTAGTGAGGTGTCCTTATGGGTTGATGAAGAAAATCCCAATGTTTGTTCCTCATTCATTAGCAAACCCATCCATAAATAAACCCCATTTATATACATGGTCTACTTATTGTAGGTTGAACGTCTCTATGAGGGGCTAAGATGAATAACCTCTCCTTGTAGGCTTGTTAAGAATTCAACGATGAAATCAGCTGTTGATACGAGAAATTGAGCACACGTCGTTCTCATACCAACAAGTCAAGTGTGAAATATAAAGAAATTAAAGAGAAACAAAACACAATATATAGAGTGGTTCGGCTATTAAAATGAGTCTACGTCCACTTTGTTTCCATACTCTCATTATATACACGTTGTAGTACAAGTTTACATATCCATAAATAGAGTATAATAGAGTTAAGAGAGGAGAATACATATTTGTAGTGGTTCAGGGGAAGTCGGGGAGATGACTACAAGGGAGCTGAGTATCCCCCAAGCTGTATTAGGGTCGTGTAGAGATTTTGGTAGGGCTTCGCCAAGAGTGATTGTCTTGGATCTGGATCTCGACCCCCCCTCATATCGAGGTATAAACCTATATTTATATGAGGTATATAAACTATCACGTGCCTATAGCACGTGACATGTGTGCAATTCTGAAGAATAATCCCTTTTATAAGGTAGTTCTCTAAGCAGTGGCTGCAGCCTGTTTGAACCCAGAAAGAAGCTGATCTCAAGGTGTCGTGGCCTAATAGGTATGCCAAACCAATAAGTGCCGCATCGTATCTAGTACAAAGCAGCGTCCAAATAAGCATGAGGTCGCGTCCTCCTTGTTCCAAGACAGTAGCCATTCTATCAGTAAGGTCCGCGGTGGGAGAGGATATTGGTCATATCAATAAGCCCCCAAGCGAAAGTGACAAGGGGAGGTGATTTGGTGTTTCGTCTTAGTACCAAACTTCCGTGATGTACTGAAATCTCTATATTCACTTACAAAGCGATGCTCCAACTTCCCACGCCCTCTTATGTAAATGGGGTATGGTCGTGGCCTTCATTATTTTTCCAAATCCTTACGAACGAATCGAGAGAAAATCTTTGTCCTTCCTCTCTTTGGGTTTTTTGGCAATTTATGGTTGTCTAAGCCTGAGAAACTATCGTCTACCAATTTCCAGGTAACTTTCGAATCAACTCTTAATTTCTCTTTTATGTTTTCTGGCATTCCTATTTAGCTAAATGCTTTTGAGTCTAATAATTGAACCCATGATAAATGAATTATATGAATCCATAATAAATGAATTATCTAAAATGAATCCCTTTCTTCTTGAACCAAATGTGCAGTTGTTTGGATAGGATTTGGGTTGAACAATCGATTATGTTGTGGGATTTGATTTTCTTAGATTTTTGTAGAAGCTAGGGATTGAACCAAGTTTGTTGATTTAGATTCGGGTTTTAAGTTTCCCGGGTTAGAAACTTCGCTTTCTTAGGTTACAATCATACCGTTTGTTGGCCTTGTTCTTGGTCAGAATCTTTGAATTCTAGTTTTTCAATCTATGGTGAATTTGTAGTTGGATATAAACCTGTTTTTACTTTTGGTCGTGGCATGTAGAAAGACTTGCCCTGTTCTGGTGTAACTGTGTCAACATAATATTATAATTCTCTTGGCTGCCGTCTTTGGTTCTAAACTGATTGGCTGTGACCCTTAATTCTTGTTGTGGGTTTTGCCTTTGACTAGGCTATTTTAACTCTCATTTGTACAATCTCTAGCTTTAGATCAATTCTTTGGTAGTTATAATTCCCCTAGCTACAGTCTTTAGGCTTGTAGTTAGGATAATTGGCTGCAACCTTTAAAAGTCAATGTACTTGTATAATATATAATATACGTCGCGACCTCTAATTGAGGCTTCTAACCACAGTGGTTGTGGAACCCTAACATCGAAGACTTTCTGCTTTTTAGGCCTTGTTATATCCCTATGAGTTGGGACCCTGAAGAGTTTCTGACAGACTTCTGGCAAACTCACTTTGGCATTCCTCCCCCTAACACAAAGCCTTTGAAAACTGTTAGGCCATGTCTACTTAATGATTATCCCAACTATGTCATTATTGATATTTACTCCGCAGACTCCACAACCTTTAGGAATACTACTGAGGCTATGGCTATAGAGGAAGATACCAACTCAAGAAATACTGTTAAACTCGATGCCTCAATAGTTGGGCCTTCTGAGTCCAGAGATGCACTAGCTGTCCCATCAGACAGAGTTGAAAGAGCTCCCGCAGCTTTAAACGTTTGTTGCATAATGACTGAAGAGTGGGTCAATCAAGTGGTCGCTGCGTTTGAATTTACCAATGGGTAATTTATTCATCCCCTTTTGCAGAGCATAAATCATGTTCTGTGGTCCCTCACGAAGGGATTTTCTTCCCTCTCCATGCTTTCGTCTATGGGTTGCGGCTACCTATACTTGTCCCTATTAGGAGGATTTTAAGTTCTATGAAGTTGGCCCCATCCCAACTGGATCCAAATTGCTGGAGATCTATTATTACCTCGTTGGTACTTTTGAAAGACAAGTTCAATAGAGATATCACTCCGGTGGAGTTCTTCCATTTCTACCGGCTAAAGGATAACTCTGTTAAGTTCACGTGGTACTACTACTTAGCTCTTCGAAATAATGAAAAGGTTTTATATACTGGGAGATCTTCCAGTGTAAAGAACTGGAAGGGAAAATATTTCTATATTTCTAGAGAAGGATGGGAAACTCATCCAGAAGAATCGAAAAGAGAGAAATATCATAAATGCCACGGTATTGGGGATAGCCATCAATGCTAGGTGATTATATGTCGCAACTTATACACTGTGCCACATCTCGTTCTATAGTTGTATATTTTAATAATATTTATTGTGACACATACTAATATTGATCATTTTTGAAGCCCTTGATAATATGCCCCTTAACAACAGGCAAGAGAGAAGAGTTGGGAGGGCCATAGCCTTTAGTGGTGAGGAGAAGAACTTCAGCACTTTGGTGAGTTCTACTTCTATCTTTGACCAGGGCTACTTCCCCAATAAACATTTACCAAAAATAATGGTTGCATAAGGTAACAATTTATACTTCTACTTAAATTTTCTGTGTAAGGTAATATTATATGATTCTTTGTTATTTTTTCAGGAGAGGAGATAGGCAGAGAACTCTTGGCTGCCCAGCGGGAAAAAATGGATGAGGATGCCATTGTCCTCAATAACACTGCCAAAAAAGGGAGGAAGAGGAAAAGAATCCTAAAGAGGAAACAGGTTGTGATCGAGAAAAATGTTGCACCTACTGGTGGTCCTACTACGGCCAATGACGAGGCTCAGAAAAAATGTTGTAGCTCAGACCAGTGTGAAGGTTGATGATGCTGCAGGCAATGAAAGGCCAGAGGTCCCATTTAATGATGACATTGTCAATCACTTGAATGCGGCAGGTTTGCTACCTTCTGAGTCTTAACTCTGAGTTGGACGCAATGCCTCACATGTTACTTCTTCTAACTCTCCCCATCCGCAGACTATCATGGTTGTGAATGCTAACTTTCCACCTCCTCAAAGTTAACAAAGTGTTGGCCCTGATGGCCGTCCGCGACCTCATTTGAGGACTCCAAACCCTCAGTCTTCCGAGGATACAACTACCAAGGTTGTCAATAAGATACGAAGGGTAACAAACAACATTGACTTAGACCACCTTGTGGACGAAGAAAATGAACACTTGGAGGAGTATGCCCTCCACAGCCCTCTACAGGTAAGGACTATTTCCTTCTCTTTCACTTTATTTTTTCACAGTATATCTTTTTCTGACATTTACAATTTTTAGGTCACGGATGCTGTCATGTTCCAAAGGCTAAAATATGAAGGCATATATAAGCTGAAGGATACTGTAGAGAGATTTCACATTTCTAATTTGGAGAATGCTAGGAGAAGGCAGTAAAATAATCTTCTGCCTTGGTACTCAAATCTATACATATGGATTTGAAGGCTTCTATCAGGGAAAAGGAAGAGGCTGAAAAGAACTTTACCATGGATGCATCATCTCTTCAAGATTCTGAAGCCAAAATTATGGAGGCTTCCAGATAGGCCTCCAACTTCGAGAGCCAACTAAATCAGCTTCAGTAAAAATATTATCGATTGGAGCAAAACTGCACCTCCTTGCTCCAGTAAAAGGAAAGTGAGCATGCCGTAACCTTGAATAAAATTGAAGAGTCTCATGCTACGGCCTTAACTCAAGCTAAATACGGTGCCATAACTACATATAAAAAATCCAAGGATTTCTTTTTAATAAATAACAAAGCCTATCTTCACAGCTTCTAAGATCTCGGCCATAGGGTTGTTAAGAATTTTATTGAATCCAAGGATAAGATCCTTTCCTGGAAGCTCAGTGATGTTAAGCATATTGAATGTGTGGAGGAAGGATATCAGGTTTGCAGCATAGGCAAGGGCCAGGCAACAGATGGAAGTAGCAGTTGCGATAGAAGATGATGAAACTGAGACTATTGCGGATGGTGAAGAATAAGATGAAGATGATGATGCAACATCATAATTTTAATCACCACTTAATCATTTTTGGGTTGTAATGAACTCTCTTGAACTAAACTTTATACAGGGATACGACCACTCTATAACTTTGAACTAAATTCTCAAATAGGGTTGCACCCTTTTTTGCAAGTTGTAGCCATAATCAATGTGTTTTAACTTTTGTCTGCATGCTTCTTTTGCTTATGCATCTTGAATACTTGAATGCTTGAATGAATGCTTTAATTTGCTTCATCTTTATGTTTTGACTGCTTGAATGCACTTGACTACTACTTTTTAAAAATGAATATTTGGAACATGGGGTTGTGGCCATTTCTCATAAAAGAATTCTTGAGTAGAGCTACGACCATTTGTTTTTACCTTTGCTTTTCTCATAATTTTTCATTTTACACTTATGAGCCCCAAGACGTGGTGCCAAAGGAAAATGACTTTGGTCTGCGGCTAGGTTGTATGCCTGTTGCAGGATCTGAATTGACATTTTGGTGGACTCTATGCTGGGTTGCGACCACTTATTCTTTATAGCTTTCATATGGTTCTTGATGCCATTGTCGCAGCATCTCTTAGTCACTTTAATTGCATAAAGCTTCTTTCACACCTTCTTTTAGTCACTTTAATTGCATGAAGCTTCTTTCACAACTTCTTTTAATCGCTTTAATTGGGTTATTATTAGGCCTCCCCGGGCTAGGTATTATAAAGCTTCCCCAAGCTATAATTAGACATATAGGATTATCCGCAGATAATTAAGTCTTTGGCCCCTTTAGATTATTGTTAGGCCTCCCTAAGCTTTGAAGCTTCCCCAAGCTATAATTGGATATATATCAAGTCGTCCCTGGATAATTGAAGCATTCCAAAACCGAATGATGGGCATTGTAAGCCCCCGTGGCTAGTTGTGGCATCTGGAAGCAAATAAAGGGCATTATTAGCCCCCGTGGCTAAATGACGCATCCCAACACTAGGTACAGGCATTGTAAGCCCCCATGGCTAAATGAAGCCTCCTGAAAGCTAAGAGGGGGTACTCTGAGCTCTTGAAGTGCGTAGAAGTATGCCAAAAGTTGGTTGGCCTTATGAATATAAGCATTCCCTGCTTCACTATGAGTAGCATTGTAGGCCAATTAAGGCTATTATCTCATATTCTTCATAGACTTCTTTCGAAAGTAATAACCTTCTAAGATGATTTGCTATTCATCCCTTGAAATCTGTTTAAAATGAAGGTCTTTTGTGAGATTAGAGATAAGAAAAATTAGCAAGCCAAATATGACTAAATCTATCATTCTTATATTTATATATAATTTTGTAGTGGAAATACAAAAACACGTAAGAAAGATAGAGATAATTTTTATCTTGCAATAGAAATAGAAACAAAAATATTCTAAATCAAGGTTAGGGATGTGGATGTCAGTTGTAGATTCTGGCCTTTGTTAATAGATGGAGCATCCCCTGTTTCACATGCCTTTCCATCTCATCCCTCAAGACGTGGCAATTGTTTATGTCATGGCCATGATCATTGTGGAACCAACACCATTTTGCTCGGCCCCTCTTGTGGGAAGGAGCCTTCATTTTCTCAGGCCACCTGAGCAATTTGTCTTCTTTTATGGACTCAAAATTATCTTCAATTTGATAAGTTAATGGGGTGTAGGCCTCCAAGCCTTTTTCTACCTTCTTCTCCATCTTCCTCTTTTGGTTCTTGTCTACGGCCTCTTAGGCAGTGGCTTCTGCGGATGCGGCCATAATGGTTGGAAACCTTGGGTGCTGTAGCTTCTAACATAAGAACTCTTTGGGTGAGAAAGTTGACATGAGTCTGGAGTGAGGCATGGTTGTCATACAGATTATTGAGGCGGTTGTACAGCTGAACAATCTCATCTTTCATTGCTTCACTTTGGCTGGATTCTCCTTCCATTTCTTCTTTATTAGTCTTTTAATATATATATATATATATATTCTCAGACAAAACTGGCAAGAGTGAGTAATGAAAGTATAGTTTTCGATGATCTGTCAATTAATACTGATGTGTCCGTGGCATGTAGAACACATAAGGTTACTGTCGAGGACTCTCTAAGGGAGTTCACCAGAGTTAAGTATAAGGACAATTTTACCATGTCTCTTCTCCCAGGTGATCAAATGAAGCTATGCAGCATCCTCAATAAAAAGGGCTATGACACTCAAGCAATTTACTTGTCAGGTAGCATCCGACTTGTTGCAGCATGGTTACAAGGACCCACAAGATGGATTAAATCCATCTAGTAATATGAAAAATAAGCATACTAGGGGTTTACCAGGGACAAAGAAGTCTTCAAGTGCACCAAAAATGGCACAATTATGGTAGAAAATCCTAGATCATAGGCTAAGAAAGCAGGAAAAAGTCAATAGAATTTATGCCTATCTACCCACCTTTGTAAGGCTATTTCCTTCTTGCTTTTTTCAACACTTTCTTGGTAAGGTAGCTTCATCAGGGTAATTAAAGCAGATCGAAGGTCATAAAAGGAGATCACCGAGTAGATCTGAAAATATACAATATTCAGTTAAGGGTGTGCGTGCAAAATACGAGCTCAATAACCAAACCTTATCTATGAGAAAATGAATCGGTGGCCCCATGAATAAAATAAGGTACTAAGAACCCGAAGTGTTAGAAAAACAAAATAGAAATACCTCCTTCCCACAGATGGCACCAGATTTTTGATACGAGAAATCAGACACACATTGTTCTCATACCAACAAGTCAAGCGTGAAATAAATATAAAGCAAGTAAAGAGAGACAAAACATAAGATATAGACTGGCTCGGCTATTAAAATGAGCCTACGTCCACTTTGTTTCCATCCTCTCATTATATACACATTGTAGTACAAGTTTACATATCCATAAATGGAATAAAATAGAGTTAAGAGAGGAGAATACATGTTTGTAGTGGTTCTGAGAAAGTCAGGGAGATGACTACGAGGTAGGTGAGTAGTCCCCAAGATGTATTGGGGTCGTGTAGAGAGTTTGGTAGGGCTTCGCCAAGAGTGATTGTCTTAGATATGGATCTCGAGCCTTCCATATCGAGGTATGAACCTCTATTTATATGAGGTATGTAAATTGTCACATGCCCAAAGCACGTGACATGTGTTCAAGTCTGAAGAATATTCCCTTTGATAAGGCAGTTCTGTGAGTAGCGGCTGCGGCCTATTTGAACCCAGGCGGTAGCTTGTCTGAAGGTGTCATGGCCTAATAGGCATGCCAAACCAATAAGTATCGCGACCCATCTAGTACAAAGAAACGGCCAGATAAGTATGAGGTCAAACTAGTTCTCTGTCAGTTTCATGTTGAGAAATGTACAAGTACAAGTGAAATCTTCTTACCACCCACTAATATTGAAAACAAAGAGGAAGATCCCAAGTACTGATTTATCCTCTCCAGTGATTGATAACTTTGCTATATCCAGATCATGGTGTTGGATTTCTTCAGGCTTCGAAAAAACATACAACACTTATCGAATGACCGTGATATAATCTGATTAAGGGAGGTTAACACTCTGGTCAATACTTGAATGTCTCAAACAATTGTCAGCTTCTTTAAATATTAAAGTTCCTTGATCTGGTCTAGGTTGGATTTAATACCTATTTGCATTACTAAATATCCATGAGCTTTCCAAAAATGAATCTAAAGGTACACTTGGAAGCATACAACTTCATTTCATACTCACTCGTGATTTTAAAAGTGTTGAAAAGATGCTTGAAGCAGTCAGTCGTATATTAACTTTTGATGAGCATATCGTAAATATAAACCTCAATCGTTTATTATATCTTCTTATTAAACATTTTAGTTAAAAGATGTTCGTACGTTTACCTTTTATCCTTAAGGTCAGATAACATGACCTTGTAGCAGTAAAGTCCTATAGATGTGAGAAAGGCATTCTTCTCCTTATTAGTACCAAATAAGGGTATTTCGGTGATAAACTGAATGGGCATCCATGAAGACCATTCGTTAATGGAAAGTTGTGTAATTAATGAGTGGATCAATATTAGGTAGAGGAAAACTATCCTTTAGGAAATATTTTTATAGTTCTGTCAAGTTTACATAATCTCTTTATTTTCACTCTTTTTCATGACCGTGATTATATTGGAAATCAAATCCAAAAAATCAAACCTCCTTGAAGGAGTTGGCATGAAGAAGATTCTCAACTTCAATCTCCATCGCTTTAAATTTCTCAAAAGATGATTTTTATAACTTTTTCTTGACCGGGAAACATGTAAGATCCACGTAAAATTGGTACTAAGTAACATACGGGTTAATTATAGGAAGATCGTAGGGCTTTTAGGTGAATACATCTGTGTTCATCCTATTGAATTGAATTGTCTACTCTGCCACATCTTTTCATAATTAAGAATTGATCAGGAAAGTTTTTTTGGTTGGCATAAGTCTAGAGGAATGGTCCTAAGTTCGTCCATTACTCGATTGGTAAGGGCTATCTTTGGCTTTTCCACCCTCGTCCCACCTCCTTTTGGTTCCTATTTGGGGTGGTCGCCCTCCGAATCATTATCGTCATGACTTTTCTTATGCTGATCTTGATTTTGTTTGATGGTGGAGAAAAAATAGTTTCATTACTTTATCCCCGATTGATCAAACATTTGAGTTTTTGATGGAGTGAGTAAGGGACAACTCTTATAGTATGCTGTCATACTTTTCCTAGGATGGAATTATAGGGAAAATCTGACTAGATCACATGAAATTTAATCTCCTGATTAATAGTCATGGACTTGAATGGTAGTTTAATCTTACCTACTGGATTCTCCACATCACCATTAAAATAAATAAAAGGATAAACCTTTGTTTCTAGATCATGGATACTATTTCCAAGTGTACAATAGATTGATGTACATGATCTTTGAAGAACTTTCTTTATTGACTAATATTATCTTTATATCAAAGTTATCCACGCGAAGGGTAAGAGACAAGGAATACTTATGGGGTGTGTTAACAGTGACTAGATCATCACCGATTAACATAATTGCCCGATCAAGATTGATGTCCTTAAGTTCTCTCTTGGCAAGGATGGGCTTTAACACTTCCACTAGAAAATCTTCATGTACAGTGGCTGCAATCCTAACTTTTCTCCTTAGATATTTACCTATGCATTGGGAAGGATCAGTATATCCATGTGTTGTCATCCTTCTCATGCGTTACACTTACCATGTTGAACATTTCATCTTGTTAATATCAATATGCTCTTTGAGGTGACTAACCTTGACGATATCTTCTAGAAGTCGCTTGAACATATTATAGTTATCCGTCTTATGGGCATGATTATGATAATAAGTAAACCTGAGATTAGTGTCCCTACCGTTTGGGTCACTGGCCATCTCTGGCGGCTTCTTAAAGTAGGGCTTATAGTTTAAATGAGGGGGAGATTATAAATTGATTCCTTGAAGAAAGTGTCCATGGCTTAGTAAGTGTTTTTCATTAGATGACATCTTTGACCATCCCTTAGGTTTTTCAATTTATCCCCTTTCTTGATAGAAGTTGGTTAGGTTCCCCCTTAGATCATTTTTTTTGTTGTTCTTCTTAAACTGTTTAGAAGGTTGTTTAGTCTGAGTCTCAGTGTTGAGGAGCTCATCTCCAACCTTGGTTTATTTCTCGATATAAGCCATAAAGTCATCCTATATTGATATTTAATTCTTAGTTATAGACTAATAGAGATCTTCTGACCATAATAGATCGAACTTAAAAGAATAATTTATCAACTTATTATTACAATTGTCAATCTCATTAAAAATCTCCCGGTATCACTGACCTTACTTCCTAAAGGACTACACTTTCTTCCACCTAAGGTCGATTAGTAAGAACTTCCTTCACTGTTATTCTATTTGTGATGAAGAGGGTCATGAACTACTCGTCCAACTACTTAAATGAAGTTATCAACCGAGGGGCTCACTTCTTAAACCACCTAAAACTAATATATGCTAATGTGGAATGTAAAACATGACACATAATGGTGTTGTGATGTCTCTATAGGGAGATGGATTATTTATAGTGTGCGATGTGATGATCTAAACCCATCTATCAATCATATGTGGTGATCTTAGCATAGAGAACTTATTTGGGGGATATGATGAATCTGTGTTTGTAGAGAAAGCAAACATCGATCCTTAACCCAAAGCTCTGCCAAAAAATCCTTTGGAGTAACGTTAAGTTGCATTTCAAATGAATTTAATTCCTTCTTATTAAATTCTTACAGATCGTCACTGACGACATTCTTCATTAAAGAGCTAGTTTATGGTTGAACTCTTACTATGGTTAGAATCTGTTGGAAGAGTTGTTATTTAATCTTAGCTAACCGTTTTGTGGATGGAAGCTTAATGCAAAGTAGGGTGGTTATAATAACTTACTTGTATACTTTTAGATCTAGAGTGTCTACCATTATCAATGGAGTCCAGAATATTGGACTCTTCATCTTCTGTGATATTCAAGGTTGTGGGCACTAGACCCACATCTTTTAAACTACTTGGTTAACTACCTTTTCAATCGATAAATTCCATATCTTGTTCGTTCAATATTTCCTTATAAAAGTTGACTATTCTTAACGTTACAATAGAATGGGGCTCCATGGAAGGACTTTTAGGTCGATGATTGGGACCAGATCTATGAGGTGAAAGTACTATAGACCTTGCATCCCTGTAGGTGGATGGTACATATAAGGATTTTTTTCCCCTCCATATAATTTAAACTTCTGATCAAACACCGTTCCCATCATGGGAATTGTAAGACTAGTAGGCACTCGTATCTAATGAGGATTGGTATTCACTAGTGGTGGCGATTTAAAAACTTTCCCATAAATGATGTTAAATTATAGAGGATATCGATCCTACGATAATGATAAATACCAATTTCACCCTAAATATAAGTGCGGTATTGAAGATTGACACATAGACATATGTGGGTTAGTAGGTCAGCCTAACAACGTCCATGGGGAGGGGACGAAAGATAATTATTATCTTTCAAAAAGAGAGTAAAAACGCGACTTAGAGTTATGGGGTTGCTATCTGAGAGTCTAAATCATGAGTATAATGATGTGTAATTAGATGACATAGAGCATTAGGTTTATGCCTTATCTAATATACAAGAGTCCTAGAGTTTAAAACCTTTCTCACTGTAATTGATCATTATTCTTGATCTTATCCCTAAGGTTGTTAAAATTTATTGAAACTGTATTCAGTCGTATTCATTATCATCTTCCTTGATTCAATTTTAGCTACTCTGCAATCTCTAAACAACTTAATTTATACAATTATCCAAATGTAACATGCCATGCTACATGGCACACCCGACTAATGGTCTCTTCACACATTAATCTAACATGTGCCTTGGGCTCACAAAATCTCGTTGAATAATGTTTAAAATGCAAAGGAAGTTAAATATGAGGTATACAAACTTATGGAGTTAAGGTTCAACAAGGAAGTTCAACTCCTTAAGTAGTTGTCCAATCCACTAAGTAAATAAAATCAACGGGAAGTGGAAAGCTTGTGTTAATTTTACCGACCTGAACAAGTCTTGCTTTAAGGATAGATTTATTCTTCCGAAGATTGACTAATTGGTAGATATCAAAGAATGATATGAGATAATTATTTTTGTGAATTCCTCTTCTGAATACCATAATCCTGTTGTTTAGACCAGATTAGGGGAAGACATCTTTAATCACCGCACTTGGCGTATAATGTTTAAAAGTAATTCCTTTTGGCCTAAAGATTGTAGTATTGACCTACTAGCGACTGATGTCCAAAATAGTTCCAATAACTCTAAACTTTATAATAAAATACTCCATCATCTTGGATGTTCGATAATGGTCATCGACATCAGGCAACCCCGTTAGAGGTCAAACGATCTTCTCCGTCCGACTTAATATTTTCCCATGAATCCTAACCTCCTCTAGTTTAGGAGAAACCCTAACATTATATCAACTCCATGGACATATATGTGGATTTACAAATCTTTGATGCATTTTATTATTCCAATGACGCCGACAAGGGTTCCATAATTTTTCTTAAATATTACAATTTCTCCTATTTAAAAAATATTTATGATTTTGTAGAAATATCAATAATCTGGTCTCGTCATTTTTGTGATTTAGTTAAAACATATGCAGTTTAGTCAAAAGTTTTTATAGCTTGTCCAAGCATTATAATTTCATCAAATATCCACAATTTGTTCGAAGTACTCGTGAAATTATCATATATTTGATTAAATGAATCAAAGTATATGTAAATTTGTCGAAATATTTGTACACTTAATAAAACAATATGCTTATATAAAATAGACAAGAAAGCCCAACATAATGATATTATGAGATGATATAATTATTCACGCCTTCAAATGGTCCGAAATATTTCTCAAGGAGCCTATTGGGGATGGCCTGCTTTTAAGGATATTAATTATCCACCCAACGTTTCATTAAATACAAACCTATTAATAAAAGAGTCCTGCTATGAGTCCCAAATAAATCTCCAAAAATCTCCCCCAAAATCAATAATTGTTTTACCTTGGCGGGACCAATGACACAACGCAAAACTTAATAGGCAAGTGAGAGAATAAGTGGAATTCACATCACTTTTGGGGGAGATTTTGGTACTCATATCATTATTCTTAATAAAATTCTAAATGTTCAATATATTTGGAGTCAAAATACCATTTTATCCCAATAAGTGCAGCCCGCGAAGATTTCTCTTATCTCTCTTCACATTTCACTCTTCGTGCCCGACTTATTCAACTCTCTTTCCTTATTTTAAAAATCAAGTTCATATCATTCTCTTACTCTATTCAACTAGTTGACATTCTCTCAACAAAGAAGGCTTTTACCCTACTGTGTGAAGCCCACTACCCTGGGTCTCATCGACACCATCTTATTGCACACTCTTCCAAGAGAATGGCCGTGAAGACACCCCATACAGCTACGAATGATTATATAAAGCGTTTTGTCAACTCATTGAACCTTCCCCCTCCCATATCAATTATTTCAAATCAATGAACCCATATCGATTAACACAATAAGAAAAAGGTGGGTGGGTTGGCGATGGTGGGGTGGTGGTAAAGGAGGTAGGTTGGTGTCAGTGATGGGGGTGGAGAGAGAGAATGTGGTGGTGATTGAAAATGTGTGGTTGTGAGCGAGGAGATAGAAAGAGAAGATATAGGGCTGGTAATTTTTTACACGATAATCTGTTTACGGTAATGACTCGAAATGATTCGAACTTGACACGATTAGCTTGTATAGATTTAAGAGTACCCAAATCTTATACTCAAATTAAAATTAGCGCGACCCGATAATGACCCGACTAACTCGAATTGTAACCCCTAATATATAGTTTCAAGGACGTTATTTTGGGAAAAAAGAATAAAAAAAATAGACTTAAGACTAACTAAGTTTGAGGTTTTGGTGCAATGTTTAATAAATGCATAAAAATCAAGGTAAGTTTAATATTATATTATCAAATTGTGGTTTTTTCAAAATGATCCATTTTTATAAATGTGTAACACATTTACATGTTTATTTTAGCAACCAAGTACTCAAACAAATAATAACATTTAAAACAATATCCCAACAATTACATTTTTAATTTGAATGTAAACAAACATTTACAAATTTAGTTGAAATATACAAATTAATATAACATAAATATAATCAACCCAATATAAAAACACATATTTAGTTTAAATATGCTAACCATTATAACCGATACTAACAAATGACAACATATAACCCACAAATCAAACAACTAAAATATGAATATAAAAACAAAAAGTTATTTACTAAAAAACTAACAAAATAATGTTAATGTTTTCCTAAGTAGTGTTAAAGGTCGGTTGTGGTTATGAATCACTGCTAAGAGTTTATCAGAGTAAAGGGTGATCACCGGACTAATGGGAGTTCAGTTTTGGTTGAGAACCGTAAGTGAGAAAACAAAAGTATTTTCAAGAATGAATATTTTATATGAAAATCAAATTCATATATGATATTAGTTCACTATATTCTCTCTAAACTTCTTGATATGAAAAAGTGCACTCAAAACATGATAATACCTATCTCCGAGACTGTATTAATCAAGAAACGAAGAATCTCAAGAGAATCATCACCCAAAGAAGATAAATTTGATCAAAGAGAAACCTGTGATCATGGAAGAAATAACCAAGTTATCAAGAACAATGATACATGTGATCAAGAATACATATGATCAAGCAATTCATGCGATCATGCAAGAAATATTCAAGTCATTAAGAACAAATTACCTCTTCACACCAAATAAATAACATGATTCACAATCATTCATATTAATCAAGCCCAAGAAGTATCATTCATGGCATGAGAAGAAGTAAGAATGCACTATAGCAAAAGTCAAGATCATTATATCTATAAAATCATAACAAAGGCAAGTCTTGATCATTATTCATACTCAAGACATAAGTTCAATCTTAGAGATTCCCAAATAAAGAAATAATAACAAGATCCACGCATACTCAATAATAAAAATCTCACCCAGTTTATTTGAAGATCACGCTATTAGTAAAAGTCAAACTCAAGCACCTCATCATCAAAGCCCAATGAATTTAATTCCATCCAACTATGCATGACAATATCAATCAAAGATTTTTATCATTATAACCATATAAAAGAAGAATCATATGTGTGGGTACCCTGAATTTAGCACCATAGGCCTGGACGAGTAGCCTCTCCCTAGCGGCCCAAAGCCCAGGCCCATCACCTTTGTATTAATCCAATTACCCCACGATCCCATGAGGATAAGTTGTGGGGGAACGCGATCCCATGTAGAGGAGATGGCTAATAAGAAGGAACCCATAACCCCCATTATTCCAACACATACATGTATAAATTAAACCCTAAGTCCGGGGCAAAGGACAAGTTTTATTCTCTGTACTTATTCTTCGAACTACAGAGAAATAACACTGACTGAACCACCGTGGACGTAGGCACATATTTGCTGAACCACGTATACCCGTTGTTGTGTGATTGGCATCTTATTTATATTTTCTTGATTATTACCTCTTTCATATTTATTTGTGTTGCATAATAATTGTCACCACAATTGGCGCCGTCTGTGGGAAGCGTTTATCTTTCCCTGAGAAGAACCCACGCCAAGAGAAAATCTAAGATGTCTGGTCACAGCAGCAACGCTCCTCAAGCAGGAGATATTCAGGAACCACCCGCTCCTCGAAGGATTAGGTCTGAAGTCCGACGTTCAGAACAAGGGGCTCGCTTAGAAAGGCCAGCCTCAGAAGAGAGTCAAGGACCATCAAGGTCCACGCAGATATCCAGGTTGATCGATGCATACGAGGCGAGGCTCCACGAGCAAAGGGAGTCTTCTCGCAGATATGAGGCTGAGAATGCTCGCTTGAAAAGAAGACTGGAGAAACTGGAGAAGGAACTACGTCCCGATACCAGGAGACGCCCCAATCGCACTCCTAGCCCTCAGGCGAGCAAATCTCGCAGTCGAGGAAGGAGCCCTAGGCGGCAGTACCAAGGGTACGAAGGTGGTGATTCAGACGACGACCTCCGCGAACAACTAAGAAAATCTCGCCGCTATCAGAGCCCTGCTCGCAGCGACGACGACATACGGAACCTAGTCCGCAGAGAAATGGACCAGCATCCTGCTCATTGCGGCACCAGGTCGACCAGAGAGCTCGCCAGAAGGGCCCTCAAGACGCATATGAAATCGCCCTTCACGAGGGAAATTGAAGAAGAAGAAGCTCCCAAAAAGTTTGCTATTCCAAGGTTCAAGATTTACGACGGGAAGACTGATCCCATTGATCATGTCAGGCAGTACCAACAGGCTATGACCCTATGGAATCACCGAGATGCACTGATGTACTGTATTTTTCCCTTGAGCCTTCATGACGTGGCCCAAAAATGGTTCGAAAATCTCCCTCACCGATCCATCAGAAATTTCAAATCCCTGGCCGAGCTCTTTACGGCCCGGTTCATCACCAGCAGCTCCCATCCCAAAAGGATGGATGCTCTATTGACAATGAAGAAAACTCCTCAGGAGACACTCCGAGACTACGCGAAGAGGTACTGGGAGTTATTCAACGAAGTCGAGGAGTGCGCGGAAGAGGTGGCAGTGGCTTCATTCAAAATTGGGCTACCTAGCTCTTCCCTCCTTTACCAGTCCTTGACAAAGAAGGAAGTAACCACCATTGATGACCTGATGGCCCGGATTGAGAAATACGCAAAGGTGGAAAATGTCACCCGCCTTAACGTAGGAGAAAACGCTCGAGCCAAGCTCGCCACGAAGGGAAGTGAGAAAGTTGATAACCAGAAAAAAGGAGGAAAGAATGGGAGCAAGAATGGCTCCAAGAACGGAGGGATCCCTGACGTTGCAAAGTCGTTCCAGGCGGTTAACACCGTCTTCAAAGAACCAATTTACAAAATTCTCGCGAAGAACAAGGATGAGCCGTTCATCAAATGGCCCCGGAAAATGGGAGGAGACCCATCGAAAAGAAACAATGCGCTGAGATGCACCTTTCACAAAGAGGGAGGACATAAGACCGAGCACTGCAAGGCTCTTAAGTCCCACCTCGAGGAGTTGGCCCAATCCGTACATTTGAATGACTTTGTGGAAAGGAAGGTAGAGAGAGTGACTGTCCACAAGGAGGCAAAACCCGACAACGTATTGGAAGACGACACCGGACACGAATTCGCAGTAATCCATGGAGTATCCGATGTTAAGCAAATCCAGGGCAACTCAGCTCGGATGGAGGTAAAGAAGCTGACAGCAGTAATGCAAGCTTTTCAAATTGATCCAGCGAAATCACAGGAAGGAAAACGCCGGCGAGCAGAGGACATCAACTACAACAAGCATATTGTTTTCACGGATGAAGATCTCGTGGGAGTGAGGACCCCACATCACGATGCCTTAGTCATTACACTCAGGATAGCCAACTTTGATATCGACAGGCTGCTCGTCGATCAAGGAAGCTCATCCGAAGTAATGTACATCGGCCTGTTCAGAAAATTGAAGTTGAACATCGCCGACCTAAAGGGAACCACTGTTCCTCTGGTCGGCTTCGCTGGAAAAATGACCATGCCTCTGGGAAGATAGTACTACCAGTGCTCGCTGGAAATGTTTCGAAAATGATCGAATTCTTGGTGGTCGACATCGATTCACCGTATCAAGCCATCCTCGGCAGGGGATGGCTTCATGCAATGAAGGCAGTCTCCTCGACCTACCACCAGAAACTCAAATATGTCACCGAGCGGGGAGTGATGGAGATACATGGCGACCAGGCGATGGCAAGAAAGTGCTTCATAGCGGCCATACGACCAAAGCCAGAGAAAAAAGCCGTTCAAACTAGCGAGAAAGTGGAGGAAGGTGGAATCCCTTCCAAATAGCAATTAAAATATGGAAGGCCCGGAGTGGAAGAGACCAGGCTCCTCCCCTCCGAGCGTGTTGTAGAGGACCTGGTAAAAGTAATTGCTAGAGAAGGCGACAACAGCAGAGTCTTCCTAATCGGGACCTCACTCACTGACCAAGAGCAAAAGGATTTGTTAACCTTACTCAGAAGCAACATAGATGTTTTCGCTTGGGAACCCTATGAGCTGCTAGGAATCGATCCCAATATGGTCTGCCATCGGTTGCACGTCAATCCCACATTCAAGACGATAGCGCAGAAGGCACGACGAAATTCTCCCGAGAAGGCCAAAGCAATAGAACAAGAAGTCGAAAAACTGTTGGATGCAGGGTCCATACGGGAAGTGCAATTCCCCAAATGGTTATCCAACCTAGTGGTAGTTCCAAAAAGCAACGGGAAGTGGAGAGTTTGCATAGACTTCACTGACCTCAACAAAGCCTGCCCCAAGGATAGCTTCCCTCTTCCGAAAATAGACCAACTAGTAGACGCCACTGCAGCTCACGAACGAATGAGTTTCCTGGACGCATACTCAGGCTATCACCAGATTCCCCTGTATGCACCAGATCAGGATAAAACAGAGTTTATCACGACGGTTGGTTTATACTGTTACAAGGTCATGCCTTTTGGGCTAAAAAATGCAGGGGCAACCTATCAGCGTCTGGTTACTAAAATGTTCAAGAATCAGATGGGAGACACGATGGAGGTCTACATCGACGACATGCTCGTCAAGAGCAAGGAGATGGAAAATCACCTCTCGGACCTGTCAAGTACCTTCGAAATCCTCAGGAAGTACCGAATGAAACTCAACGCGAGCAAGTGTTCCTTCGGTGTCCAGTCAGGAAAGTTCCTTGGGTATTTGGTCAGCAAGCGTGGCATAGAGGCTAATCCGGACCCGATTGATGCAATTAAACGGTTGCAACCTCCTCTCACAATCCGCGATGTACAGAAGCTCACTGGAATGCTCGCTGCTCTAAATCGTTTCATTTCTAAATCCTCTGAGAGATGCAAGCCCTTCTTCCAACTCTTAAAAGGCAGCAAAACAATAGAATGGACCCCAGGTTGCTCGCAAGCATTAGACGAGCTCAAGTCTTACCTAAGCTCCCCACCGCTGCTTGTCATACCACAGCAAATGGACCCTTTGTACCTCTACCTCTCTGTATCCAGCCATACTGTCAGCTCAGCGCTAATGTGTGAGGTTACAGGGATCCAACATCCAGTTTATTACGCGAGCAAAACCTTACTAGACGCCAAGTAGCGCTACCTACCATTGGAAAAGCTCTCATTCGCCCTCGTAATGTCCTCGAGGAAGCTGAAGCATTACTTCGAGACTCATACGATCATCGTCCTTACATCACATCCCCTCAAGGCTGTCCTAAGAAAGGCGGATTTATCGGGCAGACTGTCTAAATGGTCAGTCGAGCTCGGCCGATTCGACATACAATTTCAACCAAGGACAGCTATCAAGGGTCAAATCCTTGCTGACTTCATAGCTGAATTCACGGGCGAAGAACCCTTCGACCAGCCTAAAAATAACCAGGCTACAGGGGGAAGCTGGAAACTATTCGTTGATGGAGCCTCCAACTCAAAGGGGGTAGGAGTAGGAATTGTTCTCATCACTCCAGAAAATATAGTCCTCGAGCAAGGAATCAGGATGGGATTTGCAGCCTCCAACAACGAAGCAGAATACGAAGCCTTAATAGCAGGTCTCCAAAGGGCACAAACTCTGGGAGCAAAGAATTTACAGGTATTTGGAGACTCGCAACTAGTTTCCAATCAGATAAGTGGGAACTATAACGCGAAGGATGAGAGGATGGCAGCTTACCTCTCCTTGGTAAAAAACTTAATGACGAACTTTGAAGAAATCAACATCCAACAGTTTCCCAGGGGGAAGAACAGCCACGCTGACGCCTTAGCAGCGCTTAGCTCGGCAGTTGATTCCAGCCTTAAAAGGATCATCCTTATCGATTTCCTCAGCTGCCCGAGCATTTACCCCAGCTGCGAGCTGACCAAAGCGAAACCAGTACTCCAATTAGAACCAGCCCCCAGCTGGATGGATCCCTTGAGAGACTATTTGAAGAACGGAACGCTCCTAGAGGATAAGAGGTATGCCCACCAGATAAGAGTCAAAGCTGCTCGCTTTCACTTATCCACGGGAGGCGATTTGTATAAAAGATCTTTCTCCGGCCCCTACCTTAGATGCGTCCACCCAGGCGATGTCAAGACAGTGCTTCACGAGCTTCACGAAGGAATCTGCGGGAGTCACGTCGGAGGAAGGTCTCTAGCCTTCCGAGCAACGAAGGAAGGTTACTGGTGGCCATATATGCAAAGGGACTCCGCAGTATATGTCCGCAGATGCCTAAAATGCCAGCTTCATGCCCCCATGGTCCACCAGCCCGCCAACGAATTAAAATCTCTGACCATCCCCTGGCCTTTTGCCCAGTGGGGAATGGATATCGTGGGACCACTGACCACCGCTGCCGACAATCGCAAATACCTGTTGGTCGCAACTGATTACTTTACCAAGTGGATTGAGGCAGAACCACTGGCGAACATCCGAGATGCTGACATAATGAGGTTCATATGGAGAAATATAATCACTCGATTCGGGATCCCCAGAACCATCATCACTGACAATGGAACACAGTTCGAGAGCGGCCCTTTTCAGAACCTCTGCGACCAACACGGGATCAGGCACCACTTCAGCTCGGTAGCTTATCCTCAAAGCAACGGACAAGCTGAGGCTTCCAACAAAACAGTGATCGCTGGGTTGAAGAAGCAGTTAGTGCGAGCAAAAGGCGCATGAACAACCGAGCTACCACATGTCCTATGGGCGTATAGAACGACTCCTAGGCGAGCCACAGGACAAACGCCATTCTCACTAGCATATGGTATGGAAGCGGTCATCCCATTGGAAGCAGGATTACCTACAATGAGATCCGACCTTGTCGAGCAGGGTCAGAACGATCAGGCTTTGCTCGCTGAACTCGACTTGGCCGACGAGCGCAGGGAACTTGCCCTAGTAAAACTAGCGAGCTATCAGCAACAGCTCGCGAAGCACTACAGCAAAAAGGTCAATCCGAGGAAATTCGAAGTTGGGGACCATGTTCTAAGAAAGGTCCTGGGCAACACAGTGAAGCCATCAGACGGTAAACTGGGCCCGAACTGGGAAGGACCTTATGAGATAATTAGAGATGATCTGCAAGGTGCCTATCATTTGAAAACGATGGAGGGCAGAGAGATACCACGAGCATGGAACGCAGCTAATCTCAAGAAATTCTACTTTTAGGAGTTCTATTGTTAGATCTTTTATTGTACTCATTATGGGAAAAGACAGTTTATTTCTCAATTCACCAATGAAAATCTCTCAGTTGATCACTCTCTAAAAAGTAACAATTATATCTTATTGCACGTCCTTTTCAAATCACAGGTATAATGGTTGACATAGCAGGGGAACACCCCTCCTCAGGTCATCGTCATGAAGCACGACAGACCTCTTAGCATTGTCCATGGCAATATATGAAGCCCTACAGAGCATTCTTAGGCATCAAACCTACTTTGGTTAAACAAAATCCTGACCGGATGAAGACATCCAATACCAGGTGTGTCCTCGCCAATTGCCCCACTTAGACATGTGACGACACGACCTAAAAGGTAAAGAAAGGGCACAATGGTATTCTTAATACTGGACTGGGCGGACACTCACATGACAAGATAAAAAAGATTGTGAAGCTGCAAAAATATAAAAAAGATTGGATAAACACGTTTAGTCGACAAAATGTCCCAAAACTCAAACTTTCCATTAATCTCTTTATATTTACAAACAATAATAGTACATGTTTAGTTGGCAAAGCTCGCCCAAAGCATTTACAATTATTAAAAAACAAAATATCAACAAAGTGGAAGCCTCCGAGCAAGGTAGTCAGCAACTTTAGCTCTCCTCCCGTCATCAGGAGCAGGATCGAACTCCTCCACGACCTCATTTGCGTCCAACTCCAGTAGTCGCCGGGGAATAGCATCGATGGGAATCCATTGATCATCTCGCCTGAATGGATTGGGCATCAGAGTAGAGGGGGACATCTCATGCCGATACCACAATATCGAGTTCCTCGGGACCTGCAGCTCTTTGAGAGCACTCAACCACCCCCTGATGAAGGAAAGCTCCTCGAACTCTGATAATATTGTGGGAGCATCCAGCCAGCCCTGATCATAGCCATCAGTCCACACTTGGCGAGGGCCCTTCTTGAATAGATGCCGCAGTTGGGTGACGTCCCTCTGGAGCCCAGCAGCAGTCACATAAGCTCACCGGACATCGCCGCGCAGCTCCTCCATTTCCCTCTCACGCTGCTCCTCAACTTCCCTACTCCTACCCCGTATACTCCTACCAGCACGCGGGAGGGGAGGCCGAGCAACCCGCGATGAGGAAGAGCCTTGTAGGACTGCCGAAGCGGTGCTCGGCGAATGCTCCTTAAGCTTCGAGACCTCCCGCCTCAGGTCGTCATTCTCCCGCTGAAGAAACTCCACGACTTGGTTGATCTCGGTGGCCTCTAGTAACTTTGCTCTCAGCTCGCTAACTTCTTCTTGCACTGAAGCACCGATCTCTTCCATTTCCTGGAGCCTGTCCTTCAATTTGGCCCCCAGCTCGGACTGATCCTTATATTTCTGGTTCCTTGACTTAGCAAACCTGCAAAGCCTAGCAAAGGCCTGGCGAACTGCAGGGCTTGCATTAGGACCCAGAGTCCTACCTAATTGGGAGGTAACAGGGATATGGTCATCCACATCAACCAACTACAAGTAAAAGAAAGAGATCAGCATAAACAAAAATGAAGTCTTTTCATTGATAATGAGCGAGGCTACATCAGATCAAAAAGAAAAAAGTTACAAAGAAGCCCTATCACTTAGCAACGTCGGTGGATGGACCCTTGTCCTTATCAGCATCAGCAGAGGCATTACCCTCTGTAGGGGTGTCCACTGCCTCCTCGACCAAGGGAGCATCAGAAGGAGTCGCCTGAGAAGTAGGATTGGTGCATTCAGCAGTTGGGGCTGGGTCCTCATCCACGACTGGCTTCAACCCTGGATCATGCTCGTCAAAGAGTGGGGATGCAACATCCACCCCAGCGGCCACGAGGGCCTTATTCCACCCTTTCTTGAAGTTCAGACGACTAATATAGCCTATCTGAACCTCGGCGTCCTCATACGCAGCAGCTTAGCCAGAATTGTACGAATCTTCTTTAAGAGTGGCTTCCTGGGCTTTCTCCGCCTCCAGCTGCTCGGCAAGAACCCTGTTCTTCTCCGCAAAGTCCAGCTTGCTAGAGCATTCCTGATCATACGACTTCCTCAGCTCGCCGAGCTCCCTGACAGCGTTATCTCTCTCGCGAGCAGAATTAACAAGGGCCGAGGCAGATGAAGCTCGAGCCGCATCAGCAGCCTTCAGATCGGCCTCCAGCTGAGAACCTTTAGCCACCAGAGTAGACTTCTGCTGCTCCAGCTCACTGTTCCTTCTCAACAGCTCGTCGCGAGAGTGATAGAGCACAGTAAAGTCGGTCACAAACTGCAAAAAATGAGGGAAGGATCAGAAAGAAAAAACCATCAAAACGGATTAAAAGAAGTTGGGAATTAGAAAAGGAACCTTACCAAGGCAAGCCTCTGGCTAGATTGCAAAGCCAGTTGATCGGACCCCGACGCCCTCTCACGATCTGCAGGGAGGACTGCCCTCTCGAGCAGCGCAGGGGCAAGTTGAGGAGAGGTAGCCACCGAAGCCCCCTCAGGCAAGGAAGATACTGGGACCAAGGCTTGACCAGTTTTGGCCCTCAATTCCATCTTCCTCCTCTCCTCCTCCTTTTCTTTCTCCCTTCTCTTTCTCTCTTCCACCTTCTTCCTCTCCTCCTCCTTTTTCTTCTCTCTCTCTCTCGCCTGCTCCTCCTCTCTCTTCTTCTTCTCTTACTCCTGAGAAGAAGGCCGAGAACCAGTAGCTATGGCCCCGGAGGCAGTCTTCGATTTCTTGGACCTCTGGGCGAGAAGCACATAATCATCATCATCATCATCTCTGATTAAATTCTTCCTAGGAGGCATCTCTTCACCAGAACTGCTGGAAGTGCTCGAAGAACTGCTACTGTCAACACTACCTGCACCCAAAATACTAACACCTACAGGCCCACTCTCCGAGCTGCTCTCCTCTTCGTCCAATTGGATGGGCTCAGCAGAAATCTCTTCGGAGGAGTCGAAGTCCGGAACACTATCCACAGGTCGGGCTATGAAGCTGGAGCCTGTGTTCTTGTATTCAAGCAGAAAAGCAGAAGACCTAGGATGCTCGCCGTCACCCAAAGGTTCCCTGATGTTCCAAGCTTGGACCAGTTCCGAGATACGAACCTCGCTGAGAGCAGGCTCCAAGTTCTTTGCCTTCGCTGTAAAAGAAAAAGCAAAGAGAAGTTAGAAAAATCACACAGTCAACAAAGGTTGAAACAATAATCTGACATCTACCTATATATTCTTCCCCATAAAAGGGAACAGTGAACCTCTCAGACCTCGACCCTTCAAATTGGGGGGAAAGTTGCCAATTCCTGACAAGAAAACCTTCTTGCCAGTAGTCCTTATGGGAATCAGGTAGATTTACTACCGATACCCTATCAGGGCTCCTAGCCTTAAGGTACAGAACACCTGAACTCGTTCGAGAAAAGGAGTAACAAAAGCAGACATCGGCAAGCCCTAACTTTGTGCCATATAATTGATTTATCCTATGCACGCCGTTCACTATTTTCCATACGTTGGGCGAACATTGTGCAGGCACAATACTAAAATAGCTAAAGAAGTCCAGAAACAGATCATTAGGAGGGAAGGTAAGTCCCCCCTGGGAGAGCAACAGGATGTGAATCCAATGTGCATCCTCTATATCCCTAACGTTCCTAGGAGGCGAGGCACAACACTCAATCTTTACCCACTCAGGAATACTATAGAATTTTCTAAACTCAGTTACTGACCTATTTCCAATCTTCGCCATTGGAAAAATACAAGAAAAACTACAAACCAAAGAGAAAATGCAAAGAGCGCGAGAGACTTACAAAACAGAAGATCGGGTCAAATGGCGAAGAAGCAACGAAAGTAGAGATCGAAAACAGAAGGTACTAAGCGAAAGAGCTCTCAGAAGATAGAAGATTGCTGGAAAAGTCTGAAGCAACGAAAAGAAATGTGCCTTATTCCAACGAGCCTTCAAGTCTAATCATAGCGCACGGATAGCGAAGCGGGTGCCGCCAAAGTAACTTCACAGTTTTCAAAGAAATCAACCATAATAGCTGATCATTTAAATTCATTAGACCTGTAAAAACGGCCCAACAAATTTAGGGGCAATTTTGGGTACCCTGAATTTAGCACCAAAGGCCTGGATGAGTAGCCTCTCCTTAGCGGCCCAAAGCCCAGGCCCATCACCTTTGTATTAATCCAATTACCCCACGATCCCATGAGGAGAAGTTATGGGGGAACGCGATCCCATGTAGAGGAGATGGCTAATAAGAAGGAACCCATCACCCCCACTATTCCAACACATACATGTATAAATTAAACCCTAAGTCCGGGGCAAAGGACAAGTTGTATTCTCTGTACTTATTCTTCGAACTATAGAGAAATAACACTGACTGAACCACCGTGGACGTAGGCACATATTTTCTGAACCACGTATACCCGTTGTTGTGTGATTGGCATCTTATTTATCTTTTCTTGATTATTACCTCTTTCATATTTATTTGTGTTGCATAATAATTGTCACCACAATATGCTTCATACAATCAATAGAATTTATTAAACTTCAGAAAACCTTCCCAGAGCTTTGAATGTTTAGGAAATGACTTATTATCATCCTTGCCTTAATCCTATCACATGGGGTCAGCCACATGGATTCTCCTTGTCTATTCTAATATATTATAAGAAATATTATCATTCAAGTTTAATTCTTAAGATATATTTCAATAATTTTCGTCCACGATAGCTTGGGGCATCCCCTTTCTCTTTTGCCCTCTATTTTTAATAATCTTCCTCTTATTATAGGTGCATCTACTAGTCTGAGCAACACATGTCCGTACCATCTAAGTATACTTTCTCTTATTTTATAGCTAATGGGGGCTACTCCTAATTTTTCTCTCATATGTTGTTTTTTAATCTTGCCATTTTTAATAATTCCTATCACCTATGAGAACATTCGCATCTCACTAACATGGAGACTTTGTCCATATTTTTTCTTTAAAGCCCAACATTCTGCTCCATAGAGGGTTGCTAGCCTAATAACTGTTATATAGATTTTTTGTTTAATTTAATAGTTATCCTCTTATTGCATAACACCCCACATGCATGTCTTCATTTCATCCATCCAGTTGATATTTTACTCATAACATCCTCATCAATATCCCCATTACTTTGTATCATTAATCCTAAGTAACGAATTTTATTAGTTTAGTTTATCATTTTTTCTTCAATCTTTAACATTATGCTATGAGACATGTCATTATTAAATTTACATTCCATAACTTTAGTTTTATTTCTATTGATTTTTAGTCCCTTAGACTCTAATACATTTCTCTAGAGATCTACTCTCATCGTTAAGGCCTCATTTGAAGTGTCTACTAAAACTATCATCCGCAAACAACATACACCATAAGACATCTTCTTGTATGTTCTTAGTAATCTCATCCAATACTACGGCAAATAAGTAAGGACTTAAAGCCGATCCTTGATGCATACCTAGTTTAATTTTAAAATCATTAACTTCTCCATAAATACTTCTTACTCTAGTCTTTGTGTTATCATACATATCTTTAATAACTTTAATATAACTTACGGGGATTCGTTTCCTCCTTAAATCCCACCAAATTATATTCCTAGGTACTCTATCATATGCCTTTTCTAAGTCTATAAATACCATATGTAAATTTTTATTATTACTTCTACATTTTCCCATTAATTGTCTTAATAGGTAAATAGCTTCCGTGGTGCATCGCCCTAGCATAAATCGAAATTGATTGTCTGAAATAGTTGACTCATTTCTTAATCTTTATTTTATAACCTTTTTCCATAATTCATAGTATGATTCATCAGTTTGGTACCTATATAATTACCACAGTTTTATATATCACCTTTATTTTTATACAAAGGTATTATGGTACTTTTCCTCCACTCATCTGGAATGTTTCCTTCTTTTAAAATTTTATTAAATATACATGTTAACCATTCTACTCCTAGACTTCCAAGGGTTCTCCATATCTCTATGGGTATTTTATCTGGACCAACCTCCTTATTCCTTCCCATTTTTTTTATAAACTGTTATGAACTTCTACTTAATCAAGCCAACCAACCAACCCTTTATAAAACCCAGAACAAAATTGCCTAGACATCAAGTTAGGCATTGTAAGTCGATATAAAGTTAGTTTGAGTCAACTTAAACTACCCAATATGATTTGTCCTAAAAATGATTTCAAACGAGAAGGTTTTTTATAATTTTAAAAATGGGCCTAGGACTTTAAGTCGACTCAAAGTACTTTGATGGCCCAATTTTCAATGACTAGTTTTCAAATTTTCAATTCAAAAATTTCTAAAAATTTACCATGCTACCATTCAGTGTCTAGTTTTTAGAAAAAAACTATAAAAGGACCCTTTGAGTTCCTTGTTCAAGCACAAAAGATTCTACAATATCTCCATTGATCAAAGATCCATTTCAAAGATTGTGTCCCATTACTTGAAGTTTTTAGAAAGAAAAAACAAGTCCCAAACCCATTTTCATGTTCTAAGTTTCAAACCCAAAGCTCCATTGAATCAAAACTCCAAATAAATACCCTTTTGATCTTAAGATTTTTCCCCACACCCTCTTTAGCTAAATATATAAATACAATACTCTTTTGTGCTCAAGATCTAAACCAAAACCCACTTGATCAAAGTACTTGTGGTTATACGTTTGTTTCCATTTGTAGAGAGAAATTAAGCCCATTTCTTAATTATTCTTAGTAAATAAACTTATCCCTACACACATAACACAAAATGTACGTGGTTCGACAACTTGCCTACATCCATGGTGGTAGGACTTGTTCTTTATTATTTGAGAACTCAAGTGAATAGAGTTTTTGTACTGCTCAGTCTTATATGCCACGTCCATACGAGGTGAGTTTACATTTAGAAGCTAACTCAGGAGAGTCCTTATAACGGTTAACAACTATCCCTAAGAGTTTGGGCTTATCCCCTGATCATAGTTAGCTGTTACATGTGATTGAATTAAACAGTTCTTTTTTAACCAGAAGACTTCATTTTTATGGGCTCACGTGGTTGAGCACGTTCCGGTAAAATGATTGAATAAATAATTGCCCCCAATATCTAGGGTCTCATTAAGGTGGTTGGGTATTGTGTCCTAGTCAGTCGTGATGTTGGATAATTCCCCTTGCTCTTTAGGGATGACAAGATTCCTCTTTTGGTCAAAAACTGACAATTGTCTTAGATTTATGTACATTAATCGGAGGGAATATTATAAATGTCCCAATAACTGAAAGATCTTCGCTCACTGGATGCCCTAGGGGTAGGCTCATAATTTGAAATCACTACTTAGCCTTAGAGGGATGCAATCGTCACTTCGGTAGTCGCAACATGTTATTTAAGCTTTCTTTCATGTAATGATTATTTTTTGGGAATCATGAGGCTATTTATCACCACAAAAGGCCATTCCCTCTTTATCCTCTTTATTTTCAAATCGACGCACTTGAAGAAGGATTTGTACTCCCTCCATTACTTTGTAAGCACTATATCTTCATCTCTCTCATTTTTTACTATTGTGTTCCTCAATTCCCTTCTTTACTTATATCTTTGTATATCCCCCTCGTCTTAACAATGTTGTACCCAATTAACGAAAACACTGTAGAAAAATTCAAGCTTGATTATATCCCTAGATGGGTAATCGTAGAATTAATTGATGGTTCATATTACCTTTGTAAGATTGATTAGGGACACTAGTTTCCCTCAATCTTCATTGCTAAAAATGGGTTGAATTTTCCCCCAAATAAACTTTTTTTCAAATTCTTACAAGTTGTTCTATTCAATGAACACAAGCCCAAAAATATTAATGATTGTAAAAGAGAGTGATATCACACATAACACAATATGTACGTGGTTTGATAAATTTCCTATGTCCACAGGGTGATAGCGTTTATTCTTTGTTAGTTGAGAACTCAAGTCGATAGAGTTTTCGTACTTCTCGGTCTTACATATTATGACCATGAAGGGTGAGCTGACATTTAAGGAAGTTCAAGATAGTTCTAAGCCCTGTTAACAACTATCCCTAAGAGTTCAGGCGTACCCCTTGATCGTAGTTAGCCGTTATAGGTGATTGAGTTTAACAGTTCTTCTCTGACAGGAAGACTTCATCAGTTATGGGCCCGTATTGACAACTACATGCCACTAAAATAGTTAAACCCACACTTAAATTGACATATCATATTTCAATTAATCTTAAAAGAATGTTCATATAGTTTTTAACCATCTCCGAAATTATTTTAAACAAAAATGTCCTCCCTATGTTCATTGATGGTGTAAGAGGGGCTTAACGATAATCCTCACAATAAATTATTAAATCTAATTAAAATTAATTGATCTTGATAAAATTCTATAACACCACATGCGTTTATGCGACTCGGGTATTATTATTCATGTCTAGCCTATTATGCATATTTATGTATATTTATGAATTAACTATACATATTATTTTAGTATGTAGGGTGCAGCATATATTATGGGACACATGCCATCCGAATTAGGACACGCGTCACCACAAATTTTTGGACAAATGGAAGCCCACTTGGGTTCAGTTGGCTATAAATGAAGCTTATTATCCTCACTAAAAAATAAGCCTTGAAAGAGGAGACATGATAGCTCTCTCTCTCTCCCCACCATTCTAATGGAAAAACCCATACATCAAGGACAAAATAAAGATGTTGCGCTCTTCCACCGCCCCTTCATCTTTTCGAAAATCACCACAATGAGTTATTTTATGAATAGTGCGAACCCATGAACTACACTGATTTGGATTCTGAAAATGATGGATATGTAGCAATAACCAAAGTTTCACAAGTAAAAAACATACCAAAATCTGCTATTTTCCCAGATTAAACTACTCTCTCACAGAAAAATATTATAAATTATGGAGAACTAGAATATCCTCTATCATTCAATTTGCTGATTTTTATATTTGGAAAATATTTAGTGATAAGAATTCACAACTCATATCAAGTCTAAGTGAGGAACGAAGAAAAGAACTAAATCAAGGAGCCTTGAAATATTATGTTATTTTATAGATAATCATGTTTTAGGAAAAGTGTCTCATTTCACAATGATAATGAAGTGTGGAACTACCTTATAAAAGAATTCTTAATGGAAAAGGAATTCATGAGATCGAAAAAAAAATGTGGCGGAGAAACCGATCTACATCACAACCCTGTTGCCCAAAAATCATGTTAATAGAAGAAAATTTATCCCAAACGAGAGTGTTCTCATATAAGACCGTACAACTTCATCATCCAATGTTGGATTTAGTAATGAGGAGGTAAACTCAAAACCAAAGGCTATAGATGATATTTGGAAAAAAAATTTGATAAATGCATATGATCGATTAGATCAAGTTTATGATACATTGGTAAATAGTTATAAAAAAATCATTGATTCTTATAATACTATACGAAATGAAAATAAAAAAATTCTATATCATGAGAAAATAATACAAAAGAAAATAACAAATTGATATTAAAAATAACGAACTTCAAAGATAAATTGATTCTCTAAATAAAGGAAAAATAAGTTTCCTATATGCCTTCAAATCGAAAATAGTCAAATAAGAAAGGAAGTTGATCAATAAGAAACTCTTCTGGAAAAATTGATCAAAATTTTATATAATTTTTATTTGGAAAAGAAAAGGAAATATAGGAAAGAAAACTACCAAATGAGAATGATACATCAAAAGAGAGTATTCCTAAAATATAAATTGGAAGGTCAAAACTAAAATTTATCCAATGAAAAATAGGCATGTTATGTCATACACGTTTGTAAATAGAAGGATCACACTTTTAATATATGAAAAATTATATTAAAAGAGAATAGTCATTTTTCATCACATATAAAGAAAAACAGCATAAGTATAATAACTACAAATTATGATATCCCACAAAAATATTGCACTTATTGTTGAGTAACTAAACATACGGTTAACATATGTAAAATTAAAAGAAAAAGGCTTATAAATAAAATCAATGAAACCACCTACTAGTTATCAACTACCTAAGAACAATAAGTACATTAATTTTCCACCCAAATACTACTCCTATCATCCCACCACATATCATATGAACAATTAAATACATAATAGATGGAATGTTTGGACAAGAGAGATTGAAGAAGAATAACAAGAAAACACTCATCAGAAATGGGACTTCAAGTTTTGTAACTAAAATTTCAAAAATAGGTAACATTTAGACAAATATCCATATAAATATTTTTTGTATTTTAGTGTTCATTTGTCATATGGTAACAACAGAATCTATTCACTCGTATGAAATACTATTCATGTCCCCCCACCATTGTATATAAAACCTCATTCTCTTCTTTCTCATATAATCAACATTATCTATGGGTAAGGATAGATACTACGTGGTAACGATATGTCATCAACTAGGAATTTATGCATCATGGGGAGGATGTGATAATCAAGTAAAAAAATTTTGAGGATTTTTTCACAAAACATTTTACTCCAAACTAATGCAGTTGTTTGTCATCCAAAAGTCTCCTACCCGTGCTCCAAATATTTATCCACCATCATTTCCATATCATCTTCCTCAAGAATGTTTCCACGAGAACGTCGAGTTCTCATCTACCTCAAATACGTCACAAGTAAAAGTAGTTGTCTCCAAAATTGCCATTAAGTGCGAAGAGGGAGAAATTTGTATTAAAGGAAAAGTAAAGGAAGTGTGTGAAAAAATAGATTTCTCAAAATTTGTTTATCCTTAACAAGTAACTGTGTTCCTCTTGTTTTATTTAGAGAAATATAATAAAGACAAGTGTCTTATTAAATCACATCACCCTGTCCTATTGTGCTTAAACTCTTACACCGTATCATAATTCATTATGTTGCCTATAAACCTTACCCTTCTCAAGAAAAAGCAAAGGCCGATTCTTACCCCCATCAACTCAAAATACAAACAAGGCTAATCATAAAGTAAATCAAAAATAAATAAATTTGGGAGTATAAGTCGACTTAAACTGCCGACTTAAACAATGCAACTTGCGTCAGACCCCCTTTAAATTGCTTGATTTGATTACCCGAGTTCAAAACCTCTCAAAACTCTTCGAATTCATTTTTGGCACCTAAAATCAAGTACATGTATACCATATTTCACATAAAAAAACTTATAAACTCCTCATAAGCCATTATAAGTATAAGTGGTACTCAAATGTACTCCCCTCATCCCTCACTTATTTTACTCAAAACAAAATTTGTTCTTCTCTTCATACCACTTATATCTTCAATGTCTTCCTCATTAACAGATTCAGATAAGAAAAGAAAACTCCAAGCTCATTAAAATATGGTTCCTAATTTCTAACTTCATATTTTTAAATATCCCAATCATTGAACCTTGTTCATTGATGATTTCTCCAAACGAACCGTGGAATTAGGAAGAGTAGTCTCCTTATCATTCTTTTAAATTGACCTTCCTTATATCATTAATATGTTCCAAACCCAAGAACATATAAAGTTCTTATAAGTACTTGAAATTGTGTCTCCCACTTTTGTTCATATGTTCTTTACCAACATCAACTAGAGAAATAACACCCTTTACTCATATGTCCTTAAGACTCAGCAGAACTATTAGCATAACGATATTTACAAATATATGTATCTCCCCATCCAAGGTTTTGATACCTACAACTCTTATCAATGGACTGTATATCTTGGATTTCATCCAATAGAGGCAATGAAATTCCTTGTTGGAAGATATGTAATAACCTTAAATCAATAAAAACTCAACCTTAACGAACTCAACACCAACTGTCGAATCTGTTAGGAATATTTTATCTATTTATTAATTTTGAAATTATAAAATTCGGAATTAATTAATAGGTTAAATAAAATATTCCTACTTGATGTGGTCCAACTAGGATATCATGTTTGGTTAGAAGACCTTTAGATAAGTCACCAAGATTTTTAAGAGATAAAGTGGGTTAGTCTCCTAATGCAAGTCTAACTGTGATGGATGGTAGAATTATAGTTTACATAGGAGATTTGGGTCTCTCTCACCCTATTTATAGTAGGGTATTCTCCATTAAATAATCAACATAAACATACAATATATTGGGCTAGAGAGAGAAAATTTCAAAATTCCATTTAAGTGCAATTTTTCCAAAAAAGGGGATTGATGGAGAAATTAATCAAGATGATTAAAAGAGATTTCTACAACAAGATTGATCAATGCATTGGATCAAGGTAAGTCTTATTTTCTATCTTTTAGGCATATTTTGTGAAAACATGAAAACCCAAGATCATTTATTGAAGAAAAATTATATGCTAAAGTTTAGTCAAATTGATGTGTTTGTGATTAATATTAGGGTGTTCTTAAGAATGATTTTACATGTGGTATCAGAGCCAAAGTTTAAGATCTCATGATTTTTCTTATTGATGTTTGCCTATAATGAAATTTACATTAAATTCCTTTTGTGTGCCTGAGACTTTCTGCCATGTTTTAATTTTTGTTATTAAATTTGCTTACGCCTGAGACTTTCTGCGACCTTTTCATTTATGTCATTAAGTATTCTCTTAAAGTATGTTTGAGACTTTCTGTGACATTTTTCTTCTGTCATTCTGTCATCAATACTCACTGGTTGGAATGAGAGGTCAAAACTTACTCGAAATTTAACGAAATTGACATGGTCGACGGAAAACATCGAAATAAATAAAACCCATTGTATACAATGGGCACCACCTTACTTTTGCATTTTAAAATCATTTAGACCCTTAAAATTATTATTTTTCTATTTTTTGGTAATAATGTTGACGTCAATATCTCACTCCAGAAAATTAATTTTTGAATTCTGCAAATTCTTTTAAGATCTTGGAGTATTTCTCTACAACCCTGTTGTGCTAACTCAAATTTCTCTATTTTTGGCAAAAATTACAATTTTCCCAAATATTATGTATTTTTCCACCATGGGGGCAGATTTTTATGTTCATGTTTTTCTAATATTCATGTTATATATTATTTGGTATTGATGAAAAGGTTCAATATAAAATTTTGAATATTAGATGTATGATTATGTGTTTGATAATAACATTTCGATAAATTAGGTTATTGTGCATATTTTATATTTGGTAGCCCAAAGGTCCTAATGTAATTATGAATTGATGTTTCGACAATAAATTTATATGATGGTGGATGGGGAAGATATAAAAGTTTCTTAATCTATAATTGTAAATATTAGATTATTGTGTGTGCATCTATATTTGAAGCCTTAATTATACATTAAGTTTTGAGTATAATGTTTTTGGAGGCATTGATTTTACATAAATAATGTTTACGAATTCCAGAAAAATTATTTTTGAATTTCATCGAAATTTTTGAGATTCTGGAGTAATTTTCTACAGTTCCATGATGCCAATTCATTTTTTTTTGGAAAAAAATAAGTTTCCCCATATTTTATGTTTGTTTTATCTAGAACTGTGATAAAACTTGTTCTAATGATCCTATTTTAGTTGAATATCCGTGCCAAACACAGGCCAACATATTTCGTATGGTAAGATATTAGACTTGCATTATTGTTAATATTCATATTTCGACGAGTCTCTTGTCAAACACAAACTAGTGATTCTTATTGTTGAATATTATGATATTCGTGTTTTAATGAGTCTTGTGCCAAACACGGAACAACAATTCATGTAGTTAAAAATCAGAATTATTGTTTATTCTAATACTAGTACTCCTATTAAGTTGAATTGAATGCGAAACACCGGCTACAATTCATATGTGCGAATACTGAATTTATGATTTCGTTGCATGCACGCATATTTGAATGTATGACTTGCAAATTTTGAGACTCATAAGTAGGTATTCATTCAATTTAATCAAATGCCAGATACATGTCAAGATTACATGTGAATATATAATAATTGTAGTCATTTCAGATTATCCTAATGTTTGTTATAAGGTTAAATTGAAGTGCAACACATGATGAAATTTGAATCAAATAAACATTTGAATTTTTGTAAATATTAAATAATTGACATCAATGTTATATAGTCATATTTACATATGCCACTAGTATGATAATTGTGATCATTACCGTATTATGCATTAGTATGACCATGAATGATTTGAGTCAATATTTCTGATTTGTTACTCATACATAAGTGATGAAGTGAAAGTAAATGATTCATGTTTTCCATTTACTATTATTTGTATAATATCTCATACAAACTCTGTGTCTATTTGATTTTCACATGATATCTAGTTTTTCGTGAATTTCAAATTAAGGAATAGACAATAATATAATTTATTCATGTATTATGAGTATTTTCACATGTATGCGTATCTATAATATTTATATAATATGTAAGGTTTGGTGTTCATTAAAGTGCTCCATTTTAGAAGATATAAATATTCGACTAATGCATTAATATCATGCATATTTTGGTTACCTACGGATCCATGTATGATATTGAATGCTAGGATGTTGATCCTTAATGATGTTGCATACATATTATTATTTATTCAATCGTTGTGATTCGAAAGCCTATAGGTCCAATTACAATAATTGAGCAAAATGTAAGTGGTGATATATATTTTGTAAAGGTAATAATGGTCGTCAAACGAATATGCCATAGTTTCTTTCATTATGATATCACCAATTAAGTTTATGAAAACATAAACATGAATAATCTAGTTCATTTCTCATGTGATATTTAATGAACATACGTGAAAAAATTATTGACTAGTGTATGTAATATTCTTTACTGAATGTAATATTCATATTATCATATGTTAAGTAGTCACTATAGGAATTCGACTAGAATGATAATGAATATTAAATGTAAAGATTATGGTAGTATTAACTTATGATGCTCATAATTGTAAAGATATTAATGGGGTATATTGAGTTTATTTATTCAAGCAAGGTTATTCCTTACAGGGATTTAATTTTGACTGATTGAATAAACATTAAAAATCACTTAAATTATTATAGTATGTGAAAATAAGTTGTTCACAAATATCATGTATAGCTGATGAAATAACATTATACCCAATAAATTAATCTACAAGCATCATATAATCGTTATTTCACGGTTACTACTGAAGAAAACTCACAGTTATGCACTCAATTTATTATTATGTTATCGATGTGTGTGCTGTTAAATCAAAGCAGTAATGAAGTGATCAATTTATCTCATTATCTTATCATATTATTGTATCCCTTTTTGTTTCTCTAAAATTTCATATCTCATTTGTTTCATTCTTTTGAGACTAACTTCTTAGAATGAACCAAAGAGTTAAGTTTCAATCATTGTATTACATCTTTATATGTAACTTTTAATTATGAGCCCACTATTGATGATCAATATTGTGTGGAACACTCCATATAAAGTTCTACGAAATTAAACAAATTAAGTTTGTTTACATGTTACACACTCGGACTAATAATGATAGAGATAATATGTATCAATTATGATTTGAAATAAGTTTTTCATCTTAGTAGAGTTTGCAAGTTATACTTATTGTGTTATAGAAAATATTTACTTTTGATGCAAGGATTGTTCACAAAATAAACTAGAAATGTTAATAAGTTTTTTTTTGTTTTGTTCTTGGGGAATCAAATCGCCATTTGTTTTTCATAAACCCTCGATTTTTCAATTTTCCTAGAAAATGTTTGTCTAGACTTGATCGTGAGGTATATGTTCTAAAGAATCTTTAGGTGTATATTTTTTCAAAGGTTATGGTATTCCTTTTGATGCTTTTTATGCAATAAAAGTTTGGACATATTTCTTTTAAATATTGTTTTGATCCCGCATCATAATCGTAGCGTTATTTATGAAACTCTTAAATCTTGTGCCAAATTAAATCTAGACTCCCTTTAATAATTGTCGTGAACAAGATTTTTATAACATCTCTTATAAATCTTGATAGTAGAGTTTTTCTCTTAAGGTATTACCGTTAAATTTCTTGAATACTTGTTCTTTTAGTTATTAGATTGTTTAAACAATAAAGAACAAATAAATGATTAACCTCTAAATGACAGTATTGTCACCGTGAGAGAAATGTATATTAAATCATAAGGAATAGTATTAAGAAGATCCTAAAAGGTCTACTAACCTGGATGATTATGTGGTGTATCTGTATGAACATGAATTTTGCATAGGGATAAATAGTTACCTGGTTTTATTTTCACAAGTCATAAGAAGTGAAACTAATGGACTACAACTAAGTTCAGAATCTCGTTGAATTATATAATTGATGCACTAAAGTCGATTATGAGAGGGTCATCAAGACCAAACGTGACACTAACAGTAATTAAACGATATAAAGCTAAATTGTAGAAAAATATTTCACCATTAATAAGGAAAAGGTTATAAATGAACCCTCTCAATTATATCTAAGGACATGGAATTCTTATGACATTAGTGGCTCATTATGATTGAGAGTTACATTAAGTGGATGTGAAAACTACTTTGGAGTTTCCTAAACCAAATGTATATGTTTAAGATATCATTATATAAATATAGGTTTCCCGCATGACGTATTTAAAGAAATAATATCATTATGATTTTAATCATTATATATTTGTATACACCTTAAGATCAGTGGGAGCAAGTTTATATATTTTCTCTATATACAAGCTTGGATTAAGAAAGTATAGAAACAAAATAATTTTATATGGGTTTAAGAGTTATGTATGAAGTAATGAGATACTTAAAAGACTATATGCTCACATTTATGATGTATGTGCTCATTTAAATATGAACAGTTATTATGACTCAGATTTACTAGTTGTATGGATGGTATGAAGTTCACTCTTGCTTAAGTATGTTTGTTTTTGTTTATCGACCAATATAATGAAGAGTGAAACACAATCCATCCGTTAACTATTCTGAAAATTTAGTTTGTAGCATGCTTTGATGCTACAACTTATGTATTTTTGGCAGCGTGACTTTATTTTGCGACTTTGAGTCGTCGACACTATTATCAGGCTGGTGAAATATTATGATAATATCGTTGTAATCTTCTTTATGAAGAAATATTACGCATTCCAAGAGTAACTAAGCACATTGCATGTATATACCTTTCAATTAAATACACACTTCTGAAACAATGAGTATCACTTGAACACATTAGTACAAGTGTTAAAATATCAAATCCACATAAATGGGCTATCACAAAAGATATTAACTAAGCATGCTTAATATATGTGTCTTAAGTGTAGCCAATAAAATTTTGATGTAGTGGGTTGCTAGTGTTTATTTTTTACACTACATTATGATATCACTAAAGTGTTTTCTAATTTATATTTCTTTCTTTCTTTATACATATATGTAAATGAATGAATATGATAGAAATTGTCTTTTTTAAAGACAATATGGGACCATTATTGGCGATCCGTATTTTAGGCCTAATTAAATATGACATTAGTGGCATAGTACATGGAAGGAACCATGCTCTTAAATTAGTGTGGAACCGCCATAACTCACATTTAGTGAAGTAGTTAATTAAGATGAATAATTTTTAATGACTATTCTAAAGATTATTGAGCGCCTGATGTTCCTTTAATTAAATAATTATGTGAAGTCTTATTAGGACCAAGTGGGAGACTGTTAGTAATATTTTATCTATTTATTAATTTCAAAATTATGAAATTCGGAATTAATTAATGGGTTAAATAATAGAGTACTCAACCTCGGCCTGGAAGAGTACAACCACTTACAACATCGATACCCTTGATCCTAGAGATAAGATAAAGCATTTATGCCTGGAGCCACGCAGACATGCCAGGTATTGATCCTAAGTTCATCTACCACAAACTCAATGTTATGGAAGATGATAATCCCATCAAGCAAAGGAGGAGAGTATACTCAAGAGAGAAATATGATGTCATCAGAGAAGAGGTCAAAAATCTTAAAGAAGCCAAGTTCATCAGGGAGGTCATATACCCCGAGTGGTTGTCCAACGCAGTCATAGTGCCAAAGGCAAATGGGAAATAGAGGATGTGTGTAGACTTCACTGATTTGAACAAATCTTATCCAAAAGACAGTTTCCCCTTGCCTCGTATTGATCAGATGGTGGATGCCACAGCTGGACATGAGCTCATGAGCTTCATGGATGGCTATTTCGGTTATAACCAGATCTTCATGAACCTGGAAGAGTCCGAGAAGATAGCCTTCATCACAGATAAGGGGACCTATTGCTACAAGGTCATGACCTTCGGGCTGAAGAATGTAGGGGCTACTTACCAATGTCTTATAAATAAGATGTTTGAGGATCAAATAGGCAACTCCATGGAAGTGTATGTAGACAACATGCTGACGAAGAGCCTGAAGGCCGACACTCATGTGGCCAACCTTGAAAAAACTTTTGACACCATGGACAGATACAGAATGAAGCTCAACCCAGCCAAGTGTGTCTTCAGGGTAGGAGCAGGAAAGTTTTTGGGATTCATCTTCAATCAGAGGGGGATAGAGGCTAACCCTGAGAAGATCCAGACCCTACTGGAAATGAAGGCACCCAGAACCATCAAAGACATTCAGAGGTTAATCGAAAGAGTTACTGCGCTGAACAGGTTCGTCTCAAGAGCTACAAACAAGTCTCTTCCTTTTTTCAAAGTGCTTAGAAAGGCCTTCGAATGGGATAAGGAATGCGTCAAGGATTTTAAGGAGCTCAAGTCCTACATCGGATCCCCTCTACTTCTATCTCGTCCCATTTTGGGGAAAAGGTTGTACATATATCTATCTATTTCAGAATCAGCCATTAGTGCAGCCATAGTAAGAGAAGATGATGGAGTTCATAGGCCGGTATACTTCAATAGTAAAGCTCTTCAAGGGTCTGAAAAAAAGTACCCTCGAATGAAAAAATTAGCTTATGATCTGATACACACTTCTAGGAAGATGAAGCCATACTTCCAAGCCACTCTATGGTTGTCCTCACTGATTCCCCACTAAAATAGATCCTCCATAAGCCTAAGAAGTCAGGCAGGTTGAAGACCTGAGCCATCAAGTTGGAGGAGTACGACATTGTTTATCAACCCAGGGTTTCCATCAAAGGGCAGGCACTTGCAGACTTTGTAGCAGAGTTTACCTGGGAAGAGGTTGAGACTGAAATTAGTCAGAGGACTACTGATGAATCAAACAGAAATGTCTTCCATGATCCGAATGAGGTTGGGTCAAGCAGGTCCAAAAAAAGTGTAGTTAAGAATGAGTAAGACAGGTACCTCTTCAAGCAAGGGACCCCTGCCAGAGGAGAACTTCTCTTTAAATAAAGATGTTTGGAACCTCTTCATTGATGGGTCATCTTATGAAAGCGGAAGCAGAGCAGGGCTAATAGTGTCAGCACCAGATGGTACCGATATTGAATATGCACTAAGGTTCAACTTCAAGGCTTCAAACAATGAGTTAGAGTATGAGGCATTGATAGCAGGTCTCTTCTTGGAAAAAGCCATTAGCGTTGGCCGACTCCTAGTCTACAGTGACTCAAGGTTAGTTGTCAACCAAATCCTGGGGGTATATGAGGCCAAAGATGAGAGGATGGACAAATACCTAAAGAGGGTGAGAATGATGCTATAAAGCTTCAAGGAGGTAAAGATGAAGAGGATAACTCAGCAAGATAATAGTTGAGCCGATGCACTCGCTAGGTTGGCCTCAGCAATCAGGAAAAACATAAGAAGAACGGTGCCAGTTAAGATTCTGCTCAGACCAACCATTGAAGAATAAAGGTTTCCAGAACTTGACTCAACTTAAATATGGGAGCCTCATGGATGGACCCTTTTATCAGATACATCAAATAGGGAGAGTTGACATAATCAAAGTTAGAAAGGAGAAAACTGAGGTTGAGGGCTATCAAGTTCTCAATTATAGGAGATGTTTTATATAAGAAAGGGTTCCTAGTTACTCTCCTCAGATGTGTCCACCCTTTAGAGGTTCTACATTTCTTACAAGATGTACATGAGGTCTCTTTCTCCAGTCATATAGGAGGAAGACCTTTAGCTAAGAGGATAATCACTCAGGGGTATTAGTGGCTGACCTTGGCCGAAGATGCAACAACATACGTGAAGAAATGCAATAAGTTATAGAGATTATCCACCATCCCTTATCAACCTCATCAACTTATGATGTCAATCAGCTGACCTTGTCCATTTGCAATATGGGGTATCGACTTGGTAAGACCCTTGCTAAGGGCTGCGAACAACTATCGATTCTTAGTTGTGGCAATTGATTACTTCTCCGAATGGGTAGAGGCTGAGCCGATGATCATGATTACGGAATAGAAGACCTCCCAGTTCATCTGGAAGAACATCATATGAAGGTATGGTCATCCAAATACCCTCATCTTAGACAACGGAACCCAGTTCAAGAATGCTTCCTTAGAAAAATACAATAAAAGAGTGGGGATCAAGAAATTCGTCTCCTCTCCTAGTCTACCTCAAGAAAATGGGAAGACTGAGGTCACAAACCGAATAATCCTTGACGGGATAAAGAAGAGGTTGGAAGAGGCCAAAGGGAGATGGACAGAATAAGTATATGTTGTGTTATGGGTTTACAGGACGACAATAAGGACACCAATTGGAGAGACTCCTTTTATGCTAGCACACGGTTCAGAAGCTTTCATCCCCACAGAAGTCGGACTCCCCACCCACAGAGTTCAGACCTGTGATCCTCAGAGGAATGGAGAAGAGAGAAGACTTGACCTGGATTTGATAGAAGAAAGAAGAGAAGATACGGAGATTAGACAGGCAGCTTACCAGCAGAGAACTGCAAGGTTCTACAACCAAAGGGTGAAATTAAGGCCTATAGTTGTGGGAGACCTAGTCCTAAAGAATATGTTGTAGAAGGCAAATAAGCACCACCCAAACTGGCATGGTCCTTACAGGGTAGTCCATGAGGTTGTGCCTGGTACCTACTGGCTAGAAAATCTCAAAGGGGAACCTTTCTCCAATCCTTGGAATGCGGACCACTTGAAGAAATATTACATATGATGTTACAGTTGTTTCTTTATAATACATGTATCATTTCATGAAGAGTATTTTTAATGAGAATAGCAATGTTGTGATGATACTTTTGTTATATGCTTAATATATCATTAATATGGTCAAAATTATGAGGGTGAACATCATATTATGGTGACCTCGAACCTTAAACATCATTAATTTGGTGAAGTTTTTTAGGGTGAACATCATTTTATGGTGACCTCAGACCTTAAACATCATTAATTTGGTGAAATTTATGAGGGTAGATATCATTATATGGTAACCTCAGACCTTAAACATAATTAATTTAGTGAAAACTATGAGGTGAAACATCATTATATGGTGACCTCAGACCTTAAACATCATTAATTTGGTGAAATTTATGAGGATAAACATCATTATATGGTGACCTCAGACCTTAAACATCATTAATTTGGGGAAAATTATGAGGTGAAACATCATTATATGGTGACCTCGGACCTTAAACATCATTAATTTGGTGAAATTTATGAGGGTAAACATCATTATATGGTACCTCAGACCTTAAACATCATTAATTTGGTGAAATTTATGAGGGTAAACATCATTATATGGTGACCTCAGACCTTAAACATGAACATCATATTATGGTGACCTCGGACCTTAAACATCATTATTTGGTGAAATTTATGAGAGTAAACATCATTTAATGGTGGCCTCAGACCTTAAGCATCATATTATGGTGACTTCGGACCTTAAACATCATAATTGAGTGAAATCTATGAGGTAAAACATCATTATATGGTGGCCTCGGACCTTTTAAATAAGGAAGAGGTAAGACATTCAAGTATAGCATTGAAAGAAATAATATAATCTGAAGAAGAAGGTATTAATGTTTATCATTGAACATTCAAGAGAGTTACAAATCAGATGTACCAAGATTCCATCAGAGCTCACGAAAGCTAAGAGGTATAAACAAGAAAGGAAACAAAAATTACCACTTAAAAGCTTCATAAGTCAAGGCCTAAGTCTCTGTAGCCATAGTCGTGTCTTCATGGCCGACATTGGTCACCTCGGTTGAATCATCTTGAGGATTAGCCTCTTCAGTTTTAGTGACTTCCAAGGGAGCTGTCTCAGCAGGAGCAGCATCGGCCTCCTCAACCTCCTGTAAGGCCTGAGCAAATCGGGGGTCACCAATGCCTAGACCCTCAAAGTCTGAGGCAGTCAGACTCCCTGAATCTTTCTCTTTAGAGGCTTCCCACTTGCTAGTTGCTTTGATACCTCTTTTAAGGTATTCAAAGCCAAAACTGATGAATTCATCAAAGACCTTATAATCCTCAATAATCTTCTCTACAGCATCCTCTAATGAAGCCTTGACTGCAACAACCACCTTAGCCTAAAGGGCATCATCTTTAAATTTCATTGCAACATCGTGCTCCTTCTTGCGCTTGGCCATATCCCTCTCTCTCTGCTGGACAACTTCCTTTAGCTTTTTAACCTCCTTCATCTCTTCCTTTAATCTCTTAACCTCTTTATTCAAAGAGGGTTGGACCCTCTCACCCTCTTGACCCTTCTCTATGAGGGGCATCTTCTTCAAGGTCCAGTCAATAAAACGATGCATGGACAAGATACCCTACAATGGAAAGGTCATATGTATGAGTGTGGGCTATACCTTTAAAATAGCCAAGGTTACACTTTAAAAATAAAGAGTAAATGAATAAACACTAGTACTTGAATTGATCTGTGGAGGGTAAACTCGGCCAGTAGAGGGACGTCCAAAGAGCATAGGAAAAACTTATCCTCTTTAGTTATCACGGTGCCGATAGCATCAGCGGTCTTTAGACTATGACCAATGAGAATGTCGTTGATCTTCAGCTGATCAAGACGAGTAGCTAGGGAATCGTCTGAAGAGATGGGAATGGAGCGATCCTCTCTCTGAGTCTTGTCCGACATATAATACTCCAGGACCATAGTGGTCTTCCGCTTCTTGGTAACATCGGCCTTGGATGTGCCAACGTTCTATTGGGTTATAGGAGGTTGTACATTTTTGCCAGCCTTCTTATTCATGAATTTTATAAGACTGGGAGCAGACATTTCCCAGGGGTCGTCCGATACACCTTCAGGCACTCTGCAAAAGACATCCGAGTTATTAAGTCAGAAATATAAAAAGTAAGAGGTACAACTTATGAAAAAAGACTTACAAAGCTCTGTCAAAGAAACACCCCCAGGCTTGTCTGAGAGAGGTAGTAGGGGGTCATCAGATGTTTATATTTTACTTGAAGACCCTGTTCCCCCTGATCGCGAAGATCCTTAACTTTTTGAAGGTTATCCTGGCTAAGCCCAGGGTCGACTTTAGTAGAAAGTGATACCTTCCCCCATCTCAGAGGGGTCCTTAGAAACGATGTTCCAGCAGCCTCATTGGGACCAAATTCCCATGCCCCGAAGGCAAAGAAATATCAAAGTTTCCAGTTATAGTTTGAAGTCTGGGTAACCAACAACATTTTCTCTCTAACTTCCTAGATAAGAAGTGGTAATAGCTAGGGTGGTTTTTGGCAGAGGAAGGGATGTAACAACCTATGAAGACCCTAACTGGAAGGTCTGAGTGGTGGACAGCCCTCCAAAGGATTATGGCCCTAATCATAACCCTCCAAATATTAGGGGATAATTGTGAAGGGGCTAAATTTATATGGGATAATATGGCTCTGATAGAAGGGTGGATAGGAAGGCAGAAACCCAACTTGAACATCTGCTCATAGAGGCAGATCTCGCCATCTCGGTCATCATATGCGCTCTCATCCCTCAGAGGTTTCCTAAGGGTGATGGAAGAGTTTATCGAATAGAGGTGCCTAAAAGCTAGAAGGTCGTACTCACTAACGGAGCTCTCAATCTCGACTGGCTTAGATGTATCTATATCACTCTTCTGACCGTCATCATCATCCTCAGCAACATCGGCCTGGGTAGGTGCAGAAACACCGCCAGGAAACCTATGAGCAAATTCAGCCCCAGTGGCAGTTGACAGAGGAATGGCATTAATCATGGGAGGAACGGTCACACTTAGCCCTATGACTTCAACATCTGAAGACCTATGTGAGGTGCTAGCACCCTGGTGAGATGAGGCATGGATAGAAACCGCGGCCTCCTCAGGGATCTCACCTCACCTGGTAGAGTAATCCTTGGCCTCTTGAAAAGAGTCCACAAACATGGGGTCTGAGGAGGATGACTCAGACCCAGACATCAGAGTTGGTTATACAGGAACCTCTGCAGGCTCAACAGGATCGGCTGGCTCATGGTAAATAACCTTTAGAGGTAGAGGAAATATGGGCCTAAGAGGAAAGGCCTCATCCCTATGAGCTTCCTCCTGGGCTAGCTCTATTTGCCTTATTTTCTCAAAGGTCCTATCGTAAAGGAAAGGGAACTCTTCTATGAGTTAGTATAGAGGTCTAAGCATAAGGCAGACGACACAACACTTATAACTCAAAACCAAAAATAGGGAAACAACCTAACTTAACCTAAACTAAGGATCAAATTAGGAAGGTGAAAGGTTTTCAAACTAAGAACACTCAAGAATAATGTCACCAGAAAATGTAAAAAACCTTATCGAAAAATGCAAGACCTTGCTGGAAAATTCAGAAATGAATAATAAGGACCAGAAATGGAAGAAAGAGGATGAAGAGGGTACTTGGATAGTCACGAATGAGGAAATAATGTTAGAAAGCAAATAAGATCTCCAAATGATAGGAAGGTTTGAAGCAAAAGGGGCAGTTGCAGAGAAAGCTAGGTGGGAAAATAGAAGAAGAAAGAGAAGGAAAGAAAAGAGGGTTTTTAAACCTTCTCAAATAGGGGCCCACATCCCAACACTCATCATTGCCCTAGGGAAACCCAAGGGGTAATTCAGAATTGACATGCCTTGATAAGCACGCTCCTCACTTTAGTAAGTGACATGTGGCAAGTAAGTATTGGCACACAGAGAAATTTGGCCTCGGTCTAAACCACATACCCCTTCGTCATCTAATCACATAGAAGACTAAGGGCTAGGGGTAATTGATATGCCGAAACTTCACCCTCTTACTCAAAGAAAATAACCTCGACTAATCCCACAGCCGAGGTGACCAGAAGATTATGACAACCATTAGTAAGGTCGTCACTCAGAAGGTCGGCCCCAACCGATATTGTATCTACCTCACACATCAACCTCGGCTAGGCATAAGCCGAGGTCAGTAAGGACCCATGGGTTCTACCACCCTTCAACACCATTATCGGCCTCAGCCGATGTTGTAGTTACCAGCCGAGATCAGTAATGTTATATGGGATCAATCATCTGTCAAAATCATTATCGGCCAAGCCAACATTACAACTACTCATACCTAACCTCGTCTATCCTACCTCGCTGAGGTCATCATGAATAACCTCGGACAAAGTAATAGTCGGACTTCACCAACCTCGTACTCTTCCAGGCCGATGTTGTACCAATCAAAGAGGGCCGAGCATTTACAAGCGCATGAATGGTTTGGAACACGTGGACAAATCTATTATAACCAAATCATTCCCTCCACGTGAGGGAATATTTCATCATCATTCTCAACATGTGACACTGACAGATGGATTCATTAGATTGGCTAGGTTACCACACACATGCTCATTGCATGCTTGGAGGGTAAATTACACCCCCCCCAAACACTATATATACTTATATTCTCTTACCTTGAAGGGGATCCAGAATTATAAACCCAAGACAAACTCTGTTGTATTTACAATAGAGAGAGAAAGTGGAGTGATTGTATTACTAAGGCCATTAGAGCCCTCTTTTGATAGTGATATTCACACTCACCTGCATAGTGGACGTAGGCAATTGCCGAACCACTTATATTGTTGTGTTCATCCCCTTTTTGTCATCTCCTACTATATATATACTCTTGTGTTGCCATTGTTATCACTTGCTGGAGCTTGTTAACACCTTATCTAGTGGTGATGTTTCCAGTATCATCAATAAGTTACCAATATTTTTAAGAGATAAAGTGGGTTAGTCTCCTAATGCAAGTCTAACTGTGATGGATGGTAGAATTATAGTTTACATATGAGATTCGGGTCCTCTCTCACCCTATATATAGTAGGTTATTCTCCATCAAATAATCAACATAAACATACAATATATTGGGCTAGAGATTGAAAATTTCAAAATTCCATTTAAGTGAGATTTTTCCAAGAAGGAGGATTGTTAGAGCAATTAATCAAAATGATTAAAAGAGATTTCTACAACAAGACTATTCAATGCCTTGGATCAAGGTAAGTCTTATATTCTATCGTTTAGGCATATTTTGTGAAAACATGAAGACCCGAGATTATTTTATTAAAGAACAATTGTATGCTACAGTTTAATCATATTAATGTGTTCGTGATTAACATTCGGGTGTTCTTAAGAATGATTTTATAGAATCATCCACAACCTTATCACATACTGCATTATCCCTAGAAACGGTAGTAGGAGCATAGTCTCCTACCTTGAAATCTTTTTTAAATTTGTGCATTCAAAAGAAAAAGCTCATCAACCTTGCCACCTTCATTGTCCAACATAAATTTACATGGAAAAAAGGAGGCCATATGAGCCTTCCATTAGGAGTGATACTGAGAAGACTATCTAAAAGAAAACATGTCAAATTGTCATTATAACACGCGATGCAAAACTTAAGGCCAACTCGATTGTTTTCTCATCCTCAATTCTAAAACTCATGAAGTTTGTTAAAGTCGGTGGGATTTAGTACATTCAATGTTAAGAAGGTGTAGGTGGTGAGTTTGATGAACAAAATGAAGGAGAAGGAGAAGAAGAATAATTCATATGTGCCCAAATGTGTAACAATGATGATGCGACTGCAGAGTGTCCTAACTCCACATGCTCCCAAATAGAAAATATGGCTCTTGAATTCTCCTCCATTGACACATATGTTCACCATGACATATCCTCTCTTCGATCCTGTCAAGAGCACCACCTCAGTTGGGTATACTACATTAAAAAAATTTAAGCTCTCTTACTGATCAACAACAACTCAATTGAGAAGAAGCTTACCGAAGAATGGAAGAACATTATAAAAACATCCATATGATTCAAAATGCCATAAACCTCTACACCCAATAATGGTCCTCATGGTTGGATAAACATGATACCTCCGCAAATGCCATGTATTGGAATACCCATGAAATTCTCCAAAGTACGACACCATTTTTAAATCTAGACATTCCAATGTAGGATATAAATCTTAACCATCCTAAAGGAAAACATGGAGGCAATCCCACCTGTTAAGGATTTAACCCGAATAATTAAGAAGGTGGCTTCACTTACTCGGACCATAACCTTTAACGCAAAATCATGTGTTTTTCCTACTCATGCTTTTCTTTTATAATCTTTCTTCATCCTTTTTCTGTGTACCCCTGTAACACCAAGAATACTTAAATTGAGAATATTTAAATTACACGTGTCACAGTAATTTGATTATTTTGAGAATTAAAGTAAATTTATAAATATTAATTTAATTAATTTGAGAAATAAAGTTAATTTATATAAATATTAATTAGCGAGAAACGGATTAATATTTATATTATATTCTATTTACTTGTGTGATAAGTAAATGAAATTGCATTATTTTATATTACGTCGTAATTGAGCAAAAACGTCGGGTTAATCCTGGTTGGAATAAGATGATAAATTGATAATGGGTGACTCGAATGATGATTTTTAGTGTACGATTGACCTTAAAATGGTCAAAATAGTAAAAATTAAGAACCCAGAGGTAGTGTTAGGGTCTCAGAAGCTTTTTAGACTAGTCGGGACTAATATATGGACATTTTGGTCTTTTTAATCGGATGTGAATAGACAAAAAATAGGATTTGTGTTATAAAATAAAGAGTTCAGAGAAACAAACTATCATTTTACAAAAAAAAAAATTGAGAGAAACCAAAGGATTAGAGAGAAATTGAAGAGAAAAGTGAGAAAAGCTCAAAAGTTTCAAGAAAAGCTAAAGAAATTCAAGGATGATTCAAGTGGGAGGATTTGTGAATAAGTTTAGGGATTTTTTATTATCATCTACAATGAATTTAGACACTACAAATCTTAAGGCAAGTAATTATCTTTCTATTTATTTATGTATTCAATTTTAATTCATATCATGATTGGGAATTTATTTTCAGTGGGATTCATATTCAATTGGGGTTTTTCTGATAAATGATTTAAAAAAAATGTATGATTATTTAGGATTGAAATCTTGAATTTGAATCCCATATTGTTGAATGATTTATGAATTTCAAAGATTGAAATTGATGAAATGTTATGAGACAGGGAGACTTTTAACATATGTAGAGATTTCTTTTAAAATCTATGAAATGATCATATGTAGGGAGATGTATGTTCAAAATAAATCTAATCCATGTCTAGAATTCCTGAAAATTGAATTTTATTGAAGAATTATATGTTGGGACTTATGACTTTGGAGTTGAAACTTGCCAAAAACAAAACTCAAAGAGGCAAAAATGAGAGGAATGAAAACAGTCACTTTGGATAGTTTTAGATCTTCTTTTAAGGGCTTTCGGAAGATATTTAAAAAAAAACTCAAAATACATACCCAACTGAATTTTTCATGTAAAATCCAAATCTGAAGTCGTCTTGGTAATTTAAATAATTTTTGGATATGATTTTATGTATTTTTAAAACATGCCTACAATTTTGGATTTTGACACTATTCGGCTGCCCTGCTATGTACAGTTTGGCTTGTTTGATGAAAAATGTTCATAATTTAAATTCAGGGATTCAATTATAATGTCTGGGGATAATTTAGGACTTTTGAAAAAATTATATTAATTGATCTTATGGCTAGACAAATTTGTATTTTTATTTGAGGTGAAATTCGAGTATTTGAGGTGAATTATACTCGAAATTTTATTAATGAATTTGTGATGGAAAAATCGAGAAAATAGGAATGTGTGTTGATTGAGAGTTGTACGTGTGTAGAATTAATATTATGAGTATTAATTAATTAATTAAGTAGATAATTAAGTAATGGATAATGGAATTAATATTCAAAAAATGTTGGGCTAATGCCATGAGTAATAGGCACGGTCAACCAAAATTATTGAGAAAATGTATACGGGTATAGAGACATAGTGTGTGTGTGTGTGTGTGTATATATATCATCAGAGTTTGAGCGATGTGGGTGATCTTCTCTGGTGAAAAACAGTGGGCTAGGTATGGACACCAGGTCATAGGGAAAATCATGTGCCCTTTGAGGTTTAAGTTCATAGTGAGGTAATTTGGGTATGGTTATGACTCACTATCGAAGAACCTAGGACCGCCTCCAATATGTTTACGATTTTATCAGGGTTCGGTGTGAGATTCCGACTCGATGGCTCAGGATGATGTGTGTATGCCTTGGTGCATGATAGCATTTTAAAGATTCACATCCATTGAGTTATTGCTCTGAAGGATGGCGGTTATACGTATATAGCAACTGATATATATGTATACTTGATGTATTATTAAACTAAGTATATAAGTGTGTAGAAAAATATATACAGACATGAGATATTAAAGTGTGGATATTAATTTAATAACTAGTGAAAGTTATTTGAAATTAATTGATAAAGTATAATTGAAAGTTATAATTATTGAAAATTATCTGATATGAATTGTTTAATTATAATTGAGAATTATAATTATTAAAAGAATGGAAAAATTAATTATAAAATACATGTGACCCTGTGTAGCGTATGAATTGAAGCATATTGGATACTAGTTAGGCGGGATAGCATAACTAGGGGTCAAAATGCATACGTTAGGTGCGCACTATAGTTGAGGGGTCAGTATTATCTCATGTGAGTGCAACACCAATTTAAATATGAAAGAATGCACACATATTTATTTATTCATTTTAATTACTTTCAAAATATTTTCAAATGGTTTTTGGCTCTGACTCGTGTCAAAATATTTTCAAAAAAACTTTTAGGTGTTCATCTACAGGGACACTAAGCATGATTATCACTTCTAGGTCATCGTATCTGCAATAGTTGTGGAGTGTTGCAGGGATTTTTTATTCCTTTAATATGTTTGGGATTCTATCTAGGATTCAAGGAGTTATCATTTGGGCATGTCACCCAATGTCAGTTTTTATTCAATTTTATTTAATTCAGTTGTATTGAATTATTTTATTGGATTGTAAATCGATGGTTTATTCGGTTAATGTATTTTATTATATTTTAGTATACATATATGATTATATGATTGTGGATTTAATTATTTATCTGTCATAGTTGGTGGTGAATAATTTTATTTATGTTAATTAAAGTTTAACATTAACACGGCTTAATTAATAGGTGGTTAATGATTAATTAGATTTTCGACAGTGATGTTAACAATGGGCCATTTGAGATTCCTGTTTTATTTTAGTAGAGGGTTGGACACCCTTTATTTTAATAGGTGGGGTGCCAGAGATGGTATCAGAGCATCAGGTTCTAGTGTCCTTAGGATCTTTGCGAACTTACTTCGCTCACAGTGTTTCTTTTCTTTTATATAGAGCCCTATGCTTAGGACCGTCAATTCCTATTGCGGTTTACGTTCTCCCGATATTGCAATCTTATACGAGTTTGGTTGGGTTACATATGTTGAACAATAGAGGATGACCAGCGAAGGCCGTTAGGAGGACTACATGAGTAAAGGCTCAATCAGAGTTATAGTCTATTTAGAAAATGGTGTCTATAGCGAAGGACGCCACTACTGTTGCTCAGGTAGTTAATGCTGCGAAAACCACCGTGGTGAAGCAGTTTCCCCAAGCACCGCCTATGAGGATGATGGCGCTAATTCAGACTCACCCAATTCGATCAGTATGGGAGAGAGTCAATGGGGATATTCAGAAGGTCCATCCACTAGAGTCTTCGAAAAATGAGGACGTTGTATTAACTAGGCAAAGGAAGGGTAACATCTAAAGGCTTTTGAGTATGGTGGAGTGAAGTGACACTCATAAATAAATTTTAACAAATTTTAAGCTCGTATGATCAGCGTTGTAATGGTGGGAGTCAGTCACCACATCTGAGGAAAGATATACTATAAATATCGAGAAATTTGGGGTGTAGTTTGACCGCGAGTCCTTTCATCTGCTGTTCTAATAAATATACGAATAAAGTTTTGGGACTTATCACAAGAGGTCTATATAGGGGCCGAGTATAACGAATAATTTTCTTATTTAGAAAACTTCATACCCAATGAGGTGGATACGAAGGCGAATATGGTCCTTGTGTTTGATAATGGACTCACGAGTAGAATTCGCCAGCACTTATAGGGAAATTCGACTTGGACGACTTATGTTAATGTCATCAATGTCTTATTATTACCATGTCAATATCAACGCTCCCATATGAAGGGCACCAAGAGGTTGTAGAGTATAGTCAGCAAGATAAAACTGGATATAATCGATGCTAGTGGGGCAACACAAGGGGGATAACCAAGAGAGGAACCGTTTAAAAGATTCAGATCAAGGGATTTTGACTGAGTGAAGGTGTATTAAGAAAGGGCCATTAGGTCTAGTAATGTGTTCTATAGGGCCAACAAAGCCAAAGGAACAAGTGGGGTAGCCATCAGGATAGAGGCTACTAGAGACAGAGAGTAAGGCAGACCCGGCATGGCCAGTGAGTCCAGAGACATGGGGATTATACATGAAGGTGTTTTATACGTGGAGAGAAAGACCACATGTGTCGATCTTGTTTGTAGATAGATAGGAGACAGGAGCAGGGTGCCCAACTGAGGCAACAGTTACAATAGTTTTTGGTTTAAATTTGACGTGAGTATTACGTCTAGAAATCATTTGAACAGCTAGTGCAATTAGAATTGGAAGGTAAGATTTTATCCTTGGTCAAATTGGATAAATTTTGCGTGACACAATTGCATCACATTATTTTGTTAAGACTATACTTACGTGTGAGATGGGTTTAGCAGGTGTATCATTAGTATCACTATTGTGTGTTTATATTTACCATTGAGTAGCAGGGATGTCTTTGATTCCATCTGCAGGGGAGTGGGTTTGGACACTTATAGGATATTTTTTTAGTTGATTTACTCGTATATGAGAGATGTGTTGTGTGGTTATGATGTTATTATGGGTATGGACTAATTAGCGATGGTTTGATCGATGGTGGTATGTTATAGTAAGGCTGTAATATTCGGTATTCTAGGACATGATAGAGGATTGAGCCCCGTATATACTATGTTGTGGTGGAGACTTTGGAGAGTACATTTTTCTCGTTATATTCGACCCCGGTACATAAGGGCTTTACTGATGTCAATCAGGGTATATCGGGTTTACCGCCGAGCAAAGATGATGGGGACTTAGTGATAGTGCGATCATTGTATTTTAAGACTCCTTTAGAGATGTAGGAGTTAAGGATTAGACTTATATGTCTAGGGATAGAATTTTGAGTGTTTTATTTATATGCTTTGGGTCAAATGACCTCAATAACAGACAATGTCATGCGATAGGGAATTGGGGAAATTCCTTAGTAAGATTTCAATTGTGTGACGTTCCATAAATGTCAGGAGTTGGGTGATGTTATTAGATGCTAGAGTATCAGTTTTGAATGATAATCATTGTACGTATGGAGAAAATTCTTTGAGACGAAAGCTATTATATGATATAGGGCCAGTGGAGCCGGATAGTGCTGTGTAGGAAGCACTAGAGAAATTTTTACACGACTAGTGGATTGGTGGGACAATATTGAGGATAATTAAGGTGCGATTAGTAAGCTAACTGAGTATATTCTTATGGTATAACCACACCGAACATGAAGGGCCGAGTTTTAGATAAATATATTACGTTTATGATATATGTGCAAATATGCACGGGATATAGGGTATATGGACGCCCTGGTTAGTTTGATTTTAAGTACTACTGAAAACAAGGGGATATGGCAATAAATGTGTTGAACCATATGCATGTGGGACAGTAGCAGCAGATTTGGAAGAGAAAGATTGACTGAACTTTAGTTGAGGAAGGAGATAGTTAGTATATATATATAGCAAGGATAGCTATTACCCTAGTGATGGGTTGAAAGACTGAGGAGACACATGTGAGGGATCTCTCTCTTGCCATGGGAGGGTCCAAAAATTTTGGTGAGTAGAGCATAGTCATACTCAGTTACGTCTAAGGATGACTTGCGTATAAATAGGATGTTGATTTTACCAGACAAAGAGGACCCAAAAGGCGCGTAATTTGGAGCAGATGAATGGTTCACAATTTTTGGAGAACCCCATGAAGGGGATTAAGATGTACCACGTGACTTAGGGTAGAAAGCGTGTGAATCGGGGTGGAGTGAGACATAGTGAAGTTGCATGTAGGTGCACGACTCGTAGATGGGAAAAGGTTGGTTTGGGGTGATCCACCAGAATTATTGGTGATTCCGATCACAAAATGGATAGGAAAACTGATGGAGTTCATCGCTGGGTTACTAACATCGTGAAACAATCAAAATTTCTTTTGGGTTTTTGGAATCGGTTAACCGAGATGGGTCAATTATTATTAATTTAGGGAGTTACACTATTGGGCATCATTCCCAACATTTCATTTAAGAGAGGGAATGAAGTAGCATAAGGTACTACCCAATATTGTTATGATAAGGATGAGATCCTTAAGTCCCATCATTGACTGGGCTTATCAGGAGGCGATGGGGACAAAGTTCGAGAAGTAGACGGGAGAGATGACTAAGATGTTGAATAATATGAGAAATGCATATTCTCGACTTTAAAGTAATTGAGAGAATAAATTACCATTGGTAGAGTTGCGTGTAATAACTTGTACCAATTATTATTATAAAGACGTCTTTTGAAATTTGAGGCGGGAGGCCTTATCATCCACCCTGGGGTTGGTTAAGGGTGAAAAGATAACAAGTCTCGTGGGCCGAACGTAATTTAGAGTCGGCCGACATGGATTATGTTAATCAAAGTCATGTTCATATAGTTTAGGAATGTTGTAAGAGTTATGTCACCACGAACCAAAGAGTTAAAGACTGATGTGAGTTGTCAGAAATTATTGCGGGTGTCTCCCATGAAAGGAATTATGTAATTTGACAGTAAGGGAAGTTGGCACCTAGAGAAGTGGGGCCTTTACCCAATACTGAGATAATAGAGTGAGTGGAGTATAGGCTCGTATTATTGGAGCATTGTTAGCGGATTCACGATAGTTTTGTGTATCATTGTATAAGTGAGACATTAAGAATAATGGAGTATAACAGTATGAATGGATTGAATAGACATGTCGATAATCTTGGGTTATAGTGAGTAGGACTTCAGTCAGGATGGTACCACTAGCAGGTATATAGTGGAGGTAACAAAATGTTACCAATAGCTGATGTTGGGTACGTTCGGATGCCATATGGGAAAGGATCCAAAGTTTTAGTATGAGGCTTATCCGAGTTTTGGGGACAAAATTCCTTTGTAAGGGGGGAAATATGTAACACCCCATTGTGGGTATATAAATAACGGGACTGGACGAGTAGCCCAACTGAAGCGGCCCAAAGTCCAAAACCTTCATATCTTAATATCAATTCGGTTATGACTGAGTCTTCTCCCATGTTCTCGTTGAGAGGTGTTCCAGGAGAAGATAGAAAACGTGGGGGAGTCCAACACCCCCACTCCCTGAAAATAAACGTGTATATAATAAACCTTAGGTCTGGGGCATAGGACACGCACTGTATTCTCTGTAATCACTCCCCGAAGTATATAGAAATAATACTGACTGCACCACCGTTGACGTATGCACTCTTGTTGAACTACATACATCTCTTATTGTGTGTGATTGGCATTTTATGTTTCTTACTTTACTTGGTGATTGTTCTTTTCTTATCTATTTATGTTGAATAATAATTGTCACCACAATTGACGCCATCTGTGGGAAGCGTTTATCTTCCCTAAGAAAGCCCACACCGAAAAAGAAATCTGAAATGTCTGGTCAGAGTAGTAATGCTCCTCAGGCAGGGGACATCCAAGAACAACCTGCTCCTCGCAGGATCGGATCTGAAGTTCAGCGTTCAGATCAGAGGGCTCGCCTATAAAGGCTAGCCTCAGAAGAAAGCCAAGGACCAGCGAAGTCCACACAAATGTCCAGGTTGATTGATGCCTATGAGGCGAGGCTCCAAGATCAAAGGGAGTCTTCTCGCAGGCACAAAGCTGAGAATGCTCGCCTCAAAAGAAGGTTAGAAAGAATGGAGATAGAGCTCTATCGTGGGACCAGGAGACGTCCATACCGTACCCCTAGTCCTCAGGCGAGCAAGTCTCGTAGTCGAGGAAGGAGCCCTAGACGCGAGTCCTAGAAAGTTGAGGGAAACGAGTCAGAGGACGACCTTCTTGAGCAATTGTGACCAATTGCAGGAGCCCAGCTCGCAGTAATGAGAACATACGAAGTCTGGTTCGAAGGGAGATGGACCAACACCCTGTGCATCACGGCACCAGATCAACCCTAGAACTCGCTAGGCGAGCTCTCAAAACTCAAATTAAATCGCCTTTCTCAAAGGAAATAGAAGAAGAGGAAGCCCCCAAGAAATTTGCTATTCCAAGGTTCAAGATTTATGATGGTAAAACTGATCCCATTGATCACGTCAGGCGGTACAGGCAAGCCATGACCCTCTGGAACCATCGGGATGCACTGATGTGCCGAATTTTTCCCTCGAGCTTACATGATGTGGCGTAGAAGTGGTTCGAAAGGCTCCCCCATAGGTCCATCAGAAGCTTCAGGTCCCTGGCCGAGCTTTTTATGGCCCGCTTCATTACTTGTAGCTCCCATCCTAAAAGGATAGATGCTTTGCTAACAATGAAAAAGACGCCTCAAGAGACCCTCCGAGACTACACGAAGAGATACAGGGAGTTATTCAATGAGGTTGAGGACTGCTCAGAGCAAGTGGCAGTGGCCTCTTTCAAAATTGGGCTGCCCAGCTCCTCCCTTCTATACCAGTCCTTGACAAAGAAAGAGGCCATGACCATCAATGACCTGATGGCCCGCATCGAGAAATATGCCAAGGTGGAGGATGTGACCCGCCTCAACACAGGAGAAAACGGTCGAACTAAGCTCGCTGCTAAGGGTAGTGACAAAACTGAGAACCCGAAGAAAGGAGGAAAGAATGGGGGCAAGAGTGGCTCCAAGAACGGAGGAGGCAAAGATGTGGTGAAAGCATTTCAGGCGGTTAACACCATCTTCAGAGAACCAATTTACAAAATTCTCGCAAAAATCAAAGACGAGCCATTTATTAAGTGGCCTAGGAAGATGGGAGGAGATCCCTCAAAGAGAAACAACGCGCTGAGATGCACTTTTCATAAAGAAGGAGGACATAAGACTGATCATTGCAAGGCTCTTAAGTCCCACCTCGAAGAACTGGCCCAATCCGGGCATCTGAACGAATTCATGGAAAAAAAGGCAAAGAAAATTGCTGCCCATAAAAAAGCACGGCCTGACAACGTGCTCAAAGATGATGCCAGCCATGAATTCACAGTAATTCATGGGGCATTTGATGTAAAATAGATCCAAGGAAATTTAACTCGAATGGAGGTAAAGAAGCTTACAGGGGTAATGCAAGCTTTTCAGATCGATCCAACAAAGACGTAATCTGGAAAACGTCGGCGAGCAGACAACGTCAACTACAGTAAGCATATCGTGTTCACAGATGAAGATCTGGTAGGAGTGAGGACCCCACATCATGATGATTTGATCATTACTCTCAGGATAGCTAACTTTGACGTCTACAAGTTGCTCGTCTACCAAGGAAGCTCGTCCGAGGTAATGTATCTCGACCTATTCAGAAAATTGAAGTTAAGCGTCGCCGATCGAAAGGAAGCTACTGTCCATTTAGTTGGCTTCGCTGAAAAAGTAACTATGCCCTTGGGAAAGATCATGCTGCCAGTAAGGGCAGAAAATATCTCTAAGATGATTGAGTTTCTGGTAGTTGACATTGATTCACCATACCAGGCTATCCTCGACACAGGATGGTTGAACGCAATGAAGGAAGTCTCTTCGACTTACCATCAGAAGTTCAAATATGCGACCGAGCAAGGAGTAATGGAGATTCATGGCGACCAAGCAATGGCAAGAAGGTGCTTTATAGCGGCCATCTTCCCAAGACCAGAAAGGAAGGCCGATAAGCCCAGCGAGAAAGTTGAAGAACAAGAAGGTCTGACACCTTCTAAATAGCAGTTAAAGTATAGAAGACCAGGAGTGGAGGAGACCAGGATCCTCCCCTCTGAACGGGTCGTCGAGGACCTGGTAGAAGTTACAGCTGGAGGTAGTAATAATGACAGGGTTTTCTTGATTGGAGCCTCTCTCACAGATCAGGAACAGAAGGAGTTGACGACTCTGCTGAGAAATAATGTAGACGTTTTCGCATGGGAACATACGAGCTGCCTGGGATTGACCCTAATGTGGTTTGTCATCAACTACATCTCAACCCCACCTTCAAACCAATCACGCAAAAAGCACGATGAACTGTGCCCGAGAAGGCAAAGGCCGTGGAAAAAGAAGTTGAAAAACTGCTGAAAGCAGGATCCATTCGGGAAGTTCAATTCCCTAAATGGTTATCCAACCTAGTAGTAGTCCCAGAGAATAATGGAAAATGGAGAGTCTGCATCGACTTCACTGACCTTAACAGGGAGTGCCCTAAGGACAGTTTCCCTCTCCCCAAAATCGATCAGCTAGTGGACGCCATAGCAGCCCACGAAAGGATGAGTTTTCTAGACACATACTCGGGATATCATCAGATACCTTTATATGCTCCAGACCAGGACAAGACAGCATTCATCACCACCATTGGATTATACTGCTACAAGGTCATGCCCTTCAGGCTCAAAAATGTAAGGGCAACCTACCAGAGGCTAGTCATCAAGATGTTCAAAGATTAAATGGGAGACACCATGGAAGTTTACATTGACGATATACTCGTCAAAAGTAGGAAGAAATTAGACCACCTCTCAGACCTATCAAGAGCCTTCGAAATCCTCAGGAAGTACCAAATGAAACATAACGCGAGCAAGTGTTCTTTCTGTGTCTAGTCAGGAAAATTCCTTGGGTACTTGGTCAGTAAGAGAGGCATCGAAGCTAGTCCAGACCAGATCGATGCAGTAAATAGGGTATAACCTCCTTGCACCATCCGTGATGTATAGAAGCTCACCGGTATGCTCGCTGCCCTAAACCGTTTTATCTCTAAGTCTTTTGAGAAGTGCAAACCCTTCTTCCAGCTCCTAAAGGGAAATAAAATGGTAAAATGGAATCAAAATTACTCGCGGGATTTGGACGAGCTCAAGGCTTACCTTAGCTCCCCACCACTGCTCCACGGGAAGCAGATTCCTTACACATATACCTCACCATTTCCAACCACGCTGTCAGTTCTGCATTGATGTGCAAAAAAATAGGAATACAGCACCCCGTTTATTATGCGAGAAAAACCTTACTAGAAGCCAAGCAGCGGTACCTACCACTGGAGAAGCTCGCCTTTGCACTTGTAGTTGCCTCGAGGAAGTTAAAGCACTACTTTGAAGCTCACACTATCATCGTCCTTACATCACACCCCCTTAAAGCAATCTTGAGGAAAGCAGATTTGTCGGGCAGACTATCTAAATGGTCAGTCGATCTTGGGCGATTTGACATCCAATTTCAACTAAGGAACGCAATCAAAGGGAAAATTCTTGCTGACTTCATAGCAGAATTCACACGCGAGCAGCCTCTCGACCAACTTCAACCCGAGATGCAAGGGAAGAATCACACAACAGGGAAAATCTGGAAATTATTTGTTGATGGAGCCTCCAATTCAAAGGGGGAAGGAGTAGGCATCGTGCTTATCACTCCGGAAAATATAATCCTCGAGAAGGGAATTAGGCTTGGATTTGAAGCCTCCAATAATGAAGCAGAATATGAGGCCCTGATAGTCAGCCTCCAGAAGGCACACGCTTTGGGGGCAAAGCAGTTGCAGGTGTTTGGCGACTCACAATTAGTCTCCAATCAGATAAGTGGAGACTACAATGCAAAAGATGAAAGGATGGAAGCCTACCTCGCCTTTGCAAAGAGGCTATTGGCTAACTTTGAGGAAGTCAATGTCCAGCAGTTTCCCAGAGGACATAACAGCCATGCTGACGCCCTAGCAGCCCTAAGCTCAGTAATCCATTCAGACTTAAAAAGAACAATCCCCATTGATTTCCTCGCTCATCCGAGCATTAACCATAACAGCGAGCTACCAGCGTGGAGCAGGTGCTCCAAATTGAGTCAGCACCCAGCTAGATGGACCCACTAAGGGACTATTTGAAGGATGGCACACTTCCAGATGATAAGAAGATCGCTCACAAGATAAGAGTTAAAGCTGCTCGCTTTCACTTATCTCATGAGGGCAAGCTATATAAGAGATCATTTTTCGTCCCCTACCTTTAATGTGTGCACCCGAGGGATGTCGATGAAATCCTACATGAACTCCATGAGGGAATCTATGAAAGCCATATAGGTGGAAGGTCATTGGCTTTCCGAGCAATGAAGGAAGGTTATTGGTGGCCATATATGCAAAGAGACTCTGCAATATATGTTCGCAAATGCGAGAAATGCCAACTTCACGCTCCCATGATCCATCAACCCGCCAGCGACCTAAAGTCCCTTTCCAGCCCATGGCCATTCACCCAATAGGGAATGGACATCGTATGACCTCTTCCTACCGCTGTCCATAATCGTAAGTATCTTTTGGTCACAACAGACTACTTCACCAAATGGATAGAATAGGAGCCACTAGCGAACATCCGAGATGCGGATATGATAAGATTTATGTGGAAAAATATAATCACCCATTTTGGGATCCCTAGGACCATTATCACTGACAATGGAACACAGTTTGAGAGAATCTCCTTCTATAATTTCTGCAATGACCATGAAATCAGACACCATTTCAGCTCGGTAGCCTATCCTCAGAGTAATGGCCAAGCCAAGGCTTCCAACAAAACAATGATCGATGGGCTAAAAAAATGATTAGAATGAGCCAAAGGCCCATGGGTAAATGAACTACCGCATATTCTGTGGGCCTATCGTACTACCCCACGTCAAGCAATGGGGGAAACCCCATTCTCACTAACATATGGAATGGAAGCAGTCATCCCACTGGAAGTAGGCTTACCCACTATGAGGTCCACCCTCATCGACCAAGGCTAGAATGATGCAACATTGCTCGCTGAGCTTGATCTAGCTGACGAACGTCGAGAGCTTGCCCTAGTAAAACTAGCGAGCTATCAACAATAGATCGCAAAGCACTATAACAAGAAGGTCAATCCAAGGGCATTTCGAGTTGGGGACTATATCCTAAGGAAAGTCCTCGGCAGCGCAGCAAGACCATCGGACGGCAAGTTAGGGCCAAACTAGGAAGGACCATTCAAGATAACAAGAGACGATCTGCAAGGAGCCTATCACTTAGAAACGCTGGAGGGCAGAGAGATACCTCGAGCATGGAATGCTGATAATCTTAAGAAATTCTATTTCTAGATTCTTCTTTTGCATTGTACTTATGAGAATGGAAACTCATTTCCTTATCATTAATAAAAGTTATTTGGCATTTGCATGCTATGAAGTGTTAGTTAATTAGTATATGAACTTCATAACTCACGCACCCTTTCCAAGTGATAGGCATATTAATCATTAAGCTATAGCAGGGAAATCACCCTCCTCAGGTTTTCGTTATGAAACACGAAAAACCTCTTAGCATTGCCCTTGGCAATATATGAAGCCCTGCAGGATATCCTTAGGCGATATGGTCAGTTCAAAATTCGCTACCAAATAATGTTTGGTTAATAAAATCCTGATCGGATAAAGCATCCAACACCAGGTGTGTCCTCGCCAATTGCCCCACTTAGGCCTAAGGAAGTGTGACGACATAAACTAAAAGGTAAAGTGGGGGAAAATGGTATCTTATAAGCATACTGGACTGGAAGGACACTTACTCGGCAATACAAATCTAGTCGGCCAAGAGAGGCCCAAGGTTATTAAGCAAAATCTATGAAGGATGGAAAATATAAAACACTTGTTGAGTCGGCAAATTCTCCTAGAACATAAACTTTATATTACTTCATCACATTTATAATAAATACAACCCATGTTTAGTCGGCAAGTTCACCCAAAACATCTACATTACATTACTTCATTACAAAATCTACAAAGCTACTACTGGTAAAATCTTAATGAGGATAAGGCCTTTGAGCAAGATAATCAGCCACTTGGGCTCTTCGCCTGTCATCGAGATGGGGAACTAGCTCCTCCTCAACTTCATTCGCATCTGACTCCAATAGCTATCGAGGGATAGCATCAATAGGGATCCACCGATTATCTCTCCAGAAGGGATTGGGCAGTAGAGTAGAAGGAGAAATCTCATGACGATACCAGAGCATCGAGTTTCTTGGGACTTGCAGCACCCTCAAAGCACTCAACCATCCACTGATAAAGGCAAGCTCTTCAAACTCTGTTAGCCTCTTTGGAGCATCCAGCCAACCTTGATCATAACCATCGACCCATACTCGTCGAGGTCCTCTCTTAAACAGATGCCTCGGCCGAGTGTCGTCCCTTTGAAGATCAACAATAATCACATACGCTCGTTGGACATCACCTCGGAGCTCTTCCATTTCCCTAGCTGAACTTCTTGCCCGAGTACCAGCTCGCGGAACAGTCAAAGGAGTAAGGCCTCGCAACACCGAAGGAACATCGCTTGGGCCAGCTCCATCTCGTGATGAGGAGGAACCTCATAATATTACAGGAGCGATGCTCGGCGCATGCTCCCTAAGACGCGAGACCTCTCTCCTTAAAGCCTCATTCTCTTGCTGAAGAATTTTCCCAACCTGATTGATCTCAGAATCATCTAGAAGATTTGCTCTCAGAGTATTCACCTCCTCTTGGACTAAGGCACCAACTTCCTCCATCTCTTGGAGCCTATCCTTCAATTTAGCAATGAGATCAGTTTGCTCTATGAAATGCTTGTTCCTCAGTCGCAGTAATTTTCAAATCCTCACAAAGGTATGATGAACTTCAAGACTTACATCAAGACCCAATATTCTTCCCAATTGAGAAGTGGCTGGTATATAATCATCAACATCAATCAACTATAAGCAATAGAAGAGCAATAAAAAATAGAATTGTTCAATACACTAAAGGGAACAGTCTTATCATTTCATTGATACAAAAAGGATCAGAATATATTGAAGGGTCGGAAGGAAAATTACAAATAAAAAGTACAAAGAGCAACTCTAAGGGTAAAATCAGCTAGCAACCTCAAGCTACTCAGAAGATGCTGGTTGCTTCCCCTTGTCAGCAACAGTAGAAACACCTCCCTCAGGAGGGATAACCTCTGTCGCCTGAGTAGGAGGAGCATCAGCAAGAACTTCTTGGGAGGCAGGATCAACTCCTTTAGTAACTGGGGCAAGGACTTTGTCCACAATTGGCTTTGGACCTAGGTCATGCTCGTTAAATAAAGAAGAGGCAACATCGACACTAGCAGCTATGAGGGCCTTGTTCCATCTTTTCATAAAGTTCAAACGGCTGATGTAGCCTATCTAAACATCGGCGTCTTCGTATGCAGAAGCCCACCCGGAGTTATATGAGTCCTCCTTGATGGTGGCTGCCTGAGACTCTTTTTCCTTCAGTTGCTCGGTTATCACCTTGTTCTCCTCTACAACGGCCAACTTGCTCGAGCAGACCAGGTTATAGGCTCTCCTCAGCTCATTCAGATCTTTAATTGCCGCATCCCTCTCTCAGTTGGAATTAGTAAGGGCCAGGTCAGAAGAAGCTCGGGCAGTATCAGCAGTCTTCAGACTAGCCTCCAGTTGTGTGGCCCTCACTTTTAAGGCAACATTCTGCTGCTACAGCTCGCTATTCCTACTCACCAGCTCGTCGCGAGAGCGATAGTGCATGACGAAGTCAGTCACAAACTGCAAATAAAAGAAGATATCAAGAGAAGGAAACATCTGAAATTTAATAAAGCATTAGAGAAAGGAAAAAGTCTTACTAAGGCTAGCCTCTGACTAGATTACAGAGCAAATTGATCAGACCCCATCGCCCTTTGGCGGTCTGCAGGAAGAACTGCCCTCTCGAGCAGTGCAGGGGCCAATTGAGGAGAAATAGCAGCTGAGGCCCCCTCGAGCAATGCGAACACAGGAACTAAGGCTTGCCCAACCTTCGTCCTCAACTCCATTTTTCTCCTCTCTTCCTCCCTCTCCTTATCCTTCTCCATTCTCTTCTTCTCCTTCACCCTCTTATTTTCTTTAATATTCTTTCTTTCCTCTTTCTTATTCCTTTCTCTCTCACGCATCTATTCTTCTTCTTTCCTCTTCTTCTCTTTCTCCAGAACAGTAGATCGAGCACCAGTGGCAACAGCCCCAGTGTTGGATTTCTGCTTTTTCGACCTCTGAGTAAGAAGCGCATGGTCATCGTCATCATCATCTCGGATTAAATTTTTTCTTGGTGGAGCCATCTCCTTGTTAAAGCTGCTGGACGAGCTCGAAGGTTCTTGGGCTTTAGAAACCTCTTCTGAATTAGAAAAACTGTCACCACTGGATCTCCCCTCACCAAAATTGCCTTCAGCACCACCTATGGTATCACTCTCAGAATTGCTCTCCTCCTTGTCTAACTGAATGGGATTAGCAGCAGTCTCTTCAGAAGAATCAAATTCAGGTATACTATCCACAGGCCTCGCTATAAAGCTAGACCCAACGTTTTTGTACTCGAGTAAGAAAGCAGCAGACCGAGGATGCTCGCCGTCATCTAAGGGATCCCTGATATTCCAAGCTTTGACCAACTCAAAAGACGAACCTCGCTGAGAGCAGGTTCCAAGTTATTCGACCTCGCTAAAGAAAAAAATAGGAAAAAGTCAGAGCAATCACATATTAATAAAGAAATTGAAAGGACAGATCAAACACTACCTATATACTCTTCCCCATAAAAGGGAATAGTAAACCTATCAAACCTCGACCCCGCAGTCTGGGGGGAGAACTGTCAATTTTTAGCAAGAAATCCATCTTGCCAGTAGTCCTTGTGGGAATCAGGTAGGTTAACTACCAACACCCTGTCAGGACTCCTGGCCTTAAGATAAAGAACACCAGAGCTAGTGCGAGAAAAGGAATAACAAAAGCAGACTTCGGTGAGCCCTAATTTGGTGCCATAAAGTTAATTTATTCTATGGACGCCATTGATTATCTTCCATACATTGGGCGAACACTGTGTAGGAACAATATTGAAATAACCAAAGAAATACAAGAATAAATCATTTGGAGGAAAAGTAAGCCCCCCTTGAGAAAGCAATAAGACGTGAATCCAATGGGCACCTTCTATCTCTCTAACATTTCTAGGAAGGGAGGCGCACTCAATCTCCACCCACTCCGGGATATTGTAAAACTTCCTAAACTCGGACAATGATCTACTACCTATCTTTGCCATTTGTAAACCCTAAACTACAAATTCAAAGAAAGCACAAAGAAAGAGCAAAAGGGACTTACGAGATGAGAGCTTGACTTGGACAATGCAAGAACACAAGTCCAAACGACGAAGAGGATCGAAAGCAAGGAAAATGAAGATCTGTAGAAGAGGTCACAAATTGCTAAAACTCGCAGGAAGTTCGCAGAAGATAGAAGAACACCGAGAAACTTAAAACGACAACTATAAAACGTTGCCCAAAAGAGACTTTTAAATGTTGCTAATCATCGCGCACAAGACCCAAAGCAACTGTCGCCTAATCTAGTCCTCAAACTTTGGGAAGAGCTGCACGATGTACAAAAAGACCATTATGATAAATCATTTAAATTTATTGAGCCCAAAATTATGGCCCAAAAAACTTAGGGGCAATTGTGGGTACATGAATAACGGTCCTGGATGAGTAGCCCAACTGAAGCGGCCCAAAGTCCAAGCCCTTCATATCTTAACGTCAATTCGGTTATGACTGAGTCTTCTCCCATGTTCTCGTTGAGAGGTGTTCCAGGAGAAGATAGAAAACGTGGGGGAGTCCAACACCCCCACTCCCTGAAAATAAATGTGTATATAATAAACCCTAGGTCTGGGGCATATGACACGCACTGTATTCTCTGTAATCTCTCCCCGGAGTATATAGAAATAATACTGACTACACCATCGTGGACGTAGGCACTCTTGCTGAACCACGTACATCTCTTGTTGTGTGTGATTGGCATTTTATGTTTCTTACTTTACTTGGTGATTGCGCTTCTCTTATCTATTTGTGTTGAATAATAATTGTCACCACACCCGTATTTTTTAGAATATTTAAATTGAGGACATTTAAATTAAATGTGTCATAGTAATTCAATTAATTTGAGAAATAATTGAGAAATTTAATGAATTTATATAAATATTAATTTCAGAAATAAATTGAATTTATATCAATATTAATAAGTGACAAATGGATTAATATTTATGTGATATTATATTTACTTGTGTAATAAGTAAATAAAATTGCATTATTCTATATTACATCATAAGTGAGTAAAAGCGACGGGTTAATAGTATCTTATTCGAGACGCGCGTGTGGTGTCTTGTTGGGAATAAAATGGTAAGTATGTGATGGGTGACTCGGATGATGATTTAGAGGGAGCGATTGATCCGAAAATGGTCAAAATAGTCAGAATTAAGTACTTGGGGCTAGTGTTTGGATCTTGGGGGATTTTTAGACTAGTTGGGACTAGTATATGGACGTTTTGGTCTTTTTAATGGGATGTGAAGAGACAAAAAGGAAGATTTGCATTATTAAATAAAGAGTTTAGAGAAACAAACCATCATTTTACAAAATACAAAAAGTTCTTTTAGAGAAACCAAAGGGTTAGAGAGAAAGTGAAGAGAAAGGTGAGAAAATCTCAAAAGTTTCAAGAAAAACTAAAGAAATTCAAGAATAATTCAAGTGGGAATATTTGTGAAGAAGTTTAGGGATTTTTGGTTATCATCTACAATGAATTCATACACTACGAATCTTAAGGCAAGTAATTATCTTGATATTTATTTTTGTATTCAATTTCAATTCATATTATGATTGAGAATTTATTTTGGGTGGGATTCATATTCAATTGGGGTTTTTTGACAAATCACTTCAGAAAAATACATGTGTGATTATTTAGGATTGAAATCTATAATTTGAATCCCATATTGGTGAATGGACTATGAATTTGAAAGATTGAAATTGATGAAATGTTATGAGATAGGGAGAATTTTAACATATGTAGAGATTTCTTCTAAAATCCATGAAATAATCATATAAAGGGAGATGTGTATTCAAAATAAACCCAATCCATGTTTAGGATTGCTAAAAATTGAATTTTATTCAAGAATTATATGTTGGGACTTATGAATTTGGGGCTCAAACTTATCAAAACGAAAATCAAAAAGGCAAAACGAGAGGAATGAGAAGAGTCACTTTTGACAGTTTTAGATCTTCCTTTGAGGGCTTTGGGAAGATATTTGAGAAAAACTTAAAGCACGTACTCAACTCATTTTTTCGTGTAGAATCCAAATCTGAAGTCGGATTGGTGGTTCGGATAATTTTTAGATCTGATTTTATGCATTTTTAAAAAAGGCCTATAATTGTGGATTTTAACTTTGTTCGGCTGCCCTGCTATGTACAGTTTGGCTTATTTGATAAAAAATATTTGTAATTTAAATTCGGGGATTAAATTATGATGTCCAGGGGTAATTTAGAACTTCTAAAAAATTATATTAATTTATCTTATGTCTTAGATAAATTGATATATTTATTCAGGTGAAATTTAGAGTATTTGAGGTAAATTATACTCGGGAATTTATTAATGAATTTGTGATGAAAATTTTGAAAAAATGGGGATGCGGGCTGATTGAGAGTTGTACGTGTCTAGAATTAATATTATGATAATCAATTAATTAATTAAGTTGATAATTATGTAATTGATAACGACAATGATATTTGGAATATGTTGGGTTAGTACTACGAGTAATAAGCACGGTTAGTCGAAATTATTGAGAAAATATATATGGGTATAGAGACAGTATATATATACTATTATATCCGTGTGCATGATATAATTATATGAATATAACCCTCTAGTGCTATCATCGGAGGTTACGCGATGTGGGTGATCTCCCTCTGGCAAAAAATAGCAGGCTAAGTATGGACCCCAGGTCATAGTGAAATGCATGTGCCCTTTGAGATTTAAGATCGATGTAAGGTAATTTGGGTATGGTTATAACTCACTATTGAATAACTTTTATGATTTTTTCAGGGTTCGGTGTGAGGTTCCGACTCGGTGGCCCAAGATGATGTGTGTATGCCCTTGTGAATGATAACATTTTAGAGATTTGCATCCAGTGAGTTATTACTCTGAGGGATGATGGTTAAATGTATATAACGAGTGATATATATGTATTCTTGTTGTGATATTGAACTACATATATATGTGTACAGAAAAATATATATGGGCATGAGATGTTAAAGTGTAAATATTAATTTAATAACTAGTGAAAGTTATTTAGAATGAATCGATAAATTATAACTGGGAATTATTGTTATTGAAAATTATCTGATATGAGTTGAATAATTATAATTGAGAATTATAATTATTAAACGGATGAAAATTTTATTTATAAAATACACGTGACATGGGGTATTGTATGGACTTAAGGATATTGGAGACTAGTTAGGCGGAATAGCATAAATAGGGGTTAAAGTGCATACATTAGGTGCGCACTATAGTTGAGGAGTGAGTATTATCTCATGTGAATGCGGTACCAATTGAAATATGAAACAATGCACATATATTTATTTATGCATTTTAATTACTTGCAAAATATTTTCAAAAGATTTTTGGATCTAACCCGTGTCAAAATATTTTGAAAAAATCTTTTAGGTGACCAGCCATATGGACGCTAAGTATGATTATCATTTACATGTCATCAGAAGTGTTGCATGGATTGTTTAGTCGTGTTCTATCTTTGAGATTCTAGCTTAGATTAAGTCAGTGATTATCCAAGCATATCACTCAATGTCAGTTTTTATTCAGTTTTATTTAATTCAGTTGAATTGGATTATTGTATTAGATTGTAAACCTATGGTTTATTCGGTTAATGTATTTTATTATATTCCAGTATTCAAATATGATTATGTGATTGTGGATTTAATTATTTATCTATCATAACTGGAGGTGAATGATTTTATTTATGTTAATTAAAGTGTAAAATTGACATGACTTGATTGAATAATAGGTGGTTAGTAATTAATTGAATTTTCAATAGTGATGTTAAGAATGAGCCATTTGATATTCCTCTTTTATTTTAGTAAAGGGCCGACTACTCGTTATTTTAATATGCGGGGTGTCACAACCCCTTATAAAAATAATGTATTCTATTAATGTGAATGAGGTAATTAGAAAAACACTCATTTTTTGGTATCTACTAACCCATGACTATGACTCACATTTATAATACTTTGTGGATAATTATCAAAGAAACGTCTTGAAAGAATAAATGTTATACCATCAAAAATTAAGAAGAAACACTTGAGGATATTTGGAAAGATATACACACATAACTAACACTTAATTTGGTAATTTCTCTCCCTATGACAAATCACTCGATATATTTTTTTATGCATGCCCAGCACATGCTACTTAAGGTCACTATGCACAATTTTCTCCACATAAAAAGTCATTTTTATGTTTTATCTATCACTTGATATTTGATGTACTAACTCAATTTTTAATAAGTTCAAGACAAGACCGTGTTACAAAATTCTGGTGATATCCAACATACTACCTTGATAATAATACCCTTATTCAAAATCCATGAAAACTATTATATCTATTGGCATAAAAAAATCTAGTTTTAAAAAACATGCCTTTGCATTGCACTCCTTCGGAGATTCTTTTTGCTAATGACAAAGGGAGAAAAATGATATGAGAAAAAAATACCAAGAGGAAGAATCTTCAACAAAGGGCCAAAAGCTTCATAAAAAGGGGTAAAAAGGTATCTAACAAAAAAATGGGGAGACTTCAAATATTTCTTCAAACTATATCAGTTGAATAGTCATCATAAAAAAGGGGGAGATTGGGAAAGCAAAAGTATTTTCAACAGTAAAGATTCTGTATGACAACATTCCAATTGATATATGACATCACTTCACCATCTTCTCTTTAATGTTATTGACATAAAAATATGCACTCAAAATATAATGAGACCTATCTCCAAGATTGTTTCAATAAAGAAACCAAGAAACTCAACAGAATCATCAGCCAAAGAATATGCATGTGATCGTGCAATAATAACAAAGTTATTAAGAACAACGATACGTGTGATCAAAAAACATATATGAACAATCAATACATGCAATCATGCAAGAAATATCCAAGTCATCAAGAACAAGTCGCATCTTCCCAATAAAGAAATATATGATTTATAATGATTCATATCAATCAAGTCCATGAAGTATCATTCATGGCATGAGAAGAAGCAAGTATGCTTCATAGCAAAAGTGAAGACCATCATATCCACAAAATCATGAAACAAAGTAGAATAAAGTCAAGTCTGGATAATCATTCATACTCAAGTCATAAGTTAATTCTTAGAGATTCACAACCAAATAAAGAAGAACGAGATCCATGCATACTCAACAATAAAAAGCTCACTCGATTTATTGGAATATTAGCCTATCAGTACAAGTCCAACTTAAGCACATCGTTAATAAATCACGATGAATTTAATTTCATCCAACTATGCATGACAATATTAATCGAATCTCTTGATCATTATAGCCAACCAGAAGAAGAAGCATATGGTCCATACAATTAAAAGAAGTGATGAAACTTTAAAATATCCTCCGAGAGCTTTGAATGATTAGGGAATTATTGTAATAGTATAAATAAACTTACATGACCTTGTACTTAATCAAACTAACCAGTAAAACATTTTCAAAACCCATAACAAATCCAAAATAGCCTAGACATCAAGTCAGGCACTTTAAATCGACTAAAAGTTAGTTTGAGTTAACATAAACAACCCAATATGATTTGTCCAAAAAATGCTTTCAAAAAAGAAGGTTTTTGAGAATTTCAAAAATGGGCCTAGGACTTTAAGTTAACTCAAAGTACTTTAAGTTGACTCAAAGTGCTTGTGTGGCCAAATTTTCTTAGGCTAATTTTTAAAATTGAAATTTCAAAAGTTTCAAAATTTACCATGCTCTCCTCCAACAACTAGTTTTTTAAAAAGCCTATAGAAGGACCCTTTAAGGTCCTTCTTCAAACACACAAGATTTCTACACCATTCCATTTACCTAAGATCTACTCTAAATATTGTGTCCCTTTACTTGAACTTTCTAGAAAGAGAAATCAAGTCCCAAACCCATTTCCAAGTTATGAGTTTCAAAACTACACTGAAGCAAAGTTGTAACTAAAAAGCCTTTTCATCTTAAGCATCTTCCTTAAGCTTTCTTTAGCCAAAGATGTAAACTTAATACTCTTGTGTACTAAAGATCCACCCACCATATTAGCATACTCGTGATTGCATGTTTGTTTACATTTCTAGAGAGAAAGTAAACTCGATTCACTATTATTCTTAGTAAATCAACTTTGCTTTTATGTTTTGGTTAATATCTGAGTGTTGATACTTACGGTGGAATTTTATTGTATCTTCATGGACAGAAGTTTCGTAGTTATGGGTAGTCAAGGGGCAATAAGACCTTGGGCTCTTGCGTGTACTGCTTAGGCAATAACGAATATAGTTTCCTTGTTGGTTGCGGTTTGCAAGATGTTATAATTTCTTGTGAGGTTTTAGTTCCGCCTTAATGAACTGAAGATAGTGAAGTTTCTCGAGTATCGACTCGAGCGTGACTGTAGGCAAGATCGAACAACATTAAAACCTCAGTTTGCAAAGTTTCTTCAAACCCTCTCTCTTGATTGCTCATACTTGTTGAGTATTTGATTATACTTAAATTGATTTATCATATTGCAATTAATCTTAAAAGAAAGTTAAGGAACTCTTAAAATTGCCATTAAATTTATAAATACCCAATTAACCCCTCTTGGGTATATTTATGGACCAACAGTCAGTCCCGACTTTTTTTGTAATGTTTGATAAACGGTCAAGTTAAAGGTGAATGGGTTGATTTTAGATCCAAAGAATATGTGGGTGGCAACCACATGTTCATTAGAAATTTTTTTTGGGAATACCCTAATGCTAATTGCGTATTCAAATAATATTTTTAATAAAATTGCAGTTACCAATCGCGATTTTAGTACAAGCATCATAATTAATTATTATTATTATTAATGAAGTTCTTAATTAAATAGAATTTTCAATTGCCAACTATGATTTCAATTTTATTTTATAATTTGGAATAGCGAAATTAAAAAGTGCAATATTTTTATAAATATATTTTTGACTATCCTAATTTTATAAATATATATATTAAGATTACATTTTTTTAATTAAAAAAACTCATTGAGATCATTCTAGAAGTTGAACACACCATCCCTTACGTATCGGCCAATATATATCTCTTCAGTTCCACAATTGTAACCCACACAATTGTTTTGGACACCAAGTGGAAGCTCTCGTGGACTATCGAGTTGTTCAAGTAAAATCAACACAATGGTCCCCAGAACAAAAGATTAAAAGTCAATGTAGTTGTCTCCTTTCTATATATTACACTAAAATTTCCCACCTTGTCCATGTAGATACATCATCCGCCAGACTAAGAAAAAGAGCTTCGGGTTAAAACACATAACTTTTCAATAATATTAGATCTGATAATATGATTCCTTACCCATACTCAATTTGTTTAGAGTCAACTTGTTATTAGTTTACCCAAATTCATGAATATTAACTAATAATATTATATTTTATTTCTTATCAAGTTCAATCTTATTTTTGTCAAATTTAGATAGGATCAATGGTACATCATACGAATTAGAGAACCTAGTATTGAGATGTTGACTGTCTAGCCCTGTATGCTAATTAATAATAAATAAATAAATGTGGCTCTATTATTTGGAATTGAAGTTCTCAAAACACCTAAGAATAATTTTTCTAAAAGGGCAACTTAATGAAGAAAAAAAGGATCTTCTGTTCACCAGCCATTTTTATTAGTCAATTTTTTCATTTATTTTTTTAATTTGGACATTCACCTTTTTTTTCAAACAATTTAAACATTTACTCACTGTGTTATCAATTTACAAAAGTCTTACGTAGTCAGTTCCCACCGCCAGCGGGTCTAGGGGCGGGACCCCAGCAAACGGTTGGGAGTCGCAAATTTTATGTGTAAATATTTGACTTTTACATATTATTTTAATAATTATACAACCTTATTACAGAAAGAAGAAAATAGTTGTCCTTTGACCTCTTATTTTCTTCTAGGTAAGTTTTTTCAACTCTCCAATTGAATTCGACACTGTACTGGGTTGGAGGAGAAATACAAATGCGAACAATTTTTTATTCCTTGTCTCACAGTTTCAGGTAAGGAAATTGGAAAAATAATATTGTGAAAAAGTTTAAGAAACTTTTGGTTTAACATATATAATATTTAAGAATAAAATTACACTAAAGTATACATTTATAGTAAATTATTCAAAAGTCCTTTGTACTACTGTTTGTGTATCAATTTGACCTGAAACAAAATTTTCTCTTAATTTATACTTTAAAGGGCACAACAGAAAATAAGGTTAAAAATTAAGGCTACAGAGTATATTATTAGAAGAATCAGAAGAATAAATGAGGGGGCAAAGTGCTAGAGGTTTTATATATATAAAACAATGGATCTAATACATAAATAGCACACTCTATTGTTTTAAAAATCTACTAATTTGAACTGAAATTTTAAACTCTTGGGGTGGCCGTCCTTGCAAATCGTGTAATTTTTTAGGGTTTAGTCCCATTTGAAATTTTTTGTTGGCTCCAATCCCAGGTATTTTTCATTTTGATTTGGGCCGACAATCTTTTTATAACTGAGGACATATTTATTTTTAACCTGCAACAAATAGTAAAAACATGTGGAATCAGATGCAACCAATAATTATATTCATAAATAACTAATTGTCAGTGCTTGTTTTTAATATTTACTTGATCATTTAGGCTCCGTTTGTTTGATAGGAAAGTTCAATGAGAAAATTATTCCCGAAAAAAGTTAGCTGAAGTGAAATAAAGGAAAAGAAAAATCATTTTTTCGTGTGTGTTTGATTGACAGCGGTCTCATGCATGAAAATTAAAGAATTATCCGTTTGGTTTTCATGAAAGTTGTAAGAAAATTCCCCGAAAGTTTTATATTTTCAATTAAAAAATAATACCCAACACACCACAAATAATTAGCAAAATAACAAACTATTAAGATGCATTAAACATATTAAAATCGAGGTTCGAATCCACTCAACAAATTAGTCAAAATGAAATAATAAACATCCTAACATCAAGAAATTGAAGAACTCGACAGACTAATCAGTCATCAAAGAACTCAAACCCGTTACTAGAACTGTAAGCACCAAATCTTGAAGATCCAACACCATAATACCTCTGTAAAAAGCAATTCGCATATTTGGAGGATATGCCATGAATGCCTTGTCCTTGATTTCATCTGCTAGAAGACCTTCAAAAGAAACATAAATTTCTTGACTCAATACTTCAAGTTCCTGGAGTATCTGTAATAATATAGAGGGGTCTATTGCAATTGTACGTTCATCTAATTTTGTTTATTTGGCTTCAAGTTCACTTTTTCGTTCCATTGCTTCTGTCATTTGTTTATTTGGCTTCAAGCCACAAAATTCATAGTCTCAAAATATGCGTCAACATTTTTAGAGCGATGACTGTTGATGCAAAAAACTAGACTAGGCTTAATTAATTGATCATAGATAAAATACGTAAAACAAACAAGACAAAAAGATTTTTAAAGTGGTTCGGCTCAATGGAATAGCCTATGTCCACTATTATGTATTGGCTTCATTGAGTTGTTTTTTCGTCCCTTGCAATGAGGGTAATACAATGTATTTATAGCCCAAGAGGGGTGTTGATAGTTGTCGTGTGAAAAGATGGAATGCCTTCATTTGATAGGCCTATATATCAATACATAATAAGAATTAAATATACGACTGATGTCGTTTCATTGGCAATACAGGCTGTAAGACTGTTGTCGCTTTATTGGCTATACAAGTTGGATTTTCGATTGTTGGTCGGGCTTTCTTGCTGGTCGGGTTACATTGTTGGTTGGGCTTCCTTGTTGGTCGGGTTTTCTTATTGGTCGGGCTTCCTTGTTGGTCGGGTTCCCTTATTAATCGGGCTTCCTTGTTCATCGGGCTTTCTTGTATCGTGCTGACTTGGACTTGTGCCACATTGGATGACACGTGTTGGCTTGTGATCGATCCACGTAAGGTGATAAATTTTGGTATCAACAGAAGCCCTCAATGTTTCATACTTGGAGCTAATGCGAAAATGTGAAATATTATGGGTTAACAGTAGTTTGGGCTGCTTGGTCGGTTGCAGATCTTCCAGACTTGTGAAATTTATCCACGTAATGGATAATTTTTTAGCGCGAACGGAAGTTTTGTAAATATTTCAAATTTTAGCGAACATTTCTGGGGTATCTTCGTCTTTTTCCTTGTTAGCCGCCGTAAACTTAACCGTAAACTTAACCGTAGTTCCCTTTAATCATTACTTTTCTTAGTTTTCGAGGCGACTTATAAAAAGAGTGGTAAAACTTCAATCATCTTCTATCTCTCATTTCTGATTTTGCTGATGTATTCTTTGAACTTTCGTGTGATTGTTTTTTTTCTGTCTTCAGTTCTTGCTGAATCCTTAAACTTTTGTAAGAACTTTTCTTTCTTCTTCTTTGTTTCTTCATCATGATTTATTCTGTTGAGTCGCTTGATAAATTCAGGAATGACTTTAACATTCCATTTTGGGTTGTGCTACAACATCCCACTTTTCCTTCTAATTTTCTCTCTCTTGCTGAGGGCTATTGGTTCCCTTCCATCTTTATTACTGAATGTGGGTTCATATTTCCTCCTAATCCCCTGTGTCTAGAGTTTTGTCAATAATTTGACGTTGTACCTGCAAGAATAACTCCTAACACGTGGAGAGTGGTGAATGGAGTATATAGGTTAAATCAAATCTACGGAACCCATCTAGGGATTCTAGAGATAATATTTTATTACAAATGGGTAACTAGTGATACCACTTATTATTTGAAAACTATGGCAGTTAGTAAATATTTAATAGTTAATCTCCCTGATTCTAATAGGGATTATTTTAATCATGAGGTAGTTGTAAAAAATTGGCAACATGCTCCCTTAACTGGAGGTACTAAATATCAAGGACCTAGATTTCCTCTCTTTGGCAACGGGATAGGTTGTTCTATCTTTAAATAATTTTTTCCTGTTTATATTTGATAAAATGTCATACTGAGTGTTGTTTTGTAAATATGATTGCAGTTGAAAGGAAGAAAAAATCCCCCAATGAGAGTGAAGTAAATTTAAAAGAATTGAAGTTCATTTGGGGACTTCACAAGACGATTGCTCAGGAGCACATTAGATTTGCTTCTTAATTTCTTCAATATAGAAATACCGTTTCTTCCTTCATCGCCTGCCCCGCTGCTCCCTATTCTCTGGTGATTGATTTTAATCAAGAAGATTCAAACACTCCTCTTTCTGATATCATGAAGAAGAGAAAATTTCCTAATCTTCTTAGTGGTAGCACTTCTGGATCCCAAGCACATGTTGAAGGAGTTAAGAAGAAGACAGGTGATATTATAAATCCCCCAACCCCCAAAGACCCAGCTCCCAAGAATGTCGCTCTAAAAAATGATGCACTTCCTTTGAGGAGACTTAGAAGATGGCTTGTAGAAAAGCAGGTCGAACGGGTGACCGACCAACAGACCTTGGTCGAATTACCTTCTTTTGAGGCTGGTCCTCCAGTATTTATTACTCCTGGTATGGTCAGTAAGTTGATCAAGTCTGATACTCTCCCAGACCACAGGGGAGTGGATGTCGTGCTGCCCTGACTAAGGGTTTCTGAATTGGCTGCTCAGAGCCTTGCATCAGTAAATTATTTCTATTTTCTTGGTTATATTGTCTTTTGTATTTCTCATATACTAACTCGATCTTCTTCTCTGGCAGTTCTTGGTACATTTTAATAATATGCTGGAGAAGGATGATTCAATTCGAGCTTCTTTTTTAAATGATGTAGAGGAAGTCTTGGCATGCTTGAAGAAGTCTTTGCTCGAATCTCAGCAAACCTTGGAGACTGAGAAGAGTTCTTAGGAAGATAAATTGAAGACAGATGAAACTGACCGACAGACATCTGATGAAAATGCCCTTGAAGCTGAGCACAGTGTAGTGGAAGATGAGCGCAGGGGAAATGAGGCATAGTGTGTGGTAGAGGAAGCTGAGCGTAAGGCTAAGACTACTGAGGAGCAACTGACCTCAGAAAGGTCTAAGAGAAAGTCTATTGTTAAGACATCATTCAGTGCTGGTTAGGACAAGGGATGGAACAAAGCCATTTATCCTGCCTCTGCTCAAATTGAGTATGCAAAACAAAAATATTTCAGAGATGGTTGGGTTTCTACTCTTCAGGAGTTAAACACTGTTGAGGACTCTAAACCTTTTCAGAGATATACTCATGGTCCTCCTCCAGTAATTGAGGATGAGGTTGAGGATGAAGTTGGTTCTGGAGAGTCTTCTCTAGTGGTTGAATCTGTTGTTAACCAATCTAAAATCACTGAGTCCTCTCTTCCTCTTGCTGAATAAATCGAGCAGCTCCAGTCTGTAGCCCCTTCTTTTGAGCAGGATGAGAAGGTTGATAATGATAGGGAGAAGGTGTAAAGTTTTTTGGCATTTTCCCTTTTATTTATTTATTTATTTTTAGTGTACTTGAACTCTTTGTTATCAATAAAAAGAACCTTTTGTTCCTTTTTGTCTCTTGTTGAATATACTTTGTTCTCCATTCTTATTATTGATTAGTGGTCATTTCTCCTTACTAGTTTATAGCAAAGATGGAACAGCAGTCTTCCAATGATACCGAGCTACTGAGAAAATTCAATGCTTTTTTCAAAGCAGGTCATATAGACTTATTCGAGGAAGAAATTATTCAGTTGCTCGGTGATGATGCATCAGAGAAGGCTAAGGAAACCTACAAGTATTTAAAGTATTTACTTAATCGGGCGGTAGCAAATAATGTTGCCTATTATGAGATGATAGAAGAACTTCAAGAACAGTATAAAGAATTCACTGCACTGTTACACCAGAGCTACGAGCTAAAATATCGAAGCTTAAGTGTAGGTCAGAGTTTTTAAAGCACCTTATACTCTTGACTTACTTGAGTCTACATTGTATAAGTGCTCATCTAGTTTAGAAATTGTGACAAAATTTGAGTCCCATCCCCTAAATACCAAAGAACCGTAGATTCTACACATGATGCCCTAATTGATTCATTTAAAGGTAAAGTCTCAACCACACAAACACTAGCATTGCATACATAAATTATATCTTGCATCATTTACTTATGTGTGAGTTAATTCCTATTAAATAAGTTTGTACTAATTTCGGGATTTTTTAAATAATTTTTAAATGATTTTCTACTTAATCAAAGTTGGGTTTTAAAAACATTTGGGGTCATTTTGTGATAATTGGTTTTAACTAATCTTGCCTGAATGTTTGATTAGGTAGAATTTGAAAGCGCTTGAGACTTGAGGGTGTGTGTGTAATTAGTTTTAATACACGTGATTATGGTTTCATCTAAGCCTTACACTTGTCAATGTTACGAAGGCTTGATTTGTATTTTCTATTAGACACAAAATCAGTAAGAAATCTCAGCCCTTAGATCAATTTAATCAACGTACTGCATGCGTTTTATACCAACCATGTGAACCTTCTTTAGACCAATCAACAAACATTTATTCCACCACTGTTGTTAAACCGTTGGATGAGAGTCAACTGCTAAAGACTAAATCTCAGCCATTAGATTAGAGATTATTTTCTCGATCCTTCCTTGCTTAGTAAAAAAGGAGACTGAGCCTCAGCATTTTGGAACTTTTTCCAGTTCATCAAACTGAAGGAAGAAAAAAAAAGAGAAAACAGAGAGAGAAAACCCTAAAATCATCCAAACCCTAAAATCTTTTTCAAACCCTAAACTCATTTTAAATCCAAAATCAGTTTAAAACCAAAACCAAACCTGAGTGTTTGAGAGTTTTTCTGGAGATGGTTTGAAGCTTGTTCGTGGTTTTAATACTCTATGTTTAAGATCTTGTAACTAACTTAGACATTTTGGTTTGATCTCTATTTCTTTTTATAGAAACTGTAGATCTTCCTATTTTATGTTATATATCACTTAGATCTACATTATCTCATTTCTCATCTTGAGAAATTATATTTCTTGATTATTTTCTTCTATAAATGTTTTTCACGACTCAAGAATCAACAAATTCCTTTATGTTTCTAGTTCTTATGAAACAAGACTTATAATCTAGTTGGAATCGTAATTGGTGATTTACAATTTCAAAAATATTTTCAAAACCCTCTAAAATTATTTAAGACCTTGGCCATCTTCTGAGAAAGGTAACCTTGGATTCTGGGTTAGTTTGAAAGATCAAGAAAGTCTTTTGTTTTTAAAGAAGAGAGAACCTGAAAGCCCTAATCATCTAGATCTGTTCTGTAATTTGATAGGACTTGTTTGTATAAATAAGTGTGCATGTGTGCATGCATGCATATGTTAGAACACTGTCACAAACACTTATCACACTACAACATAAGAAGTGTTGTCTAAAAGATCTTGAAACATCAAGAGTCGACATAAAGTTGGAACAAAGTGTTGAGAAGTTAACAAGCTGAGAAAGCCACAACAACATCAGAATTGCAGAGAAGTTAGAATCAAACCAGTGCGTACATATTCTAAACTTGTATAGGTCTGTTTTTTTTTTGCATGTGTGTTAAATAGCTTGTAACCTGTATATTTTGTTTTAGTGAATTTTTGGTTTGTGACTTAGAAGTCACCGTGATGTTTCCTCAGTGGGGTGAGGTTTTACCACGTTAAAAACTGTGTGTACTTAATCTTTCTACATCACCTCATCTCATTCTTGTTGGTGTGCTGATTTAAATTGATTTAAATTATTTTAGTTTTATTTTTCAAAACTAGTTACATAATCTTGAACATATCTCATACATATTTTTATTAAACACACCTTATGGTTAATCTGTTTGATTTAAAGAAAAGAGTTTCCCCAAAAAACAGTTCGGAGTTACTTAGATAGTTTAATCTTGAATTAAACGACTTAAGTGATAGCTTTTCAATTGGTATCAGAGCTTGGGAAGTTTTCTTTAAAGATCTTTTGTTTCTAAAATTGTTTTCTTAAAATCAAATAATGAACGAGAAATATGAAATATTTGGTAACCTGTCCAGACCTCCTCTCTTTGATGGAAACAACTTTCCTTACTGGAAAGTAAGGATGGTTGCTTTCATACAAGGAACCTTGGGAGATGATATTTGGGACGTTGTTGAAAATGGATATACTTATCCTACAAAACCAACCACTGAAGGAAGTCGTGAGATTATTAAGAAAGTATTAAGTGAATTCACTCAAGAATAAAAGCAAGCCTCTCTGAACAATAACAATGGAAAAAATACCATTTTTATGTCTATAAATGAACATGAGTTCAAAAGAATCTCATCATGTACCACTTCTAAGGAAGCTTGGGATACACTGGTTACTGCACATGAAGATGACACTAGAGTTAAGGTTGTTAAAACAAAGATGCTTATCCAGCAGTATAACTCTTTAATCATGTCAGACTCTATATCATTTGATGACTTTTACATGAAATTGACTAACATTGTGACCAAATTACATTCTAATGGGATAACCTATGATAGAAATGAAATTGTTTAAAAAATTCTAAGGTCATTGCCACAGAAATTTGATAACAAAAGATATGCTATTGAGGAAATGAGTGATTAAAATCTCACTCCTGAATTACACAGTAGTAAACTGAGAACTATGGAAATTGAACTAGAATTAAAGAAACAATTAACCCAGTCCCATAGGAAACAGACAAGTTCCAATTTGAGTTTTTCCTCTAAACTGATAAAACTTGAGCTTAGTATTCCCAATAATGATTCCTATTCTGATGAGGAATGTGATATATATAGTTTGGATAATCTGATTGCCTTGATGTCAAAGAAGTTTAAGAAGATTGTGAAATTTAAAAATAAAATGGCAACCAGACAAGGCAAGCCAAATTATCCAACGCAGTTTAATCACAAACCTCATGAGAAAGGTCAAGACAAACATCACAAGGACATTCATACGAGACCAAACAAAGATTTTAAGAATATTGAATGTTTTAGATGTGGAAAATTGGGTCATATAGCACAAGATTGTAGAGTTAACTTGAACACAACCAATAAACATACTAGGGCCAACATTTGTAAGATATGGGACGATTCAAGTGACTCTGATAATGAGGAACATGAGTCATATGGTGTTTTTTAACCTTGCATGTCTTTCTTTTCTAAGATAATCTATAATGATATGCATGTGCCTAAGTATGAGAATGATTCTAGTAGTTCTACTTCTGTCGTTATGAATCATGCTGCTACTAGTTTAGATGCTTTAATTTCTGAGAACATTGCTAGTTCTACAGTGGGGTGTGTGAGTCAAAGGGAAAGCAATAATGACGATGTCAATGTGTGTGTGAGTTCAAGAATTGAATCCTTAGGGGTCACTTCACACTCTACATTTAGTGATTTAGACACTGAAGACATCCATGATGTTCACACACTTTATACCAAAACTCTCAAGAAAAGCTCCATACTAGAGAAGATGGTGAAAGACCTTACTAAGAAACTAGAAGACCTAAGTCTAATGGTTAAACTTAACGCTGAAGAGTATACTACCCAATGTCTAACTCATGAAAATGATGTCAAAATTTTTATCTAAAATTGAAAATTTTGATTAAAAAAAATGTAACTCTGGAGAAAAAATATAAAGGGACATTATTAGAATTGGAACAAGCTAAAGAAAAGATAACAACTGTTTTCAAAAAATTTGCTAAGTTTGAAAATAATTCCAATTGTTTTGATGATTTTGTTTCTGATTCAAAAACAAATTTTGACGATCGAACTGGAATAGGATTTTGCCCAAATTCAAAGACACAAATTAAAAACTTCGAATCAATCAAGTTTATGTCAGGTGGCAAAAGACCTATGGAAATCTGTCCAGATTTTATCCCTAAATGATGAGTTTGATAAAAAAAAAGTTGGATATTGGGGAATCAAGTCACTATAAATGTGATAGTCTACCTAAGGCTAAATGCGTCTTCCCTCCGATTAGGAAGAGTGATTTTGCGTTTCAAACTGTACTCCCTAGGAATAAGGTTCAACGTTAAAATCCCATGAAACCTATGTTTAGAGATTTTCCTAAGGAGATACCATCTTCAAGCTATCTGTATTGCTCTAACTGTGACATATACGGACATTCTTTCGAAGGTTGATACTCTAGACATTTAATTAATCCTATCAGTAATACTCCTTTATACGAAAACTTTAACTACTCTAGGAGAAGCAGTAACAATTATGTTCTGCCTAGACAACCAGAAAAAAACTCTAACTATAGAAAGAGAAAGAACAGACCTAAAAGATCATTTACAAGAAGAATTCCTAGGTATTTTCTAAACCAAATTCTCATATCCTCCATAAAACGAAAATGCATGTGCAAAATATTTTTCAACAAAAATCTAATGCTCGCAAATTTTATCAAATGAGAGCAAATATGCGCAAAATAAAAACAAGAGATATTTAGGTTAGAAAAGATGAGCTATTGCTCCAGATGAAGTGTAACATTGTGATTACTTCTTTAAAATCTAAACACACCGCTTCTGGTTGGTATTTAGACTCTGGGTGTTTAAAACATATGGCTGGGGATGATACAAAATTTTTAAACAAAACCAGCTTTGCAGGAGGAAAAGTTATTTTCGGTGATGGTGTATCATCTCAAATCATTGGTAAAGGAACACTCCAAGAAGAAGGATTGCCTGTGCTTGAAAATATTCTTCTAGTAAAAGGTCTCAAGGCTAATCTACTTAGTATCTCGCAATTTTGTGACTCAAATCATACTGTCACCTTTTCAAAGAATAATTGCAAGATTTTAAATGAAAAAAGGTGAGTGCATAATTACAGGACTCGGGACTCCCGATAATTGTTATACTGTCCAGAACAATACTGAAGTCTATAACATTGCTAGAATGGATGACAATAAAATATGCCATAATAGGACGTGTCACATAAATTAAGATAGCCTTAGTAGATTATCTTCACAAGAAATAGTTAGAGGAATTCCAAAGATCAAACCTTTCTCTAACATTGTCTGTGGATCATGTCAGGAAGGAAAAATTGTTAAGGCACCTCATAAGAAAATTAAAGATATCCTTACCTCTAAACCCTTGGAGCTCATCCATATGGACCTAATGGGTCCTTCTCGTACTGTTAGTCTATGTGGACACATTTACATTCCAGTTATGGTAGATGACTTCACCAGGTTTACTTGGTTGGCCTTCTTAAAACAAAAGTCAGACACTTTCAGAACCTTTTTGAAAATCTTACTTCGTATTGAAAATGAGAAGGACACTCAAGTAAATAGAATTCGTAGTGATAGAGGAGGAGAATTCATAGATACAGGTGTTATAGAGTATTGTGACTATAATGGTTACAAACATGAATTTAGTGCTCCTAAGACTCCTCAACAAAATGGAATTGTTGAGCGAAAGAATCGTACCCTTCAAGAGATGGCACGAGTTATGATTCATGCCAAGTGTTTACCTAAATATTTTTTAGTAGAATCAATTCGTACTGCGTCACATTTTTAATAGGGTCTATCTTAGGAAAAATTCTAAACAAACTCCTTACGAGCTATGGTATGGGAAGAAGCCCAATCTTAAATACCTTAGAACTTTTGGTAGTATAAGTTACGTTTGTAAAGACAAAGAACTCTTATCGAAATTTGAGACTCGTGGAGATAAAATTATCTTCCTAGGATATTCTCCCGAAAGTAGAGCATATCGTGTCTACAATCTTCGCAAAAAGACGTTAATGGAATCCATAAACATTATTGTAAGTGACACTACTGTTAAGAGTAAGACTGGAGAACCAACTATTGTGGAAGAGTCTGAAATTGTTTTAGAAAATGACCCTCCAGAAATAGATGATTCTTTACCTATTGAGAAACCTGAAGTACCTAACTGGCTTTCTAAAGATCATCCCATAGATAAAATTGTTGGTAACCCTTGTGAGCCTGTAAGTACAAGATCTCAATTAAGAAACTATGCTCATTTTTGTTTCCCTTGTGGAACCAAAGAATGTAAATGAGGCATTGAATGACCCTCAATGGATTTCTGCCATATAGGAAGAACTTCTTCAATTTGTCATTCATGATGTTTGGTATCTTGTACCTAGGCCTTATCATAAAAAGGTTATTAGTACACGTTAGCTATTTAAAAATAAAACTGATGAAAGTCAGATAATCATTAGAAACAAAGCCAGATTAGTGGCTCAAGGATATTCCCAAATTGAAGGAATAGATTTTAACAAGACATTTTCTCCTGTTACTCTCTTAGAACCTGTTCGCCTTCTCTTTACAATAGCCTATTACTTACACTTTACGGTTTAGCAAACGGATGTAAAATCAGCCTTTCTTAATGGACTCTTAACTGAAGAGACCTATGTTGAACAACCCAAGGGGTTTATTGACCCTTATTATCCAAATCATATTTATCGTCTTAAAAAGGCTTTGTATGGTTTGAAATAAGCGCCAAGAGCCTGGTATGAACGTCTTTCCAACTTTTTTCTTAGATAAAGGTTTTAGGAGAGGCGGAAATGATCAAACTCTATTTGTCAAACATTTTGACAAAGATATTATCAAAGCTTAAGTATATACCGATGATATCATTTTTGGATCAACTTCCCCTTCAGAAGTTAAATCATTTTCTGAAATTATGCATAAAGAATTTCAAATGTCTCTTATGGGGGAGTTCTAATTTTTCTTGGGTCTTCAACTCAAACAGAATTCAGAAGGTTTATTTGTTTTGCAATCGAAATATTCTTTAGAGATTATTAAAAATTTCGGGCTTGAAAGTGCTAAAGAAGCTAGAACTCCCATGAGCACTATGGTCAAATTATCTAAAGATGAGAATGGAAAATCCATTGATTATACTCTATATTGTAGTATGATAGGAAGCTAAATATACCTTACTGCCTCGCATCCTGATATTATGTATGCCGTTGTGTGTGTGCCTGTTATCAAAATAATCCTAAAGAGAGCCACTTAGTATGTGTAAAAAGAATAATTAAATATATAAAAGGCACTCTAAATTTGGGACTTTGGTACACCAATGATACTCCTAGTACTATAATAGGATACACTGATTCCGAATGGGCAGGGTGTATTGATGATAATAAGAGCACATCAGGGGCGTGTTACTATATCGGTAACAATTTGGTAAGATGGAATAGTAAGAAACAAAACCGCACTTCATTAGCTACAGTTGAATCTGAATACATTGCTGTTGGTAGCTGTTGTGCCCAATTACTTTGTCTTAAGAAAATGCTAAATGATTATGGCATTCAAGAAGACCAATTGCATCTTTATTGTGATAACCAAAGCGTGATCAATATTTCTAAAAATCCTATTCAACACTCGCGATAAAACATATAAATATTATACATCATTTTATACGCAAATTAGTTGAAACTAAGGAATTAGAAATTAAATATCTTCCTAGTTAATTGAATCTCGCAGATATGTTTACTAAACCTTTGGATTACAATAGATTTCAGTCTTTGCAAAAATCAATCGGCACGATTTGTGCTGAATAAACTCGTGTGACTTAAGTATATTTTCCCTTTGTCCATTTGAGATAAAATGGGGGAGAAATTTGAGTCTTATAAGTTCATTTTTTCTTGTACATATCTCTAAAAAGCCTTATCTTAGTTTTATTTATAGGAATCTGTATCGTTGTCTACAACATATGTTATTAGGGTATTGGTTTGTAATTAGTTGAGCTATGCGATTTTCTTTTTCTAGGATATGGGTAGATAAAATTTTGTATAGAAATAGGTTTTTCTTATTTTTTTTTTCGTATCCCTATGAGTCCTAGTTGACTCAAAGGAGATTTTCTCTCATATTTCCAAAGTGGGAGATTGAAGCACCTTATACTCTTGACTTACTTGAGTCTACATTGTATAAGTGCTCATCTAGTTTGGAAATTGTGAGAAAAATTAAGTCCCATCCCCTAGATACCAAAGAACCTCAGATTCTACACATGATGCCTCAATTGATTCATTTAAAGGTAAAGTCTCAACCACACACACACTAGGATTGTATACATAAATTATATCTTGCATCAAGTGCTTGTGTGTGAGTTAATTCCCTTTCAAATAAGTTTTTACTAATTTTGGGATTTTTTAAATAATTTTTCAATGATTTTCTACATAATAAAAGTTGGGTTTTAAAAATATTTGGGGTCATTTTGTAATAATTGTTTTTAACTAATCTTGCCTGAATGTTTGGTTGGGTAGAATCCGAAAGCGCTTGATACTTGAGGGTGTGTGTGTGTGTAATTAGTATTAAAATACGCGATTATGGTTTCATCTGAGACTTACACTTGTCAATGTTACGACGTCTTGATTTGTGTTTTCTGTTAGACACAGAATCAGTATGCAATCTCAGACCTTGGATCAATTTAATCAACGTACTGCATGCGTTTTATCCCAATCCATATGAACCCTCTTTACACCAATCAACAAACATTTATTCCACCACTGTTGTTAAATCGTTGGATGAGAGTCAACTGCCAAAGACCAAATCTCAACCATTAGATTAGAGCTGATGTTCTCGATCCTTCCTTTCTTAGTATAAAAGGAGACTGAGCCTCGGCATTTTGAAACTTTTGCCAGTTCATCAAACTGAGAGAAGAAAAAAAGAGAGAAACCAGAGAGAGAAAACCCTAAAATCGTCCAAACCCTAAAATCCTTTTCAAACCCTAAACTCATTTTAAATCCAAAATAAGTTTAAAACCAAAACCAAACCTAAGTATTTGAGAGTTGTTTTTGAGATGGTTTGAAGCTTGTTCATGGTTTGAATCCTCTGTGTTTAAGATCTTGTAACCAATTTAGACATTTTGGTTTGATCTCTATTTCTTTTTATAGAAACTGTAGATCTTGCTATTTTATGTTATATATCACTTAGATCTACATTTTCTCATTTCTCATCTTGAGAAATTATATTTGTTGATTATTTTCTTTTGTAAATGTTTTTCACAACTCAAGAATCAACAAATTCCTTTTTTGTTTCTAGTTCTTATGAAATAAGACTTCTAATTTAGTTGGAATAGCAATTGGTGAGTTACAATTTGAAAAATATTTTCAAAACCCTCTGAAATTGTTTAAGACTTTGGCCGTCTTCTGAGCAAGGTAACCTTTGATTCTGGGTTAGTTTGAAAGACCAAGAAAGTCTTTTGTTTCTACGGAAGAAAGAAATTGAAAGCCCTAATCATCAAGGTTTGTTCTTTAATTTGATTGGACTTGTTTGTATAAATAAGTGTACGTGTGTGCATGAATGTGTTTGAACACTGTCACAAACACTTGTCACATTACAACACAAGAAGTGTTGGCTAAAAGATTTTGAAACATCAAGAGACTACATAAAGTTGGAACAAAGTGTTGAGAAGTTAGCAAGTTGAGAAAGCCACAACAACATCAAAACTGCAGAGAAGTTAGAATCAAACCAGTAGGTACATACTCTAAACTTATATAGGTCTGTTTTGTTTGCATGTGTGTTTAATATCTTGTAACTTGTATATTTTGTTTTAGTGAATTTTTGGTTTGTGACTTTGAAGTCGTCGTGGATGTTTCCTCAGTTGGGTGAGGTTTTACCACGTTAAAAACTATGTACTTAATCTTTCTACATCACCCCATCTCATTCTTGTTGGTGTGCTGATTTAAATTGATTTAAATTGTTTTAGTTTTATTTTTCAAAACTTGTTACATAATCTTGAACATATCTCATACATATTTTTATTAAACACATCTTGTGGTTAATTTGTTTGATTTAAAGAAAAGAGTTTCCCCAAAAAACAGTTTGAAGTTACTTAGATAGTTTAATCTTGAAATAAACGACTTAAGTGATAGCTTTTCAGTTTTGATAACTTTATTTCTATTTATAATAAAAAGTAAGATTTACTTAAGCTTGAAGTTAAAGAAACTAGAACTGTTGCCAAACTTCTGGAAGAGGAGAATAATAATTTGAGAGATGAAGTGAATCTTTTGAATTCTGCTTCTGGAGTTTTTGTTACTACTATTAATGAGGGGTAATCCTTTTTAGAAGCTAAAAATGCAACATTAAGGGATGAGTTGGAAGACTTAAAAAAGATTAAGCCTGCATCCTCTTCTCGAGCAAGAAATAAGCCTGGATGAGGAACCACAGAAGAAATTAGGACCCAGCGGACCCTTACCAATCAGGCTTCACACTTAAAAGCTAAAGATCCAGTTATTGCTGAGATGTCCCAGAAGTTGCAGGCCTTGTTAGAACAACTATCCACTAAATCTTCCAAATTACAGGTTAAGGATGGAGTATTGAAGAAGCTGCAGTTTCAAGTTAATAAATTAACCTTTCAATTCCATAAGCAACCAAGGGAGGTTTGGATGGATGGGTATAATGAAGATCTGGGGCATCTTGATTATAGACTACAACAGGTTAAGAACGAGTCCTATAAATGGGGTTGGATGAACGCTTTAACTGTGATGAAGGTGGATCGGAACGATTCATTGTGGGATTAGTATGACCCAAGTTTGCTGGAGCTTGACAATCCTCTATTAAAGTTATATGTTAATTGGATTCCTGTTCATCATATTCCTCAATGCTTGATTTCAAAATACTTAGGAGATTACGAGCTACATGATGAACTAGAGATCATTCGACCTCCTCATCTCCTTGATCGTCCTAGTAGCAGCAATTCCAGGATGCTTCAGAATTTTAACTTCGTAAACTCTCCTTATACTTTGGATGATCCTTCAGCTGGAATGGATCCTATTTTTAAAGCTGAGGGAAAACGTCCTATAGAATAAGGCTTTGTATTTTGTTTTTTTCATGTTTAAGAAATAATATGTAATCATTTAATTTAGTGAAAAGATTATTTTATGAATGGATCAACCTTATTTTATGAATGTATAAACTTTTAGTTAATCTTTGAATATATGAATGTCTCCTTAGTCTTTAACTATGAATGGATCAACTTTTAGTTAATCTCTAGTTTTTCACCGGTTCTATTGATATCCTTAGGATTATCCTAAGTATCATACTAATTACTAATGTTTCACCATGGTTGTACTAATGTACCTAAAGTTTTAGGTAATTGCATTAGTTACCTTGGTTCCTAGGCGTGAGTGGAACATTTTTCCATCTTTTAGACCAGTTTAGATGAAAATTACTCATTCGGGTCTTCGTTAACCAAGCATTTGGGACTTACAATTTTGCCTTGCATGGTTTTTTATATATCTGACACCCAACTTTGTTGGTGCCTTTATAAATACTGACCAACATTTCGTTGGTGGTTTATGTTAATGACCATATCCTTAGGATTATCCTAAGTATCATACCAATTACCAATGTTTCACCATGGCTCTACTAATGTACCTAAAGTTTTAGGTAATTACATTAGTTACCTTGGTTCCCAGGTGTGAGTGGAACATTTGTCCATCTTTTAGGCCAGTTTAGATGAAAATTATTTATTCCGGTCTTCATTAACCAAGAATTTGGGACTTACAATTTTACCTTGCATGGTTTTTTATGTATTTGACACCTAACTTTGTCGGTGCCTTTATTGATATCGACCAACATTTCGTTGGTGGTTTATGTTAACGACCAACATTGTTGGTGCCTTTGTTGGTGGTTTATGTTGACGACCAATATTGTTAGTGCCTTTGTTGATGTCGACCAACATTGTTGGTTTTTTTGTGTTGACAACCAATATTATTGGTGGCTTTGTTAATGCTGATCAACATTGTTGGTGCATTTACAATGTTTGCAATATAGTGCATAGCACTAATACTCCAAAAAAAATAATTTTGGGGAAATCATATTCTCGTTAATATTGAAATGAACTGAGTACAACATGACTACATCATTGATAATACTTCCTCAGGTGTTCTGCATTCGAGGGATTCTTAAATCCTTCACTTTCCAAAGTCTCAATTCGATATGTGCCTAGTCGGATGACTGCTACAATGCGATAAGGCCCATGCCAATTGGCCTCAAGCTTATTGTTCTTATGAACAACCTTCTTTAAAACATAATCACCAATCACTGACTGGGGTATTGAAGTTAAGAACTCTGTGCATAGGTAAACCTAGCTCGGTAGGAATTATTGCTTTAGTACTAAATGATAACATGTATGCAATTTCTCCAGTAGCTGTTATAGGAGTTGTTCTATAAGTCCATAATACATAATGCAGTTCATTGATCCAATTCCCTGTATAATTTTTAAGCCTTTTCTTCAACCCATTCAGCAAGTTTCTATTAGTTACCTCTGTTTGGACATTGCTTTGAGGATGTCCAGGAGCAGAGTGGATTTTTTAGATGTTGGATTGGGCACAATAAGCAGTAAATTCATCGTTATCAAATTGTATGCCATGATACCTACATATTATATTCTTCCAAATAAACTGATAAACCTTTTCATAGGACATATCGATCAATGGTTTAGCTTCCACTCATTTAGTAAAGTAATCAACACCTACAACCAGGTACTTGAAACTTCCTCAGGTGGTCGACAGAGGCCCGACCAAGTTAATTACCCACATAGCAAAGGACTAAGGTGAAGTGATTGGTGTTAAGAGAGATTGTGGAGCCTTGCGTATGCTAGAAAACCTCTAGCACTTATCACACTTCTTAGCAAAATCTGCGCAATCTTCTCGCATAGTTGGACAGTAGTACCCCTGTGTGTTGATTCTTCGCAACAAAGTTATCCCTGCTATATGGGCTCCACAGGACCCTTCATGGACTTCCTCAATTAAATCCTTTACTTCAGGTGGATGCAAACATCATTGTAGACTAGCATTTAATCCTCTTCTATACAACATGCCACTGTCTAACACATATCTCGCGGCTTTGTATTTCAGCTTCTTAGCTGCAAGTAGGTCGGCTGGCAGAATTCCTTCTTCAATATAATATCTTATGGGATCCATCCAATATGGCCCCATATGAATTGTAATAAAATTAACCATCAGATATTCATTAATAATCCTATTAGCAAGTAGCTCAATAGTAATAGTTATTCGCATCTCAATTCTGGTTGCTAAAGCTAGCCGAGAAAGTACGTTTGCTCGAGCATTTTCCAATCTTAGAATTCTAATGAGTTGAATATCTAGAAAAGTGGAAATTATCTTTAGAGATTTATCTAAGTATCTTGACATCAGTTCTCCTTTAGATGCATATAAGTTCAACACCTGATTTACCACCAACTGTGAATCACTCTACACCACAACTTGCTCGGCATCCAGTGATTTAGATAGATTTAAACCAACAATCACAGCCTCATACTCTGCCTCATTATTAGAGGCTTGAAATTGGAATAGTAGGGCGTACTCTATATCTAGTTCGTCTGGAGTATTGAGAATGATTCCAGCTCCACATTCAGTTGCACATGATGACTCATCAATATACAAACTCCATATGGGAATATTACTGTCAAACGCTTGGTTTGTCAGAATACCTTGATGGAAGATTTTATCCTTTGCCGCCTTATATTTCTTTTTCATCTCCTGCACTCCGTTAGAGGATTGTAGTTGATCGGTGGTAACTTCTTCTACAGTTCCCTTACTTGGAGTTGGTCGAGCGTATCTCCAATAGGTCTGTTGACTCCTGAATGTTGCTCGGCCAGATTCCCTTATTTCTTGGGGATCTCTGGGTAAGTGAATTATGCAATACAATCTGCCATAACTTGGCCTTTTAAATCACTCCTTGGTTCATATACAAGATCATATTCCCCCAACTCCACAACCCAATACATCAATCTTCCAAAAATTTTGGCTCATGCAAAGCCTGCCTTAGTGGCATGTCAGTATACACCACTATGGTGTGAGCTTGAAAATATGGCTTCATTCATCTACTAGCCTCAATTAAGGCCAGTGCTAACTTCTCTAGTCTAGGATATCCGACTTATGCTCCTTGAAAAGATTTACTAGTGTAATAAATTGGCTTTTGAACTCCATTCTCCTCCCTGATCAAGGTAGAGATAACAACTGATTCAGATACGACCAGATACAAATATAACTTTTTTTCCCAACACTGGTCGAGAGAGTAGTGGTGGTGTTCCTAGGTACTTCTTCAATTCCAGGAAGGCTTTTTCACATTCATCATTCCATTCAAATATTTTTCTAATTACCTCAAATAACAGTAAACATTTGTCCGTTGCTTGAGACATAAATCTATTGAGTGCTGCTACACGTCTATTAGCCTCTGAACATCCTTTTTACTGGTCGGTGATTACATTTCTATCAAGGCTTTGATTCTATCCGGATTATCTTCAATTCCCATTTGATATACTATATACCCAAGGAACATTCCCTCCTAAACTCCGAAGACACATTTGGTGGGGTTTAACTTCATCTAGTTCTTTTCCAATTAATCAAACGTCTTGCTGAGGTTGGCAATATCATCAGCAACTTTTTTGCTCTTAGTCAGCATATCATCAACATACGCCTCCATGTTCTTGCCTATTTTCTCCTCAAATACTTTGTTCACTAGTCTCTAATAAGTGGCACCTACATTTTTTAGACCAAATGGCATAACATTATAGCAATAAGTTCCTCGGGTAGTAATAAAATAAGTACTTTCTCTATCTTCTGGCTTCATTTTGATCTAGATATAACTAGAATATGCATCCATGAAACTCAGCAGTTCGTGCCCCAAAGTAGCATCCACTAGTTGATCAATTCATGGCAAAGGAAAATGATCCTTCGGGCAGACTTTGTTCAAGTTAGTAAAATCCACGCATATACTCCACTTATTATTTTTCTTCTTGACCATAACTACATTGGCCAACCAGTCCGGGTACTTCACGTCTTCGATAAAGGAAGATTTTTGAAGCTTCTCCACTTCTTTATGTATAGCCTGGTTCTTCTCCGGTCTAAAAACTCTTCTTCGCTGCTTTATAGGTTTAACATCTTTATTAACATTAAGCTCATGGCACAGGAAATTTGGGTCTATGCTAGGCATATCTTCATGGCTCCATGCGAACACCTGCATTTTTTGTCTCAAGAAAGCCACCAGCTCCTGTTTAAGAACCGGTTACAATGATGTTCCTATTATTGAGTTGTTCGTTCTGGTTTATCATCGTCCAGAACAATGCTTTTTGTTACCTCCATCACTTGGCCTTTTACGACCTTAGATTCATCTCTTGGATCTAATGTTTCAACCTCAAATTCGTTGTTCGTCTTAGATATATCCATTTGATAAGAGGTTGTTTTCCTCTTTGCTTCTAGCATATCTTCCTCCTCGGTAGATGAATAGTAATATTCCGATCTACTTTCTAATCTCCTTTTACTACTCCAACTCCAAAGTTTGTTGGGAACTTCAGGCATTATTGAACATAGAAGGTACAACTTCAAATTTCTTTAGACCTACTCTTCCCATTATCATGTTATAGGTAGAATGAACATTTTTTTTCCATTACAAAAAATCTTACTTTCTATGTTTTGCTTACCGTCCATGTCCCTATCAACACATCTAAATTGATTGTTCCCAATGGAAATACCTTCTCTCCAGAGAATCCAATTAGGGGATTGTGGTAAGGCTCCAATTGACTGAGTTTTAAACCTAAACTATCAAAACAGGTACAAAACATTATGTCTGTTGAGCTGTCGTTACCACTAATGTTCTTACTATCGGCACTTCTTTCATCCCAACTCTAATTACTAAAGGATCATCACGAGGATACAACACTCCAGATAGATCATTCTTGGAAAATCCAATTACGAGCTTATCCTTGTTAACTTTTCTTGGTCGATCTTCCTCGGCAAAGTTGATTCGTTGGATATAGGAACAAGCTTGAGCCTCATTGAGGTAAACCTTCCTTTCAGCTGTATGATCTCCTCCTCCTGCATCCCTACCTGTAATCATATGGAAATTAAAATATCCAAAATTGATTGTGAATACCTCGCGTTCAGGTTGTCTAGGCTTCTTGGGAAGATGAGGATCATCTTCTTGGGAAGATGAGGATCATCTTCTGGATCATCATCATGGTTCCTCTTCTTATCTTCTCTAGGCTTAACAGGTGATTTAGATCTCTGACGACCTCCACCTCTAGCCTTCCGATCAATAAATCTATCCAATTTTCCTTTTCGGATGAGTGCTTCTATCACATTCTGGAGAGCAATTCACCGGTTGATCATATGACCATGATCTTTGTGAAATTCGCAATACTCAAACTTATCCCTCTTATTAGCAGGTGATCTTAACTTTTCAGGCTAGCTCAAATCATTATTGTTCTTGATTTCTTCCAAAATATGATGTATATCCACCGTTAAGGGAGTGTAATTAGTAAATTTTCTAAGTCTATCTAGGCTTTCTTTTACTTTCAAATTCTTGCGCTCATTATGATTATTGTGCTACTTTTTATTCGACTTCTCTTCTATCTTTTCTTCTGCCTTTGCATCTGAATTCTTTTTAGCAACCATAGCTTCCTCAACGTTCATAATCTTCGCTACTTTGACCATTAGTTCTGTCATCGTCTTCGGGGGATCTTTTGCCAAAGTATAATATAGTTTGTCAGGGAGCAAACCACTCATGAGGGCAATGATTGCATTCTTCTTTTCATAATCAGTGACTTTTAATTTCTTGTTATTGAAACGACTGGAGCTTTAAACTTGGTCGGCATAGGGAAATCAATGATGGTTTGCACAAAGGGGGATACCTTAATAAAACTTCTATGGAGGGGATTCTTGGCCTTGGCCATTTCTCCCAACCTAGCTTCCAAATGCTAAATGGAACCCTTTTAAGCATCACTGATGGCATAAGATCTATGGGTGGCGGCTTTTTTATGCCGACCAACTGATCGCACCGAGCTTTCTTATTACGAACCTTCTCTTTGACTGGACCGTGCAGTTCATTAGGTGTTCAATTTGGATTGGGTTGAACCTTCCCTCAGGTCGCTTGGTCGTCGAGTATTTCTCAACGGAACCCGGAGGGCATTTCCCTTAGGTACCAAACGATCGAAAGGAGAGGCCCTACTTAGCCTTTCTAAGAAACTCAATCTTTCTGGAATGAAGGATTGTCCTCTAGAGGAATTATTAATCCTGATAGAAAATTTTTCTCCAGGAAGGTATGAGGATCCCTTGAAGTTCGGGAATGGCTATGCCCAACACTCTTTATTGGCGGTGGTGGAATACTCCTTTGATTGAACTGTGCCGGGACTCCAACTTGTAGAGTTTGGGCCAAATGTCATATAGTATCTTGCATAGCCTCTTGACCCTTGGCCAAACTAGCCAAAATTACAGTTAAATCATTGTTGTTTGGAGGAACAGAGGGAGTAGGCAGAATTCCCTCATTTCTGGTGCTTGATTCATAAATTTCAGCCATCGATGATGAATGAGTGAAAACGTTTAGCAATACATTCCCACAGACGACGCTAATCTATTGATGCAAAAAACTAGACTAGGCCTAATTAATTGATCACAGATAAAATACTTAAAACAAACAAGACAAAAAGATTTTTAAAGTGGTTCGGCTCATTGGAATAGCCTACGTCCACTATTATGTATTGACTGCCTTGAGTTATTTTTTCGTCCCTTGCAATGAGGGTAATACAATGTATTTATAGCTCAATAGGAGTATTGATAGTTTTCGTGTGAAAATAGGGAATGACTTCATTTGATAGGCCTATACATCAATACATAATGAGAATGAAATATACCACTGTTGTCGCTTCATTAGCAATACAGGTTATAAGACTGTTGTCACTTTGTTGGCTATACATGTTAGATTTTTGGCTTTTGGTCGGGTTACATTATTGGTCGCTCTTCCTTATTAGTCGGGTTTCCTTGTTGTTCGGGCTTCCTTGTTGGTCAGTTTTCCTTGTTCGTCGGGCTTCCTTATCGTGCTGACTTGGACTTGTGCCACATTGGATGACACGTGCTAGCTTGTGATTGATCCACGAAGGCGGTAAATTTTGGTATCAACAATGACTCAGTTTTCTAATTATTGATCATCCTGATGAATTTCCACGACTACTCCCAGCAATTAGATCTCCAAATTCAGTAGTTTGAGTATTATTTCCTTCACCAATTTTATCCCCGTCATCATCAAGATTTGTGTCATCTATAGGTGCATCAGATTGGTTATTATAGTTGTCTTCGATTGCTCGTTTAACATTAATATTTCCCCCCCTTCGACACCATTCACCAGTTGCTTCATCATTCCCACAAACTATTTACAGTTCTTCAAGCATTTCTATACGTTTATATCTCAAGCTCTTCACCTTTGGATGTGCCTATAAAAATGAATTTCAATTTATGTATATTTTTAATGAAATTTAACAAGTAGTAATAAAATTATAGGCATGATATTACCTTAACATAAGTATCCCGCACTTCATCACTGCATTCGACCTTTTTAGTTGAATAGTTAAAAGTAAAACCACTTTAGCTAAGCATATGTTCAATATTTCTATAGCCTTTCTTGATTGTCTTCATCCGGTTGATAACATTATCTTTGTCAATGTCAATGCGAAAAGTTATTTTTAATGCATTAGCAGCGGCCACATATGCTACCTTCTTAAATCCCATGTCTATTTTGTTTCCTTCGTTAAATTGAATAAGAAGTGCTTCAATGAGACATTTATCCATTTTTGGAGTCCAGGTGGTGTTTCTCTTATTTTTTCCCCGGTTGGAGTAGGATCCTCAAATTGTTCCATATTGCTAACACAACATTAAAAATAACTTTTTAGCAAAGGTTTAAAATATGCATAAACCACTTATAAAATATCAAACTAATTTAAGAAAAAAGGCACACAAAATATATAAAAACAATTAGATATAAAATAATAGTTAACACAAAACTAAAGGTGGACATTAAAATTACAGTTAACACCGTACTAATGATGACGGTTATTATCTTGCCACATATTATTCATTATCATAGCCCTAAGTATTTTTCTCGCTCTACCTTCCTCATGTCTAGAAAGATTTTATGCATTATTGGGGGGCTCTTATTGTTCTAATTCCCTATCCACATCATCTAACAAAGAATCATGGGTCATTACTCCTCTGATATGGTTATAAATGATGCAACACGCAATCATCAAATGAGTTTGGGTTGTCCATGGAAACATTGGTTCCTCTCGCAAGATGGCAACCCGCTTCTTTATTACTCCAAATGTGCGTTCAATAGAATTTCATAGTGAGGAGTGTCTATGATTAAAAAGCTCCTTCGTAGTGGTTGGAGTGCGTCCGTTAAATTCGTTCAAATGATATCTTGTACTACGAAATGGTGTAATGAAGTGTTTCAGTAGTGGAAATCCAGTGTTCGCGAGATGATATTTTCCTACAATCAATTTAATAACACTTATTAATGATGAAGCATATAGGTTATCTAGGGAAGTACATGACAATGAAAATTACCTTGAGGACAAGTAATTTTATGGTTTCTTGTGAGCACAAAATCTAATATCTTAGAATCAAAAGCCGATCCTTCCCAACCCGATATGACATATGTCACTTTTAGATCAAATGAGAAGCAACTAAAACACTTTGTGATGTACAATGTTTTTTTATCATGAAATCGTGTTATGACATCATTTGATACTTTAGCCAGAATGAGTGTTCCATCAATTTCACCCACATGATCCTAACATATAATAAAAATTAATAAGTATATTTATTTATGAATAACATTTTGAGGCTTATGAAGGAAAATATAGTCGCAAAATCACCCTAAAATACAGCATAAACCGTGGGTTGTCTTCGATTTCCTCTAGTATTTATTCTCCAGATGGTTTGATAATAGTGTATAAAACCTCATTAAAGTAACGACTAATTGTTTCCCACAAACGTCTAAAGGAACACTTTAAAGCACGGCTCTTCTCATTTTGGGCAATGGTGTGGAGAAATATAGCTACTTGTTCCGCGACTTTCAGATATATGGTAACATGTAACCTACCCGACCCCTTTAGAATATATACTAATCCATCAAATTCTTCCACGTTTATCCTCAATAAATTATAACAATGTTCATTGGACTTTATCACATCTTCACTAAAATGTCTATCTGTTAAATATTTATTACGAGGTGGATCTTTGTTTAGATACTCTAAATAATTTTCTGCACTTGCTAATAAAGCAACAACACTAGCCACAGTGACACATGCTACTTCCATTTCATCGTCAGAATAGCCATCTACCAATTTTATATTGAAGTTCATTAATAATGTTGCAACACTATTTTAACTCAAATTAATATTTTAAATATTTTTCACTTTAAAACATTTTTTATTATAAAAAAATTATTATATTTTTAAATAACATTAAGAAACAATATTATTTTTTATACATAAAATTATTTTTTTAAATAACATTAATATATACATAATATAAACATAAAACTAAATAACATTAATATATACATAAAACTATAGTTTTCTATAAATAAAAATTTGAGTTGGGGTGTAATTTTTTTTAAATGATGTAACAGAAAAGTTGGTTTAAAACTAATATTATATCCTAACCCAAATTTAAAAATAAAAATAAACTTGTTTTTTTTATAATATAAACTTTTTTATTTATAATGAGTGAAAAAAAAGTATTTTGTATTTTTTTGAAAATCAGTTTTTATTAATATTTTAAATATATTGCACTTTAAAACATTTTTTTATCATAAAAAAGTTTTTTATATTTAAATAACATTAGAAAACAAAAATGTTTATTTATAAATGCTAATGTTTATTCATGTAAAGATTAATATATACATAAAACTAAAGCTTCATGTTGTGCTAAACTAATTCTGCTAACTTCGTTTGTTTAATTTGAAAGGTTTGAAGAAAGGTAAGGAAAGTATCATTTCTCATACTTGTTAAACTATTAGAAAACATTGAGCTATTTTTTGTTCCTCATTGGAAACTGAAAATAACTTATCTTACCTACACTTACACTAGATGTCAGATACTGTAAAAAGCCATCACAAATAACCTACACGCATGCAAGTCTATTACATAGCCACAACCCAGTCTACTATCAACTTGCACCACACTTTGATTGACAAGATATTATTTATTTATTTAACAAATATCCAAAATAGTAGACATCTGTAAAAAAAATTATAGTTGAAATATATCATATTAGAGTAAAAAAAATCTATAATATCCCTCGGCGAGTTTTCATCTTCTGGAAGCGATCCATGATTGCTTCATTGGAGATGGAATCAAAAACATCCTTTTCAATGTATGTCACACAACTATCACTCAACCATTCATCTCCCATGCGGTTTCGGAGGTCAGATTTAACTATTTTCATAGCTGAAAATGCCGTCTCAACTATAGCGGTGGAAACAGGAAGAATTAGTGACAACTTTATAAGCTTATAAACCAATCCGTACACAATGTGCTTTTTTGTGTCAACCATCTTCTTACCCAAATCACCAATCCCTTCCAACTCAAGAAAGTCATCATTAGATTTCATATCCAATTCATATGTCGCTAGTTCATTCTCAAGGATAATACGTTGTTGTTCCGTGAAATCAACGGGATAGAATTCAGAGAGACGAACCAATTTGGTGATATTAAAAGCAGCAAATGAATTTCTTGGGTTTAAGCATGCCATACACATAAGTAATTCTGAGTTCACCTCATCAAAACGGTTGTTAAGCTCAACAAGTTGCTTATCCACACAAAGGTAGAACATGTCAACTCGATAATGATGTATATTTGTTATCAAAGGTCCCCTTCTCGATCTTCCTAAAAGAATATAGTTATCCTCCATATTAGGAATGGGGATACCATATTTTGTAAAAAAAGAAGAAACTTCCATCAATAGATTATCCCATCCACACTCTCTCATTTTTTGCAAACGTAGCTTCGAAAGTCTAACCAAAGTGATAGCATTCACAATATCTTGATCTTTTCGTTGCAATGCTTTTGAAAGATCATTAGTGAATCCAAGTATATTCTTAATCAAATGCATAGTGAAGATGAAATCAAAAGTTTGCATTGTTTTTATCAAATTTAATGCCTCACCTTTTCTCTCCGGAGAATCCTCCACTAAATCTGTAAGGACATCAAGCACAGATTCAAACATAACAATCAAGTTTATTAGTGTACCATAGTGCGATCCCCATCGTGTATCACCAGGTCGCTTAAGACTAGTCTCTTGATTTAACCCCAGCCCGCTTGATAATTCACCACATTCTAGTTGCTTAATAACACGTTCGGCTTCCTTTTCTCGAAGAATGTCTCAACGCTTGCATGATGCCCCAACAATATTCACCATACTATTAACTAAGAAGAAGAATTCGGCAACGTGGTCAAGATCTTTTGCAACGTGAACAAGTGCCAATTGAAGTTGGTGTGCAAAACAGTGCACATAAAACGCCGACTTATTCTCATTAAGAATCAATGATTTTAGGCCATTATACTTGCCTTGCATATTGCTTGCCCCATCATAACCTTGACCACGGAAGTTTGACACACTTAACTTGTGCATGTTAAAGAAAGCATCAAGTGATGTTTTAAGTGAAGTTGTCGTAGTGTCACGAACGTGTACCATGCCTATAAACCTTTCCATCACAAAACCACTCTCGTCCACATACCGTAAAACAATGGCCATTTGCTCTTTAATTGATGCATCACGTGCTTCATCAATTAAAACCGCGAATGGCTCATCAGTGAGATGTTTTAAAATCTCTTTGGTTATCTCACCGGAAATAGCATTTACAACATCTTTTTGAATTTCCGGAGATGTCAATGAGTGGTTTTCAGGAGCATTTTTAAGCACAACACTATTAACAACTTCATTTCTATCCGCAAGCCATTGTAAAAGTTCAATAAAATTACCTTTATTCAACGTCCCTTCTGATTCATTATTGGCACGAAAAGATAGCCCTTGTCGTAGAAGAAACCGAATGACATCAATAGTTGCATTTAACCGGATACGATACTCAATTCGATTCTCCTTCGATTTGTTGTCAATTAGGGTCTGAATATGTTGATTCTGCTTCAATAAATCTTGACTCTTCAAATAAGCAACATTATGAGAACTAGTATGGGGTCCAACATGTTCTTGGAGTCTTTCACTCTTTTTCCAATTCGTAAATCCACCGCATACAAAGACATCACTTTTATTTCTGTCCAAAGATTGTGGTCGAAATAAATAGCAAAGCAAGCAAAATGCAGCATCGTTTTTTACGCTGTACTCTAACCAACTCCCATATTGGGTATACCACTTTGGATTGAAACAACGAGCCTTGTTTCCAAACATCGTTTGAGGAAATGTTTGCATAGAGGGTTGACAAGGACCCATTTGTAAATAGGCTCGTCTAATGTTGTCATGATTATTTGGATCATAATCCAAAATCCGAGGTCTTAAAGAAGGATCTGATGGAAGATTCGATAGGTCACACGCAATGAGCTCTCGTCTCATCTTTTTGGATGTACATTCCACTTTAACATCAATATTTTCGGTGGGTGGAGGCGTCATTACAACGGAATCTTTTTCTGGAATCCTTTTAAAATAATTTTCCATATCTGAAAACAATTATAATTAAAAATCAAATCAATAATCACAAAGTAAACACAAAGTAAAAATTAATTCAACATTAAAAATTAATTCACAAAATAACCAAATGAGTTTGACAGCACAAAATAACCAAATGTGAATTCACAAAAATTAATTCAACATTAAAAATTAATTCACAAAAATTAAAAATTAAAAATTAAAAATTAATTCACAAAATCTACACAAGCAAATTAAGTCTACAAACACTACATGGGTTTGACAGCATAAAGGGGAAGCCACAAAGTCTACAAAGTCACAAATGTCACAAAAGTCTACAAAGTCCCAAATGGAACTTGCTTCGGAGCTTTACATGATGTAAAATCCAAGTCACAAATGTTACAAAGTTTACAAATAAAGCAAAAGCAAGTTTTATATGGGTTAAAACCAACTTACCTGAAGAAAATGGAATTTGCTTTGGAGTCACTTGGGGATGGGAGAGATTTGTGTTGTGTTTGTTTGAAATGGGTTTTGGACAGATCTGATGCTGTGCGGCTGATAAGGTGAATTAGGTTGTAGGTTTTTTTTTTTTTTTTTTTACGTTCTACCCCTAAATTTTTTAAGTTTTATAAATTTATCCAAATTTTTTTTTTCTTTTTTTACACTTTTCTGGTGGGGACACTTGCCCACCCCAGCCATAACTTGGCTCCGTCCCTGTATACTATCAAGGTACCAACCAACGAAAGCAAACGCTCGTATATGTATATATATATATACACACACACATACTGAGAGTATTTTTTTGTGGAGAAGACGAGTTAGACTCCTGGATCAGAGATGAGATGTGGAATGAGTGTTCAAGGAGGCTCATCTCTCTATATATAACATGTGAATCAACTTACTCCAAATTTTTTTTGGGATTATATTGGATTTTTTGGAAGATCAATATCCTCTATTAATAGAGAAGTTTGTTAGACCAAGAAAATATCAGATATTTTGGGGATGCTATTTAACTAAAGGGTGAAATTTTTGGAGGTTTTTGTGACACCTTGCCTAATTAAATACCGAGTGATCAGTCATTTATTAAATTTAAAACCTAATATCTAGTTGGATCAGTCTTAGCATCATTGTCGAAATTTTTTAATTAATTACTAACCACCTAGTATTTAAAAAAGTTAGGTGTCAAATTTTATCTTTTAAATATAACAAGTAAACAATTAAATGATTAACTAAACATTCACGATCCACTAACAATCTCACGGGAATTAAAATGATGTAATGAAATAAACTAAGTCTGGAGTAAACACTTCCAGTCTAAATCCCAAATATAATAGTCCGAAATGAAGTAAATTCCAAAACTAAAATATAAATGATTGTCTGAAACCACAATCACTAAATAAGAATGGGCAACATGCCCTTACTGGAATAAATAGCTCTAAATGAATCAAGGATAAATATGGAGGCGTCTAGTACCGAGGTCCTGTAACTTCCACACCAGCTACAGCACGTCAACTGAATGGAACTCATATGCTTGGCATTCTTGTGGCTGGGCACCTAAAAATATTTTACAAACAAATGGATTTGAAAGAAAACGGGTCAGACCCCGAGTTGAAAACAGTTTTAAAATAACAAGTATTTAAATGCGTAAATACCAGGTAATTATATGCATGTTAGTCACATGCTCTCACTTGAGATTCTCACCTCTCAACTATTGTTCCCACCTAACACATCATTATTACCCTTCCTAGTTACATTAGCCCACCTAACTAGATTTTAACAGTTCTCCATCTATGCCAACTAACATATTGTGCCCACCCATATAGTAGAAATATAAGTTATATACTTCCTCATTTTTGCTAATTGATTTCAAGTATCTCATTAATCTATTAAGTTCTTACACACTTAATATATATATATATATATATATATATATATATATATATATATATATATATATATATATATATATATATATATATATTCACTTTATCATTATGTTCTACTAAACAACACATTAGAATAAACACGGTGTATATATCCATAAATTTCACTATTATAATATATACTAATACCGCACCCCACATAGGCAAAACTAACGGTGCGTACATACTCTACTATCAAGTCCCGGTACCTCACGTACATAATAAGGACTTTCGATTCTGAATCTCTCAGGAATCGTGATAAACAAATCACACACAAAATGGAGGTGAACATGGACCACGGTGTAATAGGTCACGCACATACCTACACATCCATATAACCCAAACTTATCCACTCACAGATAAGTCCCTCTTAGATCCTATGCTCTGAGGCACCAATCTATAATCCCCCCCGAAGGGCTCCTTAAGACAATACTGTCCCCTTTAAAGACCTCCCGGTGATAGCAAGTATGGTAGGTATATCATACACATAAAAATCCATACAATAGGTATTCACACAACCTAAGTATTTATACGTTCAATATTGGCATACACACATCCCATATTACATGTCTCACACATTGTATTTATAACCCATATATCATACATAAATTTAATTAACGATCTAACTCTCATCGTATAAATTCAAGTATCTTTCCCTATCCCAAAGGTTTACGAAGTCACCCAATTATCCCTTAGGTTAATTCAATACTATAGTGTCCCCATACAACTGGTATTAACCCTAAGTCATCATTTATCCGAATTAAACCCCAATACATAAAATTTCCAATCGTAAAGCATTCGTAAACACTCGTAAATCTCCCCATTCAATCCCATATATAATGATACTTTTCATGGATTAACTATAACCATACTGACCTTCCCTAAGTCCCATTATATTCAACTAATCAACATTAAGGGTTCTTAAAAGTTGGGGTTGCATCGAAACTAAAGAGGGAAATAATTCACAAATTTCAGGGGAGTCAATTTATCGACGAAATGGGTCGCTCGATCGATCAGTCGATCAATTGACATTCTTGGGTCGGCCGATCGATCGAACAGGTATCAGCCTAGTTATTCTACAAATTAAGGCTACGGGTTTCCTCAACTAAAAATCTCAAGAACCTTCTTAATTCTTTCCCAAACTCCAAAACAAAGGTGCTAAACATTAAATTACCACATATAGACAATTTCTAATGTACAAGAATCATTTAAACGTCAAGATTCATTAATTTTTCAATTGAATTCTAATTTAACTCCCAAAATCATCGTTTATGGCTTTTCTTCAAGAACATGATCAAAACTATGAATTCTCTACATAACGATTCCCATAATGTATTAAATTTTGTTTTTTCATAACAATACTTCAATCCCAATCATGAATCCTACCTAAAATATTATTTAATACAAAATGTGTCCTCTACATATATGTAATTGAATTCCTTATCATATTCTACTAACATGGATAATTTATCTAGCTAAATTTAAGCAAGAACAATACTTTCCTTATAACAGTAGGTCTAATCCTTTAATGATGAAGGGTATGGCTACGTTCCTTGTCTTTTGATCTGCTCTTCGGTGGCGTTAATTGCGAAAGAGGTGCAACTATGGGTCATTTTTTATTTGGAATCTCTTCTCCTTCCTCTTCCAATGGCCTATATTATTTTTGTGTTTGATAACCTTATAATACCTAACCCTAGCAGCTTATATATCCTTAGGAAATTCGTGGGTTTAATTACTTAAAAAATTAAAATGTCTAAAATATCCTCTCGGGATGCCGGTTTGGCTTAAAAATGTCCCGGGACGCAAACTAAATCCCAAGGTAGACTTTTCTGACTATCTCGACCCTTCTGGATGCTTTGGCACACTCAAAATGACCATATGGGTGACTTATAAATAATTTACTTTTATTCCATAAATGTTAGTCCCGATACGACTGACATGCGCGTCCCGACTTAATTTCTCATAAATATCATATTATTCACTTGACAATTTGAATAAATTCATAATTACATATTAATTTACTCACTAAGTAATATTCAACATAATTCACAATAATAAATACTAACTCTCATCTCACTAGTAATTATCTAATTAAATCCAGATTAATTATAAATATTTTTTCCTATTTGTAAGTCAATTAATCCCATAATTAAAATCATTAAAACTACGGGATATTACATACTCCCCCCTATTAACATAATTTCATCCCGAAATTCGAAAAACATTATAGGTATACCTGGTAAAAATAACTCTGGATATTTATCACTGAGATTATAGGTATACCTGGAAATAATTTCATCCTCGCACTCCCAGGTATATTCCTCGGCATTATTATGCCGCCAGTGAACACACACTAACAGCACTACCTTTGACCTCAGTTTACTCTCACTGCGGTCTAGGATAGCAACTGGCCCCTCCTCGTAGGAACTATCATGCTGTAAATAAATCTCCTCTCAAGCAATATGAGTGTGGGCTAACTCATCCCGAAGATATTTCCTCAACGAAGAAATATGGAACACGTCATGTATCCTACATAAGTGCTTCGATAACCCAAGTCTATAAGTCACTGGCCCAGTTCGCTCAATAATAGGAAATGGCCCTACATACCTCGACGCCAACTTTACTTTCTTCCCAAACCTCATTATCCCCTTCATAAGAGATACTCGTAATAATACCTAGTCCCCCGCACTGAACTCCCTGAAGAACCTCTTGACATCAGCGTAGATCTTCTATCTATCCTGAGCAACTCGAATACGGATCCGAATCATCTCAATCCTAGCCGAGGTAATCACCTTTGGCCCAAGTAGCTTATTGTCCCCCCACCTCTAGCCAACACGCTGGAGAATGACAAGGCCTACCGTATAATTCCTCGAATGGAGCCATGCCAATAGTAAACTAGTAGGAGTTATTATAAAAAAACTCCACTAGTGGAAGATATTTCTCCCAGCCCCAGCCAAAATTAAGGATGCACATTTGCAACATATCCTCTAACATCTAATTCATCCGCTCGATCTACCCATCAGTCTGCGGATGATAGACCGAACTCAATCGTAACTTCATACCCATGGCCTCCTAGAAGCTCTCCTAAAATCTGGACACAAAAATATTATCCTGGTTGGACACAATATCAAGGGGCGCCCCGTGGAGTCTCACTATCTCGCCAATGAAGATCTGAACGTACTGCCCCGTAGTATAATCGGTCCAAACTAGTGGAAAATGAGTTACCTTGGTCAGTCGATCCACAATCACCCATATGGAATCGTGACCCCTCTACGATGTAGGCAACCCGGAGATGAAATCCATAAAAATGCTCTCCCATTTTCACATAGGGATCTCTAACGGTTGTAGGAGTCCTGGCGGTCTCTGGTGGTCCACTTTTACCAGTTGACAAGTGGCACATTTAGAAACAAACTCGATGATGTCCTTCTTCATTCCACGCCACCAGTACTATCGCCTCATATCCTGGTACATTGTATCCCCTTCGGGATGTACCGTAAATCGTGAATTGTGCGACTGCACCATCACTGCATGTCGTAAATCCTCCTCATCTGGAACTACTAGTCTGCCATTAAAGTGTAAGCTCTCATCTGAACTCACAGAATACGGCTCTTCCCCCTCATCTATAAGTTGTACAATCTGATCCTAATAGAACGAGTCAGTTGCCTGAGCCTGTATCACCCTAGTAACGATCTCAGGTGTAACCGTTATCACTGATATGAATGAGCAGGCAACTGCATTCTGATGTCCGAGTTCCTTACATTTCACCTTCCACACCTCTGCCACCTCACCTGCTGGTCTACGCCTCAACGCGTCTGCTACCACATTAGCCTTCCCTAGGTGATATTGGATATCGAACTAATAGTCCTTCATAAATTCAAGCCACCTCCGCTTACGTATATTCAAATCCCACTGCATGAACAGGTACTGCAGTGACTTGTGATCTGTGAATAGGTAAAATTTCTCCCCTAATAGATAATGTCTCCATATCCAAAGTGCAAACACGAATACCACTAACTCCAAGTCGTGGGTAGGTTAATTCCTCTCGTGAGGAAGCATAAGCTATAGACTTATCCTCCTACTGAAGCACACCCCCAAGTCCTAGTAAGAACAAATCAGTATACACCAGGTTTTCCACTCCCGGCCTGGGCGGTGCTAGAACTAGTTCTGAAGTCAGCTTTTCCTTCAGCTCATCAAAAGCCAACTAGCGGGTATTATCGTAGATAAATGGTACCCCTTTGCGAGTCAAATTAGTCAACATACCTGCTATTTTTGAGAATCCACGAATAAATCGCCTGTAGTATCCGGCTAGCCCCAAGAAACTACATATCACTGTCAGCGTTGTGGGTTGTCCCCACTCCCTCACCGTTGACACCTTCCCCGGATCTACGGATATCCCTCTTTCAGAAATAATGTGCCCTAAAAATTGAACCTTTCTCAGCCAGAATCCACACTTCTCATATTTCACATACAACTCGTGCTCATGTAGTGTCTGCAAAACCTTCCTCAAATGCTCGGCATGCTCCTTCTCAGTCTGAGAATAAATTAGGATGTCATCTACGAAGACAATGACAAACTGATATAAGAACTCTCTGAACACCCTGTTCAGAAAGTCCATAAACACGATCGGTGCATTAGTTAGCACAAATGGCATAACCTTGAACTCGTAGGATCCATATCTAGTCAAGAAGGTAGTTTTAGACACGTCATGCTCTCTGATACGTAACTGATGGTATCCCGACCTCAAGTCTATATTCGAGAAGTAGGCAACACCCCTCAAATGATCGATAAGTCATCGATTTGGGGTAACAAATACTTATTACGTATCGTGACCATATTCAGATCTCAATAACCAACACATAACCATAACGACCCATCTTTTTTCTTTACAAATAATATGGGAGCACCCCAAGGTGAGGTACTCCTACGGATGAAGCCCTGTCCCAATAACTGCTCGATCTGGTCTCGTAACTCCCTCATCTCTATCAGAGTCATACGATAAGGTGCACGGGCTATAGGCCGAGTGCCTGGCCTCAAGTCTATCACAAACTCTATCTCTATGCTAGGCGGTATCCCTGGTATGTCCTAAAATATATCAGTAAACTCACGAACCACCGAAATCGAATCAATTGGAATCACCACCTCCTTAAAGGTATCCTCCTCTATATAATATAAATGGGTCGATGAACCTCCCTCAGGACGAGGCATCGCCACAAATCTATCTCCTGACCCAGTACGGTGAATAATATACTACGGCTATAGCAATTAATTATGGCCCTATACGTAACTAGACAATCCATCCCAATAATAACATCATACTCGGACATATTTAATACAAGCATATCGGCTGGTAAAAGAAATATCCCAATCTCTATACCCACGCCCCGACATATAAAGAATATCAGTGACCCATAACCAAGAGATGAATCTACACTAGTAACCGTACTATTTGCCGTGTCTAATAATCTATGGCACGTACAAATCTAGTGGTAATAAAAGAATGTGAAGCCCCCGTGTCAAATAATACCCGCCCCAAAATCCCCTGGATAGAAAACATAGCCTCAAATGCGGATGGAGCCTGGGTAACTGCGTCCTGGTGGATGTTGTAAACATGCCCATACTGTAGTTGTCCCTGTTGAACAGAAATTGCTGGAATAGCTAGTAAGGCTGGCATCTGTGGTGGCGCTGGGAGAGTGGATGGGAAGATAGATCGCTGGGGATCCTATCGAGCACCCTGTTGTTGTAGTGGGCCCTGCCTTTATCAGGACACTCGTGTTTCTTATAGACAGTCTTGCCATATATAAAGCACTTACCCATAAAGTGTAACACCCCGCCTAATTAAATACCGGGTGGCCAGTCCCATACCAAATTAAAATAGAATATACAATTGGCTCATTCTTAGCATCACTGTCGAAAACATTTACAACTCACCCAATACCCAATTAAGCTAGTGTTAAAAAAAAACTCTCCAATTTAAATTTCAACAAAACCATTTTTTTTAGTTTAAGAATAACACAACACCTTTTATTCTACAACACTCATAACACAATAAATAACTCAAAAGACTTTAAATGCAATTGGAATAAATATCCCAAATAATATAATTCCTTTACAATAATTCCAACAATGTTAAATGTATTAAAAAGTCCCGAATACAATAGAATTTGACCTCGATAGAAAAGATAACTGAATCCTTTAGGCGACATGCCCTAACTAAGAATACTGTGAATCAAAAGATGGAAGGCGTCTAAGTAAAACTCCATAAATCCATAGCTTGTCATAATCCGCTAAATTTGGCGTTCCTGTTGCTGGACACCTGATATAGAGATACAATAGAAGAGAAAATATGCAAGGAAACGGGTCAGAGCCCGAATGTGTAGATGATTTTTAAAACTACAAGTATTTAACAATTGCAATAAAGCATTTATTATGTACATGTTAGATCCAACTCTCACTTGCTATTCTCACCTCTCAACTAGAGTGCACACTTAACGTTTCCTATTAACCTCCTAGTTAATGGTTCCTCTTTCCTAGTCTCCATATTATAATTCCATTCCCATATCATAATGCCCGTATGTCCCATACCATACATCCCATTATTATTCATTTACATTTTTACTTTATATGATTAGTTTCTCATTAACATGAATCATTACTCATTAATATGAATCGTTTCTCATTAACATGAGTCATGCTTTTAAATTCTATAAGCATAAACATTCATTAACTTAATTCCATTATCTTTCTCTATTCACCGTTATCTACAATTATCACCGTAGATAGATTTAACCACAATATATATCTATTCAATCATTTAATCCATTATATATATATATATATATATATATATATATATATATTCAAATATAATACATCACCCCGAGTCACAGCTGTGGTGCAATGCATTACTCTGCTATCATGTCCCATCATCGTAGGTCGCCGAATAGGGGACTACAGGTTCGGTAAGATTCCACGAACCACAAACAACAACAAACAAATTGGAGGCGAACATAGTTCTCGTATCCATGGGTCACGCACATACCTACATACCCACAGTCAGCGGACTTATTAACTCCCCGATAAGTCTTTCATAAACCTATGTTCTCGAGCGACAAATCAAAGATCCCATGGATTCATCAGGATATGACTGCCCTCACGCGCAAACCTCCCACCGATAGCAAGTAAGCTAGGTATGTCATACACATAAATCATCAATCAATCAAATAGGTATTATCATACCTATAATATAATATCAATAAGGTAATTATCACTACCCTAAGATATTTCCCATACGTAGCATTATATCTCTTTTAAATCCCACGTATTAACATATCGTATCTTTACTTCATAATTTAATTATCCTCGCATCCTATAACATCTCTCCACTCCCGACGTCGTTAAGGTTCATGCGCGGAGCGTCTCGCAAAGCGAAATTCAAACAAGGAACCTCTCCAATACACTACTACTTAACTTTGTCGATCGAGGAGGTCCGACAACTACAACTATGCGATCGGGATAACCTCATACCTTCTTTCAATCAAATGTGTTCTAATCTCCCATCTCACAAGATTCAAATAGGATTTTCCTCATCTTATTTCAGTAAGAAATCACTAATATCCTACTGGTCCATAACATTATTTCTCCCGAACTACTACGAGTTTAGTTCTCCTTTTAATTAAGGTTAAAACCGATAGTTTCAAATCTCTTATAAACACATATTCTTTCACTTAGGATTAAACCCTCTTGTAAACTTAAGGATACACAGGTGTTATCTTCAATCACCCCTACTGTTCCTATCTTAAATCATCATACATCCCCATTTGGAATTTAACAAATGAATCTAGCAACCGAAATATCATTCAATATAATTTTCATCATTTTAATCACTCGAATCCAAATCAAATTAATTCAAATCTTATCAAGGGTTTACTGATATTTTCTAGGTCCCATAATATCCAAATAATAATATCCAAAGATCCACAAAAGGTTTTGGATAAGAATCAACATTTAAAAAGAAACAACTTTACATATTCTGGGGAGGTCGATCGATCGATCCCTCAGGTCACAGCCTGGTTTTTCTGCATTTCAGCAACTACGGGTTTCACCATTTTTACTCATTCAAACCTTCATATTAACCTCCAAAATAACTTATAATCTTTACTACATGATATATCAACATATATGAACGATTTCTAGTACTCTAAACATCCTAGAATCATCAAGGGATTGGATTAAAAAGCATGTTTATCTCCTTATTTCCAGAAATTATCAATATATCATCTTCAAGAACACATCAATGGTTTTCATAATTTCTTCAACAGATTCATGACTATTTCGTGGATTAATATCATCCTAAAACATGAGTTAAATTCCTATATCATTTCAGTTTTCCAGAAATCCATTTAATACTCCATTATTTCTTCCAAACATGAATAATCTTCTCTTTTCATACTATTCTAACATGGACAATATACGAACTTAAATTGCCATTATTAAACACTTACCTTTACTGAAGGTCTGATCCTTTGGTGTAGTATATCTCAGTTGGTTGTCCCTTCTCCGGTCAAACTCCGGTGGTGGTTGGTGGTGGTGAACCTTGGTTCTTGTTCTTCTCCTTCCCAAGTAGGCTTTTCCCTTCCCAAGCACTCTTTCACTCTCTCTAGGAAGATGACTTCTCTAATTTGTTTAGAGGAGATGAATAACCCCCATACACTTAATCCTGCAATACTTATAATAGTACCAAATCCGAAATCACTATTCATCTCCCTTAGAAAATGACCAAAATGCCCTTTCGGGTTGTCTATTCATTTCCAAATGACCCGAGACTCAAAATTAACATCCAAATAGACTTTTCTGACTATTTTGAACCTTCCGGACGCAACGACGCAGTCAAAATGACTATAAAGTCGATAGAAAATAAATTTCTTCTTTAATTTAATAAACTAGTCCCGACACGTCCCATACCGCGTCTGACTAAAAATATAAATTACCGAATTTATATTATACAGTCATATCAATGACATCACATTCATATATTACCTAAATATCTTTAAGTAATATTCAGAATCATCCATTTTAATATCCACAGTCCGGATAAAACCCGAATGAATTAATTAATCATAAACTCCAATTAATCCATTAATTTAAAATATAACCCATTTTAAAAGTCATTTAAAATTACGGGGTATTACATACTTCCCCCCTTATAACAGAATTTCATCCCAAAATTCAGGAATATAAGTCATACCTGTAAGGTCAACTCCGAGTATAAATCTCACATCGCGAGAAATCCAAGACGTACCGCCCATACAGTACATTAACAAAAATCTCTATTGATGTTATACGCCAAGCCTCACCATATAGTTTCAACTGAATCAAATTTAGACTTTACCCAATCTTACCTATACCGTCCTCGGGACAAACGTTGGGAAAAAATGATCCGCTCGTAGTGAACAAATAAATCCTGAAGTCACAATTACTTACCTTTTTCACAATTATGAAAAATTCTACAATTCAATCATCCAGGGCGCCCATACACCCTCTCGTACCGCTTTCAATATTAAAAGTTTTCGCAAAGGTTATAAAATCATTTTTCCAAAGACCTAACTTATTTCGACTCCCAACGATTATTAGTTTCATGCGTGGGGTGTCTCGCAAGCGAAATCCAAACAAGGAACCACCCCAATACACTACTTCCTAAAGTAGTCGGTCGTCGAAACTCCTAAGGTCCTTAGTCAATAGTATATAAAAAATTGGTTTATAAAGAAAAATATCAGGTTTATCGATTTAAAACAAAAATTTGGTTTTTCGATTTCAAATAGAGTCTACGCATCTACTCTCTTATAGAAGACAAGATGCAGACATATGCTCTCATATACCACAAGTCAATGCACGCCGATAGTCTCATCACGCTCGGACATGCCCAAGGTAAGTAATCCCATAAAAATCAAACCCACATGATAACAAGTAATATATAGGTGTCCCACACCCCTCAGTGAGTCTACGTAAATAACGATGCCATGGGCTAAGTTTAACAACCCTTTTGCCCACACAATATCAATCACTACAAAAATTAATACGCCTCATACTTCTTTAGATAGGAAACATACCCTCATTTGCGGGTGATGGTTGTTGAATCCCAATATTATAACTTTGCTCCGATGAGTCAAGAAAAAATTTTAGCCCAAATTTTCAGTTCTAGTTAATCACACTCCACTATATACCCAAGCCTTTCAATATATTGCCTTCATTAGGGAGCATACACAATTCACGCATTTCAAGAACTTCTACTGATGACTCTCCTCAATTTTTCCATAATAGGGGTGACCTCGACTACGGTCATCATACTCGAACATACTTCATAACCTCCTAAGTACGATCTCCGTTATCCGTCTAATGGCCCTCATCTTCCATACGTACGTAATGAAAGATTCCCCAATAAATGTTGTTCAATTTTATAGTTCAACCCATCAGTGAACATTAGGACTCTCCTCTCCTCAGTAGGTACTTCAGCTGATACCAAAGTAGTTAATCTTGTAAACTCTTCCTCATATTCCGCCACAGTTTTCTCTTCCTGTTTCAAATCAAGTAGCTTCCCCCTCATCTCTGTCTGGATGGCGGAAGGAAAATACTTCCCATCAAACCGTATCCAAAATTCTTGGATAGTCATTGTGTCCCTCTCTTCCATAGTGGTCGTAGCTTCCCACCATTGCAAAGCTGCCCCTACTAGCTTGAATGTGGCTAGTATTTGACGTTGAACCTCAGTGCATTCAATCATTATCAAGTGCCGTTGGATATCTTTCTTCCATTGGCTAGCAGTCACAACATCTGATCCTCCCTGAAACTCAGGTAGGTGCGCTTTCTGAAAGGCATCCCTCGCTCGTTCCCATGCAGTAGGAAACACTTGCCCTTGCGCGGGTGGCACAACCGGTGCCGGTGCTGGAGCCTGCTGAACAGCAGCTAAAGCTGCATTGACTACCTGAGCGACAATTGCAGCAACTTCGGCCGCAGTCATCGTACCTTTGTAGGCGTAAATAGAAAAGCAATAATCCTACTCATAGGTCTCTACATTAAAGAACGCTAAGCTGAAGACACAGTAAGCCGTACAGATCCTAAAGGACACTAGAACCTGATGCTCTGATACCACCTGTAACACCCCGCCTAATTAAATACCGGGTGGCCAGTCCCATACCAAATTAAAACAGAATATACAGTTGTATCATTCTTAGCATCACTGTCGAAAACATTTACAACTCACCCAATACCCAATTAAGCTAGTGTTAAAAAAAACTCTCCAATTTAAATTTCAACAAAACCATTTTTTTTTAGTTTAAGAATAACACAACACCTTTTATTCTACAACACTGATAACACAATAAATAACTCAAAAGACTTTAAATGCAATTGGAATAAATATCCCAAATAATATAATTCCTTTACAATAATTCCAACAATGTTAAATGTATTAAAAAGTCCCGAATACAATAGAATTTGACCTCGATAGAAAAGATAACTGAATCCTTTAGGCGACATGCCCTAACTAAGAATACTGTGAATCAAAAGATGGAAGGCGTCTAAGTAAAACTCCATAAATCCATAGCTTGTCATAATCCTCTAAATTTGGCGTCCCTGTTGCTGGACACCTGATATAGAGATACAATAGAAGAGAAAATATGCAAGGAAACGGGTCAGAGCCCGAATGTGTAGATGATTTTTAAAACTACAAGTATTTAACAATTGCAATAAAGCATTTATTATGTATATGTTAGATCCAACTCTCACTTGCTATTCTCACCTCTCAACTAGAGTGCACACTTAACGTTTCCTATTAACCTCCTAGTTAATGGTTCCTCTTTCCTAGTCTCCATATTATAATTCCATTCCCATATCATAATGCCCGTATGTCCCATACCATACGTCCCATTATTATTCATTTACATTTTTCCTTTATATGATTAGTTTCTCATTAACATGAATCATTACTCATTAATATGAATCGATTCTCATTAACATGAGTCATGTTTTTCAATTCTATAAGAATAAACACTCATTAACTTAATTCCATTATCTTTCTCTATTCACCGTTATCTACAATTATCACTTTAGATAGATTTAACCACAATATATATCTATTCAATCATTTAATCCATTATATATTTATATTCATATATAATACAACACCCCGAGTCACAGCTGTGGTGCAATGCATTACTCTGCTATCATGTCCCATCATCGCAGGTCGCCGAATAGGGGACTACAGGTTCGGTAAGATTCCACGAACCACAAACAACAACAAACAAATTGGAGGCGAACATAGTTCTCGTATCCATGGGTCACGCACATACCTACGTACCCACAGTCAGTGGACTTATCAACTCCCCGATAAGTCTTTCATAGACCTATGTTCTCGAGCGACAAATCAAAGATCCCATGGATTCATCAGGATATGACTGCCCTCACGCGCAAACCTCCCACCGATAGAAAGTAAGCTAGGTATGCCATACACATAAATCATCAATCAATCAAATAGGTATTATCATACCTATAATATAATATCAATAAGGTAATTATCACTACCCTAAGATATTTCCCATACGTAGCATTATATCTCTTTTAAATCCCACGTATTAACATATCATATCTTTACTTCATAATTTAATTATCCTCGCATCCTATAACATCTCTCCACTCCCGACGTCGTTAAGGTTCATGCGCGGAGCGTCTCACAAAGATAAATCCAAACAAGGAACCCCTCCAATACACTACTACTTAACTTTGTCGATCGAGGAGGTCCGACAACTACAACTATGCGATCGGGATAACCTCATACCTTCTTTCAATCAAATGTGTTCTAATCTCCCATCTCACAAGATTCAAATTGGATTTTCCTCATCTTATATTCAGTAAGAAATCACTAATATCCTACTGGTCCATAACATTATTTCTCCCGAACTACTACGAGTTTAGTTCTCCTTTTAATTAAGGTTAAAATCGATAGATTAAAATCTCTTATAAACACATATTCTTTCACTTAGGATTAAACCCTCTTGTAAACTTAAGGATACCCAGGTGTTATATTCAATCACCCCTACTAGTCCTATCTTAAATCCTCATACATCCCCATTTGGAATTTAACAAATGAATCTAGCAACCAAAATTCCATTCAATATAATTTTCATCATTTAAATCACTCGAATCCAAATCAAATTAATTCAAATCTTATCAAGGGTTTACTGATATTTTCTAGGTCCCATAATCTCCAAATAATAATCTCCAAAGATCCACAAAAGGTTTGGGATAAGAATCAACATTTAAAAAGAAACAACTTTACATATTCTGGGGAGGTCGATCGATCGATCCCTCAGGTCACAGCCTGGGTTTTCTGCATTTCAGCAACTACGGGTTTCACCATTTTTACTCATTCAAACCTTCATATTAACCTCCAAAATAACTTATAATCTTTACTACATGTTATACCAACATATATGAACGATTTCCAGTACTCTAAACATCCTAGAATCATCAAGGGATTGAATTAAAAAGCATGTTTATCTCCTTATTTCCAGAAATTATCAACATATCATCTTCAAGAACACATCAATGGTTTTCATAATTTCTTCAACAGATTCATGACTATTTCGTGGATTAATATCATCCTAAAACATGAGTTAAATTCCTATATCATTTCAGTTTTCCAGAAATCCATTTAATACTCCATTATTTCTTCCAAACATGAATAATCTTCTCTTTTCGTACTATTCTAACATGGACAATATACGAACTTAAATTTCCATTATTAAACACTTGCCTTTACTGAAGGTCTGATCCTTTGGTGTAGTATATCTCAGTTGGTTGTCTCTTCTCCGGTCAAACTCCGGTGGTGGTTGGTGGTGGTGAACCTTGGTTCTTGTTCTTCTCCTTCCCAAGTAGGCTTTTCCCTTCCCAAGCACTCTTTCACTCTCTTTAGGAAGATGACTTCTCTAATTTGTGTAGAGGAGATGAATAACCCCCATACACTTAATCTACCAATACTTATAATAGTACCAAATCCGAAATCACTATTCATCCCCCTTAGAAAATGACCAAAATGCCCTTTCGGGTTGTCTATTCATTTCCAAATGACCCGAGACTCAAAATTAACATCCAAATAGACTTTTCTGACTATTTCGAACCTTCCGGACGCAACGAAGCAGTCGAAATGACTATAAGGTCGATAGAAAATAAATTTCTTTTTTAATTTAATAAATTAGTCCCGACACGTCCCATACCGCGTCTGATTAAAAATATAAATTACCGAATTTATATCATACAGTCATATCAATGACATCACATTCATATATTACCTAAATATCTTTAAGTAATATTCAGAATCATCCATTTTAATATCCACAGTCCGGATAAAACCCGAATGAATTAATTAATCATAAAATCCAATTAATCCATTAATTTAAAATATAACGCATTTTAAAAGTCATTTAAAATTACGGGGTATTACATAAAGTTTCCCCCTCTCTGCCCTTGTTGGGCTTGGCCCTAATGGTCGTTACCACCCCTCCCTTGGCCCTACTGCCCCTTCTGAAAGAGATGTTGTCCCTGGTGGCTAGGATGGCCCTGCCTAAAACCTCCCTGTCCCTGCCTATGGTCACCTGATCTGAACCTCTTAGAAACTTCGCTCACCCTGTCTCTGCTGACCCTGAGCTGGTTGTGCCCCGCTGGAACCATTACCCCCTGTCATGCCCTGCTAGCTGGACTCCCCCACTCGTTTTATTCCCTTCAAATGGAAGTGGTGATCTTGACAGTGTAGTAGGGCATCGTTAAGCACATCAGTATATGTACCCAACGAAAGATTACCCAAAAGGTACTAACAAATCCTCCAAGTAAAGCCTTTCATAAACATCTAAATTTTCTTTTCCTTAGTAGGTACCGCATTTGGCACCAGATTAATAAATCTCGTAAACTCTTCCTCGTACTCCAGGATGGTTTTCCCTTCCTAGGTGAGGTCCAGTAATTTCTGCCTCATCTCAGTCTGAACGGCGGAAGAGAAATATTTGTGATCGTACTGCACCCAAAATTCTGAATAGTCATGTTGTATCTCTCCTACGCAGTGGTAATAGACTCCCACCACTGCAGCGACGCTTCCACTAGCTTAAAAGTAGCTAGTATCTACCTTTATACCTCGCTACACTCATACATCGTCAAGTGACAGTCGATGTCTTTCTTCCATTGGCTCGCTACCACAACATCGGAATTCCCTGTGAACTCCGAAGGATGTGCCTTATGGAAGGCATATCTGACTCGCTCCCAAGCAGAAGAGAACCGTGAGCTAGTGCTCGTGATGGTGGTACTGCATGTGCCTGGGGTGAGGCCTACTGTGCTACGGATAAAGATGTATTTACCACTTGTGCTTCGATAGTGGCAACCTCGGTAGCATTCGTCGTACCCTGGGCCGGAGCTGGATGGAGATCGGGCTGGGTACCCCTAGGATCTCACTGTGCATGTCTGGGAGGAATCTGAGATGCGATAGAAGTTTATAAGTCCACAATAAATATCTCAAAATAGCTGAAGACATAAAATGCGTAATTAATGAATACAAGAGTCCTAAATAAAGGGCTCTACATCAAAGAAAGCTATGCTGGAAGCATAATAAGCCGTACATATCCTAAAGACTCTTGAACCTGATGCTCTGATACCACATGTGACACCCCTCATAATTAAATACCGGGTGATCATTCCTTTATTAAATTTAAAATAGAATATCTAGTTGGATGAGTCTTAACATCATTGTCGAAAACTTTTTATTAATTACTAACCACCTAGTATTTAAAAAAAGTTAGATGTCAAATTTTATCTTTTTAATATAACAAGTAAGAAATTAAATAATTAACTAAACATTCACCATCCAATAACAATCTCATAGGAATAAAAATGATGTAATGAAGTAAACTGAGTCTGGAGTAAGCCCTTCCAGTCTAAATCCCAAATATAATAGTCTGAAATGAAGTAAATCCAGAAACTAAAATATAAATGAATGTATGAAACCACAATATCTATATAAGAATGGGCAACATGCCCTGACTGGAATAAATAGCTCTGAATGAAACAAGGATAAATATGGAGGCGTCCAGTACCGAGGTCCTGTAACTTCCACAACAGCTACAACACGTCAACCGAATGGAACTCCTATGCTTGGCGTCTCTGCGGTTGGGAACCTAAAAATATTTTACAAAAAAATGGATTTGAAAGCAAACGGGTTAGATCCCGAGTTGAAAACAGTTTTAAAACAACAAGTATTTAAATGCATAAATACTAGATAATTATATACATGTTAGTCACGTGCTCTCATTTGAGATTATCACCTCTCAACTATTGTTCACACCTAACACATCATTATTACCCTTCCTAGTTACATTACCCCGCCTAACTAGATTTTAATAGTTCTCCATCTATGCCAACTAACATATTGTGCCCACCCTTATAGTGAAATATAAGTTATATAGTTCCTCATTTTTGCTAATTGATTTCAAGTATCTCATTAATCTATTAAGTTCTTACACACTTAATATATATTGTCATCATCATTATGTTCTACTAAACAACACATTCGAATAAACACGATGTATATATACATAAATTTCACTATTATAATATATACTAATACCGCACCCCCACATAGGCAAAACTAACGGTGCGTACATACTCTGCTATCAAGTCTCGGTACTTCACGTACATAATAAGGACTATCGATTCCTAATCTCTCAGGAATTGTAATAAACAAATCACACACAAACTGGAGGCGAACATGGACCACGGTGTAACGGGTAACGCACATACCTACTCATCCGTATAACCCACTCACAGATAAGTCCTCCTTAGATCCTATGCTCTGAGGTACCAATCTATAATCCCCATGAAGGGCTCCTTAAGACAAAATTGTCCCCTTTAAAGACCTCCCGGTGATAGCAAGTATAATAGGTATGTCATACACATAAAAATCCATACAATAGGTATTTGCACAACCTAAGTATTTAAACGTTCAATATTGGTATACGCACATCCCATATTACAAGTCTCACACATTGTATTTATAACCCATATATCATACGTAAATTTAATTAAGGCTCTAACTCTCAACATATAAATTCAAGTAGCTTTCCCTATCCCAAAGGTTTACGAAGTTACCCAATTATTCCTTGAGTTAATTCAGTACTATAGTGTCCCCTTGCTGCTGGTATTAACCCTAAGTCATCATTTATCTGAATTAAACCCCAATCCATAAAATTTCCAATCATAACGCATTCGTAAACACTCGTAAATCTCCCTAATCAATCCCATACATAATGATACTTTACGGGCCTTAACTATAACCCTACTGACCTTCCCTAAGTCCCATTATATTCAATTAATCAACATTAAGGGTTCTTAAAAGTTGGGGTTGCATCAAAACTAAAGAGGAAAATAAGTCACAAATTTCAGGGGAGTCGATCGGTCGACGAAATGGATCGATCGATCGAACAGGTATCAGCCTAGTTTTTCTGCAAATTAAGGCTATGGGTTTCCTCAACCAAAAATCTCAAGAACCTTCTTTATTCATTCCCAAACTCCAAAACGAAGGTGCTAAACATTAAATTACCACATACAGATAATATCTAAAATACAAGAATCATTTAAACATCAAGATTCATTACTTTTCAATTGAATTCTAATTTAACTCCCAAAATCCTAGTTTATGGATTTTCTTCAAGAACGTGATCAAAACTCTGAGTCCTCTACATAACGATTCCCATAATTATTCAATTTCATTTTTTCATAACAATACTTCAATCCTAATCATGGATCCTACCCAGAATATGATTAAATCCAAAATTTGTCCTCTACATGCATGTAATTGAATTCTTAATCATATTCAACTAACATGGACAATTTATCTAGATAAATTTAAGCAAGAACAATAATTTGTTTACAACAATAGGTCTGATCCTTTGACGATGAAGGGTATGACTACGCTTCTTGTCTTCCGATCTATACTCGAGGGCCGTTAATTGTGAAAGAGGTGCAACTATGGGTGGTTTTTGGCTTGGAATTTATTCTCCTTCCTCTTCCAATGGCATCTATTATTTTTGTGTTTGATAACCTTAGAATACCTAACCCTAGCAGCTGATATAGCCTTAGAAAATTTTTAGGTTTAATTACTTCGAAAATTAAAATGTCTAAAATACCCTCCCGAGATGCCGATTTGGCTTAAAAATGCCCCAGGACACAAACTAAACCCACGGGTAGACTTTTATAACTATCTCGACCCTTTAGGAAACTTTGGCCCACTCGAAATGACCATATGGGTGACTTATAAATAATTTACTTTTATTTAATAAATTTTAGTCCCGACACGGCTGACGCGCGCATCCCGACTTAATTTCCCATAAATGTCGTATTATTTACTCGAAAATTTGAATAAATTCATAATTACATATTACTTTACTCACTAAGTAATATTCAACATAATTCATATCAATAAATACTAACTCTCGTCACGCTAGAAATTATCTAATTAAATCCGGATTAATTATAAATAAAAAATTTCCATTTTTAAGTCAATCCCATAATTAAAATCATTAAAAATACGGGGGATTACAGTTTTTAGCAATAAAAGAGGATTTTAGATAGCTCGGAGCTGAAAATTACGAGCTGTTAGTTGGTAGTTGAGTAGAAGGTTATGTGTCGAAAATTTTCCCAGGATACAAAATTCGACCTATTTGCTCAAACCGATTTTGCAAGAAATGATTTCCTGTAGGAAAATGATATTTACATGATTCCCGCATGATTCCATCAAACCAAACGTGTAAAAATACATAAAAAAGTCAATTTCCTATACTTTCCTTCACTTTTTCGCCTAACCAAACGGAGCATTAGAGAAGTAAAACACCTCTTTTTAGGTTTTTGTAGGAGGTTTGGGTGGCACCACTTTTCCTATAATAAGAATAAATCTCCATGATGGGTATGATCACGAACCCCTCTCATATTTTCCCCTCTTATTTTCTTCCTTCTTCTTTTTGTTTAGCTTCAACTCTATGTTTATTGTTGTTTGTACATGTCACTCTCACGCACACACATAGATGTACTTAAGTGATGTGAAAGTCACATTAAATTTTGGCACAAATTACTAGCGAAATGTTAGTTTTTGAAGAAAAACATTTTTTTCTGACTAAAATTCCTTTATAATATAGACTTTTAGGTTTTAGTATCTTTTACTGGTTATCTTAAACTTCAGTTTGTTAATGTATATACTACCATTATAACTCACATCACCCCACCACTACCTCCATTCACCCCACCTTTATTTCTACTACCTCCACCATTATCTCAATTATCTCACCTCACCACTACTCGTTTTACTCCACCTTATTCCCTCTCCTTGCACTATATAAAGGTTGGACATATAATTTAAATTCACACTGGTATATCATTACAACATATTCAGCAATTTCTTTATCTAAATCATATGTTTACATGGTATCAGAGGTGAGATTAAGCCTCCCTATCTTAGCCACCTTACTAAAATATTCCTAAATATCTTCATCATAAATCCCAAAGCAAATCCAACCAACTGAAGTACGCATCATCTCGTTCGTTCACCTTAACAATCTACATTATCTCATTCTCTGTCATCAAATTTTTGACCTCTAAAATCTATCTGTTCAGACTGTCAAAATCATCCCATTAGTATCATACTTGATGGCCCTAACTACATATATTCGGCCAAGCTCTAGTTTTCTCAAAGGTAACAATGCTTAGCGACTCATTATTTGGAATTTTATTGCACCACAGAAAGGTACTACTGAAATCGATGATAAATTTATTGAACAGATTTAAGACTGGGATAACAAAAATGGTTAAATGCTCACTTGATTTCCTAACATCTCGCATACTTCTATAAATCAACAATTTGATCGATTCGACACTGCTAAAGAATTTTGGGACTTTCTTAAAATCCGTTACATCACTACATCCCTTGTTCATCAATTTCAGCGGCTAAAAAATCTTCATCACAAAACTCAACAACCAGGACAATCCATTAACAACTTCTTGTCTGAGATGTATGAGACTTGGGATCAGTTAGCCCTTTCAGAACCTATTTGGCATGTTCTGCTGATACTGCCAAATACATATCCTATCGAGATCAACAACGCGTCACAATTTTTTATGGCTCTTCATGATCGATTCGAACCTGTTTGAGCCTCTCTTCTCTACATGAGCCTTTTATTTTAAAAAATCGGTCAAACTTTGTCAGTTTTTAAGTTGTTTTTAACTAACAAAGTTTGACTGATTTTTTTTAAATAGAAAAAAAATTCATTTTTAGTTGAATTTTTTTATGGTCCTACTGAAATGTTTAAAAATCATAAAAAAAATAGCTCAAAAATATTTTTTTACTATTTTATCAAAAATGGTCCGCGCCAGCGGTATGCATGAGAACCGCTCTCTCTCTCTCTCTCTCTCTCTCTCTCTCTCTCTCTCTCTCTCTCTCTCTATATATATATATATATATATATATATATATATATATATATATATATATATATATATATATATATATAAAGGATTTAGGAGGAGTTTTTCTTTTTGCTGAGTTAACAATTTTTTTTTTTGGAGAGAGGGAACCGGGTTATGTGCCGGGTAAAGAAGAATTGAGGAAAGTGGGAACCAGGTTGTGCTAAGGAGGAAGAGTTTTTCGTTTTCTTGAGTCAACAATTTTTTTTTATCTTTTAGTGGGTGCCAAGTCACTCTATTTAATTTATGTGTTCGTATATAATTTTTCAAATTATATATAGAATTTTTCAAAAGAAATAAGGTATAGTATATTCTCTTATTTCAACTAAACGAATAAGTTTAATTAATTAATAACATCCTCATCACTTAAAAATTACATAATATGAAATAATAATTGGGAATAACATTTATTTCATAAATATATCAATAAATAATCTGTTATTAAATATTTTTAATAATAATAATAATAATAATATTATTATTATTATTATTATTATTATTATTATTATTATTATTATTATTATTATTATTATTATTATTATTATTACATGGTAATATAATCAAGATTCCTTTAACCTTCACGCAAAATATTGTGCTTTTAGTAGGATATGTTTCATGTGAAAGTTTTTCATGCATGGAAATTATAAGATGTGGGTACCGCGACTTTTCTACTAACAAAATGAAACGAAAATGCAAAATAGTTAAGTGTCCGTTTGGTTATGAATTCAGGAAACTCAATTTAAATATTATTTTGAATTCAATTTTCCGCGTTTATAAATATTGGTGTGCGTTTGCTAAACTTGTTTTTATATTCAGTTTTCTCAAAAATTAAAACTATCACGTAAAATCGGTAAATGTACACACACACACATAATATATATATATATATATATAGATAAACTTTCTTACACTTTTTCTTTCATTTCTTGATAATAAAAACAGTTGCAGCGAAAAAAATATTTGATCCCGAAGAAAGGTTGAAATTGGGCAAAATCAAATTTAATGGTAAACTAAATGGTAGTTCTATTTGTAGTCATGTTTGGACTAAGAACATGCAAAGATTAAGTAAAAATAATTTAATACCAAATTAATTATAAAATGGATTGTCTTAAATACCCTTAATTAAATTATTTTTCTACACACAAATCAATGATATTTCCTAAGTATATCTAGGGGTGGCAATTTATGATAGGACCCATTAACACAACAAAGAATTGACACACTTGATCGAGTTTGGGTATAGGCTTAATGGGTTCGGATCATAAATAGGTGAACCTGTCAAACCCATTAAGAAATGAATCGATTTCGTGTACATTCTCGAAACCCTCTTTAGAAACCATCAAACTCGTTAAATAAATGATTCGATTTCAGATTGTGTCACCCATTAAAACCAGCCAGATCCACATAGTCTTTAATAATAGTTTATTTTAATAATTTAAGGAGAAATAAGGAAATCCTCCAAAACCTTAGTCAATAGTTTAAAGTTTTAACTTAGAGAGCTTATTCTTTATTTCTCTCATCTTTCCTTTACGTTAGCAGTCATAGTCATACCTACGAGTGAATGCGTAATAGGGTGAAGAGGGGCAAAGGTCCCTCCTCCGTCCCCCTCCCCCCCCCCCCCCCCCTCCCCTAAAAAAATAGTGGTACTATATGTAAAGATAAAAAATTGAAGCCATAAATAATGAGGTTTTTGCAACTTTTAAGGTTAAAAATGTAAGAAGTTTCTATAAAACTCGAATTCAATATATAATTTATATAAAACTGGAATTAATCCAAAATAAATTCACCTCGGGGGCTCCCGCTCCCAAACCTTCGACACCACTGGAAACTTTGCCCCCCCCCCCAAAAAAAAAAAATCATGGATCTACCACTGGTCATAACCATCCCATTATCCATCCTCCATCTTATAACACCCCGCGTAAAAATACGAGGCGCTGCTACGATTAACACTAAACTAAATCATCAACAATTAGTATAGAGCATCTATATTCCATAAAATAAATATAATGAATCCAAAATCTTACACTTCCAAAATAATTACAATTTGAGTTCCACTTGAAAATAATGCAAAACTCTCTAGATAAATTACACCGCCAAGCTATACAAAAATAATTTTCCAAACTCCATGCTCTAAAATCCTCCAAATAATCCGTAGCATCCAAAACCACGGTAACCTGCCACTGAAGAAAAATACGGGGAAGTACACAATATGACAATAATAGATGCTTATAAGTAATAACGGTGAATAAAGTGCAACAACACGAATCCGGATATATGAATAAAATGCAAAAATCAAGCATTGTACCAATTTTAATATTTCAATAACACATTAATGGGTCATGAGGCCTCACCTCACCTCACCTCACCCAATCTTCGTAAAGCCTCATCGTGGCTATTGGACTTTTGGACTATTGGAGGGTGCCCATTCTCGATGCCATATAAAAATCTCATCACACCATGCCCATTAACAAATACAATATCTTGACGAATAAATATTTTAAATTCAAAAAATATCTTAATTATAGGATTCCAATGACTATCACAATTCAAAAAAGTGCAAATAACACATGAAACAAACAGAATACTCTTGAGAGAATTTATGAGTATATTGTGTAAATCCCGTACATTAAAATCATCACATGAACGCCATAAAGATTCTGTCTCAAAATTACGATCACACCCCTACGTTCCTCTCTCGAAGACAATCAAAACTCGTTCTTGAACAATCTTAAGAAAACTCAATTAATCTTGGCAAATCTTGAGTTGAAACCTTGAAGAAAATTAGGGCAAAGATTTGTAGACGAAAATATTTTGGAGAAGTTTTCTGGAGGAAGAGTTGTGAAAAAAGAGATTTGAAGAACCCAGCCACGGATTATTATTAATTTATAATGATTAGGAGTCCTGATGCTAATAGGATTCTACTTAAACTAAAAAGAATTGTCCATTAATCATGGCCCAGAACCATGACAATAGTTTTTTTTACTCCAATTTTATTTTCGATTAAAATCTAACTTTTCAATATTAAAAACTCAACCTTTTGAATTACTAAAACTTTATAAACTCCAAAATTTTATTTTACCAAAAAAAAAATCTGAATTAATTTAAAAAATACCTTTTAAATTTTACGGGGTGTTACACCTCTCATTTACGACCTCTCTCCCTCTCGTCTCTTAGACTCTCACTCCATATTGGTCGCACTTTGCGTAAATTACTATATTATTCCATCACCTTTGGTCATGTCTTAATTTAATCCTTATCTTAACTTTCCATCCAGATCAAACCTAATTTGGATATACATTGTCTAATTTACCCCTCATGTTCACCTATCTTTGAATTTACTAAATCAATATATATTTTAATATAATATACACATTAATACATATACATATGTATATATTTATTTATATACTTATGGATTAATATAAAGGCTTATTTGCGTACACATTAATATTTTGGAAATAAAAAAAGGGTTATTTTCATCCAGCGATTACGTTCATTTTTAAATTATAAAACAATTTTGTAAAAAAATTATGAAAAATTATTTTATAAAAAGTTGCAAAAAACACTTTGTTAAAGAGTTATAAAAAACTTGTTTTGCTATATACAAGAAAAACATAAAAAAAACATTTATATAAAGTTCATAACATTTGGACGTTATTTATAACACTTAAAAAAAAATACAAAAAATTGTGTTATAAATGGAAAATAGTTCAGTTATTAAAAAAGAATTGTACGTTTCTTACTGTGACATCCCTCCTAATTAATTACCGGGTGATCAGTCCTTAATTAATTAATTTCAGAATATCAAGTTGGTTCAGATAATGCATCACTGCCGAGATCTCAAAATTTAATTTAATAAAACTAACCACCTAGTATTTAAAAAGGGTGATATCCAAATTTTATCTTGTCATTAACTACTACTAAAAGAATATCAATAAACACCATGCATCACAGTAACATAAGTACATCCGACTGAAGCAAAATAAATGGCTGGAGTAAACATCTCCAAATACAATCCCATTCAATAAATCAATTGAAAGAAACCAAATTCAAGAGAGTGTTTCAAACGACTAAATCTCTGAAAGTAAGCATGAGTAAGGAAGACATATCCAACAAGATGGATAACTGAAAAAGAAAGGATAGGCTGAATCGTCTACTAGCAATAATCCTACAGCTTCCACAACGGCTACATCACGACAACTAAATAGAGTCTCCTAAGGTTGGTGTCCCTATGGCTGGGCACCTAAAATAATGAAACAATAGAGAGATATACAAAAAAACGGGTCAGAGCCAGAGTTGAAAATAATTTTAAATAGCAAGTTCTTAAATTGATTCAATTAGCACAATTATTAATCAAGTTAACTTAGCGTACTCGCTTGAGATAATCACCCCTCAATCTAGTGTGCACGTCTAACGATCCTAACTACCCACACTAGTCATGATACCCTGACTGACTACTAAGTGTATAATATGAAGTTTGAAAGTCACTCTAAAAAAAATAAATAAATAAAAACTGACGTACTTATGATTTCGATGTAGAATTAGGATTTTTTAAGGTTATTCTCATATTCTTCTAAAATGCCCAACTGATAATACCAATTGTACAAATAACAATATTGACAATAGAAAAAGGCAACAAACATGATTTTCGATATACACCCCTTATTCGCTTTATGTATACATATCAAATTATATAAATATAGCAATATTACACCCTTGGTTAAGAGCACATTAGTACTATGCATACTCAGCTATCTAGTCCATTTGCAAAGCTCACGCATAGAGGACAACAGGTTCAATCTCTCGAGAACCAAAAGAAACATAAACATATATTGAAGGCGAACATAGTCCCAAGCCGATGGGGTACGCACATACTTAAGCACCCATACGACCGTCATCACTATCGTTCTCATTGATAGCCCGTACCTAGATTCCATGATCTAGCGGTACAACTCTAAATCCCCCAAAGGCACACAAGATTCGGTTGTCCACAATGCGTTAACCTCCGTTCGATAGCCAGTAGCTAGGTATGTTATACACATAATATTTTTAACAATAAGCATGCACACCACTTATATAAATTCATTAGCTTTCCTAGAGTCTAGTGTTTGCAATACATATATTAACTCTTATTATATCCTGTACATTATTCGTGTATACCTTACCTTGAAATTTTGCACCTCCTCAATTTAATAAATTTTATACCTTCCGAGGGTCGACATATTCTCCTTTCACAATAATTATTAATACAAGTCACTCGACGATCATACTAGTTTAACACTTATTTAAGTAAGCCTACGGGAAGTTCAAAATAAAATCGGGCCAAAAAGGTCATTCTGGAATCTCGTTAGAAGACCCAGAAATCTCATTCGAACGAGATCATTCGGACGAAGGTACTTCGAATGAACCACCAAACTCGTTAGAAGGGCTACTGGAATATCGTTAGAAGTCTCGTTCGAACGACCTGGGTTGGACTTCAAATGAAATTTTAGAAGTCGCCCAGTTCATCTCCAAAGTCCATTTTTCTCAATTTTTACCACTCAGATCTCAACCTAAATCCATTCCAACCCAAATGCAAGATTTTCTAAACTACTCTAAGTCTCTCTAGAAGACTTCTTGGCATAGTTTTGGGGGTCAAATCATCCTAATCATCCTTTAATTTCAATAAATTCCTAAATTTTACCACAAACCCTATTAACATGAACCCATAATTTATTTGTCCATAAAACTCCATTTTTAGCTCGTGATTTAAATATAATTCACCAACTTTCACATTTCTATTAAGGGGAAAATCCTCTACATGCAACCCCCATCAAATTTTCTAAATTTTCTACATGATTTCATCATAGGAGAACCCAAATTGGTATTTATTGTTCTAAAATCTAAATATATGTTAAGAAGAGTAATAATTGCTAAGAGAAGAGCAAGATAATCACTTGCCTTAAAAATAAACTTTTGATTTGCAGGTTGAAATTGGTATAGGAACGATCCTCCTGACACGATCTACGCGCTGGTGTACTTTTTGTTGTGAAAGGTTGAATTCTTGGCTAAGGCTCCAATGGATTCTCCTTCTTCTTCCTTGGTTCTCTCTCTCTCTTTCCCTCTCTTCTCACGTAGGTTGAAACTGACAGCCACTAACCCTTAATGCCTTTTTAATTTACCTAATTTTCGTCCATTTAATTACCTTAAAATTCCTAATGATCAAAATACCCCTCTGGGGTGCTGTTTTGGGTTAAAAAGTCCCGAACTCCAAATAACATACCTAAATAGTGTTTTCTGACTATTTCGACCCTTTCGGACTTTCTGGCGCACTCAAAATAGCCGTCCGAGTTATGCAAAAATAAATTATCTTTTAACCCCCCCAAATATATACAATTAACGTGACTCATACGCGTCCCAAATATTTATAACATAACTGTCATGTATCTCATTCCCGGCCATACTATTATTTCAATAATTACTAACTCTCATCCCGTTAGTGATTATTATCATAAAATCGGATTAATTTCAATTTAAATTTTCTTCCTTTAATTTAATTAAATTAATCCCCATTTTCCATAAAAATAGTTATGCGTAAAAATACGGGGTATTACATACTTCCCCCCTAATAACAGAATTTCATCCCGAAATTCGGAAAGAATATATATATACCTGGCAAGAATAACTCTGGATAACGTTCACTCATGTCATCCTCGCGCTCCCAAGTTGATTCCTCAACATTATGGTTCCGCCACTGAACACGTACTAGTGGTACTACTTTCGACCTCAACTTCCTTTCACTACGATCCAGGAGAGCAACCGATCCTTCCTCGTATGAGCTATCAGGCTGTAATTCTATCTCCTCTAATGCAATATGAGTATGGGCCAAATCATCTCGAAGAAATCTCCTCAGCGAAGAGATATGAAACACGTCATGGACTCTATGCAAGTGCTCCAGTAATCCAAGTCTATACGCAACTGGCCTAATCCTCTCGATGATGGGGAATGGCCCTACATACCTAGGCGCCAACTTTCCCTTCTTCCCAAAGCGCATAACTCCCTTTATAGGAGACACCCGAACTAATACCTGATCCCCAATGTTGAACTCTCGAAAATAACATTTTGCATCAGCATAACTCTTCTGCCGATCCTGAGAAACTCGAATACGATTCCGTATTAACTCTTTCTTTGCCTAAGTATCCTGAATTATCTCTGGACCCAGTAACTTGTTGTCCCCCACCTCTAGCCAATATGCTGGGGAGCGATAAGGTCTGTCGTATAGGGCTTCAAATGGAGCCATACCGATAGTAAACTGGTAGGAGTTGTTATAAGCAAACTCCACCAGTGGAAGGTACTGCTCCCAAATTTTACCAAAATCAATGATGCACATCCATAACATGTCCTCCAACATCTGAGTCATTCGCTCTGTCTGACCATCTGTCTGCGGGTGATAGGTTGTGCTCAGTCGCAACTCCTTACCCAACGCCTCCTGAAAACACTCCCAAAATTGAGAAACGAATACCTTATCTCTGTCGGAAACAATTTTGAGAGGCACTCCGTGGAGTCTAACTATCTCTGCTATGAATAACTGGGCGTACTGTCCCGCGATGTAGTCTGTCTTGGCTGGTAGAAAGTGGGCTACCTTGGTCAGTCGATCCACTATGACCCATATCGAATCGTGACCCCTCTGCGATGTGGGTAATCCCGTGATGAAATCCATGGAAATGCTCTCTCATTTCCACATAGGAACCTCTAATGGCTGTAGAAGTCTCGTCAATCTCTGATGGTCTACCTTTACCAACTGACAAGTGGCACATTTAAAGACAAATTCTACAATATTCTTCTTCATTTCGCTCCACCAGTATTGTCGACGCATGTCCTGGTACATCTTATCCCCGTCGGGATGTACTGTAAATAGAAACTCGTGCGACTATGTCATTACCTAATGTCATAAATCTTCACCCTCGGGGACAACCAATATCCCATTGAAACGTATGCCTCCGTCTGAACCTACAGTGTAAGACTCAGCCCCCTCGACTAGCAACTTCACTATCTAGCTTTGGCATAACGGATCATCTGCCTGAGCCTGTACTACTCCCGTAATAATCTGGGGCGTAACTGTCATTACATACATGAACGATCGAGCCATTGCATCCTAGTTCCCTAACTCCTTCCATTTCACTTTCCACACCTCGGCCACCTCATCAACTGGACTACGGCTCAACGCGTCTGCTACCACGTTAGCCTTCCCGAGGTGGTATTGGATATCAAATTGATAATCCTTCACGAACTCTAGCCACCGACGTTGATGCATATTTAATTCCTTCTGCGTGAAGAGGTACTATAGTGATTTGTGGTCCGTGAATAAGTAAAATTTCTCCCCTAGGAGGTAGTGTCTCCAAATTTGAAGTGTGAACACGACTGCTTCTAACTCCAAGTCGTGGGTGGGGTAATTACTCTCGTGGGGCTTATTCTTATGGGAAGCATAAGCTATAGCCTGATCTTCCTACTAAAGTACAGCTCCAAGTCCTAATAAGGACGCATCAGTATAGACTAAATATCCCACTCCCGGCCTGGGTAATGCTAACACTAGTCTGAGGTTAACTTATCTTTCAACCCATCGAAGGCTAACTGGCAGGCGTCACTCCAGATGAATGGCACCCCTTTGCGAGTCAAGTGCGTCAACAGACCCGCTATCTTTGAAAACCCTCGAATGAACCTCCTATAGTATCTGACAAAACCCAAGAAACTGCGTATCTCAACTGGTGTCGTGGGTTGTCCCCACTCCCTCACCACTGACACCTTCCCCCGATCCACTGATATCCCTCTATCGGAGATGATATGTCCTAAGAACTATACCTCCTTCAGCCAAAATCCATATTTCTCGTATTTTGCATACAACTGATGCTGACACAGTGTCTGGAAAACTTACCTTAAGTGCTCGGCATGGTCCTCCTCGATCTGTGAGTAAACCAGAATGTCATCTATGAATACGATGACGAACTGATCTAGGAGTTCCCTGAACACTCTGTTCATCAGGTCCATGAACACGGCTGGGGCGTTGGTTAGCCCGAAGGGCATAACCCTGAATTCATAGGAACTATATCTCGTTAGGAAAGAAATATTCGACACGTCCTATTCCCTGATACGTAGCTGATGGTACCCCAATCTCAAATCAATCTTCGAGAAGAAAGCCGCTCCTCTCAACTGGTCGAATAAGTCATCGATTTGAGGCAACTGATATTTGTTTCGTATCGTGACTTTAGTCAACTCACGGTAATCATCACATAATCGCAACGATCCATCCCTCTTCTTAACAAACAATACGGGACCACCCCACGGTGAAGTACTCATATAGATAAACCCATGCCCCAACAACTGCTCAATCTGGTTATGCAACTCTCCCATCTCTGTAGGGGCCATACGGTAGGGTGAGAGATCTATCGGTCAAGTGTCTAGCGCTAAATCAATGACAAAGTCTATCTCTCTACTCGGTGGTAACCCCAGAATGTCCCTAGACACATCGGCAAACTCTCTAACTACAGGAATCGAATCAGGCGGTACCACAACCTCCGTAGAGGTCTCCTCCTCTATATAATATAAATGGGTGGACGATCCTCCCTCAAAGTGAGGCATCGCTACCAAGAACATCTCCTGCCCGGGTATGGGAAAAAATATACTCTTACTATAATAATCAATCATGGCCCTATACCTGAGAAGCCAATCCATACCTACAATCGCGTTGTACTCGGACATGTCTAATACGATCATGTTAGCCGGTAAGATAAACCTCCCAATCTCTATACTTACCCCTCGACAAATAAAAGAAATAACGGAACCCCTACTTAATGGCGAATCCACACAAGTGGCCGTACCCTCTGTTGTATCAAATAACCCTATAGTACGTGCAAATCTCGTGGCAATAAAGTAGTGTGTGGCTCTCGCGTTAAATAAAATGCGCCCCAAAGTCCCCTGGATAGGAAACATACCCTCAATCGCTGGTGGGTCCTGCGAGACTGCGACCTGATGCAGATTATAGACTCGTCCATACTGAAGTTGCCCTTACTGAATTGGGGCAGCTGGAATGGGTGGCAATGCTTCCATCTGTGGAGGTGCTGGGAGAGCTGCGAGAAATAACGGTCTTTGGGGTTCCTGACAAACACCCTGCTGCTGCTGCTGGCCCCTACCCTTTTGAGGGCAGTCTTAGCATTTGTGGCCAGTTTTACCACACGTGAAACATCGCCCTGGGAAAGGTCCTCCCCTCTGTCCCTATTGCCCCCTGCCCTGCAGGTCGTTACCACCCCTCCCTTAGCCATTCTGGCCCTGTTGGAATTGCTGATGGCCCTGATGGCCATGTCAAAAGCCTCCTTGTCCATGCCTAAAACCTCATGACCTGAACCTATTAGGATCCCCTTGATGGGAACCCTGATCGCTATAACTATGCTATCCCTGAACTGCTTGTGCCCCACTGGCACCATTCCCTCCTGCCCTGCTGGCTGGGCTCTCCCACCTTCTTAACCTCGGACAAGTGGAAGCGATGGTCCTGGCAGTGGAGTAGTGCTGCATTGACCACATCTGAATAGGTGGCCAAGGAGAGATTGCCTATTAGGTACTGGCGGATCCTCCATGTCAACCCATCCATGAAGCGCTGAATCTTTTTCTCTTCGATCGAAATCTCACTCGGCACAATGTTAAAGAGATTAGTAAACTCTGCCTCGTATTCTGCCACAGTCCTTCCCTCTTGCTTTAGATTTGCTAACTTTCAACTCATCTCTGTCTGGACAGCCAAAGGAAAATACTTGCGGTCGAACCGCACCCAAAAATCTCGAATACTAAGAGTGTCTCTCTCCTCAGCACTGGTGTGGACTCCCACCACTACAGTGCTGCCCCCACTAGTTTGAATGTGGCCAAAATTTGACTCTGTACGTCCTTGCACTCGTGCATCCTCAAATTCCTTTGGATGTCCTTTTTCCACTGGCTTGATAAGACTACATCGGAGATCCCTGAAAACTCCGTTGGATGCGCCTTCTGGAAAGCATCACTAACACGTTCCCAAGCAGACGAGAAAATCTAGGCCTGAACTGGAGCCACCACCGGTGCCTGAGGTGGTGCCTGTTGCGCTACAACTAAAGTAGCGTTGACCGCCTGAGCCACAATGGCTGCCACTTTAGCGGCATTCATCATACCCTAAGCGGGTGTAGGCTGACCTACTGGATGGGCTTCCCTGGGAACTCTCTGTGCACGTTTAGGAGGCATCTGAAAAGAGCGAAAAAAATTCATAAGTCTATAGTTATATTCTCAAATTAACAGAAGAACGTAAAACGTATTAAGAGTACAACAATCCTAAAATATAGGGCTCTATATCAAAGGACGCTACACGGAAACATAATAAGCCGTACAGATCCTAAGGACACTAAAACCTGATGCTCTGATACCACCTGTGACACCCCTCCTAATTAATTACCGGGTGATCAGTCCTTAATTAATTAATTAATTTTAGAATATCAAGTTGGTTCAGATAATGCATCACTGCCGAGAACTCAAAATTTAATTTAATAAAACTAACCACCTAGTATTTAAAAAGGCTGATGTCCAAATTTTATCTTGTCATTAACTACTACTAAAAGAATATCAATAAACATCATGCATCACAGTAACATAAGTACAGTCCGACTGAAGCAAAATAAATGGCTGGAGTAAACATCTCCAAATACAATCCCATACAATAAATCAATTAAAAGAAACCAAATCCAAGAGAGTGTTTAAAACGACAAAATCTCTGAAAGTAAGCATGAGTAAGGACGGCATGTCCAACAAGATGGATAACTGAAAAACAAAAGATAGGCTGAATCTTCTACTAGCAATAATCCTTCAGCTTCCACAGCAGCTACAGCACGACAACTGAATAGAGAGATATACTAAAGTTGGTGTCCCTGTGGCTGGGCACCTAAAGAAATGGAACAATAGAGAGATATACATAAAAACGGATCAGAGCCCGAGTTAAAAACAGTTTTAAATAGCAAGTGCTTAAATTGATTCAATTATCACAATTATTAATCAAGTTAACTTAGCGTACTCACTTGAGATACTCACCCCTCAATCTAGTGTGCACGTCTAATGAGCCTAACTACCCACGCTAGTCATGATACCCTGACTGACTACTAAGTGTATAGTATGAAGTTTGAAAGTCTCTCTAAAAAAAACATAAAAACTGGCGTACTTATGATTTCGATGTAGAATTAGGATTTCTTAAGGTTATTCTCATTTTCTTCTAAATGCCCAACTGATAATACCAATGTAATACTCCGTATTTCTGAATATTTCAAATATTCTATTTAATTAAATTGGAGAATTAAATGAGAAAACACGACTTAATTTAAATTACGTAAGAGTAGTAATTTAATGAGTTTTATTTAAAATTATAATTATGAAATATTAATCGAGAGATAGATACCTACTTATATTGCCTAATTATATTTACTTAGTGTGAGTGGTAAATAGTTACTTGACGCATGTAGACCGTGTTGGGGGAGAACGAGTAATATTTTTAAGTGACTCAAATGTTAATTTAGAGGTCACATATGAGTCCGGAAGGGTCAAATTATTCAAAATAGTATACCCGGGGTACTAGTTGAGTCTCGGGGTAATTTTGGACGAAACCGAGACCGTTCGGGGGCGTTTTAGTCTTTTAACATGAGAGGGTATGAAGACCTACGAATTTGAGAGCTTTTTATCAGCCGTATGAAAGAGGGGTTAGGGTTAGAGAACCCATGTAAACACCAATACCATTAGAGAGAAGGAGAAAAACCATTCTCAAGGCTTTAAAGATGCTTTTGAGCAGGTTGGGTTTGGATCTTGCACCCTAGGAGCCAAAGGAGGAAGGATTGAAGAAGAGAAGCGTCAATCCATCATCAACTCCATGAAATCAGATTTCCTCTATCAAGGCAAGTTGTTTATTGCAAAAATTATAAAGTTATAATACCCATGTGTAGGGTTTTTGAGTAGTTTTGTTAAATCAATATCTTGATAGGAGAATAATGATATTTATTCATGTTGGGATAGGAATCGCATGTAGAATGATTTAACATATGTAGAGGATTAATATTCAGAGTAGACTTGATGATTATTTCGGAATAAAATCAGGGTTTTGAATGCATATATGGGAAGAACACCATAACTAGGGTTTTAAGAAGTTCTAGGTTTAATTCACTATTTCTTTAAAGGAATTGGGGTTTTGATGTATTTGACATGTTAGAAATTGTCCTAGTATATGTGAAAACATGTTAGGATAATTGGGTCGAAGTTTGGTGGACTATAATGAAGTTTGGAGATTTTTTAATGGAGGAAGAGGTTAACGAAGAAGACGAACTGTGTTTGTCCCTGTTCGATCGATCGATCGATCTCGAATGTTGATCGATCTCGAATGTCGATCGATCGACTAGGTCGATGGATCGAACCCAGTAGTCGATCGATCGACGTAAGCTATTTTTCCAAATTTTCCGTGTTTAAGGTTTCTTTGATTTTCGGGAATGAATGGGTATCCTAAGATTTATAGTATATTTAAGGGAGTGAGAATAAGACCAGTAAGTATATTGTTGAGGTCCGATAAGGCCATTGGGTGTAAGGCTTCGATTATGGACCGACGAAAATAATCCGATTTGGTAAAGTATCGAGGAATTCGGAATTGAATTACGAGGTGAGGTAAATTCAATTTAAGTAATAAACTAGTAGGGTAAGTAATAACTACTGAAATTATAAGTGAGGGATAACTAGGACCCTTAGAGTTGTGTGAATACTCAAATAAATGCGATTAATGAAATAAATCGTAAAGCGAATATTGTACGATGAATATAAGAGATTAAAATATTACGTACGTATATAATTAATAGGTCGGCCGTGTACCTACTGAATTATATGATATTTTAGGCCAAGATATTTATACCTAAAGTAACCATGTTAGGGTCGATGTGATATTCTGAACTAACATAGGGTTATTATATGTTTGGGGTCGATGTAAAATGCCGAACCAAACCTTTGAACTGATGGCGTGATGAAAGAGTCCGAGCCAGAATTTGACTATATAAATAATTGGGGTCGATGTATCATTCCGAACCAATTCTTACTTGGGGTCGATGAATCATTCCGAACCAAGAGTCCTTTATGTGTGTAAAAAAGACAAAATAGTAATGACTGATATTTAGTATATATTGTGTGTGGAATATATACTTGATGATATTCTACTTCTATGTATTAGTAGATTGATATATATTATGTATTTAAAGATACATACCGAACTGGTAAGTTAAGTAGTGAAACTTAATTACAAAACGTAACGTTAGATAGAGAATATCTATTTAGTAATTTAAGTAGTGAAACTTAATTACAGAAGTGGAAAGATAGAAATTGTGATAATTGTCGAAATTTAATAGTGAAACTAAATGAGAAGTTTTGAAACATAACATAGGTGAAATGTTATTTGAGTATTAATTAACCTTTGCGAGATGTTGATGAAATGGACGTACTGTGTGGGCGATATGAGAACTTAAGTATAGATAAGTTCAGATGATTACTTAGTCCTAGATAGCTTGGTATATATGGCTAGGTAGGCTAAGTGTAGAACGTTAAGTGTGCACAAAAGATGAGGGGTGAGTAAACTCAAAAGAGTGTACGAGAACCTAACATGTGTAATCAATAACCACATTTTATATTGTGATAAACGCTTGTTAAATATTTTCAAAATGTTTTGAGTACTAACTCTTGCTATAAAATATTTTCAAAACCTTTTAGGTGTCCAGCCACAGGGACGCCATGTATGACGATTTCCATCCAGGGACTCGAAGCTGTAGCACCGTGGATGCTTACAGGATTTTGATTAGACGATATCTCTCATTCAGATCTAGCGCAGGATCTCACCTTATTCTTGGTATGGACTTGTGGTTCGGTATCAGTCTCAGATGTTTAATTTCAGACTAGTGAATTGTTCTTCTATTATTTGTGGTATTTTTAGCCGATGGTTTATTCGGTATTACTCTTATTCTTTTTGTACTCACACTTTGTTGATTGGGTTATAGTACATGGTTATTTTTATACTTTGTTCTGCATGGTTGATTTATCTGTTTTAGGAAAGATAAAATTTGGTACCGGTCTAATTTTTACTTAGGGGATCAGTAATTAAAAAGTTTTCGACAGTGATGCTAAGAATGAACCATTTTAGAAACCTGTTTTAATTTAATAAAGGCCTGATCACTCGATGTTTAATTAGGCGGGGTGTCTTAACCAAGTGTACAAATAACAATATTGACAACAACAAAAGGCAACAAACACGATTTTCGATATACACGCCTTATTCACTTTATGTATAAATATCAAATTATAAAAATATAGCAATATTACTCCCTTGGTTAAGAACACATTAGTACTATGCATACTCGGCTATCTAGTCCATTTGCAAAGCTCACGCATAGAGGACAACATGTTCAATCTCTCGAGAACCAAAAGAAACATAAACACATATGGAGGCGAACATAGTCCCAAGCCGATAGGCTACACATATACCTACACACCCATACGACCGTCATCACTATCGTTCTCACCGATAGCCCGTACCTAGATTCCATGCTCTAGTGGTACAACTCTAAATCCCCCGAAGGCACACAAGATTCGGTTGTCCACAATGCGTTAGCCTTCGTTCGATAGCCAGTAGCTAGGTATGTTATACACATAATATTTTGAACAATAAGCATGCACACCACTTATATAAATCCATTAGCTTTCCCACAGTCTAGTGTTTGCAGTACATATATTAACTCTTATTATATCCCGTACTTTATTTGTGTATACCCTACCTTGAAATTTCGCACCTCCTCAATTTAATAAATTTTATACCTTCCGAGGGTCCACATATTCCCCTCTCACTATAATTATTAATACAAGTCACTCGACGATCATACTGGTTTAACACTTATTTAAGTAAGCCTACAGGAAGTTCGAAACAAAATCGGACCAAAAAGGTCATTATGGAATCTCTTTAGAAGACCCAGAAATCTCGTTCGAACGAGGCCGTTCGAACGAAGGTACTTCGAACGAACCACCAAACTCGTTAAAAGGGCTACTGGAATATCGTTAGAAGTCTCGTTCGAACGAGGTCGTTCGAACGACCTGGGATGGACTTCTAACGAAATTTTCGAAGTTGCCCAGTTCATCTCCAAAGTTCGTTTTTCTCGATTTTTACCACTCAGATCTCAACCTAAATCCATTCTAACCCAAATGTAAGGTTTCTAAACTACTCTAAGTCGCCCTAGAACACTTCTTGGCATAGTTTTGGGGGTCAAATCATCCTAATCATCCTTTAATTTCAATAAATTCCTAAATTTTACCACAAACCCTATTAACATTAACCCAGAATTTATTTGTCCATAAAACTCCATTTTTAGTTCGTGATTTACATCTAGTTCACCAAATTTCACATTTCTATTAAGGAAAAAATCCTCTACATGCAACCCCCATCAAATTTTCTAAATTTTCTACACGATTTCATCATAGGAGAACCCAAATTGGTATTTATTGTTCTAAAATCTCAATATATGTTAACAAGAGTGATAATTGCTAAGAGAAGAGCAAGATAATCACTTGCCTTAAAAATAAACTTTTGATTTGCGGGCTGAAATTGGTATATGAACGATCCTCCTGACACAATCTACGCGCTGGTGTACTTTTTGTTGTGAAAGGTTGAATTCTTGGCTAAGGCGCCAATGGATTCTCCTTCTTCTCCCTTGGTTCTCTCTCTCTTTCCCTCTCTTCTTACGTAGGTTGAAACTGACAGCCACTAACCCTTAATGCCTTTTTAATTAACCCAATTTTCGTCCATTTAATTACCTTAAAATTCCTAAAGACCAAAATACCCCTCTGGGGTGCCGTTTTGGGTTAAAAAGTTCCTGACTCCAAATAATATACCCGAATAGTGTTTTCTGACTATTTCAACCTTCCGGACACTCTGGCGCACTCAAAATAGTCGTCCGAGTTATGCAAAAATAAATTATCTTTTAACCCCCCAAATATATACAATTAACGCGACTCATATGCGTCCCAAATATTTATAACATAACTGTCGTGTATTTCATTCCTGGCCATACTATTATTTCAGTATTTACTAACTCTCATCCCGTTAGTGATTATTATCATAAAATTGGATTAATTTTAATTTAAATTTTCTCCCTTTAATTTAATTAAATTAATCCCCATTTTCCATAAAAATAGTTATGAGTAAAAATACCGGGTATTACACTTACGTTATTTTTATTAAAAAAATTGGACATTTTATTTATTACTGTTTTAAATATTTCGTTCAGTTTTATTATTACTGTTTAAAAAATACAACTTTTAATTAATGGAACATTTTTTTAAATAACAACTTTTAGTTAACGAAATAAAAAATACAACTTTTAAAAATATTTTGTCGATCTATTTTTTTTACCAAAAAAAAATTAGTTTTTGAAAAAAAAATTGGGCCATCACCACTCGGCCATGGGTTTCAATTTCATGGGAAACCAAAAAAAAGTCAAGTTTTTTATTTTTTAATAAATAAACGTCCAATTTTTTTAATAATTAAACTGTTTTATATTTACAAAACAATCTTTCGTATTGTTTTAAATATTATAAATGATGTCCAAATGTTGTGAACTTTTTAAACAAATGTTTTTTTTTGTTTTTTATATATAACGAAACATGTTTTTTTTTATGAATTTTTAACAAAACACTTTTTTTTTCACTTTTTATTAAACATTTTTATAACTATTTTTACACAATAATTTTTATAACTTTAAAAAATTACTATTCAAAAAGCCCTTTTTTATTTCCAGAATATTGTTTAAATTTTGAAAATGATAAAAATCAATAGGTAGATGCAAATAATTTAAAAATAAACGTAATAGCTAGACAGAGATAACCTTTTTTGTATTTCTAGAATATTAATGTGTATGCAAATAACCCTTTATATTAATCCATAAGTATATATATATATATATATATATATATATGTATATATATATATGTATATATATATATATACAAACACACACACACACACACAGACATGCTTCTGTGCATATTAAGTTTGCACATCCTTTTTTTAAAATAGTAAAAAAAATATTTCTGAGTTGATTTATTTTGTGTGATATTCAAACATTTCTAGGGACCAACATAAAATAAATCAGCTCAATTTTTTTTTTGCTATTTTTAAAAAATCGGTCAAACTTTTGATGTTTTGAAGCACTTTAAAAGGTGCAAAAGTTTGATCGATTTTTAAAAAATAGCAAAAAAAGTTTTTTTGAACTGATTTTTTTATATGGGTCTTTTGAAATGTTTAAATATCACATAAAAATCAATTCAAAAATATTTTGTTAAATATTTTTAAAAAATTGGTGTGCGCCAACACATGTGCAAACTTAGTGTGCACACGAGCCCGCCTCTCTCTCTCTCTCTATATATATATATATATATATTTATATTGAGTTAGTTAATTTTAAGATCGATGAAAATGAGGGGTAAATTAGACAATGTGTATCCAAGTTAGATTGGATTTGGATGGAAAGTTAAGATAAGGATTACATTGAAATAAATTGAAATGTGGGCGATGAAATTGAGACAGATAAAAAGCAAAGAACGAAATTGAGATCCGACCGAAGGTGATGGAATAATATGGTACTTTACTCTAAATATTTTTAATAACAATAATAGTATTACAATAATCAAGATTCTGTTAAACTTGATACAAACTATTGTGCTTTTAGTGGGATGTGTTTCATGTGAGTTTTTTCATGCGTGAAAATTATAAGATGTGGATTCCATAACTTTTCAACTAACCAAATGCAAGCACATTGTTCAAGTATAAAGTTTTGTTAAAATTTATAATTTTGAAATTTTTTGTTTGTGAGGATTTTTTTGATGACTTTTTTATTAGACATATAAACCTGTTCAGTCACGCAATATCATATACATATCTATATACAATATAGTAAAATTGAGTACTTTTGAACTCTCTGATTCTGCCACATGACAACATTTTTGTGCCTTCACTTTTATTACTCTCATTAATTTCCCTCCCGTCATTTATATCTCTCTTTTCTCTTCCTTTATTTATATCACTCTCCAATTTTATTACTCTCACTTATTTATCTTCCTCCATTAATATCTTCTTGTACCGCTTCTAATTTATGATGAATTATTTTTACAAATAATTTTTTATTCACTTTTTTTATTTTACTTAGTTTAATCCGCTCGCGCATTGCGTGAAACTGAATACTAGTAGATATATATTTGAGCTAATTTACATTATTTGTGTTGGCGTGTTACATTTCTGGCAAGAGAGAGAAGGTAATGCTTTCATGTATTATTGGGTTGTATTAATAGTGAAGGTTATTTAGGATTTTAATTATTAGTTTAATAAAAGAGTCATTCGATGAAAAATCTCTAAACAATCTTTCAATTAATATTTAGTTCAAGACTTTTTATTTTTAAAAAAGTTTATTACCATATAAAATTCTTACAAAAACTCTTTTTTCTTTTATAGTAAAATAAAACCTAAGAAAAAAATATCAAAAAAATAAATAAAGAACTTTTTTTATATATTTAAAATTAAGGTGAAGTAAGTGCAAATTGTATATTATGTAAATTTGTAAAAAACCAATTTGTTTTTTATTCAAATATACTCGAGTCGAAATAAGGTTGACCTTGAATAGTCCAGAGGGCATTCATGTAATTTTGTCACAGACTTCCTATTCTTTCTGTAGCCAAGTGGACCCGCATCAAAGTCTCATCCGTGTGTCGACTAAATCTTGGTTTTCCACTTCAAACATTCTCATTACGTATCCACCCATGACCAAATCTATCTTATATTCTCCAAACACACTCTTTTACTAGAATCTAAGAATTTCTTACACCACTAGCCCCACTACCACCCTTATAAAATACACCAACACCAACACCAACACCAACACCAACACCAAAAACAAAAACAAACATTTATGTGCTTGAGCTTGAAATCTTTTCAATTTTCGTCACCAAAAAAAATGAAAATAATTAGAGGCTTTAGAGTGAAGCACAAGATGGTAAGGTTACTAAAACCCACAAAGCTGAATTGTACCAGCTATACAACCAAAGCCATGTCCAAGCTTTGTGAGTGGGGGAAGTGTTTAAAACAAGGGGCAATCGGGCTATGTTTTTCCAAACCCGACCCGGCGTATATTCGGGTGGGTGAAGACCCGGAACCGGTGAGCGTACTAAAGGGGCATTTGGCGGTGTATGTAGGGGAAAAAGAAGAAGATATGATGAGGGTTTTGGTGCCCGTGATATATGTTAATCACCCTTTGTTTGGGGATTTGTTGAGAGAGGCTGAGAAGGTTTATGGGTTTAAGCAGTCGGGTCGGATCCAAATACCTTGTCGAATATCCGAGTTTGAGAGTGTGCAGATGAAGATTGCTGCTGCTGGTAACTGCCGGAAACGGCAGAGCTGGGGGCGATGGTAGTGGCGTCAAAATGTCAATTTTCCAAATTTTCAACTACCACAACTTTAGTTGACGGTAGTTTTCCTTTTTTTACCTTATTGTTAATATTTAGAGTTTTATATATATACATATAAAAAGAAATTAAGTAAGCGTCGTTGATACTTTTGCATCTTGAGTATGTTATTTTTCTATTTGTTTCCCTTTGACCTTATGCTAATTTACTTTTTGGACTAATGCCGAAAATGATTCTTTCCAATCATAGTTTTTTCAAAAAAAATTACACAAAAGATATTCCAAATCGATCCCGATTTAGAAAATCTTGCAGAAGAAAAAAAATAAATAAATTAAATCACTTCTTTTTTGGATCGATTTGAAACATTTTTCAAGTTTCCCCCCTTCAATACTGGTTTTGTTGGACTTGACCAGATCGGTATGAATAATTATTAATATCATATTAAGAATGACTTCATTATTTGCTAACTAATTTTAAAAATGACTCGTTTACCTGTAGCTTTAAGGCGAAAAAGTACAAGTTTTACATCTTTTTAATTTTATCACTTTAGAGGCCACCAAATTTCATACAACTTCTCATTTCTCTCAAAAAACTGTCGCTAAAAGTTCAATGCTAAGTGCGTTTAAATGCCCAACTAGAATTGAAATAAAAAAAGTCTTAAAAAGTTGGATTGCTGTTCTGGTACAAAATGTATAGTCGCTAAATTATCTAAAGAACTAACCTAACAAAGTTTGTTTGTTGTCTTTTTGGTCACCAATTCCTTAAAACTTCTATTTAACCAAAGATAATAATAAATTTGTAAAGTCAAGAGAGTAAAAGGGTGGACAATCCATCAACAATCAATTAAGCTCTTTATGACAAGTGGCGGAGCCAAGATTGTGAATTAATGGGTGTCAAACATGTCTGACGTATCCTGGAGGTTTGGGAGCGGGAGCTTCCGAGACGATTTTTTTTTGAGTTATTTTAACTGTATTGGGCATAAATCTAGTACTAAAGAAAATTAAAAAAAAAAAAACCAGGACTCTTTCGCATTTTTAAAATACTTCAATATATTTTGAAATTAAGAGAAAAAACAGAATTAATCTAACATAAGTAAGTTATTTGAAATTAGAATTAGAATTAAGTTATGGAATTAAATTAATCTAACAATTTTATATAACCTAAAAATCAAACATAAATCATAATTAATTTATATAACAGTTTTAAATCAGGGTTGATTTTTGTTTAATTCAAGTTTTATACTACTTTTTCGATTTTTTTGTTTTCCAACAATTTTATACACCAATAAATATAACAACATTAAGACTGCTTTAACAAATAAATTAACAACAAATAAGAATGTTAGACAAATTAAAAATAAATAAACTAATAAAAGAAAATAAACTAACAAAAAAAAATGAACATGTAACACACCTTGATTTTCCGACTGGTTTCTCGATAGGTGCGGAGATGCAGGCAAGGGGAGGGGAGGGGATGCAGGCTGTTGGTGGTGGCAAGGGGGATGGGCCGAGATGCCGGCACAGAGAGGGCCGGGTTTGGGGGAACGAAGAAGTGGGTTACGTGTTTTGAGGGAATGAAGAAGTGTTTTGAATGAAAATAGGGCCGGCTGTGTTGTGTTGTGTATGGACTTAAGTTTCCGAAATTATAATTTTTAACCTCAACATTTAAGTTATTATTATATATATATATATATATATATATATATATATATATATATATATATTCCAGAAATCCAGTGAGTACGTCCGCACCAACACGCACCATTGTAGCTCTTCCCCTGCTTATGGTGTAAATCTCGATACATACCATTTTTTTAAATAGTAAAAAAATAAATTTTTTGATAAAACTTAATAGATATGATCTCCACAGTGAGAAGATCATCTCCAATTTTTTTTATCAAAAAATTTAATAAAAAAAACGTTGAGATGAGGTGGTATGTAAAAAATGGTATTAATATGCATTTTCAACCGTTGAAATATTGCGCCGACGCCAACCGTTTTATTGATTGAATTTCTTTATGAAACTTCATAAATATGATCTTCTCACTATCGAGATCATATACATGAAGTTTCATCAAAAAATTCAATCAAAAAGTAGATGAGATGATCGTCAATATTTCAACTGTCGAAAATGCATATCTATACAATTATTTTACATACTACCTCATCTCAACGGGTTTTTTTTAATTGAAGTTTTTGATGAAAAAAATTGGAGATGATCTTTCCGCCGTGGGGATCATATCCATGAAGTTTCATAAAAAAATTCGTTTTTATACTATTTAAAAAATGGTATGTACTGAGATATACACTATAAGGAGTTTCTGACAGGAGAGGGCCTCTGTCTCTCTCTCTCGTCAAATTAAATATGACTAAAGATTATATGTAATACCCCGTCCGATAAAATCAATTAAATTTCATATAGATTACATAAAAGGAGAAATTAATTATGAATAAAAGAGAATTGTTGAATTAAGGATTTACACATTTATGGATTTTAGATTTATGGTAACAAATTAATGAAAAATAATTGAGGCTTCTTTTAAAAGTCCGAAACTGTTAAGGGAAAAAGCGTGAAATTGGAGACTTGGTAGTTCAAACGACCAAGGAAGACGCTTGAACGAGGGAAGGAAGTCGCTTGAACGACGCTGAGGAGGTCTGACGCGCCAGCGTGCTTGCCAATCTCTCTGTCATGGAAATAAATTGATTGCATGTATCGTGGGTAACAAAAGGGTATGAGAAGGAGAAAGAGAGAGATTTGATGGTACTGTCAAATTACTGTCAAGGGGAGGACCCTTGATCCGCACATACATGTTGAGCTCTTGGAAGCTTGATGGATGAGATGGGGCTTATCAAGGGTTATATTAAATGAATGAAGGGTTGTGGCTCAACTATATATCAGAAAGAGAGAGGAACATGAATCGTAGACTAAAAACATATCCAGTATAATAACTAAGGGTTCCCAAGAGCTCACAGCTATATCCCACCCTATTGCCTTCCGTCTTTTTCTAAACAACCACCCTCACACCATAATGTAACTATTCTCCTCACTGTTAAAATAATGCTACCATATATATATATTGGTTGTTGGCTGGTGTTTGGTGTGCATTTGAGGAGTTATTTTAGAAGAAGATGAGTGTGTTATTGGAGGTATTTGAAGAGGGTTTTAATGGAATTTTTCTTGGAGTGTGTTGGAGCTTCCATGGAGGTCAGTTTGGTGGAGTTGTAACTCCCTTTAGATTCACTTTTGGAGGTGGGGGAGTCACTCATATTCATCACCACCACCACTTTAGAGCTATTTAGGTGCGTAAACTACTCTTATTGTATTGAAACTCTATTTGATGAATAGTGTAGCCTTATTGTTGCTGATTAAGAGTAGAGTTATGATGATATTATGTAAAACCTATGTGTGATAAAAATTCGAATAGATGCGCAAATTCTACAAAAATATTTAATTAGAGTCAATTTAGGAATCAAATTAATTCAGCCCTCCAAATCAACTAGCTACGTGCGTGCATGTGTCAAACCAACATAAATAAAATATGCGATACAAAGTTCAAGAAAAATCCCCTCAGGGCAAAACCTTTTTATTTCACTATAATTATAAATCGCAACTTATACAGTTACAATAAAATATATTTGTTTTGACACACGAATACCTGCAGGTGTCGGTTGACATCTTCAGCAATGAATTACGCGTAACAATTCACAAGAACCTCAATCATATCTTCAGCAAATATCCACACACAGTGAACCTCAATGATATGCAGCCATATGATGTAAATATCCTCTACACAAAAGTATGAACACTAACAAAGTGTGTTCTCAAACTCCAAAAAACAATTCACATGAATAAGTGGTACTTTTGTGAATTGAAACAAAAACGATTAAACTATAAAAGAAGAAGCCAAAAGGTTTTACTGATTTCACATTGTTTGCAGAATGTAAAAACGTACAGACTCCTTATGAAAACGGAGTTGAAAAGACCCTTTTATAGAAAACTTCAAGCAGTTGGTCGTTCGAGCGAGACACGATGTTGTTTGATGTATCGTGTGACATGCAGTGTCGTTTGAACGACGTACGATGTCGTTCGAACGATATGATTACAATACTAATTTTTTCTTGTTTATCCTTTTAGTAAACGCACCACCTCAAACACTCCGAAAATATATTTTTGACGAAAAACATTTAAAGCTCTGCTCCAATCACTTAGAAAATATTTTGTGAAAAATATCCCAATATCCTAAGTGAATTATTAAAGAATTAAAAATATAACTTTACCAAATTCATTTCGCGGAGGCTTGATTTTTTATGAAGCTTGATATTCGGGCCGTCTCGTTACGTATTTGATCTTGAACATCTTCGACGATTGTAGCGGTATACGACATACTAATTTACGAATATGTCCTCACAAATATCCCCCTATGTTTATGCCGGTACAAAAAAGAAATTCCGAATTATCATTCTAAAAAATGACCTATACAAATCTACCCTCCCATAAACTCAAAAGTGGAAAGATAAAATGACAAGTCTTCAAACTTTACTTCAACAATCAATTTTTTAAAACTTCAAGCTTTTCTCATCAGGGTGTGCAATTCAAAAATCTTCAATTGTGGCGTATTGAGTTTGAAATGATATAAGCATAAACATGAAATCCTAATCAATTCTCCTCCATACATAAACTCTCCCATAAAGTCATAATTCGTTCTCCCCCTTTATATTTTTCTGAAATAGACAAGGAAAAGAATAAATCACATAAATCAAACCGGGGTGTCACGGTAAACAAGACAAACAAACTATTTTTTTATTTTCATATTATTCATACAAAAATGATAAAATTGATGTTACAAAAATCACACACCTTGATTTTACACTAAGATAACCAAATTATGGAAATGGAATGAATGGGTGTGAACAGATTCGATAGGAAAATCGACTCAATCATGACATGTGTGCAAGATGCATAAGTATATTCCTAACGAATGAACATCAAAATAGTCCTTGGGCGTAAAATTGTTGAATTTATATAACATAGTCTTAATCATATCAACAAATCAGAGTATAAATAATCTCCACACCAATAACGTCCAAAACTATGTAATGCTTTTTCATGACTTTCAAAGACGTGCAAACCGTTTTAAATTCCATCCAAACTCCCTCATTAAACGATAATACTTTTTATTTTCTTATGAGGTGATAAAACTAAAATCTATTGGCCCCCTTTTGGCATATTTTCTTTTTATTGCCTTTTAATTTTTTCAAGCTCTCTTAAACCCCATTGGACCCCGGATAATTTTCAAATCCTCACCTTTTAGGTCTTTTTTAAACGGTGGCTTTATCGCAAAGAATAAAAGTGAAATACCTTTCGCAGCCCTTTTTCGTTTTTCAAAATAAATCACACAAACTCTCAAACGGTTTATAACATGCACTACTTTCTTGTCATGCTTTATCACATTTGGTTCGTTGTATATACAGAATTGAGATGGAAACACTCAACCAACATGTGATAGACAAGCACAGAAGTCAAACAAATCCGTGCATGTATACAATAAAGGACAAATGAGTCAAACATGTAGGTAGCAATACTATATATTATCTCAAAGACTCCAAACTCTGTAAAGCACATAAATGACATAACAAATTGTCTCAAAACACTATCAAATATTCACATGGATATGAAATGAAATTGTGACTTGGTCATTCTAAGTGTCATTCATAAACGGTGCAAAACAAAATACAAAACTCTTTTTGACGTTTTCAAAAAATTTATCAAAATAAAATCTTTTTGTATTTTTTACATATGATCCCCCAAAAATATATGAATGGACATACAAAAAGTATACATGTCATGACACTAGCAAACTTATGTCATGAATCACGACGAGTGTATGACAAACAAGCAAACACAATCATCTATATGATATAGCAAGAGAAGAATCATGTGCAAGCAACCGAGAATCAATTAGTCTAATATCTAGTTCATCTAAAAGTGATTTCCTAACCCAAATAGGTGTGCAATGACGCATGGAGGTTATGGTAACCAAGGTAATACTAGACTTAAACTTCCTAGGAACTTTTCGAAGATCAAAACAAAAACGCCTAAGGTGCCCTTTCCTACCACAATATGAACATGTGTAAACAAGTGAAATAGCACCTATGGGTTGACCTTTTATAACTTCCTTGGAATTGGTTGATCCTTTAAAATAAACTATGGTTTTGACTATAACACTAGAAGCATGAGAACAATACGAGCCATAACCATCACTACACAAACTATTCGAGTCTTTCAAATCATTTTTCAACTTCAAAATTTTAAACTCAAGCAAAGAATTAGACTCTTCCAATTTTATGGATTCCTTTTTCAAATCATCAATCAAACCTAAAAGGTTATCTCTCTCACCCTCAACCAAAACTAAATTTATCCCTAATATTTTTTTCATGTGCTGTAAAGTCTTAAATTAAACTATTATCCTCAATGGCACAAACAGGAACCCTGGAATTTTTAAAGTCCTCCAATTCTTTTTCTAAAAATTGGACTCTATCATCACGCTCCTTTTTGGATAATTTTAAAGCATTAAAGTCCGGTCCAAAGAAACAAATTTTTCATGATAAAAATCTCTTTGATTTTAAACCGTTTGTAAAAGATCCATCGCGAATTTAAAACGAGAATTTTCTTTTTTCAAAACTTCAATTCTTTTTGCAAACGTCAAATTCAAACTGTTTAAATCGTTAAAACTTTGACTTGTGTCAATAGGAGGGGGCATCAAATTACATAAGTGTTCCATTGAAAAATTACGTTTTTTCACAAAATAGATTTTTCTCAAAAAAAAAATCAATAACACACAATTTATGCGGAAAATAGGAATACGCGATAAATTAGCGCAACCTCCTTGATAACAATTTGTAAAACCTATGAGTGATAAAGATTCCGAATAGATGCGCAAATTCCAATCACAGACTTATTTAATTAGAGTCAATTTATCAATCAAATTAATTCAGCCCTCCAAATCAACTAGCTACGTGCGTGCATGTGTCAAACCAACATAAATAAAATATGCGACACAAAGTTTAGGAAAAATCCCCTCGGGGAAAAATCTTTTCATTTCACTATAAATATAAATCGCAACTTACACGATTACAATGAAATACAGTTGTTTTGACACACGAATATCCACATGCATCGGTCGACGTCGTGAGCAATGAATTACGCGTAGCAATCCACAAGAATCGCAATCCCATATTTAATAAAGATCCACACACAACGAACCTCAATGACATGCATCCATATGATGTAAATATCCTCTCCACAAAATTATGAACACTAGCAAAGTGTGTTCTCAAACTCCAAAAAAATAATTCACATGAATAATTGGGACTTTTGTGAATTGAAAACAAAAACAATTAAACTATAAAAGAAGAAGTCAAAAGGTTCTGCTAATTTCGCACTTTTTGCAGAATGTAAAAACGTATAGACTTCTTATGGAAAACGGAGTTGAAAATACCCTTTTATAGAAAACTTAAGGCGGTGGGTCGTTCGAGCGAGACATGATGTCGTTCGAGCGACACACGATGTTGTTTGATGTATCGCACGACATGCAGTGTCGTTTGAACGATATACGATGTCGTTCGAACGTGATGATTAAAATACTAATTTTTTCTCATTTATCCTTTCAGTTAATGCACTGCCTCAAACACTCCGAAAAATATATTTTTGATGAAAAACATTTAAAGCTCCGCTCTAATCACTTAGAAAATATTTCGTGAAAAATATCCCAATATCCTAAGTGAATTATTAAAGAATTAAAAACACAACTTTACCAAATTCATTTCGCGAAGGCTTGATTGTTGATGAAGCTTGATATTCGGACCATCTCGTTTCATATTTGATCTTGAACATCTTCGACAGTTGTAGCGGTATATGACATACTAAATTGTGATGGACTATGTACTTAATAATCTGAAAGTAGACATTTTTATGGAATAAAAAAGTATAGAAAATATTGCTGTAATGTATTTTCTTAATAAACTTAAAGTATACATTTTTACAGAATAAAAATGTGTAGAAAATATTAGTTGGGTATATTTTCTAATAGAACTGAAAATTGACATTTTTATGGAAATAAAAACGTAAGAAAATATTATTATAGTGTATTTTCTTAGTAAACTGAAATAAATATTTTTATAGAATTAAAATATAAGAAATGTCATTTTAGTATATTTCTAGTGAAAAAGAAATAATGGGAAATTTTATGGAATAAAAATATAGAAAATGTTATTCTGGCATATTTTCTAGTAAAAAAAATAATGGACATTTTTAAGGAATAAAATGTAGAAAATGTTATGCTAGTATATTTTCTAGTAAAAGAAAGTAATGGACATTTTTATGGAATAAAAATGTAAGGAATTATTATTCTTGTTTAGAATAAAAGGAAAATGCTTGTTTGTTGTAAATGGTATAAATTCTGGAATGAATGTATGTTTAATCCACTTAGTAGGATTTTAGTAATTAAAGTCCACTTTTTCGTGCATATAAACTTTTAGGATTTTGATAATAAATATATGAGCAAGTTTAAAAAAAGTTGTGTTGGGTATAAACATCTAATAAGACAAATGGAGATTTGGGTTTTAAAAGAATGAGTGAAAAATGGAAGTATATTATGTAAAGGTATTCTTTTACATATTCGAAGTGTAAAAGTGTCAAGTGTGAGAATTGGGTAATAGTGTTGTATTGAACAAGTGTTAAAATGGCTTAAGGTGTTTTAAATGATAAGTTGGAAACTTAATAATCATTCGAGAAATAACACTTGTTAAGGAACTAAATTGCAAGTTTGATAAACAAAAGGAAAAGTAGTAATTTACTTAAAGTGGAACATTTTTATGGAATAAAAATGTTAAAGCATGTTTTTACACTAATGTGTGTGAAAATAACTTAAGTCCTAAAGCGTGAATGAATTTAGTATAAATCCCGTGTGTGTGGATAAGGGACTTAAAGAAGAAAAGAAAATATTTTTCTAGTGTTAATGGAAAAACAAACGGTTAACTTCGAGTTTTGGCTTCGGTCGGGTAAAAGTAAAGAAGTGGAATAATGTGGACATGTGTAAAATGTTGAACAGATTAATAAGGACTAGGATGGAAATAAGAAAAAAGGGTCCGGATCCCTTGGATGAAAAGTTCTAAATCATTGGACTGAGCATATGGTGCGCATATCCGTCGGTGTAGAGCCCGTGTAAGTATACGGTAAATGGTAAAATTTCAAGAAATGATAAGGGAAATATGGAACATGTCAAGAAATGGGTTGTGTGATAAAATGTGTTAATACAACCTGACTTAAAAGAATTTAATAAATATTCCGGTAAGGGTGAATTGGACAAGCAAATGTGTAATTCTATAAGCTAAGGATAAGGGCAAAGTAAAGTGGGAAAATGGGTGGTTATGTAACCTAAGTTGTTAAACCAATAACTTGCATAAGTATGAATTGATTTTTTTTTAAATGACAACAAGTATTTTTCTAACACGGTGAATGCGTGTGTTGAAATGTCTCTTTCAACAAAAATACTAAAGAATATTCTAATGAATAAAAAGGGGTGATTCCATTAAAGGAATGAGTTGGAATAAATCAAGTGTAGTGGTGTTCTCTGGAACCGGATGCGTTAAAATAAGTGAGAAAGGCTAAGCGTGAATAAAGGAAGTCTTTACAAGATTAAGGTAAATTAATTTGGATAAGCAAGGTCTTTGAAAGTAAAATGATTAATGCATTTAAATATGTAATTTTCAATGGTACATCTACATATATGTAGATACATATATATTTTCGCACGCATGTGAATGTAGCGTGTGAGTATTCTTTTTTACCGTTCGTTTTTATACTACTTGTATATTCCCGCTGGACATAGGCTCACACCCTTGCTTTGTTACGTTAGGTTAGGTGCGGGTTCGTATTTTTAAGGGCGTTATATAGGAAATTATACTTTATTTATTTTACGTTAGTATCTCGGTTTACTTGGGCTCATGGTGCTCTCCATGGGTCCCACGCGTTGTTTATCTTGAAACTGGAATCGCATGCTAAATAAAACATTAACTAAATTAAAACTGGACTAGCAACATTCTATAGGTTGTTTCATTGCACCTCACACCTAACGACTGGTTTGGACCGGGTTGACTTACGGGTAACACATAAACCGGGTGGGATCTTTACAAATGGTATTAGAGCTTTAGGTTCAAGGTTCCTTTCAGGTGTGACATGGTGAGGTCGGTATTGGATATTTCGAAGTCGGTGTAGTTTGGGTGAGTTATTCTAGTTTGATGACGATTTAGTTTGTTTCCTCGACGGTAAGGTCAAGGAGGTTAGAACGACAAGTAAGTTAGTACTAAATGGCATACAATCAAGTTAATTATTATAACTTGCTACCACAAATTTTGATTTAAGTATGCAATAATTTATGGATGCCCACGTAATCCAGTAAGTGGTGACACCGTGGTTCATAGTGTGAGGTGTTTGTGTTCCAGCATTTATAGACGTAGAGTCTTTGGAGATGTAATAGAATGAAATATCGCCCGTTGGGCAAGTGACACCAAATTGTGAATAATCAATGATAGTGATTAATAGTTAGAGTGCCATAACTATGTAATCGGAAATCGTGATTTTAAATCATATGTAGCCTTGGTGTGACACATATGAGAGTCAATAGCAATGTGATAATTAGGCGAATTCGATCCTTGGGGTAGTACCATGATTGATGGTAATGTCAATGATCATATAAGTTGATGTAGACCAATGCTATAGAGGATAATCTAGTCTTAGTTAATAGAATGCTACCCTTATGGGTGAACACCTTAATTAATTGTTGGTTGGTGAATGTATGTACAAGAATTAGCTCCGCGGTGAGGAAGTGCTAGGTCCATTCGTTGGAGACTTAGGTTATTGCATCTCAATTTATGTACCTCGACTATAATGCAGGTTTAAATAATATTGATGATTGGAGTAAATTAGGAGTAAACCTAGATAATTGTGGTGACTTAGTATTAAGTAAATGAGTTGCGATGTTTATAAAAGGACCCCTTATGGCATCAGTAAGGTGGGCCTCCTCGTGAGTAATACCCGACATCCTGTGTCCTGCCAGAACCTGAGTGGTACTAATTTAGAGTTTGGTGATTTTAGTTTAGCATTAAGAAATAGGGTCCCTTATGGTGTTCGTAGGCACGGGCCTTAGTGTTCATGGGCAATGTTCGGCATCCTGTATCCTACCAGATATATGGTTGTGTTAATTAGTAGGTTAGTACATAGTATGATGTTTACATAGTGAGGTGATTTAGTCTCAATGGTTGAACACTCATAGGAGTTCAAAGGATGTGGTCTAATAAGAGTGACTTCGGGTTAGTAACATGGTTAGGCATGTGAATATGTATCGGAAAAAAAATCCTTGGATATGTATACTAAGGGTTATCTAGTGATTATTTAATGCGAGTGGTACACGTCTCCTAGTAATAGTGACTTTGGGGGTGGGGTAACGTGTATTACATTTGGAATTTATTAAATCATCGAGGTTTATGTAAGTGATGTACATTTCGTAGTGTTAAAACTCGAGATTGTGTAGCACAGGTCATGGTATGATTTGGGGTTTCTTGTAATAGATATGTATGATGTTTAGAGAAATAATTGACTTTGATGTTTTCACCTATGAGGCATTGGGAGTCATTATTGTATCAAAGTTTACATAAGTGGCGGTGGACCATTAATGACTATAGTATGGTTAGATCATGTCGATTTGTGGCAGTACCTTGTGGTTAGTGCTACGACTTTTGTTATAGGCTTGTGTCATGATATGACCCTCGAGGAAAATTTTAAAAAATTGGTTGATTAATGCTAATTGGTGCACCTAGGAGACTTAGAATACGGTGATGTTCGTCATGGATTTTAGAGTTAGCTCTCGGGATGAAGTGTGCATTATAGCACCTGTGTGTGCTACCTGTACGGTTAAGAAATAACTATAGTGAGTGAAATTCTTAGGTCTTAGGCATGGGTAAGGCTTGAAGGTTTGAGGTGACATTAGAATGATTATGATTTTGGATCATATAGACGGTGCTAAAGGTGGTAGAAATGGTTCATGAATTGAATATTACAATTATGTGAGCATTGTCTTTCACTTGATGATAATGATTTCGAAACTAAGGATAGCTACCGCATATTAAAATTTGGAGGCCTAGATATGATAGGTCGGTAACTAATAGTGAGTGATAAGAGAAGTAATTTCACCTTAAATTAGGATCGTTATTCTTACCGATGATGGATAGGTAGCTTTAGTTCTAAGGAGGGAAGCCTAGCGTTTCAGCTCCTCAAAGAAATTTGTTTGTCTTCCATCCGTTCAACCAAGGATCTACAAAACACGGGGCATGACCGAGGCATGGAGGCCAAGCCTTAGAATCCTAGGCGGGCCTTAGTCATAAAAGGACGTGAAAAGGCGTTTAGTCTTTTTTAAAAATATATTTTAACATTTTTTTACTATAACAAGGCTATTAAAAATACTAAAATGGTACATACCTTAAAATATGTCTAAATATATGCAAATTAAAGTAGTATTTTTTTAAATAAGAAGAAAAAATAAAAGAAAAAAGAAAAAGATGTGCGTTTTTTTTGGACGAGAGGCATAGAGGTTTGGGATACCATGTGTCTTTTGATTATTTTGAATAAGACATTGGATCGGTTTTTAAAAAACCCTTTAAAAGGCAATATCGTTTCACTAAAGCGTTTTTATTTTTTTTAAATGTGCGCCTTAAGCCCTTTACCAAGAATAAGGAGTAAAAAGCATAAGGCGGGGCGTTTCGCCCAAGCCTCAAGCCCAGGCGCGCCTTTTAGAACACTATGTTCAGCATGGATGGACAATTCTCAGTAGAACTCATCAGGGTTGAGAGGCCACGACATGATGCATGGCAAGGCTAGGGAACTTGACAATTATCGATAAGAACTAGAGGCTTTATGTATGCGTAGTGGGTTAATAGTTCGTATGGTTCCATTTGTCTTCAAAATTAGATTGTTTTCTTTGGCATTACAGTTGCCTAATTCACTTCCCTCTTGTGATTTCTGTGATCTCGATAGTGGGAAGTTATTGATTCTTTTTTATCTGGGTGCGACACTACGTAAGCTCAATAGTGATGTGATTAGGCCTGTTATGGATAATGCATAATGGTATGTGGGTGCGCTCTTCTTCGGTTACACCTTTATTCTACACCAGTCTGTGTATGAACACGTTCTCGTGCTCTAACATAAAGTTTGCATGTGTTACTTGATTTCTTTAGGTTAACAGGTGTTAGTTAGCCGATATAACTAGTTGTCACTTGGACATGCGTCCCGAGGTTATAACTCGAGAGTACTATGATTTTAGGAACCGAGGAGATGATCGCTTGTATGTGTTCGTGTGGTGATCCTCAGGGTGACCCTAGGTCGACATAGAGATCTTGTAGGAGATATCGATCAGATAAAACTAGGTAATAAGGCGTTTATCTTAGAAATCAGGTTATATGTGTAACAAGTGGTGTTGAAATTACACCCGCCTAGGCTAGGGGTGATTCGAGAATTCATTTCAGGAAACGTGGGCTGTGAATCCTAACGTGGGAATAATCCATGTTAATGAGTTCATTGATGACATGGTGATGTTTGGCAAGAATTACAATCTCGAGGTTTTGGTTAAGTAGACACGTTAGGTGTGCTTGAAGACTAGAAATAAGGCCTTAAGGCCCATCGTGATCGGATTAGCAATGATGTTTGACTAAAGTGAAATCCTTGGGGTGAGACCATGGTATTAAGAATGCCTAGGATTGGAAACTGGTCGTAGATGGCTATGGTATAAATGGTGATAAACCTAGAATTTCAAGTACGAAATTCCCTAAGGAGGGAAGTTTTTAATACCCCACCCGAGAAAATTAATTAAATTTCATATAGATTATATAAAAGGAAAAATTAATTATGAATAAAAGAGAATTATTGGATTAGGGATTTACACATTTATGGATTTTAGATTTACAGTAACAAATTAATTAAAAACAATATAGGCTTCTTTTAAGAGTCTGGAACTGTTAAGGGAAAAAGTGTGAAATTGGAGGTTTGGTCATTCAAATTAGGCCTGTAAACGGATCGGATTCGGACCGGATCAGGCCAATCCGAATCCGAATCCGTTTATGTTAAACGGATTCGGATCCGATCCGATTATCCGACGGATTATCTGTTAAGGTTCCGAATCCGATTTGTTAAGAATCCGTTAATCCGATCCGTTTATCCGATCCGATCCGATTAATTATTTATTTATTTTGATTATGATTTTCATTAAAAAAATGTATTTTTAAGTTAAAATTACATTTTTTAACCACTTAATTTGCAACATTTTTTTATGTCATAATGATAGTTTCAAATCCAAATAATGATATTTCCAAATCCGATTTTTATTTTCATCCCTTATTTCATAAATTTAATTTGCAAATGTTTCCAAGATGAAAGTCCAAAATTTATTCTTAGATTTAATTTCCAAATGTTTCCAAAATCAAACTAACACCAAGATAGAAGTCCACCATTCAAATATTAAACACACCATCCATCACAAATAAACCCCAGATGAAATTCAACAACATTCAAAATCTAAAAATTACAAACATGACTTGGATAAAAGTTCAAATCAAAATACACAACCATCTTCACTTCAACTTTCTCCTTCAAAGCCACCCTGAAAAACAAAAGAAAATAATGAACATTTATCCTTCAAACATAAATACAAATATTAGATAACATATGTTAAAAAATAAAAGAAAATAATGAACTTACTTGGTGATTATCTTCTTCTATGCTACCACTGAACAAACCTTATGATTCTTGAACCGCTGAAACAAATATTATAAAGATTTAGAAAACCCATTTATCATCAATGTAATGCGCCGTCAAACAACAATAGGCAATATTTTGATGGTCGGAAGTCCATAAATCCGTAGTCAATGTTACTTTAGATGACTGACTTTCCAAAACATTGTAAAGTTTCATCTTTTCTTCTCCATGCAACTCCATAATATCAGACCTAATGGTGTTTCTTGACACTAACTTAAATTGAGGATTTAGGCCATTACAAAACTTCTCAAAAAATTCATGCTCCACCATATTAAATGCATAATTATGTTTCACTATCATTATAGCAAGGTCCCTCCTACTTCTTTTCTGATCAAACTTAAAGGTTTCAATTTTTATGGTGTCATCCGCAATTTTTTTAGAAGCTTTTATCATTTGTTGAGAAATGTCGGTTTGAGAACCCGTACACCTAGTTATATGGGACCTAAGGTGACTAGTCCATTTACTACTATCCCCAACAAATATTTTTTTGCAACGACCACATTTGGCCTTGTCTTCACCTTTAGCATCTTTAAATTTAACAAAAACAGTCCATACCGATGATGTATGGCGCCTAGTCCTCTTTGATGGTCCTTGCTCATCGTCTTGTTGTTGGCTATCAACGTCGATCAAATCATTTCCACCCACACCGCTCGAATTTTGACAAGGATCCAATGAAGACATACCTACCAAAAAAATAGTGAATACATTAATTTGGGACTGAAAAAACATTGATATAAGAAAAAATTGATTGAAAAAATTCAGTTATAAGAAAAACATGTGTAGTTATTAAAAATTCAGTTATAAATGTGTTATTAAAAATTCAGTTATAAGAAAAAAATTGATTATTATAAATGTATATATTATATACCCAATGTATATATTGTAATCACATTATTAATTTTTTTTAATAAAACAGTTTTAAATAAAATCTATCGTTTTTTTTTAAAAGTTTAAACAAAATCTACAGATTTTTTAAATAAAATCTACAGACTTTCTGTCAAACAGTTTATAATAATATCTACAGATTTTTAAATAAAACCTACAGTTATTTTAGATGTGTAGTGTAGTTACAAAAAAAACACTAATATAATGAAACCTACATCGAAATCTGATTCAGATGTGTAGTTACGAAAAAAAACATAGAAATTATTTTACACTATTATAATGAATCAGTAGAAGAAATCAGTAGAAGAAATTATTTTACACTATTATTATGAATCAGTACAAGTCTACAATGAATACAAATATGCGGATGTGTGAGGAAGAAGAAAAAAAATAAAAACATACCTACGGATCTGATCAGAGTTGATGGTGGCCGGATGTGTGAGATGTGGCCGGACCCGGATGTGTGAGAGTGAGAGGAGAGGAGGATGTGTGAGATGTGGCCGGATGTGTGAGATGTGGCCGGACCCTGGTGTGTGAGATGTGGCCGGATGCGCCGCCGCTCAGGTCATTTAGAGATTAGGTTTAGGTTTTTGTGTGTGTTTTTGTAAATGTGTAAATGTGTAGTGTGCGTGTGTTTATGTTGTGTGCGTGTGTTTATATTTTGTGTGGTTGTGTTGTGGACCTGTAGGCTGTGGTCGTGTGCGTGTGTTTATATATTTTTTTTTCATATATATTATTATATCAATATGATATATTAATAATAATAATATATATATATAAAAAATATTATATATATATAAAAAAAATATTATATATATATAATATATATATATATATATAAATATTAATCGGATCGGATCGGATTATTAACGGATCGGATCATATGAATCCAAATCCGCTCCATTTAATAAACGGATAATCGGGTAATCGGGTAATCGGGTAATCGGATTTCTGGCTTGATCCAAATCCGTATAAATGGATCGGATTCGGATTCGGATTCGGATAAAATCCGATCCATTGACAAGCCTAATTCAAATGACCAAGGAAGTCACTTGAACCAGGGAAGGAATTCACTTGAACAAACTCTCTCATCATTTGAACGAAGCTGGGGAGGTCTGATACGCCAAGTTGCTTGCCAAGCTCTCTGTCGTGGAAATAAATTGAGGCAAATTAATTGCACGTATTGTGGGTAACGAATTGGTACGAGAAGGAAAGAGAGAGAGATTTGATGGTACTGTCAAATTACTGTAATGGGGAGGACCCTTGATCAGCACATACGAGTCGAGGTCTTGGAAGCTTGATGGATGAGATGGGGCTTATCAAGGGTTATATTAAATGAATGAAGGGTTGTGGCTCAACTATATATCAGAAAGAGAGAGGAACGTGAATCGTAGACTAAAAACATATCTAGTATAATAACTAAGGGTTTGTAACAACGCCCATTTTCTCACGTAAAGGCTGGCCAGGCACGATACACCGAAGATGGGGCTTATCAACAATTTATACCATTCTTAGCACTGAAGGAATAAAAACTTCTTTCATTTTAAATTAAAATCCACAATGAATGAAAGAACTAAACAAAATTTATTTTACATGAATTATAAAAGTTTCATCACAATACAATGTCCGTAATGTAAAACTAAATACAAGTAACATAAATAAATACTTAGGCTTATGGCCGTACAATTTTCCAAAATGAAATAAAATGACAAAGAGACTGAAGCATAACCTATACTAGAGTCAATGGAGAGGAATTCACTACATCCAATGCAACTGCAAGCCTGATCCATTGTCAGTCCCGCTTTACCTATCATTAAGAATACCTGGGGGGGAAAACATTTATAATTTGGGTCAGAGCCCGAGGTGTGAAAAGATTCTTCACCAATAAATATGCAATTTGTTAGTATCTCATACTTCACATCTCCCCATCGACGCTCACATATAATGAGTGCCTCACCTCTCATCTACAAGCAATCACTTATAAATTTCCCAACTCTCACCCTCTAGGTATAAGCATTCCTTTAAATAAATTATGAATTTCATTCCATACAATAATTACTTGGCCTTTTAATTACTTGTAATTATTATTCACTCAAAAGTGGGTATAACAATGTTCCATCAATTTATTAACCCATAAATAAAAATTTCCTTTTCCTTAACGTTTCTTCTCTTAATGCGTATAAATCAATTGGGAAATCAGTAACCAAAACCTAGAAACCAAGGCTACAGCAAAAAGGGATGAGGAGAGAGAAAATTCCCCACATCGCTCAAACGACTGTGACTCTCGTTTGAGCTACATGGTGCGTTGGTCGAACGAGCCATGACGACATTTGAGCGACCCCGTGTATCTTCCTTTCTACAATTCTCCACTTCTGTCCTTCACAGTTCATAACTTCCAACACAGTCTTAAACCTAGAAATCCCTACGAATTCAATAGTAGTTATAATATAATCCACTGACAATTTTCAATGCTTATGTAAATAAACTTAGTGGTTAGTATATGGTAAGGCTTCTAAAGATTGGGCATTCCCCCAGTTCCACCGTTGTTAAATTTGAGCAACAAAGGGGTATTCATTTGGGGATTTACAACAAGATTTCAGTCTATAAATTCATATAAAAATCCCTACATTTAATCATTTATTTTGTTCCCAATTTGTCATCAAAATTGAATAAATCTAACATCGAAAATCAGATTTTCCATACCAAATTTCTAAGATTGTTCCTACATATTAATTCCTTCATCTACATGTTTCATTAATCATCAACAAATCAATATAATAAGCCCTAAATCCCAAAAATCTCAATACATGATTAAACTTTAAATCTAAGCATGGATTGAACATTTATATGGAAATAACTCAAATTGAATAAATACAGCATGACAATCCTTGCCTGTAATTGTGTAGAGAAGCCCCTTTCCTCCTCGTAGGGTGCTCTTCCTCCTCACAAGCCTTTGTTCCTCTCTCTCTTGAAGTGGGGCTGCTAGGGTTAGGTTTTGATAGGAGTGGGGGGTTTATTCCTCTTTCTTCCAATCTTATATCTTTTTCTTCTCAATTCCTGAGTTGGGCTTTAGGCCCCAACATTGAAGCCCTAAATGAGCCCAAATACAAAATCTAACTGGCCTGATAACTACCAAACTCATATATATATATATATATATATATATACCTGGGACCATTTCTAAGAGTCTAAAATACCCAAACGAGACCGTAATACCTCTCAAAGTGCATTCCAAATATTTTATCCCCAAAATATATTTAATTGTGTCATGACACACCCAAATACTTTTTATATAAAAAAATAAATCCCGTTTGATTTATTCCAAATCATTAAAGTCAAATTCTAAAGTTTATAAATAATATTGAGTTTAATTACTCGAAATCCCAAATTAATTAATTTCATCGAATTAATTTAATCCTTATTAAATCTTTATTTTATTCAAAAAATATACGGGGTATTACATTGGAATATTGTCCTCAGAATTCAAGGTAGCACAAAGTAGGCATGTCAATGGATCGGATTTTATCCGAATCCGAATCCGAATCCGATCCATTTATACGGATTTGGATCAAGCCAGAAATCCGATTACCCGATTACCCGATTATCCGTTTATTAAATGGAGCGGATTTGGATTCATATGATCCGATCCGTTAATAATCCGATCCGATCCGATTAATATTTATATATATATATTATATATATATAATATTTTTTTTATATATATATAATATTTTTTTTATATATATATTATTATTATTAATATATCATATTGATATAATAATATATATGAAAAAAAAATATATAAACACACGCACACGACCACAGCCTACAGGTCCACAACACAACCACACAAAATATAAACACACGCACACAACATAAACACACGCACACTACACATTTACACATTTACAAAAACACACACAAAAACCTAAACCTAATCTCTAAACGACCTGAGCGGCGGCGCATCCGGCCACATCTCACACACCAGGGTCCGGCCACATCTCACACATCCGGCCACATCTCACACATCCTCCTCTCCTCTCACTCTCACACATCCGAGTCCGGCCACATCTCACACATCCGGCCACCATCAACTCTGATCAGATCCGCAAGTATGTTTTTATTTTTTTTCTTCTTCCTCACACATCCGCATATTTGTATTCATTGTAGACTTGTACTGATTCATTATAATAGTGTAAAATAATTTCTTCTACTGATTTCTTCTACTGATTCATTATAATAGTGTAAAATAATTTCTATGTTTTTTTTTGTAACTACACATCTGAATCAGATTTCGATGTAGGTTTCATTATATTAGTGTTTTTTTTGTAACTACACTACACATCTAAAATAACTGTAGGTTTTATTTTAAAAATCTGTAGATATTATTATAAACTGTTTGACAGAAAGTCTGTAGATTTTATTTAAAAAATCTGTAGATTTTGTTTAAACTTTTAAAAAAAACGATAGATTTTATTTAAAACTGTTTTATTAAAAAAAATTAATAATGTGATTACAATATATACATTGGGTATATAATATATACATTTATAATAATCAATTTTTTTCTTATATCTGAATTTTTAATAACACATTTATAACTGAATTTTTAATAACTACACATGTTTTTCTTATAACTGAATTTTTTCAATCAATTTTTTCTTATATCAATGTTTTTTCAGTCCCAAATTAATGTATTCACTATTTTTTTGGTAGGTATGTCTTCATTGGATCCTTGTCAAAATTCGAGCGGTGTGGGTGGAAATGATTTGATCGACGTTGATAGCCAACAACAAGACGATGAGCAAGGACCATCAAAGAGGACTAGGCGCCATACATCATCAGTATGGACTGTTTTTGTTAAATTTAAAGATGCCAAAGGTGAAGACAAGGCCAAATGTGGTCGTTGCAAAAAAATATTTGTTGGGGATAGTAGTAAAGGGACTAGTCACCTTAGGTCCCATATAACTAGGTGTACGGGTTCTCAAACCGACATTTCTCAACAAATGATAAAAGCTTCTAAAAAAATTGCGGATGACACCATAAAAATTGAAACCTTTAAGTTTGATCAGAAAAGAAGTAGGAGGGACCTTGCTATAATGATAGTGAAACATAATTATGCATTTAATATGGTGGAGCATGAATTTTTTGAGAAGTTTTGTAATGGCCTAAATCCTCAATTTAAGTTAGTGTCAAGAAACACCATTAGGTCTGATATTATGGAGTTGCATGGAGAAGAAAAGATGAAACTTTACAATGTTTTGGAAAGTCAGTCATCTAAAGTAACATTGACTACGGATTTATGGACTTCCGACCATCAAAATATTGCCTATTGTTGTTTGACGGCGCATTACATTGATGATAAATGGGTTTTACAAAAGAAAATCATTAACTATAGGTGTATTGAATACCCATATGATGGTGAAACATTGTTTAAGTTCATTTTGGATTTGATTTTGGAATGGAATTTGGATAAAAAATTATTTTCAATGGTGGTGGATAATGCGGGTGCTAATGATGTAATGGTTAGGCACTTAAGAAGTTGGTTGAGTAATAAATCTTTGCTTTGTTTGGGTGGTGATTTGTATCATGTTCGTTGTAGTGCCCATATTCTTAATTTGATTGTTCAAGATGGGTTGAAAGTGATTGGGGGTCTTATTCTTAGCATTAGAGACACTATTAGATATTTGCACAAGTCACCATATGGAAAACAAAAATTTGATGTTGCATCCAATCAAAGCAAGTTAAGGAGTAAAAAACAAGTTCCTATGGATGTACCTAATCGTTGGAACTCCACGTACTTAATGCTTGAAACGGCTTTAGATTTGCAAGAAGCATTTACTCGCTTGGCACAAATTGATAAAAATTACAAACATTGTCCATCCGAAGATGAGTGGGGGGTGGCAAAATTGGTTTGCGGTTGTTTGAAAAAATTCTATGATGCTACACGCCATTTTAGTGGTACAAATTTTTCGACTGCAAATGTTTTCTTTGCCGATGTTTGTAAAATTCAATTAATGTTGATGAGTTTGGAGGAAAGTGAGCATGAGTGCCTTCGTTTGATGTCTATCCCAATGAGGGAAAAGTTTGAAAAGTATTGGGATGAATGTAGTTTAGTGTTGGCTATTGCTGTTGTGCTTGATCCGAGGTGTAAGATGGCGTATGTTGAGTTCTATTATAATAAAATCTATGGTGTTCGTGCTAGTAGTTATGTGGGGAGAGTGCGTAGTGCTTTTATGGATTTGTATTTAGAGTACGGGGGTGATAATTCTTTTGGTGTGGGTTCAATGGGGAATCGAGATGTGATTGATGGAATTGGGAGTAGTACATCTCACACAGGGGGTCTTAGTGTGATTGATGAGGATTCGGAGTTTGGTGCTTGGTATAATCAATCCGCCAATGTTAATGCTTTTCAAAAAACCGAGGTGGATCAATACTTGGAAGAACCTGTTTACCAAAGAAAAGAACATTTTAACATTTTGACGTGGTGGCAAATGTGTAGTGGTAAGCTTCCTACCTTGGCACAAATTGCACGTGATATTTTAGCTGTCCCGGTAACTACAGTTGCCTCCGAGTCTGCCTTTAGTATTGGAGGTAGAGTTATTGATGAGACACGTGCATCTTTGCTTCCCGAGATTGTTGAAGCTTTAGTTACCACTGCGGATTGGATAGAATCACAAAATATGTCAAGTAAGTAGTTATTTAATTTGTCATTATTTTAATGTTTTTTCTTTTCTTCAAATATCTAAATCTTTATAATATTTGTTTCAGCGGTTCAAGAATCATAAGGTTTGTTCATTGGTAGCATAGAAGAAGATAATCACCAAGTAAGTTCATTATTTTCTTTTATTTTTTAACATATGTTATCTAATATTTGTATTTATGTTTGAAGGATAAATGTTCATTATTTTCTTTTGTTTTTCAGGGTGGCTTTGAAGGAGAAAGTTGAAGTGAAGATGGTTGTGTATTTTGATTTGAACTTTTATCCAAGTCATGTTTGTAATTTTTAGATTTTGAATGTTGTTGAATTTCATCTGGGGTTTATTTGTGATGGATGGTGTGTTTAATATTTGAATGGTGGACTTCTATCTTGGTGTTAGTTTGATTTTGGAAACATTTGGAAATTAAATCTAAGAATAAATTTTGGACTTTCATCTTGGAAACATTTGCAAATTAAATTTATGAAATAAGGGATGAAAATAAAAATCGGATTTGGAAATATCATTATTTGGATTTGAAACTATCATTATGACATAAAAAAATGTTGCAAATTAAGTGGTTAAAAAATGTAATTTTAACTTAAAAATACATTTTTTTAATGAAAATCATAATCAAAATAAATAAATAATTAATCGGATCGGATCGGATAAACGGATCGGATTAACGGATTCTTAACAAATCGGATTCGGAACCTTAACAGATAATCCGTCGGATAATCGGATCGGATCCGAATCCGTTTAACATAAACGGATTCAGATTCGGATTGGCCTGATCCGGTCCGAATCCGATCCGTTTACAGGCCTAGCACAAATTCATATTTTATTTGCATAGTTAGATTATGCATATACCTAATTAGTGCGTCCTCATAGTCTATGAGATAAATGAAAAGGCTCATCTATGACTATCATAACATCAATTAGGTGCCCATATATTTCACTTTACATACATGAACGCATGTACCATTACAATTATGAATGCCACATGTACATCTAATATGTACCATTAATACGTATACCACGACATATGTACATAAAATAACCACCCTAGTATCCGACTTCCCTCAACTCTCGACTTTTGCAAATTTCGTGCATGGGACGTCTCGCAAGAGAATTCCAAAGAAGGAACCCTCCTGATACACTACTGTATGGTTTAGTCAGTCATCGAGGTCCACTGGCTCAAGGTAAAGGAAAATAAAAATAACCATTTGTGCTAAACATACAAATTTCAATATTTGCTATTTTTCAAACCAACCACATATGTCGTTATAAGAGTTACCCCAAAATTCGTTAAAGTCAACCAACCTTATTATACTTGGTATCGCAATTACCACACTTTAGGTAAGACATTCTCTGCCCATATTTTCTATATAAATCACTTAGTCGTTTGTAAGTCTCCAAAGGTATACCCACTCTAATCAGGTCTACCATTACCACTTTATTGATAATGTCACTATACTAACATTTCACGTGATCGTATACCATCTCAAATATCACTAGACTTACTTCTACTTCGTTACCTATACTTGCTAAGACAATAGTTTCCCAAATTATACCGTCATGTGATCTTGTACATGATTTTCCCCCTCATAAAAGACTTTTGCTCCCACCTGAGCATCTCCCTATTTATTCCACAAAATTGAGTTTATTCACACGTAACTACCTCCTTGAATTATTCAAAAATTTTAAATCATACTCACATGTTGCTTCCCTAAGCATTCTTAACTTTCTAAAGGTTCTTGCATGACTTAATTTCCTATCGGAATTTATTGTTTCAAAACTAGGCTCACCTATAAAAAAATTCTCACAATAATCCTCACGACTACGGAGAACACAAATTCTAATCAATCTTGTCTCTCAGACATGATCACAACTCATAACAGTCTACATAAAATTAACATATCCCAAGTAACTCTAATTCTATTCTCAGTAAAAGTTTTGTACTTTGAAATAGCTAACAAATAAGCTTAAAATAAACATGAATATCCCATTATCCATGTCTGTGTATCCAAACACCAATGAAGTAATATTCCTCCTCACCCACGTCTGTCAATGTACAATATTCTCCACAAATACAAAGTCTATCCTTTCCAAGGTATTAATAAAACCCAAGTGAACTTTAAGTCCCAATATTAAAGGAAATACCTTCCACACACTCCAAAGTAGGAATAACGCCTTATTTACCACAGATACTATCATTAATCTCTCTTTTTCGAATAATTTCATCTATAATTCGATGTCCATCTTGTTGTGGATCCTAGTTTACACAAACTAACCTCTATTAATGCCTTAATGTATATTACCATGTCCTATAATTCTGTAAATGTCTTCCTTAAATTACTAGGGACCAGATTGCCAAAATTCTGGCAATTCTAGCAAGTGACCCACACGAAAGTCTCTATGTCTCTCTGTCCAAAAATAACCTTTCGTTTGAACGGGTATCAACCAACCGAAAAGAATACAATGATTCCTAATCATAGGTATCTACATTAAAGGATGATATGCAAAACACAACAAGCTCAGACACAGATCCTAAGGACACTTGAAGCGTGCTCTGATACCAACTGTAACAACCCCTATTTTCTCACGTAAAGGATGGCCAGGCACGATACGCCTAAGATGGGGATTATCAACAATTTATGCCATTCTCAGCACTGAAGGAATAAAAACTTCTTTCATTTTAAATTAAAATCCACAATGAAAGCACTAAACAAAATTTCTTTTTCATGAATTATAACTGTTGCGTCACCATACAATGTCCATAATGTAAAACTAAATACAACTAACATAACTAAACACTTGGGCTTATGCCCGTACAATTTTTTAGAATGAAATAAACTGACAAATACACTGAAGCACAACTTATACTAAAGTCAATGGAGTGGAATCCACTACATCCAATGCAACTGCAAGCCTGATCCATCGCCAGTCTTGCTTTACATGTCATTAAGAATACCTAGGGGGGGGGGGGGCATTTATAATTTGGGTCAGAATTCGAGGTGTGCAAGGATTATTCACCAATAAATATTCAATTTATTACTACCTCATACTTCACGTCTCCCCATCGACGCTCACATGTAACGAGTGCCTCACCTCTCATCTAGAAGCAACCACTTATAAATTTCCCATCTCCCACCCTCTAGGTATAAGCATTCCTTCTAATAAATTATGAATTTCATTCTATACAATAACAATGTTCCATCAATTTATTAACCCATAAATCAAAATTTCCTCTTCCTTAACATTTCTTCTCTTATTGCGTATAAATCAATTGGGAAATCGGTAACTAAAACCTAGAAACCAAGGCTACAAGAAAAAGGGACGAGGAGAGGGAAAATTCCCCACATCGCTCGAATGACTATGGCTCTCGTTCGAGCGACATGGTGCGCCGAAAATGTTCCTGAAATAGGACCCCCATTCAATCGGCCCTTGGACCCCGATCGACCGGTCCCTACCGATCTGATGCAATCTGCCTTATGGCAGATGCGTTTTTCCACCATTTTTAGACCCTAAAGCTCCAAAATTCCTCTTCAAACCCTCAAACAAGTATCCTAAACATTACATTAACATGTAGGGGTGATTTCTAATGTAAAAGAATCATTGAATCATCAATTTTCATCAATAAATATTAAACTTTCCAATTTATTTCTTTAAAAACCCTAGTTCGTCTTTTTGTTTATGAACACATATAAAACCCATAATTTCTATGCATATGGGCAACCTTAAATCATGAATTTCATTCTACATGCATCAGGAAGTTTAACCTAAAATGAATATCATCCAAGAACACATTTTGATTCTCCAAATATTAACCCAATTCCTAGAAAATCATGTGCATATTCGTCCTATACTAACATGGTTATAAGACATGCTATAAATTTACAAGTTTAAACACTTTCCTTCAAAATTAGGTCTGATCCGTTGTGGATGATGGGTATGGTTGCATTCCTCTTCCTCCGATCTACGCAACGGTGGTGTTTATGGTGCAAGAATGGTGGTTCTAGCCTTAGGGGTGACTCCCCTCCTAATCTAACGGCCTTTGTGTGTTTCGCAAGTTTCTAACCCTAATTCCCCTATCTTATCAGATGATATACACTTAAGAAATTGGTGGGTATTATTGATCCAAAAATACAATTGACCAAAATACCTCTCCGAGGTGTAGGTTTAGCCTAAAAGCGCCCCGGGACCCACACTAAACCCCGAATAGACTTTTCTGACTATCTCGACCCTTATGGACACATTGACGCATTCGAAATGAACATTTGGATTAATTAAAAATAATTCACTTTTTATTTTATTAAATTGAGTTTCGACACGACTGACACACGCGTCCTAGCTAGATTATTGTAACTTGTCATATTTTTCACTCGCGACAACTTTAATACATTCGTGATCATTTATTACTCTTTCACTAAGTAATATTCCATATAATTCACATAAGTAAATATTAATCCTTGTCTCGCTAATTAATATTTATTTTTATTCTCGATAAATTCCCATTTTAAATTAAATAAATCCCATAATTAAAAATCATTAAAAATACGAGGTGTTACATTAGATTCAAATTAAGATCTCTTTGCTCTTTTTAAGGATGAATTGACATGACAAATACAAGATAAGGTTCCACAGTGTATAGTGTTTATAAATTATATTATTTTAATGAATGAAATTAATGCATAAATTAATTCTAGATTGGTAGTGTGGAGAAAAAATCTAGTATCAAGAGGTCTAAAAATAAATATAATTAAAACATAATATGTGGAGTGAAATTTTAGTTATATAGAAGGACACATGAAGATGTGATGAAACTGAGGGTAAAAAATACCTAAGAGTGATAAATTTCATTATTTTGGTTTGATTATCCAAAGATATAGAGATATTATGAATGATTTTACTCATACAATTAAAGAAGGTTGGATTAAATGGAGAAGTGTCACAGACGTATTACGTGACTAATGTTTACTTTTGAAGTTAAAAGGGAAAGATTAACAGGACAACCATTATACCCGTCATGTTATGTGGGATGAAGTATTGGGTAACCAATAAATAAATTGCGTAGAAAATGGGCATGGAAGGGATGCAAATGTTAAGAAGAGTGATTGGTTAGTATAGATTGTAAAGCTAGGGATATGAGTAGGTCTAAATTACTTGCTGGTATATTACGCCGAATAGAGTATAATGAAAAAATAAGTTTCATTGTTAAGTTTGTTATAACTACCATTTACAAAGGACTTAATTTAATTTGTGCTAATGAGAAATAAAATATAAAAATATATTAAAAAATCATATTATATTTTATGATATTACTTATACTATATTTTTTTTTCTTTTATAAAAATCATCAAAAAAATAAAAAGGGCAATCAAAGAATAAAAACTGTGTCATCCATCCAATTATGTATCATTTGTAGTGTAATTTTCTTCAACCTAAAGCCTTATATATTATGGTATGTATTCCACTGACTTAAAATTTTAATTTAATTATATAGTTTTTCTTTCTATTGGTTTGTGTGCAAAATAAATCTTAGCTACTTATTTGTTTAAGATGAAATTTAACTCATTATTCTTTTTTGACAATTACATATATATGTTCCTCGCAAATTAACAAATATCATTTTGATAATGATATGATATTTTGTAAATTAAATTTAGTTTCACCTTTCAAATTACAAGGAAAAGTTTACTTTTTTTTTTATAACAATGGTTTATATATTTAGTCTCTTTATCATGAGAGATCTTATAGGTCCCATACTAAATTTTTTATTTATATGCAAAAGTTATTTGTCAATTTATTTGCTTAAGGAAGATAGTGAGTTTATTTTAGGTCCTTCTATAAAAGGGAAAACACATCGTTCATCGTACTTTTATAATCTAGTCAACATTTAATTGGACCTATTTTTTTATTATATATATGATTTGAAATCTATTTCATGTAATTTGTTCAGAGAATTGAGAATTTGACGATAACAATGTTTGGTGAAGGGAAATGATTTTCTTGGACTGTATAAAGTTTTATGATTGTATTAAACCAATTATTAAAATAATAGTATTCAAAGACTTATTAAACAAATTATATAAACTGAACTAATTCTTTATTTCTCAAAGTCATAAAATGTTCATTGGAATTTAAAATATTTCATTTACAATATAGGGGCTACACAATTTATCCATGCTCAAATCACAATTCATATCCAAAAACATAGTTATACAACCAAAGAGTAAAATAAGGACCCAACATTCATAAATGTAAATTCATAATTTATCTTAAACAATTGATCACATTTGTAATTCACATGTGCACCTACTAATTTAACAAAAATCCCTCACTTAAATTTTTTCCCATTTTGCTGAAAACTCATTGTTGGAGTTGATTGTTGTTCGACGACAAATCATAAGTCGTTACTATTGATATGGTTGTGCATAGTTCGGGTTGGTTCGGTTTCACTACAGAAGCAGAACCAGAACTGAAATGGTTCGATTATCTAGTTTTGGAACTAGAATCGAACCAAAATGTATATAGAACGAATCAAATCGAACCAATGTTTCTCGATTTGGTTTTGGTCGTTTTCGATTCCAGTTCATTTGTTTTTGATCAGTTATTCAACATTCTAGAATAAAATACATGAAAATAAATAGAATATCCCAATAATTTAGTTATTGAAGCATAATAAAAAATACATATTATCCAATACCAACATTCAAATGATAATAAAACTTCAAGAATAGTTAAAAGTTAAAACAATCTAAAAAAAATAATAGATAAAGATCAATAATTAAACCCTATCCACTCCATAAGAGCAAGTTCCTTCCAAGGTTCCAATTAAACTCATCCTCATTCATTCCACTAGGTGAAGTGTAACTGTAAAATAAATGGGAAAAAATAGGATAGTAAAGGAGCAGTTAAGGAGCTGAACATAAGTGGGATAGTAAAGAAGCTGGAGAGTTTAAGCACATAAGTGTGACAGTAATGGGACAAATTTCCTACGCAGGTGTACTATCTTAAAATTATATTAGGATAGTTTAGGACTATTTTTTTAGGACATGTTTAGGACAAATTTAATAGGACAATTTAAAACATATTTAGGACTATTTTACCTCAAGTCAACAGGGGTGTACTAAAGAAAATGGCTGCGAGTTTGGAATATTCTATGATGACTATAAATAACATATTTTTTTATATATTTATAAGTGAGTTAAATAAAATATTTTTAGATTTATCAAGTGCGGGGTCTTATTTAGTCAAGCCTCAAAGTGTAGCCGACCAGCCCAGCAGATATAGTGGATTGCCCGACCTAACTTAGATATTTATATAGACCCGTATATTTAACATGTGCTTAAATGCATGGAGATAAACTCAAATCGGTTACCAACAATCTAGAAGGAGATATTTGGGGACACTTACGAGTTATCTACAAGCTGATTGAGTTACTTGTACAATTCAATCACTTATTTCTACAACTATAAATTGTAAATTATATTATTGAGAGACAATAATAAGAATAAAGTAACCTTTCCGTGGAAGTAAGCAAGTTTTTTAACCACGTAAATCTATTAGTGTGTGTGTGATTATTTTCTTTCATCTCGATATTTTTTTCTAGATATTTTATTGTGATAATTCTTGCACTTATAATTAGCGTTGTCTATATAAATCGATTCTTTTTACTACAAAAGAATTTATCAGAAGAAATCCCGAGATGCCTCACCACAACAGCAATCTTCCTCAAGTTAGCAATGTGCAGGATGATTCAGCCCCATCCAGGGTCAGGTAAGATATTTGGCAATCACCAAATCCTAGGTTTTGCCAAGAGAGGCAACCTTCTGAAGAAAGTCAGGGACCATCTAGGTCTATTCAGATATCCAGGATGGTCAACGCTTATGAAGCCAAGCTTCAAGAGCAGGAGGAGGCAACATGCCTCCAGATGGAAGAGAATGCTCGCCTGGAAAGGAGACTCGAAAGGATAGAGAGGGATATCAATAGAGATACCAGGAAACGTCTTGATATGACTCCTAGTCCTCAGGCGAGCAACAATCACAACCAATGGAGGAGCTCCATATGCGACCAAGATAAATTTGAACATGACACGTTAGAGCATGATTGGTCAAAGTGTGACCGATCAGAAAGGCACCACATGTTTAATAATCATCAGAATGACGACATCAGAATATTGGTCCATAAAGAAATGGACCATCTGACGTATCGAGGGGTCAGGTCTACTAGGGAGATATCTAAAAGATCAATTAACACCCAGATAAAATTCGCTTTCTCAAGGGCGATTGAAGAAAAGGAACCCCTAAAGAAGTTCATCTTTCCCAGATTCAAGATCTATGATGGGAAGATGGATCCCATAGACCATGTTCACTAGTATATGCAGACAATGACCCTGTAGAGCCACAATGATGCCTTGATGTGTCGAATTTTCCCTTTTAGCCTACATGATATATCACATAAGTGGTTCAAAAAGCATCCCCATAGGCCGGTTAGGAGCTTCAAGGCTCTAGTAAAGGCCTTCACTGCTCGCTTTATAACCAACAGTTTTCACCCTAAGAGGATGAATTCATTCCTCATGATGAAGAAAAGGACACAAGAGAGCCTTCGTGACAAGGAGGTCTTTAATGAAGCAGAGGACTGCTCGGAGAAGGTTGCTATTGCATCGTTCAAGATTGGTCTGTCGACCACATCTCTACTGCACTAATCCCTAACAAAGAAAAAGGATAGCACCATCGATGACTTCATGATGCATATTAAAAAATATACCAAGGTTGAGGATGTGGTTCACTATACCCAATGGATAACGATCAAACAAAAGCAAGCAAAGGTGGAGACAAGAGTGACACTAAAAATAAGGGGAACAAGAGTGGGGGAAAAATGGCTCTAAGAATGGGAGTAAGGCCAATCCTTTGAAGGCTTTCCAGGGTATTAACACAGTCTGTAAATAACCAATTTATAATATCTTGATAAAAATCAAGGATCAATTATTTGTCAAGTGGCCCAAGAAGATGGGTGGTGACCCGGCGAAGAGGAATAACGCACTGAGATGCGCATTCCATAAGGAGGGCGGTCACAGGACAGAGAATTTAAAGCACTAAAGTCACATTTGGAAGAGCTGACCTAGGTTGGACATCTCAACTAATACATAAAGAAGAAAAATGACAAGGTTGCATCCAATGGGGACCAAAAACTAGATAATGTCCTTGATGACGACATGGGATAGGACTTCATGATGATTCATGGAGCATATAATTTAAAGTAGATCCAAGGGAACGTTGTTCGGATTGAGCTAAAGAATATCACTATCATCATGGAGGTATTCCAAACTGATTATATAGAAGCCAAGTTGGCAAGCACCAGTGAATAGAGGATGTCAACTACACCAAACAAATCATCTTCATAGAGCAAAATCTAATTGGAGTAAAGACTCCACACCATGATGTTCTCGTGATTACTTTAGAATCGTAAACTAGGATGTTGATAAGTTATTGGTAGACCATGGAAGCTCATCAGAAGTGATGTACCTAGAGTTATTCCACAAGTTGAAGCTGAATCTAGTCGACCTCAAGCAGGCCACAGTTTCATTGATCGACTTCGAGGGGAAAATTACAATGACACAAAGTTTATAGAAGTTTTTATCGTGGACATAAAGTCTCCATATCATGCCATCCTAAGTAGAGGATAGCTACACGCCATGAGAACTGTACCTTCCACCTTTCACTAGAAGATGAAGTGTGTCACCGATCGGGGCACGGTAGAGATTGGTGGCAACCAAGTTACTGGAAGGAAATTCTTCATCATAGACGTTCACCCCTAGAAGGTTAAGAAAAATGAACCAAAGGACGCTCCATAGGAAGCCTAAGATGGGACTACACCCTGTACATAAAAATTACGGTACGATCGACCGGGGGGAGGAAACTTGGATCCATTCGATTGATAGGGTCATTGAAAGCCTAGAAGAAGTTAGTGCTAATGATATCTTTTTGGATAAAAATTATCTGATTGGAGCTGCACTCGAGGGTCACAAAAAGAAAGAAGTGATTGCCTTCTTCAGAAGTAATCTGGACGTTTTTTCTTGGGACTCGTATGATTTTCCTGGGATTGATATCAACGTAGCATGCCATTGTTTGCATGCTGACCCAAACTTCAAGTCGATTACTCAGAAGGCACGCCGTATAGCCCTAAAAAAGGCTAAAGTGGTGGAGAGAGAAGTTGGGAAGCTTCTGGATGCAGGATCTATTAGGTAGTTTAGTTCCCTAAATGGTTATTTAACCTAGTGGTAGTACGGAAGAGCAATGATAGTTAGAGGGTCTGTACTGAATTCACAGACCTTAAAAAAGACTTCCCCAAAGATATTTTCCCTCTACTTAAGATTGATCAACTGATTGACGCCACGAAATCCCTTGAGATAATGAGTTTTTTGGAAGCCCACTCAGTGTACCATTAAATTTCACTGTTCGGGACTGACCAGGAAAAAACATACTTCATAACCCTAGTCGGTCTATACTGTTACAAGGTCATGCCATTTGGACTAAAAAATGCAGGGAAAACTTATCAGAGGCTGGTCATAAAGATGTTCAAGCAGTAGATGGAAGGCACCATAGAAGTTTATATTAATGGCATATTATTTAAGAGGAAGAACAGAGATGACCGCCTCGCGAACTTAGCCAGAACATTTAGAATACTCAAGATGTACTGGATGAAAATTGATGCAAGAAAGTGTCCATTCGGTGTCTAGTCAGGTAAATTTTAGGGCTATCTGGTTAGCAAAAGAGGGATTGGGTCCAATCCAAATTAGCTTGATACCATCACCAAAGTTTATCTCCCAAGGACATTGCGGGATATTTAAAAGCTTACTAGAATGCTTATAGCGCTCAATCGCTTCAATTCTAACTCTTCGAAAGCTATCAATCATTCTTTTAGCTACTCGAGAAGGACAAAGGCCTCATATGGAATGATAATTTCTCAAGATCTTTGGAGGATATCATGTCCTACCTCAACAAACCATCTATGCTGGTGATCCCTGATGACGGAGACCCTCTATATCTCTATCTCGCATTATCAGACTATGGTGTTAACTCATCTCTGGTATGTGAGATTGAAGGCAGACAATAATCTATCTACTATGCCAAGAAGATGCTTCTAGATGCAAAATAATGTTACTTGTCCTTGGAAAAGCTAACCTACACATTAGTGGTTACCTTAAGGAAGCTGAAACATTACTTCAAAGCTCACTCAGTAACAGTGATCACTTTATTCCCCTTAAAAACTGTTCTTTAAAAATCCGACCACTCCGAACAACTCTCAAAGTTGTTGATTGATTTCAAAAGGTTTGATATTCACTTTCAGCCAAGAACAATAATTAAGGGATAAGTCTTGGCCAATTTCATCGCATAATTCATGGGGGGGGGGGGGGGGGGGGCAACCTAGTGACTAATAGGTAATGGAGAAATCAACAGATGAAGAAGTACAATACAAAGAATGGACCTTATACGTTGATGGAGCCTCTAATTCTAAGAGGGCAGGTGTAAGGGTTGCCATCATTACACCGAAGATGCTGTCATCGAGTAAAGAATCAGGTCGGGATTTAAAGCCTCCAATAATGAAGTTGAATACGAAGCACTGATTGTAACTGCTGGGTGATTCAAATCACCTCAATGTGTTTGGCAATTCCAAACTAGTCTCTAAGAAAGTGATTGGAAATTTTAACTTAAAAGATGATAGGATGGTAGCCTACCTCGCCGTAGTGAAAGGTCTTAGGGCAGGATTTGAGAAGGTTAATATTCAGCAGTTCCTCCGGGGATAGAACAATCACGTTGACGTCTTAGCATCCCTAAGATCAATAATGGACTTTGATCTCAGAAAGACTATTCAGGTGGAGTTCCTCTCCTAGCCTTGCATTGACAAGACAGTGGTCGCCGAGCAGGTCCTCCTCATAAAAAGGGCCCCTAGTTAAATAGAACCCATCATTGCTTATTTATATAAGGAAATGATAATAGATGATAAGAAATTATCTCATAAAGTAAAAGGGAAAGTAGACCGCTTCTACCTCGCCTCAGGAGGAAGCTTTACAAAAGATCCTTCACAGGTCCTTACCTCTAGTGCGTTCACTTACAAGACAACGAGCAAGTTATTAGCAAAGTTCAAGATGGTATTTATGGGAGTCATGCAGGAGGAAGTTCATTGGATTTTTAAACGATCAAAGAAGGCTACTGGTGGCCTCACATTCAAAAGGATGCAAGTACCTATGTTCGTAGATGTGAAAAATACCAAAAATTCTCTCCTATTATTCATCAGCCAGGTAGTGACCTGAAACTCTTGACCAGTTTTTGACCATTTGCATAATGGGGATTGAATATTATGGGACCACTACCTACCGCACCTAAGAATCACAGGTATCGGCTGGTGGACACAAACTACTTTACCAAATGGGTAGAGGCAGAACCACTAACGAACATCCGTGATGCCAACATTACAAGGTTCATTTGAAAGAGTGTCATAACACACTTTGGGATACCAAGAACTATAATCACCGATAACGGGACGCAGTTTGATAGAAGCTTCTTTCAAAGATTTTATGATGAGTACGATGTCAAGCATCATTTTAATTCTTTGGCATACCCCCAAAGAAATGATTGAGCATAATCTTCTAATAAAATGATGCTCAAAGGCCTAAAAAGATGTTAGAAAGAGTAAAGGGTGATTGGGTGGATGAGCTCCCCCCTGTCCTGTGGTCCCACCATACTACTCCTAAGAGATCGACTGGGGAAACACCCTTTGAGCTCACTTATGGAATGAAAGCTATTATCCCACTTGAACTAGGTCTCCCTACCATGGGAACCAACTTGGTCGACTAAGGGCTAAATGACGATGCATTTCACACTGAACTTGACTTAGTAGACGAGCGAAGAGAACAAGCCGTAATGAAGTTGGCTTCATATCAACAACAATAGGCCAAATAGTATAATAAGAAAGTCAATTCGAGGAAATTACAGGTAGGGAATTATGTCCTAAGAAAAGTCCTCGGCAGTGCCATAAAACCATCGGATGTCAAGATGGGATAGAACTGGAAAGGGCCTTTTAAGGTGATTAAGGACAACCTTCAAAGAGCATATCAGTTGGAAACGCTAGAAGATAGGGAGATACCAAGAGAATGGAATGCAGTCAACCTTAAGAAGTTCTACTTTTAGTCTTCTCAATCTTTTTTAGCACATTTAGTTTACGCAAATTTTCATTTCAAACTTATGCTTCTCTCAGATTATTATTCAATAAATAAAGGCCCATTGACTCTCATATTTCGCTTTTGTATATTAACTGCCTTAATTTTATGCTATGTATCTTGGTATAATGCACCATTCTCAAACGATAACTACACTCTCTCAATATAAAATGGAATCACCTTTGATTATAATAAGTTGGTAAGCTTATTTCAACCAAGGAACTTCCTCGTGGACAAATGAAACTCCTTTGGATTACAATAGGTTATTCGACCTATTCTCACTCAAGGAATCTCATTATGCTGAGTATGGTTCATAGTAATTACAATAAGATATCAAGTTTATTTCAATTACTGCAATCCCAAGGATTTTTTCATAAACAAACACAACATACCTCATGAGTTGCCCCGACAACACCAAAAGCCCTACATGGTATCCTTAGGTAGAAAGTCAACCTAGGTTGGTCACCAATAGTGTTGGACATTTAAAAACCTTATCGGGCGATTGACTAATCAACCATGTGCATTCTTTCCATCATCTCACCTAGGCCTAAGGGAGTGTGACGACACAACATAAAAGGTAAGGCATGCGAAATGATATTGCTTTGGCATATTGGACTGGAAGAATGTTTGATATAAGTTATCAACTCATTTAGTCGGCGAAGATCCCAAAATGATTAATCTTAGATGTTAACTCATTTAATCGACTAAAAGTACAGAATGATTAGCAGTAATATTTGGTCAGGGAAAGTCCTAAGTGATTAGTAAATATCAAATCTTCCTAGTCAATAGCCAAAGTACACAAGTAATCGTTAATTATATTTAGTTATCATTTGCTCAAATTATGATACAGTTGATAAATAAAATTTATACACTTTAACAAAAAAAATTAAAGACTACAATCATATAAAGATACACCAAAAATCGCACAAGGACTCAGACCAACTACGGATGATGAGCAAGATAGTCAGTTACGCGAGCTCTTCGACCATATTCGAGATTAGGAGCAAACACCTCCTCATCAGCTTCAAAATAATGGTTCAAAAGAAAAATAGGATTGGAATTTATTGGGATCCACTTATCGTCCTTCGAGAAAGATGGATAACGGTAAACCTAAAACCCACTTAGTACTTGTACCACAGATCTAATTCCTTTGGGGTCTTAAGCTCCCAAAGGGCACTTAGCCACCCACTCTTGAATGCCACCTCCTCGACTTCTTTCAGCCTTGATGGTGAAACACTCCTGCCTTTATCGTAGCCCGCTGCCCATGCTTCTCGAGGACCCATTATGAAGAGATGCCTCAATCTTGTGACATCTCTTTGGAGACCAACTGCAATGACATATCCTCACTGGACGGATCAACGACCTCATTTTTCAAGGCATCATTTATGGCCTTAATTAACTTGCCTACTTGGCCCATATCATTGCTCACTGAGAGTGGGGCCCTCAAACCATTTATTTTCTCTTGTACTGAGGAGCCAATTTGTTTTATAACTTGGAGGTCATCCTTTAACTTGGCCACCATCTCGGACTGGTGCTCGTATTGTTCAATCCTTGACTGCGAATATTTCCACTCACACCTGGACCCAAAATCCTCCCCAAATTGTAGTAAGGAGAGTGTAATACCCCTCCCATTCTGGCAAGGGAGGTGGCCAGCCGTCACGGCCAAACTACGTCGGGAGTCACTAAATAAGTTATCACTCTTAGCATGTGACAAATATATGGGACGTATAAAAAAATTTCCATAAGATAATAATCAAGATTGATCAAATAAGTATAAACATTCAAGCAATATTAAATCCATCACCATGCTAATCTCCAAAATAAATCCAACTCCAAATAAACATAAATCTCAATGAACTAATCCAACTATGAATATGTGACAGAAACCATAAACAATTGTGGAACCGATTGGCCCACCAAATCCCTAAATAAAAGTCTCATAATAAAAAGAGACCGAAATAGAAAGCAATCCTAAACTACTAAAGCATCTAAACTAAATATCTATCTGTATCTCCAAAATTATCGCCAACCACTCCTATGCAACTACTCCAGTGCTATACCTGAAAAGTTAGTCAACATAATGGGCCAGAGCCCATCGCATGAGTACTAGTTATTCTACCTAATTATGGTCCGTGAACCCAGACAATAGAATTATGCACGATAAATATCACAATAGAGTATTTCAATTTAAAGGAGATATAAATTAATATGTAAATAAAAATAACTATCACTATCTACCCACATAACTAGGTCACCCATTTATTTAGATCCAATTATCATGAAACAATATTCAACTAACTTTTACAATTTAATTTAATTAATTCTTCTCAATTTAATTTATGCGACACCATTATAGCCAGTTTTCCATCTCCCGGGTCATGCACATATTGATGGCACGCCCAAATTTTACACCACACATAATCCCCTCACTATAGTCAGTTCGCCCATATTCTGTTAGCCCTGCACATATCGGTGAGGTTCCATACACGACACGTCACTATAGCCAGTTCGTTCGTATTCTGTCAGCCCTGAACATATTGGTGACGCCAACACACACCCACGTTGCTATAGCCAGTTCGCCTCTTATTGTTAGCCCTGCACATATTGGCAACACTAATTCATTTTAATACATGTTCATTATCTTAGGCATTAATTCTCAATTTCTCGATTTCTCATTATTTTATAGTAGCCCCACCCTATTATAGACCATAAATCCTAAAACCTACACATAGTTCCATACCTAAAGGGTCTCCAAAACACAAGTACGTTCTAACCTATCATATAGGATGCATTTCTACCTTTAATTTCCTTCAAGTCTCTATCCTAGACTATCGAATAAACGGAACAACACAAAAATCAGCCCCACCCCAGAATATCTCATCCATAAAAATCTACACTAACCAGTGTTCTAAAAAACGTTCCTAGGCGCGGGGCTTTTTGGATACGCCATGTTTTATCCATAGGTGTGGATTAAAGAGTGATCAATGATGGTCAACGCTTTTTGGGGTCCCGTGTGAAAAATGCGCGTTTTTTGGGGTTAAGGCATGAAAAAATGAGTTTTTTTAAGTAAGGCGTTAAAAAATGCGAGTTTTTTTTAGTATTTTAATTTACAAATATTCAGACATATTTTTAAGGTATGTACCATTTTAGTATTTTTAATAGCTTTTTCATAGTTAAAAAATATTAAAAAATATTTAAAAGGGCCTAAACGCCTTTTCACGTCTTTTTACGCCTAAGGCCCGCGTAGGCTTCTAAGGCTTAAGACTTGACCTCCACGCCTCGCCCACACCCCGCGTTTTTTAGAACCTTGGCACTAACTAGTCCCATACCAAGAAAGTGTTAACCATTACTAAGACATGCTTACTAGTCCCATACCTAGCAAGCACTCCTAAAATTAAGGTGAGAGCATAACTACTCAAAAATTCCGTCGTTCCCGCGGTGTCAAATATAATTAAAACAATAAATTGCATGAGACATTTTATCACAATTCTACCAATTTCTCATAATATCACAAGTAAATCTAATTTCATCCATTAATTAAACAACTTATTTTATGCAACTAATATAATTTTAACATCATGTAGTTTGTGGTGCACGCAATAAAATCTCCTTTTTATTACACTTACGTAATTTTATGTGATTTTATAAGTCCCTTTTAATTAAATAAAGCTACAATGATTTCTACATACAAATCTACATGTATATTAACAAAAATTCAACATCAACCCTAAGCACACAAGGGTTATGTGTCGTAATTTATATTATGATTTTTCATAAAAAACAATCCCAATATAGATTTCACTTTCCCTAATTAAAGTTTGTAGTTTATTTTAAGAAAACCATAACAAATAATGTTTAGGAGATATTTAAAATGCACAATAAAAAAGATAAAGAATAGAAGTATTCATGTCGTAGAAAAGTCAATTGAAAATTCTGATTGAATGGTTGCATTCCTCTCGAAAAATCAGCGAAGACTCGTGCTTGGATGATCTTGAGAAAACTAGGTTTGGGCTTTCAAAAGTGGGTTGAAAGTTGTGTTCAATGAGTTTTAGGTTTTGTAGATGAGAGAGAAAGAAATTATGGGAGGCTATTGATATTTGAGAAGGCTAAAATGTATTATAAAAGTCCGAAACCTGTCACTTTATGTTTATATACCAAAAAGAATTTGAGTCATAATCAAACCCAACCACTAAAAAACATTCCGGATGAGCGGACTGTTGGAATTGGATGAAATTTTAATATATTGTAGCTAAAGGCAAGACGAGCTAAAAAAATCTCAGTTCGATCGAATGGTTGAATATTTTTATTTTATTTTTTTACTTAGGTTGGATCCTCCCTCGATTTTTATACAAAATGTTATAATTTTCAAATTTTAATCCTGATTTGAATTCCACTTAAATCCTTATATATATATATATATATTTTTTTTTTTACATACAAAAATTAAATAGATTCCAGACATTTATTTTTTGCAATTTTTTATTTAACAAAGATTTTTTCGACTAAAAACTCAGTGGGTGTTACAGAGGGATGTAGTCTTCTACAAAAATAGGCTACAAATAGCAGAACATATAAATAATGCGATGAACATCAGCATAATAGGAAGAGAAAGAACATCAATAAAAGAGAAAGTCTTTTTCATTGATAATTAAAGGGGAGGAAAAAGCCAATACAACCAGAGAAGAGAGAGAATTACAACACATGAACAAAAAGGAAAAAATCCCTAGAACTATGGGTCATTACTCCTCACCTGGTCAGATATTTCTGGTGCATTCCTTTTCTTGACAGCCTTCCCCTCTTGGTCGACAGCCGTCTCGACCTCAGTAGAATATTTCTCAGCATAGTCGGTAAGCTGACTAACTGGACGCTCTTCATCAGTAAGTGGAGAAGGCCCTGGATGATGGAGCTAGTACAGGTCGGACTCTGAAGGGACTCCCGCTACCCCTAAGGCTTGGTTACATACTTTCTTAAAGGAAACCTTCTTGGCGTATGCAATCTAGATCATAGCGTCATTGTAGGTCGCATTCCATCCTTCCGTGTAGTTGTTATCCTTCATGCTTGGGATGTCATCCTCCAACTTCTGGAACTTCCCGACCATCCCCAGGTTTTCCTCAGCAAGCTTCTCCTTCTCTGCAACCACAAGGATATTGGACGACTAACTTACTGAATTCTCTTTTTCCCGATTAAGTGTAGGACAAGCCTTAGCTAAGACCTGTTCGGACTTTTTTAGGGATCCTTTTTGTGCCTAGTTCTTATTGGACCGATTGGAATGATCATCCAGAAGTGTAGTAAAGTCTAACAAAAACTACAATGACAAACAAAGAAGAATTAGTACGTAGAAGGTAAAAACGAAGAAATATTGAACATAAAGAGATAATTTACAATAGAAAGTACTTGTGTGGACTTGAACGATAGTTGGTGTGACCCCAGCCGCGAACATCTCTCACGGTCAACCACAAGCACGGACCCTCTCAGCAAATCAAGAGCAAGTCATGGGGTGTTGTCCATGCAGGACCCCTCGACAACAAGATAAATAAAGGATTCGGTTGGGACCTTGGAAGCCTACTTCTTTTTACTCTCCTCCTCCCTCCTTATTTTTCTTTCTTTATCTCTCTCTTGTCTTCTGTAACACCCCGCTCGTTCGGGGAGAGCGAACGGAGCGCTGCTCATGATAAAACTGACCAAATCCACAATATAACAAGTTATAGAGCATATAAAACAAACCCACAAAAACAAGAGAAACCACTAATCTCAATCTTCAAATTAAATACAACAAAAAGTCTCTAGAAATAATACAACTATCTATCTTGAAATAAAATAAATTCCCAATGGTCTATACATAAAAAATAAATACCAATCTTCTCATCTTGTATTCTCGAATATTCTTCACAAAATATCCAAGCTAAAAATCAATATCCATAGCACACCCAAAATCCACGCTAACCTTCCACTAAAAGAAAGTATGGGGAAGTACACAACATGACATGAAAGATGCTCAACAAATATTAGCAGTGAATAAAACGTAACAATACGAGTACGAATATTCAAATCAAATACGAATCTCAATAGCATTTTTATTAATATAATTTCTCAACAACACATTAATCGAGTCACCAGGCCTCACCATACTGCGCCATACTTTATCAAGTAGCCGGAACAGGAATCTTGGCGGGTGCCCAACCTCCGTGCCATTTTAAAATCTCACAACAACATGCTCAACACAAATATAATACCACGTGAATCAAAATCAGATTCCATTTTTTTTTTCTGGTTTCCAAAAGAATTTAGCAATTCAAATATGAGTTAATAATCACATGAAATCAAAGGGAGTAACACTCGTGAGATTAAGGAGCATATTTTGTAAAACTCCATACCTTAAACCACCAAAAGGAATCCAACATAATTCTTCCTAGAAAATTCAGATTACACCATCAAAATTATCTCCTAAGAATCATCAAATCATCTCTAAGAGCCACCATGAAAACATCCCCAAGAAAACCTCTAATCTAAGGTTGAATGCATAAATTAAAGGGGATTTGTGTACATAAAAAGGAGAGGAAATAAACTATGTTTGCTGCACATTTTTGTGCCAAAAGTCTGTTCCAAAAGGGTCACCCACGACTTTATTTTATAAGGTAAAACATAAGAGTTGGAAACCAAACAAAACTCGCCAAATCAACTTGATGCGCACGAAACCTGCTGGGGTCGATCGATCGACCCCCTGGCGTCGACCGATCGATCGCCCAAGTAAGTTGACAGTTTGCCTTAAAAATTTTACAAGGATTAAATATTTTGAAAAATCACATAAAATCCATTTTAACTGCGATTTCGAAACCGCTTGAAATTCTCGTCTTAAAAAATAATTCTCAACATAATTGAGCAAAAAAAATAATTAAATCAAAAACTTTATTTTTCCTCTATATTTTGAAAATACCCCAAAAATAATGCGGGTTGTTACACTTCCCCACTAATAATGAAATTTTGCCCTCGAAATTCGCCGAATGCCTAACTCTAAAAAATTAGGCCAAAAGTCTCCAAAAATAATGTCGTCACCAAAAATTCCAACATATCACATCTAATCTAGATGCCTAACATGAAACGATAAACTAAAATTCTATCTCCAAATATGCGCCAAAAAAACGCAACAGACCCAAAACCCAAGACCCTAGGGTGGTCGTATACCGAATCTCTGATACCATTCTGTAACACCCCGCCCGCCTAGGAAGAGCGAACGGAGCGTTACTCACGATAAAACTAACCAAATCCACAATATAACAATGTATAGAGCATCTAAATCAAACCCATAAAAACAAGAGAAATCACTAATCTTAATCTTCAAATTAAATACAACAAAAAGTCTGTCTAAATAATACAACTATCTATCTCAAAATAAAATAAATCTCCAATGCTCTACATATACAAGACAAATACAAATCTTCCCATCTTGTATTCTCGAATATTCTTTCCAAAATATCCAAGCTAAAAATCAATCTCCATGGCGCACCCAAAATCCGCGCTAACCTGCCACTATAAGAAAATATGGGAAAGTACACTATATGACAGAAAATATGCTAAACAAATATTAGCGGTGAATAAAATGTAACTATATGAGTACGAATATTCAAATCAAATGCGACTCTCAATAGAATTTTTATTTATATAATTTCTCAACAACACGTTAACCGAGTCACCAGGCCTCACCATATCGCGCCATACTATCAAGTATCCGGAATAGGAATCTTGGCCGGTGCCCAACCACCGTCTATATTAAAATGTCATGAAAACATGCTCAACACAAATATAATATCACATGAATATAAATCAGATACCAACAAAATTTTCCAGATTTCCAAAAGAATTTAGTAATTCAAATATGAGTGAATAATCACATGAAATAAAAGGGAGTAACACTTGAGAGACTAAGGAGCATATTGTGTAAAACCTCATACCTTAAACTACCAAAAGGAATCAAACTAATTTTTCCCAGAAAAGTCAGATTAAGCCATCAAAATCATTTCCCCAAATCATCAAATCATCTCCAAGAGCCACCATCAAAACAGCGGCAAGAACACCTCCAATCTAAGGTTGAATGGATAAATTAAAGGGCTTGGTGTACATAAAAAGGAGAGGAAATAAAATATATTTGCTGCATATTTTTGTGCCAAAACTCTGTTCCAAATGGGTCACACACGACTTTATTTTATAAGGTAAAAACATAAGAGTTGGAAACCAAACAAAACTCCTCAAAACAGCCTTCTGCGAACGAAACCTGTAGGGGTCTATCGATCGACCCCCTGACGTCGATCGATCGATCGCCCAGGTAAGTTGACAGTTCGCCTTTAAATTTTTATGAGGGATAGATATTTTAAAAAAATCCTATAAAATCAGTTTTAACTCCGATTTTGAAACCACTTAAAATTCTCGTCTTTAAAAATAATTCTCAGCATAATTGAGCAATACAAATAATTGAATAAAAAACTTTATTTTTCCTCTATATTTTGAAAATACCCCAAAAATTACACAGGTTGTTACACTTCCCCACTAACAATGGAATTTTTCCCTTGAAATTCGCCGAATGCCTAACTATAAAAAATTAGGCCAAAAGACTCCAAAAATAATCTCGTCACCGAAAATTCCAACATCTAATATATAATATAGATGCCTAACATGAAATGATCATCTAAAATTCTATCTCCAAATATGCTCTACAAAAACGCAACAGACCCAAAAACCAAGACCTGAGGATGGTCATGTACCTAAGCTCTGATACCATTCTGTAACACCCCGCCCGCCCGGAAAGAGAGAACGGAGCGCTACTCAGGATAAAACTAACCAAATCCACAATATAACAATGTATAGAGCATCTAAAACAAACCCACAAAAACAAGAGAAATCACTAATCTCAATCTTCAAATTAAATACAACAACAAGCCTAACCAAATAATACAACTATCTATCTCGAAATAAAATAAATCTCCAATGCTCTCTATATAAAAAATAAATACAAATCCTCTCATCTTGTATTCTCGAAAAATCTTTCCAAAATATACAAGATAAAAATCAATCTCCATAGCGCACCCAAAATCCGCGCTAACCTGCCACTAAAATAAAATACGGGGAAGTACACAATATGACAGAAAGATGCTCAACAAATATTTGCAGTGAATAAAACGTAACTATATGAGTACGAATATTCAAATCAAATGCGAATCTCAATAGCATTTTTATCAATATAATTTCTCAACAACACATTAACCGAGTCACTAGGCCTCACCATACCACGCCATACTTTATTAAGTAACAGGAACAAGAATCTTGGCGGGTGCCCAACCTCCGTGCCACATTAAAATCTCACGACAACATGCTCAACACAAATATAATACCACATGAATCAAAATCAGATTCCAACAAAATTTTCCAGATTTCCAAAAGAATTTCGCAATTCAAATATGAGTCAATAATCACATGAAATCAAAGGGAGTAACACTCGCGAGATTAAGGAGCATATTGTGTAAAACCCCATACCTTAAACCACCAAAAGGAATCCAACATAATTCTTCCCAGAAAAGTCAGATTACACCATCAAAGTTATCTCCCAAGAATCATCAAATCATCTCCAAGAGCTACCATCAAAACAGCCCTAACAACACCTCTAATCTAAGGTTGAATACATAAATTAAAGGGGCTTTGTGTACATAAAAAGGAGAGGAAATAAAATATGTTTGCTGTATATTTTTATGCCAAAAGTCTGTTCCAAAAGGGTCACCCACGAGCTTATTTTATAAGGTAAAAACATATGAGTTGGAAACCAAACAAAACTCCTCAAAGAAACTTGCTGCGCACGAAACCTGCTGGGGTGGATCAATCGCCCAGGTAAGTTGACAGTTCGCCTTAAAATTTTTGTAAGGGATAAATATTTTAAAAAATCGTATAAAATTCGTTTTAACTCCGGTTTTGAAACCGCTTGAAATTCTCGTCCTTAAAAATAATTCTCTACATAATTGAGGAATAAAAATAATTAAATCAAAAACTTTATTTTCCTCTATATTTTGAAAATACCCAAAAAATTACGCGGGTTATTACACTTCCCCACTAACAATGGAATTTTGCCCTTGAAATTTGCCGAATCCCTAACTCTCAAAAATTAGGAATAAAGTCTCCAAAAATAATCTCATCACCAATAATGCCAACATCTCACATCTAATCTATATGGCTAACACGAAACGATCATCTAAAATTCTATCTCCAAATATGCGCCACAAAAATGCAACAGACCCAAAACCCAAGACCCGAGGCTGATCGTATACCTTAGCTCTGATACCATTATGTAACATCCCGTCCGCCTGGGAAGAGCGAATCGAGCGCTACTCACGATAAAACTAACTAAATCCATAATATAACAATGTATAGAGCATTTAAAACAAACCAACAAAAACAAGAGAAACCAATAATCTCAATCTTCAAATTAAATACAACAAAAAGTCTCTCAAAATAATACAACCATCCGTCTCGAAATAAAATAAATCTCTAATGCTCTATATATAAAAAATAAATACAAATCTTCTCATTTTGTATTCTCGAATATTTTTTCGAAAACATCCATGCTAAAAATCGATCTCCATAGTGCACCCAAAATCCGCGCTAACCTCCCACTGAAACAAAATACGGGGAAGTGCAAAATACGACAGGAAAGTGCTCAACAGATATTATCGGAAAATAAAATGTAACTATATGAGTACGGATATTCAAACAAAATGCGACTCTCAATAGCATTTTTAACAATATAATTTCTCAACAACACATTAACTGAGTCACTAGGCCTCACCATACCGCGCTATACTTTATTAAGTAAACGGAATAGGAATCTTGGCGGGTGCCCAACCTCCGTGCCACATTAAAATCTCACGACAACATGCTCAACACAAATATAATACCACATGAATCAAAATCATATTCCAACAAAATTTTCCAGATTTCCAAAAGAATTTCGCAATTCAAATGAGTAAATAATATAATGAAATCAAAGGGAGTAACACTCGCGAGATTAAGGAGCATATTGTGTAAAACCCCATACCTTAAACCACCAAAAGGAATCCAACATAATTCTGACCAGAAAAGTCAGATTACACCATCAAAGTTATCTCCCAAGAATCATCAAATAAACTCCAAGAGCTACCATCAAAACAACCCCAAGAACACCTATAATCTAAGGCTGAATACATAAATTAAAGGGGCTTCGTGTACATAAAAAGGAGAGGAAATTAAATATGTTTGCTGCATATTTTTGTGCCAAAAGTCTGTTCCAAAAGGGTCAACCACGAGCTTACTTTATAAGGTAAAAACATAAGAGTTGGGAACCAAACAAAACTCCTCAAAGCAGCTTGCTGCGCACGAAACCTACTGGGGTGGATCGTTCGCCCCTGGCGTCGATGGATCGATCGCCCAGGTAAGTTGAGAGTTCGCCTTAAAATTTTTATAAGGGATAAATATTTTAAAAAATCGTATAAAATTTGTTTTAAGTCCGATTTTGAAACCGCTTGAAATTCTCGTCCTTAAAAATAATTCTCTACATAATTGAGGAATTAAAATAATTAAATCAAAAACTTTATTTTTCTTCTATATTTTGAAAATACCCAAAAAATTACGCGGGCTGTTACACTTCCCCACTAACAATGGAATTTTGCCCTTGAAATTTGCCGAATGCCTAACTCTAAAAAATTAGGCCAAAAGTCACCAAAAATTATCTCATCACCAATAATTCCAACATCTCATATCTAATCTAGATGCCTAACACGAAACGATCATCTAAAATTCTATCACCCAATATGCCCCACAAAAACGCAACAGACCAAAAACCCAAGACCCGAGGGTGGTCGTATACCTAAGCTCTGATACCATTCTTTAACATCCCGTCCGCCCGAGAAGAGCGAACCGAGCGCTACTCACGATAAAACTAACCAAATCCACAATATAACATTATATAGAGCATTTAAAACAAACCAACAAAAATAAGAGATACCAATAATCTCAATCTTCAAATTAAATACAACAAAAAGTCTCTCAAAATAATACAACCATCTGTCTCAAAATAAAATAAATCTCTAATGCTCTATATATAAAAAATAAATACAAATCTTCTCATCTTATATTCTCGAATATTCTTTCCAAAATATCCATGCTAAAAATCAATCTCCATAGCACATCCAAAATCCGCGCTAACCTGCCACTGAAAGAAAATACGGGGAAGTTCACAATACGACAGGAAAGATGCTCAACATATATTATCGGTAAATAAAACGTAACTATATGAGTACGAATATTCAAATAAAATGCGACTCTTAATAGCATTTTTAACAATATAATATGTCAACAACACATTAACCGAGTCACCAAGCCTCACCATACCGAGCCATACTTTATCAAGTTGCTGGAAGAGGAATCTTGATGGGTGCCCAACTTTCGTGCTATATTAAAATCTCATGACAACATGATCAACACAAATATAATACCATATGAATCAAAATCAGATTCCAAAAAAATTATCCAGATTTCCAAATGAATTTAGCAATTCAAATATGAGTCAATAATCACATGAAATCAAAGGGAGTAACACTCGCGAGATTAAGGAGCATATTGTGTAAAACCCCATACCTTAAACCACCCACATGAATCCAACATGATTCTTCCCCAAAAAGGCATATTACACCATCAAAATTATCTCCCAAGAATCACCAAATCATCTCCAAGAGCCACCATCAAAACAGCCCCAAGAACACCTCTAATATAAGTTTGAATGCATAAATTAAAGGGGATTTGTGTACATAAAAAGGAGAGGAAATAAAATATGTTTCCTGCATATTTTTGTGCCAAAAGTCTGTGCCAAAAGGGTCACCCACGACCTTATTTTATAAGGTAAAAACATAAGAGTTAGAAACCAAAGAAAACTCCTTAAAACAGCTTGTTGCGCACGAAACCTGCTGGGGTGGATTGATTGACCCCCTGGCGTCGATCGATCGGTCGCCCAGGTAAGTTGACAGTTCACCTTAAAAATTTTATAAGGGATAAATATTGTAAACAATCTTATTAAATCCGTTTTAACTCCGATTTCAAAACCGCTTGAAATTCTCGCCTTTAAAAATAATTCTCAACATAATTGTGCAATAAAAATAATTAAATCAAAAACTTTTTTTTCCCTCTATATTTTGAAATTACCCCAAAAATTATGCGAGTTGTTACACTTCCCCACTAACAATGGAATTTTTCCCTCGAAATTCGTCGAATGCCGAACTCTCAAAAATTAGGTCAAAAGTCTCCTAAAATTATCTCGTCACAACAAATTCCAACATCTCACATCTAATCTAGATGCCTAACACGAAACGATCATCTAAAATTCTATATACAAATATGCACCACAAAAGCGCATCAGAACCAAAACCGAAGCCCCGAGGGTGGTCGTATACCTAATCTCTAATACCATTCTGTAACACCCCGTCCGCCCGGGAAGAGCGAATCGAGCGCTACTCACGATAAAACTAACTAAATCCATAATATAACAATGTATAGAGCATTTAGAACAAACCAACAAAAACAAGACAAACCACTAATCTCAATCTTCAAATTAAATACAACAAAAAGTCTCTCAAAATAATACAACCATCCGTCTCGAAATAAAATAAATCTCTAATGCTCTATATATAAAAAATAAATACAAATCTTCTCATCTTGTATTCTCGAATATTTTTTTCGAAAATATCCATGCTAAAAATCAATCTCCACTGCGCACACAAAATTCGCGCTAACCTACCACTAAAAGAGAATATGGGGAAGTACACAATACGACAGGAAAGTGCTCAACAAATATTAGCGGTGATTAAAAGATAACTATATGAGTACGGATATTCAAATAAAATGCGACTCTCAATAGCATTTTTAACAATATAATTTCTCAACAACACATTAACCGAGTCACTAGGCCTCACCATACCGCGCCATACTTTATTAAGTAACCGGAACAGGAATCTTGGCGGGTGCCCAACCTCCGTGCCACATTAAAATCTCATGACAACATGCTCAACACAAATATAATACCACATGAATCAAAATCAGATTCCAACAAAATTTTCCAGATTTCCAAAAGAATTTCGCAATTCAAATATGAGTCAATAATCACATGAAATCAAAGGTAGTAACACTCGCGAGATTAAGGAGCATATTGTGTAAAACCCCATACCTTAAACCACCAAAAGGAATCCAACATAATTCTTCCCAGAAAAGTCAGATTACACCATCAAAGTTATCTCTCAAGAATCATCAAATCATCTCCAAGAGCTACCATCAAAACAGCCCTAAGAACACCTCTAATCTAAGGTTGAATACATAAATTAAAGGGGCTTTGTGTACATAAAAAGGAGAGGAAATAAAATATGTTTGCTGCATATTTTTGTGCCAAAAGTCTGTTCTAAAAGGGTCACCCACAAGCTTATTTTATAAGGTAAAAACATAAGAGCTGGAAACCAAACAAAACTCCTCAAAGCAGCTTGCTGCGCACGAAACCTGCTGGGGTGGATCGATCGCCCCCTTGGCGTCGATGGATCGATCGCCCAGGTAAGTTGAGAGTTCGCCATAAAAGTTTTATAAGGGATAAATATTTTAAAAAATCGTATAAAATCTGTTTTAACTCCGATTTTGAAACCGCTTGAAATTCTCGTCCTTAAAAATAATTCTCTACACAATTGAGGAATAAAAATAATTAAATCAAAAACTTTATTTTTCTTCTTTATTTTAAAAATACCCCAAAAATTACGCGGGTTGTTACACTTCCCTACTAACAATGGAATTTTGCCATTGAAATTTACCGAATGCCTAACTCTAAAAAATTAGGCCAAAAGTCTCCAAAAATAATCTCATCACCTATAATTACAACATCTCACATCTAATCTAGTTGCCTAACACGAAACGATCATCTAAAATTCTATCTCCAAATATGCGCCATAAAAACGCAACAGACCCAAAACCCAAGACCCGAGTGTGGTCGTATACCTAAGCTCTGATACCATTCTGTAACATCCCGTCCGCCCGGGAAGAGCGAACCATGCGCTACTCACGATAAAACTAACCAAATCCACAATATAACAATGTATAGAGCATTTAAAACAAACCCAAAAAAATAAGAGAAACCAATAATCTCAATCTTCAAATTAAATACAACAAAACGTCTCTCAAAATAATACAACCATCTGTCTCGAAATAAAATAAATCTGTAATTCTCTATATATAAAAAATAAATACAAATCTTCTGATCTTATATTCTCGAATATTCTTTCCAAAATATCCATGCTAAAAATCAATCTCCATAGCGCACCCAAAATCCGCGCTAACCTGCCACTGAAAGAAAATACGGGGAAGTGCACAATACGACAAGAAAGATGCTCAACAAATATTATCGGTAAATAAAACGTAACTATATTCAAATAAAATGTGACTCTCAATGGCATTTTTAACAATATAATTTGTCAACAACACTTTAACCGAGTCACCAAGCCTCACCATACCGAGCCATACTTTATCAAGTAGCCGGAACAGGAATCTTGGCGGGTGCCCAACTTTCGTGTGTAACAACCCGAGGTTTTGGAGACAATGATTTATTTATTTTGGGAGAAATAAATAATATTTTATTGGAGAAATAATTAAGTTGGCAATTGAGGTCCAAAATTTGGAGTCGTTAGAAAGTGTGTTGAATGGCAATTCTGAGGGTACCATTGTTTTCGGAAGGGTCGAGAAAGTCGAAATGACTGTACTTTAGGTTCCGAAATAGTTTAAGTTAGTTTAACTCGAATTAATGTTACTGAGTGATTTAAAGTGTGTACTATCATTTAAAGTGTGTATCTTGTGGGATAAGGCTTAAAAGCCACGTGATAAGTCATTCTCACTTAAGAGAAAGAGGAAAACCCTAGAAAGAAAGAGAGAAAGAGAGAGAAAAGGAGAAAAGAAGAAAAAGAAAAAGAGGAGAAAAGTGGGTTTTTCCAGCCATATCGCCATCTTGAGGCGGATTCAGACCCTACGAACCGAGGCAAGTGAACACTTGCTATATAATTATTGTGTATCATTTATTTCATGATTTGTGGACAAATTTCTAAAAATTTGGGATAAATAGGTTAAAACCTAGATTTTTGAGTTAAATCTTTTATTTGATGTGTTTAGGATGGATTTAAAGTTATAGCTTAGTTGTGCTGATTTTTTAAGGTATATTAATGTTATGAATATGGTTAGGTTGAAGATTTGTGGTTAAATGTAATTATATTGGGCGCTTTTGAGAAGTTGGAGTTGTGTAAAAATGGAGTTTGGCCGTGGTACCTGGTAGGGCCGGTTGACCGGGTATAGAGGGCCGGTCGACCGCGCCTCCAGAATTGGGCACACTGTCTTCGATTATAGGAAAAATTAAGAAACGCGGTCGACCGCAGTTTGGGCACCGGTCGACCGGTCCCCTGTTTTGGGTTCAAGTTTGAGAATTTAAGTTATCCCCTTTCTCTTTGGGTTTATATGTATGGACTTCCATAATGAGAGTATCATAAAGGATTAAGTGATTATATAAAGGGATTATTGACTTTAGAATTATAAGACGATATATGGGGCTAATTGATAAATAAATGTGATGGTGGGATATCTCTCTTATTTAGGAAATAAGAGAAATAGTGATAAATGACTAAATGAAAATGTCGGGGAGTTTTAGTGATTGATTTTGAGAAAGTGAGAATCTAAAAGATTATATCAATTTGGTGGAAATTCCTCTAAGTATCGAGGTTAGTATTTGAGGAATGAAAATGGTTGATCGATATGTATACGGATAGAGAAGTATCCTTATTGATGATCGATTGGGAGAGATCTCACACAGTGAGAAATGCTAATTGAGGTGCATTAGGATAAAAGAATATCCTTAACTTAAATAGAATTGAGAGACAATTTATAATAGAAGCGACATTTGAGCTTCAAGCGAGAATTAGTATAGCATATACTAAGTGGGGTTATTGTGCGAGAATTGACGGTTAGTGTATCAAAAGAGAGAGATATACTAAATAATGATATTAATCTATTTCGCCTAAGGGCGTATAATGAATATGGAAATGATGTGCAGGTATACCTTATATAATGGTATATCTTTATTATGTGGGATGTATGTATAACTTATATGATGGTGTGCATACATGTTAAGCATACCCCCTCCTTTCTATCATTGGGAAGTTTCGTGCGTAGAGGGTGAGCATACTGACTAGAAAAACAGGATGTGGATATTCCCCAGGTCATAGTCGTCCATGGTGGTCAGCAAATGACATATATGTATACATTTACTTATTTTGGGGGTGAGAGGTCGTGGGTATGTGTCGCTCTCACTTGCCGGTTCGGAGCTATGACCGCTTCCCGAGATGTTGTGTTCGTGAGTAGATCACGAGGTGGGTGTCATTGAACCCCACCAGGTGGCCCCAGTTTGCTACGTATATGGGCTGCTGGAAGATGATAGCATGTGAGCCTGCGTCCTTCGAGTTATAGCTCGGTTGGATGGTTATTATTGCTTGTGTTTGTACTTGGGTATCAAGGGCATAATGGACCTCAACGACCTACATTGCCAGGATTAGTGTATCGGGGGGGTTCCTTGTTTGGATTTCGCCTCGGCGAGACGTCCCACGCACGAACCGCAGTGTAATGTTGGAACTTGGGGATAAGTTTAGACCTTAATGCTAATAATTATTTATATATATAACACCTATCCTGACGATCGACAGTGCTAGGAGTAGTGTAACGGGGGGGTTCCTTGTTTGGATTTCGCTTCGGCGAGACGTCCCACGCATGAAACGCCGTGTACTGTTGAGAATTGGGAATATTAATTAATTAAAATTGGATAATAATCATTTGGGTTACGTGCATCTTGCATTGAGGGCATAATGAGCCCCGAGAATCGATACGGTCAGGAGTAGTGTAACGGGAGGGTTCCTTATTTAGATTTCGCTTCGGCGAGACGTCCCACGCATGAAACGCAGCGCCGTGTTGAGAATAGGGAGGAGTTTAGTCCTTAACTCTTGATGCTAATAACTCATATATAATAATTATATATATGGTTTCATGCCTTATATGGGCATCACTAGAATATAAAATTCTAGTAAATAAGATTGTTGATGTATTGGGATGATGTGGACATGATTTGATCATGTAACTTTATATGTTCAACAAATGAACATTATAAAGATAACTATAAATATTACATTAAAGTTAATGTATATAACTTATGAATTATGGAAACAAATGTATTGGGGGATAGGTAAGATGATTTCACTTAAATACTTCTTTTGGGTTTAAGTTAGGATCCTCTTACCTAAATAGAATCGGACATCCATTTGGAGATCACGTGCAAACGTTTAGTGTGCGCTTTAGATGAGAGGTGAGTTGAATTATTATAGAGAGTTCGATTCCAACTAAATCATGTAATAATGCATTTATCATTATTATGCATTTTAATACACTTGCTATAAAATGTTTTTTTCAAACTCGGGCTCTGACCTGTTTATATTTTCTCCTCCATGTATATATTGTATTACTTCAGGTGTTCCTTCGCTAGGACGCCTTTGATGTTATGCTTTCAGGACTCGTGGAGCTGCGGCAATAGCGGACTATCACGGAATTTTGATTTAGTCGATTCCTATCTTTGTATATCTAGATTAGGATTCAACTTGTATATTGAGTTAGTATTCGAGTGTTGTAGATTAACACTTTTATCTTTCATTTATCAGATTATTGTACTGTCTGTTACTCGACAGCATATTCGGGTATTTCTATTTTTTTTATGTTTTGTTGTAGATTGTATCACACTCTTTTATAGTTATGGAGTTTATACATATCACCAACTTTAGTTAGATGTGTATTGTTTGTTGTGATTGCATTGTTGGTTTTGTGGTTGTTGTTAAATAAAAAAAGTTTTAAATTTTTGACAATTCGCTTTTTATGATTATGGGTAGTTAGCCTTATATTATAGTGTTGCATATTGATGTTGAGACTGCGCCATCTGAGATACCTGATTTAATGTAGTGTAGGGCTGGCCACCCGTTATTATTTTGATCGGGTTGTCACACTGTGCTATATTAAAATCTCATGAAAACATGATCAACACAAATATAATACCACATGAATCAAAATCAGATTCGAACAAAATTATCCAGAATTCCAAATGAATTTAGCAATTCAAATATGAGTCAATAATCACATGAAATCAAAGGGAGTAACACTCGCGAGATTAAGGAGCATATTGTGTAAAACCCCATACCTTAAACCACCAAAAGGAATCCAACATAATTCTTCCCAAAAAAGGAAGATTACACCATCAAAATTATCTTACAAGAATCACCAAATCATCTCCAAGAGCCACCATCAAAACATCCCTAAGAACACCACTAATATAAGTTTGAATGCATAAATCAAATGGGCTTTGTGTACATAAAAAGGAGAGGAAACAAAATATGTTTGCTGCATATTTTTGGGCCAAAAGTCTGTTCCAAAAGGGTCACCCACGACCTTATTTTATAAGGTAAAAACATAAGAGTTGGAAACCAAACAAAACTCCTCAAAACAGCTTGTTGCGCACGAAACCTACTGGGGTGGATCGATCGACCCCCTGGCGTCGATCGATCGATCGCCCAGGTAAGTTGACAGTTCACCTTAAATTTTTTATAAGGAATAAATATTGTAAAAAATCTTACTAAATCCTTTTTAACTCCGATTTAAAAACCGCTTGAAATTATCGTCTTTAAAAATAATTCTCAACATAATTGAGCAATAAAAATAATTAAATCAAAAACTTTTTTTCCCTCTATATTTTGAAAATACCCCAAAAATTATGCGAGTTGTTACACTTCCCCACTGACAATGGAATTTTTCCCTCGAAATTCGTCGAACGCTGAACTCTCAAAAATTAGGCCAAAAGTCTCCAAAAATTATCTGGTCACAACAAATTCCAACATCTCACATCTAATCTAGATGCCTAACACGAAACGATCATCTAAAATTCTATCTCCAAATATGCACCACAAAAGCGCATCAGACCCAAAACCGAAGCCCCGAGGGTGGTCGTATACCTAAGCTCTGATACCAATCTGTAACACACCGCCCACCCGGAAAGTGTGAACGGAGCGCTACTCACGATAAAACTAACAAAATCCATAGTATAACAATGTGTAGAGCATCTAGAATAAACTGACAAAACTAAGAGAAACCATTAATCTCAATCTTCAAATTAAATACAATAAAAATTCTCTCGAAATAATACAACTATCTATATCGAAGTAAACAAATCTCTAATCCTCTCTATATAAAAAAAATAAATACAAATCTTCTCATCTTATATTCTCGAATATTCTTCCCAAAATATACAAGCTAAAATTCAATCTCCATTGCGCACCTAAAATTCCCGCTAGCCTACCACTAAAAGAAAATAAGGGGAAGTACACAATACGATAGGAAAGATGCTCAACAAATATTAGCAGTGGATAATCATAACTATACGAATACGAATATTCAAATCAAATGCGAATCTCAATAGAATTTTTATCAATATAATTTCTCAACAACTCATAAACCGAATAACTAGGCCTCACCATACCGCGCCATACTTTATTAAGTAACCGGAACAGGAATCTTGGCGGGTGCCCAACCTCCGTGCCACATTAAAATCTCACGACAACATGCTCAACACAAATATAATACCACATGAATCAAAATCAGATTCCAACAAAATTTTCCAGATTTCCAAAAGAATTTCGCAATTCAAATATGAGTCAACAATCACAAGAAATCAAAGGGAGTAACACTCACGAGATTAAGGAGAATATTGTGTAAAACCCCATACCTTAAACCACCGAAAGGAATCAAACATAATTCTGCCCAGAAAAGTCAGATTACACCATTAAAGTTATCTCCCAAGAATCATCATATCATCTCCAAGATCTACCATCAAAACAGCCCCAAGAACACCTCTAATCTAAGGTTGAATACATAAATTAAAGGGGCTTTGTGTACATAAAAAGGAGAGGAAATAAAATATGTTTGCTGCATATTTTTGTGCCAAAAGTCTGTTCCAAAAGGGTCACCCACGAGCTTATTTTATAAGGTAAAAACATAAGAGTTGGAAACCAAACAAAACTCCTCAAAGCAGCTTGCTATGCACGAAACCTGTTGGGGTGGATCGATCGCCCCCCTGGCGTCGATGGATCGATCGCCCAGGTAAGTTGACAGTTCACCTTAAAAGTTTTATAAGGGATAAATATTTTAAAAGATCGTATAAAATCTATTTTAACTCCGATTTTGAAACCGCTTGAAATTCTCGTCCTTAAAAATAATTCTCTACATAATTGAGGAATAAAAATAATTAAATCAAAAACTTTATTTCTCCTCTATATTTTGAAAATACCCCAAAAATTACGCGGGCTGTTACACTTCTCTACTAACAACGGAATTTTGCCCTTGAAATTTGCCGAATGCCTAACTCTAAAAAATTAAGCCAAAAGTCTTCAAAAATAATCTCATCACCAATAATTCCAACATCTCACATCTAATCTAGATGCCTAACACGAAACGATAATCTAAAATTGTATCTCCAAATATGCGCCACAAAAAAGCAACAGACCCAAAACCCAAGACTCGAGAGTGGTCGTATACCTAAGCTCTGATACCATTGTGTAACATCCCGTCCGCCCCGGAAGAGCGAACCGAGCGCTACTCAGGATAAAACTAACCAAATCCACAATATAACAATGTATATAGCATTTAAAACAAATCAACAAAAACAAGAGAAACCAATAATCTCAATCTTCAAATTAAATACAGCAAAAAGTCCCTCAAAATAATACAACCATCCGTCTCGAAATAAAATAAATCTCTAATGCTCTCTCTATAAAAAATAAATACAAATCTTCTCATCTTGTATTCTCGGATACTCTTTCCAAAATATCCATGCTAAAAATCAATCTCCATAGCGCACCCAAAATCCGCGCTAACCTGCCACTGAAAGAAAATACGGGGAAGTGCACAATACGACAGGAAATATGCTCAACAGATATTAGCGGTAAATAAAACGTAACTATATGAGTACGAATATTCAAATAAAATGCGACTCTCAATAGCATTTTTAACAATATAATATGTCAACAACACATTAACCGAGTGCCAAGCCTCACCATACTGCGCCATACTTTATCAAGTAGTCGGAACAAGAATCTTGGCGGGTGCCTAAATTTTGTGCTATATTAAAGTCTCATGACAACATGATCAACACAAATATAATACCACATGAATCAAAATCAGATTCCAACAAAATTATCCAGAATTCCAAATGAATTTAGCAATTCAAATATGAGTCAATAATCACATGAAATCAAAGGGAGTAACACTCGCGAGATTAAGGAGCATATTGTATAAAACCCCATACCTTAAACCACCAAAAGTAATCCAACATAATTCTTCCCACAAAAGGTAGATTACACCATCAAAATTACCCCCAAGAATCACCAAATCATCTCCAAGAGCCACCATCAAAAGAGCCCCAAGAACACCTCTAATATAAGTTTGAATGCATAAATTAAAGGGGCTTTGTGTACATAAAAAGGAGAGGAAATAAAATATGTTTGTTTCATATTTTTGGGCCAAAAGTCTGTTCCAAAAGGGTCACCCACGACCTTATTTTATAAGGTAAAAACATAAGAGTTGGAAACCAAACAAAACTCCTCAAAACAGCTTGTTGCGCACGAAACCTGCTGGGGTGGATCGATCGATCCCCTGGCGTCGATCGATCGATCGCTCAGGTAAGTTGACAGTCCAGCTTAAAATTTTTATGAGGGATAAATATTGTAAAAAATCATATTAAATCCGTTTTAACTCTGATTTCAAAACGCTTGAAATTCTCGTCTTTAAAAATAATTCTCAACACAATTGAGCAATAAAAATAATTAAATCAAATTTTTTTTCCCTCTATATTTTGAAAATACCACAAAAATTATGCGTGTTGTTACACTTCCCCACTAACAATGGAATTTTGCCCTCGAAATTCGTCGAACGCCGAACTCTCAGAAATTAGGCCAAAAGTCTCCAAAAATTATCTCGTCACAACAAATTCCAACATCTCACATCTAATCTAGATGCCTAACACGAAAAGATCATCTAAAATTCTATATACAAATATGCACCACAAATGCGCATCAGACCCCAAACCGAAGCCCCGAGGGTGGTCGTATACCTAAGCTCTGATACCATTCTGTAACACCCCGCCCACCCGTAAAGTGCAAACGGAGCGCTACTCACGATAAAACTAACCAAATCCATAGTATAACAATGTGTAGAGCATCTAGAACAAATCGACAAAAATAAGAGAAACCAGTAATCTCAATCTTCAAATTAAATACAATAAAAAGTCTCTCGAAATAATACAACTATCTATATCGAAGTAAAAAAATCTCTAATGCCCTATATATAAAAATAAATACAAATCTTCTCATCTTATATTCTCGAATATTCTTCCCAAAATATCCAAGCTAAAAATCAATCTCCATTGCGCACCCAAAATTCGCGCTAGCCTACCACTAACAGAAAATATGGGGAAGTACACAATACGACAGGAAAGATGCTCAACAAATATTAGCGGTGAATAAAACATAACTATACGAATACGAATATTCAAATCAAATGCGAATCTCAATAGCATTTTTATCAATATAATTTCTCAACAACACATTAACTGAGTCACTAGGCCTCGCCATACCTCGCCATACTTTATTAAGTAACCGGAACAGGAATCTTGGCGGGTGTCCAACCTCCGTGCCACATTAAAATCTCACGACAACATGCTCAACACAAATATAATACCACATGAATCAAAATTAGATTCCAACAAAATTTTCCAGATTTCCAAAAGAATTTCGCAATTCAAATATGAGTCAATAATCACATGAAATCAAAGGGAGTAACACTCGCGAGATTAAGGAGCATATTATGTAAAACCCCATACCTTAAACCACCAAAAGGAATCCAACATAATTATACCCAGAAAAGTCAGATTACACCATTAAAGTTATCTCCCAAGAATCATCATATCATCTCCAAGATCTACCATCAAAACAGCCCAAGAACAACTCTAATCTAAGGTTGAATACATAAATTAAAGGGGCTTTGTGTACATAAAAAGGAGAGGAAATAAAATATGTTTACTGCATATTTTTGTCCCAAAAGTCTGTTCCAAAAGGGTCACCCACGAGCTTATTTTATAAGGTAAAAACATAAGAGTTGGAAAACAAACAAAACTCCTCAAAGCAGCTTGCTGCGCCCGAAACCTGCTGGGGTGGATCGATCGCCCAGGTAAGTTGACAGTTCGCCTTAAAATTTTTATAAGGTATAAATATTTTAAAAAATCGTATAAAATCCATTTTTAACTCCGATTTTGAAACCGCTTGAAATTCTCGTCCTTAAAAATAATTATCTACATAATTGAGGAATAAAAATAATTAAATTAAAAACTTTATTTTTCCTCTATATTTTGAAAATACACAAAAAATTACGCGGGTTGTTACACTTCCCCACTAACAATGTAATTTTGCCCTTGAAATTTGCCGAATGCCTAACTCTCAAAAATTAGGCCAAAAACCTCCAAAAATAATCTCATCACCAATAATTCCAACATCTCACATCTAATCTAGATGCCTAACACGAAACGTTCATTTAAAATTCTATCTCCAAATACGCGCCACAAAAACGCAACAGACCCAAAACCCAAGACCCAAGGGTGGTCGTATACCTAAGCTCCGATACCATTCTGTAACATCCCGTCCGCCCGGGAAGAGAGAACCGAGCGTTACTCACGATAAAACTAACCAAATCCACAATAGAACAACGTATAGAGCACTTAAAAGAAACCAACAAAAACAAGAGAAACCAATAATCTCAATCTTCAAATTAAATACAACAAAAAGTCTCTCAAAATAATACAACCATCCTTCTCGAAATAAAATAAATCTCTAATGCTCTACATATAAAAAATAAATACAAATCTTCTCATCTTGTATTCTCGAATATTCTTTCCAAAATATCCATTCTAAAAATCAATCTCCATAGCGCACCCAAAATTCGCGCTAACCTGTCACTGATAGAAAATACGGGGAAATGTACAATACGATAGGAAAGATGCTCAACATATATTAGCGGTAAATGAAACGTAACTATATGAGTACGAATATTCAAATAAAACGCGACTCTCAATAGCATTTTTACCAATATAATATGTCAACAACACATTAACCGAGTCACCAAGCCTCACCATACCGAGCCATACTTTATCAAGTAGCCGGAACAAGAATCTTGGCGGGTGCCTAAATTTTGTGCTATATTAAAGTCTCATGACAACATGATCAACACAAATATAATACCACATGAATCAAAATCAGATTCCAACAAAATTATCCAGAATTCCAAATGAATTTAGCAATTCAAATATGAGTCAATAATCACATGAAATCAAAGGGAGTAACAGTCGCGAGATTAAGGAGCATATTGTGTAAAACCCCATACCTTAAACCACCAAAAGGAATCCAACATAATTCTTCCCAAAAAAGGAAGATTACACCACCAAAATTATCTCCCAAGAATCACCAAATCATCTCCAAGAGCCACCATCAAAACAACCCCAAGAACACCTCTAATATAAGTTTGAATGCATAAATTAAAGGGGCTTTGTGTACATAAAAAGGTGAGGAAATAAAATATGTTTGCTGCATATTTTTGGGCCAAAAGTCTGTTCCAAAAGGGTCACCCACGACCATATTTTATAAGGTAAAAACATAAGAGTTGGAAACCAAACAAAACTCGTCAAAACAGCTTGTTGTGCACGAAACCTACTGGGGTGGATCGATCGACCCCCTTGCGTCGATCGATCGATCGTCCAGGTAAGTTGACAGTTCACCTTAAAAATTTTATAAGGGATAAATATTGTAAAAAAATCATATTAAATTCGTTTTAACTCCGATTTCAAAACCGCTTGAAATTCTCGTCTTTAAAAATAATTCTCAACAAAACTAAGCAATAAAAATAATTAAATCAAAAACTTTTTTTTCCCTCTATATTTTGAAAATTCCCCAAAAATTATGCGAGTTGTTAAACTTCCCCACTAACAATTGAATTTTGCCCTCGAAATTCGTCGAACGCCGATCTCTCAAAAATTAGGCCAAAAGTCTCCAAAAATTATCTCGTCACAACAAATTCCAACAACTCACATCTAATCTAGATGTCTAACACGAAACGATAATCTAAAATTCTATCTCCAAATATTCACCATAAAAGCGCTTCAGTCCCAAAACCGAAGCCCCGAGGGTGGTTGTATACCTAAGCTCTAATACCATTCTGTAACACCCTTCCACCCAGAAAGTGTGAACGGAGCGCTACTCACGATAAAACTAACCAAATCCATAGTATAAAAATGTGTAGAGCATCTAGAACAAACCGACAAAAATAAGAGAAACCACTAATCTCAATCTTCAAATTAAATACAATAAAAAGTCTCTCGAAATAATACAACTATCTATATCGAAGTAAATAAATATCTAATGCTCTATATATAAAAAATAAATACAAATCTTCTCATCTTATATTCTCGAATATTCTTCCCAAAATATCCAAGCTAAAAATCAATCTCCATTGCGCACCCAAATTCGCGCTAGCCTACCACTAAAAGAAAATATGGGGAAGTCCACAATACGACAGGAAAGATGCTCACCAAATATTAGCGGTGAATAAAACATAACTATACGAATACGAATATTCAAATCAAATGCGAATCTCAATAGCATTTTTATCAATATAATTTCTCAACAACACAATAACTGAGTCACTAGGCCTCACCATACCGCGCCATACTTTATTAAGTAACCGGAACAGGAATCTTGGCGGGTGCCCAACCTCCGTGCCACATTAAAATCTCACGACAACATGCTCAACACAAATATAATACCATATGAATCAAAATCAGATTCCAGAATTTTTTTCCAGATTTCCAAAAGAATTTCGCAATTAAAATATGAGTCAATAATCACATGAAATCAAAGGGAGTAACACTCGCGAGATTAAGGAGCATATTGTGTAAAACCCCATACCTTAAACCACCAAAAGGAAGCCAACATAATTCTTCCAGAAAAGTCAGATTACACCATTAAAGTTATCTCCCAAGAATCATCAAATCATCTCCAAGAGCTACCATCAAAACAGCCCAAGAACAACTCTAATCTAAGGTTGAATACATAAATTAAAGGGGCTTTGTGTACATAAAAAGGAGAGGAAATAATATATGTTTGCTGCATATTTTTGTGCCAAAAGTCTGTTCCAAAAGGGTCACCCACGAGCTTATTTTATAAGGTAAAAACATAAGAGTTGGAAACCAAACAAAACTCCTCAAAGCAGCTTGCTGCGCACGAAACTTGCTGGGGTGGATCGATCGCCCCCTGGCGTCGATGGATCGATCGCCCAGGTAAGTTGACAGTTCGCCTTAAATTTTTTTTAAGAGATAAATATTTTAAAAAATCGTATAAAATCCGTTTTAACTCCGATTTGGAAACCTCTTGAAATTCTCATCCTTAAAAATAATTCTCTACATAATTGAGGAATAAAAATAATTAAATCAAAAACTTTATTTTTCCTCTATATTTTGAAAATACCCAAAAAATTACGCGGGTTGTTACACTTCCCCACTAACAATGGAATTTTGCCCTTGAAATTTGCCGAATGCCTAACTCTAAAAAATTTGGCCAAAAGTCTCCAAAAATAATCTCATCACCAATAATTCCAACATCTCACATCTAATCTAGATGCCTAACACGAAACGATCATCTAAAATTCTATCTGCAAATATGCGCCACAAAATCGTAATAGACCCAAAACCCAAGACCCGAGGGTGGTCGTATACCTAAGCTCTGATACCATTCTGTAACATCCCGTCCGCCCCGGAAGAGCGAACCGAGCGCTACTCACGATAAAACTAACCAAATCCACAATATAACAATGTATTGAGCATTTAAAACAAACCAACAAAAACAAGAGAAACCAATAATCTCAATCTTCAAATTAAATACAACAAAAAGTCTCTCAAAATAATACAACCATCCGTCTCGAAATAAAATAAATCTCTAATGCTCTATATATAAAAAATAAATACAAATCTTCTCATCTTGTATTCTCGAATATTCTTGTGACAACCCGCTCCAAATAATAATGGGTGGCCAACCCTATATTATAAAAATCAGGTATCTCAGATGGCACAGTATATATATAATTATGAGCATTAAGGACTAAACTTATCCCCAAGTTCCAACATTACACTGCGGTTCGTGCGTGGGACGTCTCGCCGAAGCGAAATCCAAACAAGGAACCCCCCCGATACACTAATCCTGGCAATGTAGGTCGTTGAGGTCCATTATGCCCTTGATACCCAAGTACAAACACAAGCAATAATAACCATCCAACCGAGCTATAACTCGAAGGACGCAGGCTCACATGCTATCATCTTCCAGCAGCCCATAAACGTAGCAAACTGGGGCCACCTGGTGGGGTTCAACGACACCCACCTCGTGATCTACTCACGCACACAACGTCCCTGGAAGCGGTCATAGCTCCTAACCGGCAAGTGAGATCATCACATACCCATGACCTGTCACCCCCAAAATAAATAATGTATGTATATATATGTCATTTGCTGACCACTATGGACGACTATGACCTGGGGAATATCCACATCCTGCTTTTCTAGTCATAATGTTCACCCTCTATGCACGAAACTTCCCAATGATAGCAAGGAGGGGGTATGCTTAACATGTATATACACCATCATATAAGGTATACATACATCCCACATAATAAAGATATACTATTATGTATGTAATGACCCTAAAGGGAAATTTTGAGCAAGATAGGCTCTTAATCTATTATTTTGTAAGAAGGATAGATAATTTTGCAAGGTGCTCAAAAAGAGCTTTAAACCTTATGGTAAATGTACGTGTAGTTATGGTGATAAGTAGTAATGATAAAGCTAATCTTTTTGTATAGTCATGATAGACTATTATGATTGTTATATTCCCGATATGGAGTTGCCTTATAAATTGCAATATGCTGAAATGATGTAAGATGTTGTTTATATATGAGAGTTTGATTTTTGGATTGATGGGACGCAGGTAAAATTTTATGCTCATGAGTACGATAATATTTGTGAGCTATATGTTATGTATGTGATGATTCAAAAGACCTTGTGTTGGACATAAGGCATTTTATAGTATATATATATATATATATATATATATATATATATATATATATATATATATATATATATATATATATAAACCGTTTTCAAAGTAAACTATTTTTAAATAAAACCTTTGTCGGCCTTTGGGCCCTTTCAAAATGATTTTCATAAAATTAACCTTTTTGAACTCTAGTCCGGATTTAACAAACTCTCAATCCCCGACGTCGCCTCATAGTAGTGTATTGGGAGGGTTCCTTGTTTGGATTTCGCTTTTGCGAGACGTCCCCCGCACGAAATTTGCGATTGTCAGGAATTGAGAGGAGTTATTTCTTCGGACCATTCATAATTTTTACTCTATTAAAATTTTAATATTACTTATAATGTTGGAATTGTGGTATTTTTGGGGGAAAATAAAGCCTCATTATGATTTTTGTGAGCATAAAGCTCAAATATAAAGGGTGTATGGGCGCCCTAATTGTGGAAATTGTTTTTATATAACTCTTAATCAATTTAAAAAAAAAATTTAAAATGAACTCGTCGTGGGAAGTTAGAAGTTTGGAGATAAGATTAGCAAGATTGGGTATAGTAGGACTAGTTGAGCTTTGGAGCAATAGGCTTAGCTAAATTTCGAGGACGAAATTTTTGTAAGTGGGGAAGTTTGTAACAACCCGAGGTTTTGGAGACAATGATTTATTTATTTTGGGGAAAAAAATTAATATTTTATTGGAGAAATAATAAAAATGGCAATCGAGGTCAAAATTTGGAGTCGTTAGAAAGTGTGTCGAATGGCAACTCTGAGGGTACCATTATTTCCGGAAGGGTCAAGAAAGTTGAAATGACTGTACTTGGGGTCTATTTAGGTTCCGAAATAATTTAGGACCGTTTGACTCGAATTAAAGTTACTGGGTAATTTAAAGTGTGTATTATCATTTAAAGATGTGTATCTTTTGGGATAAGGCTTAAAAGCCACGTGAGAAGTCATTCTCAGTTAAGAGAAAGAGGAAAACCCTAGAAAGAAAGAGAGAAGAATAAAGAAGAAGAGAAATAAGGAGAAAAGGGAGAGAAAGTGGAGATTTCTGGTTTCCACGCGATCTCAAGGCGGATTCAGACCCTACGAACCCGAGGCAAGTGATTAAACTTGCTAAATAATTGTTGTGTACAAATTATTGCATGATTTGTGGTTTGATATTTTGGGTTTTTGGTTTAGTTTAATAAAACCTAACTTTTGGGTATAATCTTAGATTTAATATGTAGATCTTAGATTTAATGATAGAAATTAGTTTCAATGCATTCTAGGATGAATATTAGTGTTATGAATATGGTTGGGTTGAAGATTTGTGGTTAAATGTAATTATTGGGGGTTTTTTGAGAAGTTGGAGTTGTGTAAAAATGGAGTTTGGCCGTGGTATCTGGTAGGGCCGGTCGACCGCGTACAGAAGGCCGGTCGACCTCTCCTCCAGAATTGGGCACACTGTCTTCGATTATAGGCAAAATTAAGAAATGCGGTCGATCGCGGTTTGGGCACCGGTCGACCGGTCCCCTATTTTGGGTTCAAGTTTGAGAATTTAAGTTACCCCCTTCTTATTTGGGTTTGTATGAATGGACTTCCAAAATCAGAGTATCATAAAGGATTAAGTGATTATATAAGGGGATTATAGACCTTAGAATCATAAGACGATATATGAGGCAAATTGATAAATAAATGACTAAATGAAAATGTCGAGGAGTTTTAGTGATTGATTTTGGAGAAGTGAGAATCTAAAAGAGTATATCAATTTGGTGGAAAATCCTCTAAGTATCGAGGTTAGTATTTGAGGAATACCGATTGGAGATTTTAGTATTTTTAAGTGGGGAAGCCCACTTTTATTTGGGATTTTATTTGGTGATGATAACATTTTCACGATCTGAGAATGAGAATAACTTAGAGATACCGGATCTTAGGATCCAATCCCAAATGGGATAACTTTAAAGGTTCATAAAATAAATTGAACCACATTATGGATGGAGAACCGTGTGTGCAAATTGAGGTTTATTAGGATCAAGAATATCCTTAACTTGAATTGAATTTTGAGACAATTCATTATTAGAAGCGTCATGTGAGCTTCAAGTGAGTATTAGTATAGCATATACTAAGTGGGGTTATTGTGCGAGAGTTGACGGTTAGTGTATCGAAAGAGAGGGATATACTAAATAATGATATTAATCTATTTCGCCTAAGGGCGTATAATGAATATAGAAATGATGTGCAGGTATACCTTATATAATGGTATATCTTTATTATGTGGGATGTATGTATACCTTATATGATGGTGTATATACATGTTAAGCATACCCCCTCCTTGCTATCATTGGGAAGTTTCGTGCGTGGAGGGTGAGCATTCTGACTAGAAAAGCAGGATGTGGATATTCCCTAGGTCATAGTCGTCCATAGTGGTCAGCAAATGACATATATATACATACATTATTTATTTTGGGGGTGAGAGGTCGTGGGTATGTGATGCTCTCACTTGCCGGTTAGGATCTATGACCGCTTCTCGGGACGTTGTGTGCGTGAGTAGATCACGAGGTGGGTGTCGTTGAACCCCACCAGGTGGCCCCAGTTTGCTATGTTTATGGGCTGCTGGAAGATGATAGCATGTGAGCCCGCATCCTTCGAGTTATAGCTCGGTTGGATGGTTATTATTGCTTGTGTTTGTACTTGGGTATCAAGGGCATAATGGACCTCAACGACCTACATTGCCAGGATTAGTCTATTGGGGGGGTTCCTTGTTTGGATTTCGCTTCGGCGAGACGTCCCACACACGAACCGCAGTGTAATGTTGGAACTTGGGGATAAGTTTAGTCCTTAATGATCATAATTATATATATATATATATATATATATATATATATATATATCACCTATCCCGATAATTGACAGTGCCAGGAGTAGTGTAACGGGGGGGTTCCTTGTTTGGATTTCGCCTCGGTGAGACGTCCCACGCATGAAACGCCGTGTACTGTTGAGAATTGGGAATATTAATTAATTAAAATTAGATAATAATCATTTGGGTTACATGCATCTTGCATTGAGGGCATAATGAGCCCCGAGGATCGATACGGCCAGGAGTAGTGTAACGGGGGGGTTCCTTGTTTGGATTTCGCTTCGGCGAGACGTCCCAAGCATGAAACGCAGTACCCTGTTGAGAATCGGGAGGAGTTTAGTCCTTAACTCTTGATGCTAATAACTCATATATTATAATTATATATATGGTTTCATGCCTTATATGGGCATCACTAGAATATAAAATTCTAGTAAATGAGATTGTTGATGTATTGTGATGATGTGGGCATGATTGGATCATGTAACTTTATATGTTCAACAAATGAACATTATAAAGATAACTATAACTATTACATTAAAGTTAATGTATATGACTTATAAATTATGGAAACAAATGTATTGGGAGCTAGGTTAGATGATTTTGCTTAAATACTCCTTTTGGGTTTAAGTTAGGACCCTCTTACCTATTTAGAATCGGACATCCATTTAGAGATCACGTGCATACGTTTAGTGCGTGCTTTAGAGGAGAGGTGAGTTGAATTATTATGGAGAGTTCGATTCCAACTAAATCATGTAATAATGTATTTATAATTATTATGCATTTTAATACACTTTCTATAAAACATTTTTCAAACTCGGGCTCTGACCCGTTTATATTTTTCTTCTCCTTGTATATATTGTATTACTTCAGGTGTTCCTCCGCAAGGACGCCTTTGATGTTATCCATCCAGGGTATTTGTGGAGCTGTGGCAGTAGCGGACTATTGCGGCACTTTGCTTTAGTCGTTTCCTATCTTTGTACGTCTAGATTAGGATTCAGTTTGTATATTGAGTTAGTATTCAAGTGTTGTAGATTAACACTTCCATATTTCATTTCTCAATTTATTGTATTGTCTGTTACCCGACAGCATATTCAGGTATTTCATTGTTGAGATTTTGTTGTACAATGTATTGTACTCTTTCATATTATTGGAGCATGCACTTTTCACTCATCATAGTTAGATGTATATTGTTGGTTATGTGCAATATTGGTTTTGTTGTTGTTGTTATTATAAAAGTTTTAAAATTTTGACAATTCGCACTTAATGATTTTGTGTAGTTAGCCTTATATTATAGTGCTTAGTAGTTGATGTTGAGACTGTGCCATATGAGATACCTGATTTTTATAGTATAGGGTTGGCCACCCGTTATTATTTGGAGCGGGTTGTCACAGGGAAACAATGGTACCCTCAGAATTGCCATTCGACACACTTTCTAACGACTCCAAATTTTGACCTCGATTGCCAATTTTATTATTTCTCCAATAAAATATTATTTTTTTCTCCCCAAAATAAATTAATCATTGTCTCCAAAACCTCGGGTTGTTACAATTCTTTTCAAAATATCCATGCGAAAAATCAATCTCCATAGCGCACCCAAAATCCGCGCTAACCTGCCACTGAAAGAAAATAAGGGGAAGTCCACAATACGACAGGAAATATGCTCAACAGATATTAGCGGTAAATAAAACGTAACTATATGAGTACGAATATTCAAATAAAATGCGACTCTCAATAGCATTTTTAACAATATAATATGTCAACAACACATTAACCGAGTCACCAAGCCTCACCATACCGAGCCATACTTTATCAAGTAGCCGGAACAGGAATCTTGGCAGGTGCCCAACTTCCGTGCTATATTAAAATCTCATGACAACATGATCAACACAAATATAATACCACATGAATCAAAATCAGATTCCAACAAAATTATCCAGAATTCCAAATGAATTTAGCAATTCAAATATGAGTCAATAATCACATGAAATCAAAGGGAGTAACACTCGCGAGATTAAGGAGCATATTGTGTAAAACCCCATACCTTAAACCACCAAAAGGAATCCAACATAATTCTTCCCAAAAAAGGCAGATTATACCATCAAAATTATCTGCCAAGAATCACCAAATCATCTCCAAGATCCCCATCAAAACTGCCCCACGAACACCTCTAATGTAAGTTTGACTGCATAAATTAAAGGGGCTTTATGTACATAAAAAGGAGAGGAAATAAAATATGTTTGCTGCATATTTTTGTGCCGAAAGTCTGTTCCAAAAGGGTCACCCACAACCTTTCTCCAATTGTGCCCCACAAAAGCGCATCAGATGCAAAACCGAAGCCCCAAGGGTGGTCGTATACCTAAGCTCTGATACCATTCTGTAACACCCCGCCCACCCGGAAAGTGCGAACGGAGCGCTACTCACGATAAACTCACCAAATCCATAGCATATCAATGTGTAGAGCATCTAGAACAAACCGACAAAAACAAGAGAAACAACTAATCTCAATCTTTAAATTAAATACAACAAAATGTCTCTCGAAATAATACAACTATCTATATTGAAGTAAATAAATCTCTAATGCTCTATATATAAAAAATAAATACAAATCTTCTCATCTTATATTCTCGAATATTCTTCCCAAAATATCCAAGCTAAAAATCAATCTCCATTGCTCACCCAAAATTCGTGCTAGCCTACCACTAAAAGAAAATATGGGGAAGTACACAGTACGATAGGAAAGATGCTCAACAAATATTAGCGGTGAATAAAACATAACTATACGAATACGAATATTCAAATCAAATGCGAATCTCAGTAGCATTTTTATCAATATAATTTCTCCCAACACATTAACCGAGTCACTAGGCCTCACCATACCGCACCATACTTTATTAAGTAACCGGAACAGGAATATTGGTGGGTGCCCAACCTCCGTGCCACATTAAAATCTCACGACAACATGCTCAACACAAATATAATACCACATGAATCAAAATCAGATTCCAACAAAATTTTCTAGATTTCCAAAAGAATTTTGCAATTCAAATATGAGTCAATAATCACATGAAATCAAAGGGAGTAACACTCGCGAGATTAAGGAGCATATTGTGTAAAACCCCATACCTTAAACCACCAAAAGGAAGCCAACATTATTCTGACCAGAAAAGTCAGATTGCACCATCAAAGTTATCTCCCAAGAATCATCAAATCATCTCCAAGAGCTACCATCAAAACAGCCCCAAGAACACCTCTAATCCAAGGTTGAATACATAAATTAAATGGGCCTTGTGTACATAAAAAGGAGAGGAAATAAAATATGTTTGTTGCATATTTTTTTTCGAAAAGTCTGTTCCAAAAGGGTCACCCACGAGCTTATTTTACAAGGTAAAAACATAAGAGTTGGAAACCAAATAAAACTCCTCAAAGCAGCTTGCTGTGCACGAAACCTGCTGGGGTGGATCGATCGCCCCCTGGCGTCAATCGATCGATCACCTAGGTAAGTTGACAGTTCGCCTTAAAATTTTTATGAGGGACAAATATTTTAAAAAATCATATAAAATCCATTTTAACTCCCATTTCGAAACCGCTTGAAATTGTCGTCTTTAAAAATAATTCTCAACAAAATTGGGCAATAAAAATAATTAAATCAAAAACTTTATTTTTCCTCTATATTTTGAAAATACCCCAAAAATTACGCGGGTTGTTACCTCTTCTTCTCCTCATCTTCTCTCTTATTATTCTTTGTCTGCTTCTCCGTCTCATTCCCTTGGTCCCCAAGCTGGAACCACTGGCTTTAGTGGCATCCCCCTAAGCTTTTTATTCGATTCTTGATTTGATCAGACAAATACATCAATGTTTAGTACTCTTCTCTTCATAGGGGATGGGGGGCATCTCCTCCTCATCTTCATCATCATCATCATCATCATCTTCTTCTTCTTCTTCTTCTTCTTCTTCTTCTTCTTCTTCTTCTTCTTCTTCTTCTTCTTCTTCTTCTTCTTCTTCTTCTTCTTATTATTATTATTATTATTATTATTATTATTATTATTATTATTATTATTATTATTATTATTATTATTATTATTATTATTATTATTATTATTATTATTATTATTCTTTCTCTCCTTTTCCTTCCTCTTCCTCTACCCTTTATTCAAGAAGTTTCAAGGCAGGGACTTTATTAAATGAATGAGCTATGAAACTTCTACTAGCGTCTTTGTACTCCAGCAAGTAAGTTGCAGTACGAGGGTTCTCACCGTCGAGAAACCTTTCTTGATTAGCATCTTCTATAGTTATAAGGCGTTTCAGTATTTGTTGATAATGTACGAGTGCTATTTGAAATAAAAATGTTTTCCTTTCTACAAATAAAATTTTTTATATTATCAAAGGTCAAGGTAAAAACATATGCAACTACCTTAAAACTTTGGTACGCTCATTATGATTCTTAATTTGAGACATCCTAAAAGCCAAATTTGACTATAAATCTAATGTGTGGGATAAGATTCTTGGATAATAATACATTCTAAACTAGGTTTTAACCCCATGTGATGCGCGGACACATTGAATTTTTTTTAAGCGTAATATTATATATTAAAAATAGTCATTTTAAGAAATACTAAAAAGGTAATCTGTACTATTTATTTGAGACATAGTAAGTACTTTTATTTTAGACAATATAAAGGTGGAATGTAATTTTATAAGAGAAATGCGGATGAGAAAAAGAGAAGTCCAAAATATAATATAAAACTATTACCCAAACAAAAAAAAAGAAACACTAAAATTTAATACTCATATAAGGTGAGAGAGATGGCTACTCTTACAGATTCATTTAGATTTAAATTAAATTAAAAAACTTTACAATAATATAATTGTTGATGCAAAAAACTAGACTGAATCCCATTTTTATGATCACAGATAAATAGATGAAAGCAATCCAATCAAGCATATAAGAGACAAAGATTTTTAAAGTGGTTCGGCTAAGAATAAAACCTACGTCCACTGTTATTTTATTCCCAGGGGTTTACAATAGCACCATGGGGTGTAGAGAGAGAAAGGATGTGTATCTTGTGTATGGGGTTTCTAGGTTCTCTTGGATCTCTCATCGTTGTCGGATCTCTCCCCTTTTGGCTAAGGGGATACATGTATTTATAGTGATGGGAGATAAAGAGATTCATTGTATGTAAACATTTATGTCTACATTCAACGAATCTAATTGTTGAATTGCTTGGTATGCTATGTTTTGTCATCTATTAATACAGTATAAATGTACATTAAGGCTCATTAAATACGCTGCCATCTTCATTAATGCACATTAAATGCATAGTTATCCTTTGATCTTCCTGGTTGGTATGCCAACCAACTCTCCTCGGGTGCCGACTATTACTCCTCGGGTGCCAACTAATTTTTCTCGGGTACTGACCAACTCTCCTCGGGTGTCGACTAATACTCCTCGGGTGCCGACTAATACTCCTTGGGTGTCGACCAACTCTCCTCGGATGTCGAATATTGCCACGTAGGATGACATGTGTCCTTTTCTGATTGGTCCCCGTAGATGGAGAATTTTTGCGTTAACAGAAGCCCCCAATGCTCCATGCTTGATGGTTTACTTGAAAGGATGGAGTATTTATTCTGAAGTGTTTCTCGGTGCTCGTGAAATTCTTGATCTACCTTCTTGATTTGTTCAACATAAATTGCATTATCTCCTGGACGACATATGATGCAGGCTGATCGATGGTTGCTAATCTTTCTTTTGAGGAACTCTGTGTGCTATGTATCACCCCTGGGAATTTGGATGCAGCCATGCCATAGTATGCAACTTATAGCTTGTCATAATCTTCAAGTATGTTGATTGGTTTGCTAGCCGACCAACTGCCTCCTGTGCCGAGCAACTGAGTGCTAACTTCACGTGCTTGATTCTTTTGATTTATGATCCTCTGAATACTTTGTCGATTAACATACTAGCTTTTGAACCCAACTCTTCAATCTGATTAGTACCAAGCTAGTGGTGGACTTCGAAACATTTTCGTACAACTTCTTCTTCAATGTTGGTCGGGACAGTAGTAGTAAAGATCTCAGTGCTGTAGATGCTGAATTTGACTTCTGAACTTCAATAGTATGTGCATAATAACTCCTGAATATGCCTCCTAAACTTCAATAGCATGTGCATAATAACTCCTGAGTATGCCTCCTGAACTTCAATAGCATGTGCATAATAACTCCAGAATATGCCTCCTGAACTTCATAAGCAAAATTAGCTCCTGAGCAAGAAAAATAACTTCTGAATGATAATTAGTTGGGGCTGAATCTGATGCTCGACTGCATGATGTTATGAGAATGTGCCCCCAAATGAATAAATATATCTGTAATGGAAGCCCCCAAGTGTGGAATGTGAACTTTGAATGCTTTTTGCTTGTTCGCTTTCACATACTCATAAAATGTTTCCGACCAACTGTAGTTGACAGCTTCTTATTTCCGACCAACCTGAGTTGACATTTTTGGGAATAGATTTACTTCCTAACCAACATAAGTTGGCATTTTTAGGAATATATAGTTTTACTTCCCGTAGGAATACAAGTTTTACTTCCCGGAGGAATACAAGTAGCTTTACTTCCCAGAGGAATATAAGTAGCTTTACTTCCCGGAGGAATATAAGTAGCTTTACTTCTCGGAGGAATACAAGTTTTACTTCCCGGAGGAATACAAGTTTTACTTCCCGGAGGAATACAAGTAGCTTTACTTCCCGGAGGAATACAAGTTTAACTTCCCGGAGGAATACATTTTTGATAATAAATGATAGAGACTTCCTCGGAGCTGACCAACAGATTGTTGGGAATAGAATAAGATATAATAAATGCTGGAGACCTCCTCGGCGCTGACCAACAGATTGTTGGGAATAAAATATAATAAATGCTGGAGACCTCCTCGGAGCTGACCAACAGATTGTTGGAAATAAGATATAATAAATGCTGGAGACCTCCTCGGCGCTGACCAACAGATTGTTGGGAATAAAATATAATAAATGTTGGAGGCCTCCTCGGCGCTGACCAACAGATTGTTGGGAATAAGATAATATATGCTGGAGACATCCTTGGAGCTGACCAACAAATTGTTGGGAATAAGATAATATATGCTGGAGACATCCTTAAAGCTGACCAACAGATTGTTGGGAATAAGATAATATAAATGTTGGAGACCTCCTTGGAGCTGAATATATGATTATAAATATTTGTCGAGCTCCATGCTGAAATAAGAATAGAATATGCATCCAAATACATATAAAGAATAATTAAAAATAATTAAGTGCCTCGTTGATCTGTCGAGGTAGAATTATATAATGCCGAACAAGAATAAGATCTTCCAGAATATAAGAATATGGTCGAGAACGTTGTCAGGCCTGAATATAAATAAGAATTATCTGACCAACTATCCGTTGGGGGTGAAACACAATGAATGTTGTAATTCTCCTTAAAGCTGAATAAGTATCATGTCGACGCACAATTGCATAATGCCGAATAAGAATAATATTTTCCAGAACATAAGAATATGGCTGAGAACTTTGTTGGGCCTGCATATAAATAAGAATTACCCCGACCAACTATCCGTTGGGGGTGACATATAAAAAATGTTATAGTTCTCCTCGGAGCTAAATATGATAATAAGTATCTCGCCGAGTTCCATGTTGAGATGAATATAGAATATGAATCCCAAGGGATATATAGAATAATTTGTGCTTGAGCCGATATCTGGGCCTGAATATAAATAAGAATTGCCCCGACAAACTATCCGTTGGAGGTGAAATATAATAACTGTTGTAGCTTTTCCTCGGAGCTGAATATGATAATAAGTATTTCGCCGAGCTCCATGAAGAGATGAATATAGAATATGAATCCGAACGGATATATAGAATAATTCGTGCTTGAGCACAAATCAAAGCAATAATAAAATACATAGTTCCTTGCTGAGGTGAAATTTCATAATGCTGAGCAATGATAATAGTTTCCAGATTGTTTCCGAGCATTCGTCGGCGTTGAGTCTTGTACCTGTAAAAATTAATATCTTGCTCTACCATTTGTGTAGGCTAAATTGATTAGTCGTGAGAATAATTTACTCATCTAATCAATATATGATATGTATATGCTTGAGAAATAAAAATATTAATTTCACAAAATGAAATAATATATGCTGGCTGATATGTCGAGGCACAATTGCCTGATGTCGAGCAATACTACTTTTCCAGAGGTTTACAAGAGCTTTCATCGGGATTGAATCTCGTCCCTATGAAATTTTAATAAGCTTCCCGAGCACCTGTCGAGACTAGAGAAAATAATTATTATCATGAGAATCATTATTCAGCCAAACAATATGTGATGTGTATCAGCATAAAATAATAAAAATTTCAAAATATGAAATAATATTTTTATGCCAAATGTGTGTGAGATGGACAAATTTTTATCAGATATGCATCATAAATAAGACGTAGAGTTTTTTGTAAAGTTATTTAATCTCCAACAACTAATCAGGTATAAGTTGCTGTTTGAAAATTATTTATCACTTGGTTTTAAAAATATTTTTGGGGTGATCACAAGTTAAAAAAGACTTAAGCCCCCTGTTTGTCCCCAAGCTGAACTCGTGTTTAAAGAAATATCTGGGGTGCTTCGCATTTTTTAATACCCCAAGATTCTACTGCTGCCGATAAACCACATGGATGTTGCCGACCAATATTTAAGGATATCTCAAGTTATAGAATATATGGTGCCGACCAAGAAGCAAATGGTCCCCGACCAGCTGAGCAATTTCGCCGATCAACAAAAATGGTGCATTGACAGAACCGAACAACATTAGATGTCACCAACCAAAAAGTGGATGTTTGGATAGTTGCCGACCAGTAAATTGAACCCTTCGAATAAGACTGAGATGTCGCCAATCAAGAAGTAGATGATTGTCGACCTGCAATTGGTTCCACCGAGCCACAATATGAGCCTCCGACCAACAATAAGATACCTCGTAGTTGGATAAAATTATTTCAACGTTGCTGATGGATCTTCACATCTTATCTCCGACAAACAAAAATGGTCTGGTTAAGCTTCCCTTTAATAAAAGATGATGCCGACCAACAATATTGATGGCTGACCAGAATATCTCGAATCCTTAGATCAGAAAAATAACATTCGATGTAAAATTTAAGCATTAAGAATGTTAATTAAATGAATACTCATCTAATCCACTAGATCGTGTGATTTCGACAAAGAAACCCTGTGATGTGATGAACGAGGGGCCAACATATCAAATTTTTACCCAGAATCTTGATATGATCATGATTGTTTAATTGATCTTTTTTTACAAGAGGTGGGTAATGGTTTTCAGGTGAGAGAAAATTATTTTTTATATTGATCCCTTCCTATTCCCTATTTGGACAGATAAAAATATGTTGAATGATCGAAGTTATTACCAAATTTATATCAAAAATCAATCAATTTGACTTTTTTGACATAGATGGAAGATGAACCAAATTAAGTATATAGTTCATAAAAATGAATGCAAAGAAACTCAAACTTGAAGAGAGAGAAAGTAGATCTGGGTCATGATTTCCATGAGAAAACTTTTTATTGTCTTTAACCTTTTCCCATTCTCTGATTAAAAATGTAATGGGAATTTGAATAGACATCAAAGATCTTACAAAATTTATAATAAAAATTATCAAATCTTACCACCGTCATATATATTGGTATATGTAATCATTTAAAATATTTATTCCATGAGATAAAATTTTAACTTGAGAATCAAGCCAAAAGTTTTGATTTATGAAATTCACCATTTCACAGATTTCTCAACAAGAATTAATTTAACAGTTATGATTTTGAAATCATGATATGCAATTTTTGCAGATTTCATAAATAAAAATTGGACAACTAATTTATGTATATAAACATAAAAATCATGATTGAATCAACAGATGTATGTATAATTGATTATACGTAGAGAAAATAAAAAACTTAGCTTTGGATGGAGAACAATGCTTGTAACACGTTCCCACAGACGACGCCAATCTGTTGATGCAAAAAACTGGACTGAATCCCATTTTTATGATCACAGATAAATAGATGAAAGCAATCCAATCAAGAACATAAGAGACAAAGATTTTTAAAGTGGTTCGGCTGTGAATAAAGCCTACTTCCACTGTTATTTTATTCCTATAGGTTTACAATAGCACCATAGGGTGTAGAGAGAGAAAGGACGTGTATCTTGTGTATGGGGTTTCTAGGTTCTCTTGGATCTCTCATTATGGTCGGATCTCTCCCCTTTTGGATAAGGGGATACATGTATTTATAGTGATGGGAGATAAAGAGATTCATTGTATGTAAACATTTATGTCTACATTCAACGAATCTGATTGTTGAATTGCTTCGTATGCTATGTGTTGTCATCTATTAATATAATATAAATGTACATTAAGTCTCATTAAATGCGCTGCCATCTTTATTAATGCACATTAAATGCATAGTTATCCTTTGATCTTCCTGGTTGGTATGCCGACCAACTCTCCTCGGGTGCCGACCAACTCTCCTCGGGTGCTGACTAATACTCCTCGGGTGCCAACTAATTTTCCTCGGGTACTGACCAACTCTCCTCGGGTGCCGACTAATACTCCTCGGATGTCGAATATTGCCACGTAGGATGACATGTGTCCTTTTCTGATTGGTTCTCGTAGATGGAGAATTTTTGCGTTAACAATAATGTTAAATCATATTTGGGCAACAAAATATTAGTGAGGGTATAAACCACTTACATATTCACTACACTTCTTTCCCCTGAAAAAGAGAAAATATTTTCTGACCATTTCCAGGAAAAAAAATTACCTGACCTGGTAAGAATTAATAGATTTGAATTATTGATATAGAAGAAAGCAATTAGGTCCCTTTTCTCATGCCTTATTTTCCAAAGATTTATATGTCTTAATGTTCCTCCCTAAAATTTACCCCTAAACCAACTGACAAAAAATTAGAAAAATTTGCGAACCCAATCATAGTATAATTTTATAAAATTGCATTTGCACATCAATACCTGGATATTTTTGTTGTAGATGACGATTTTAATAAAACCAGAAAGAAAGCCCTAGAATTTGTTAAATCATAACAAATTACAACAATAAAAATACTCAAAAGAAAATCCAAAAATGAAAACCCCCAAAAATATATATTTAGTAGTGGCCGCTGAGGTTCATATTGGTGGACGGTGGTGAGTGTGAGAGATGGACCTATTTCAAAAAATTAAGAAAAAGTATTTGACATATTTGACAACAAACTTAGTTACAGATCCTTACATATTAACATTAAAAAATAATTAGAACGGAAGAACCCCTCTAATCTGTATCCCTAACTCTAGTTGTATTGTAGTGCTAACGAAAAGACTAAAAAATAATTAGAGTAGCACCAAGATTTAGACTCAACATTAAGAATAAGTAGAGAGAGAGCATCGCATATATATTACAAAAATACACCCCGTATGTATAAAATTTCACCGTATCCAATCTCACATTCAAACACTGAGTAAACCCATAAACACACTTACCTTAAAATTAAAGACATCCTGATCCAGCCAACCGACATACTGATCCTTAGTTAAATTACTAGCAACAATCAAAGAAATGGTGACCGCCTCGCCAAAAAATTAAAGGGACACAACTCTCTCTCCAAAGGCAAATATACATTGAAATCATATAGCAACCTTTAAATTGGTTTTAGGACCCCCAATGCTAGGTCTTGTAGGAATTATAGGTTTCAGGCTGAAGGACTGATGGAAACAAGATGAGGTTCAATTGAATTAATATAAAATAAAAAAAGATGGATATAGATATGACATAATGTATTTGGGCCTTACACTCTTGATATTATAGATTATTTTGCAATCTAGTTTTATACATATACATATTGAAGAATATTGACAGTTTCAAAAAAAGGGACGGAAAAAGGCATCCAGAGAGAATGTAAAATGAAAAAGTTGAGAGCCTCAAAATAAGATAGATTTAAGAAGATAAAGATGAGGGGGAAATTGAGAGGGTGGGGAAACCGAAAAGTCTGAGCGGGTGGTTTATTCCAAAGAGGTAAAGAGGTATTTTAGGGGAGCCACATGGATGGATTAATGATTTTAGCAACTCGAAAAACATATAGTTTGGTGACACCATATTCATATTTAGATATTAGATGTTGCGATATATTGATATGATTGAGATCATGTGCATGAGGGAACCTATACCGAATTTTGAGGATGCAGGACTTTTGACTTTGCTTCATGCTTTCAATTAGGGGTTTACATTAACATTCGCTAAATTTAGTCATACATAAAAAACAAATCCTTTCTCATTGGGTATTCCGGTTAAAATATCAAAGACAACATTAAGGATTCATAAGCCACACTTATAGTAGGATACGACCACTTGGCATGTGATTACGAGCATTGTTTTAAGACAGAGGTGGTATCACTGGGAAGTTTTCATGCCCTTCTAATGCATTAAATTTCTTCCCCGATGTCCAAAAGATTATTTTTTAACCCTAAAAAGAACAGAATAAAAGTTAATGTCTATTGAACAGTAATATGATCTGGTCCAAGATATTCCACGGACGTACTTTTTGTATTTGGTCTAAAATTGTCTAGTTAACCCTTTAATTTAATAGTGGAGATTTGTTTACAAATCTTCTAGATGTTAGCTTAAGTCAATCAAGATTTCCTATAAATATGGCCAGGTATGCTTTTGTAATTATCAAGTCTCACAAACACATCTATAGGTACTACTCCTTCTATTCTAATACATATTTATTTCTCCTTCTAATCTTTCTTCTTAATAATTTCATTTTCTCTACACATAAAAAACACCCAACTATATTTTTTATTTTACTTCCATATTCCAACAGTGGTATCAGAGCGCGTTCAATTATTTTTGGGTGTTGGGTAATATTCTAACACCAAAAAATATTGCCATCATGTCTAGCCTTGGTTCTAACCAATCCTCCATGTCTAACCCGATTTTTGACGAACAAAATTTTGATTTTTGGTCCATAAAAATGAAGACCTATTTTTTGTCCTAAGACCTACGGGATATTGTTGATCGAGGATTTGCTATTTTAGAAAGTACCTCCAACCTGTCCACACAATAACAAACACAATTGAAGGTTCATAAGAGATAAAGGATGCAAAAGTCCTTTTTATCATTCAACAAGCACTTGTTGATGCTATTTTTCCAAGAATTATGGGAACAGTGATGACGAAAGACATGTGCAACACGTTAAAGGAGGAGTTTCAGGGAAACGCCAAGGTACGAATTGTCAAACTTCAAACTTTGAGAAGATATTTAGAAAATATTAAAATGAAAGATTTTGAGAACGCTAAGGATTACTATTCTAAAGTAAAGGATATCATTAATCAAATGAGGGCATACGATGAAAATATCACTAATGCTAAAATTGTTGAAAAATTAGTAATCAGTTTCACCAAAAAATATGACTATGTAGTGATGGCTATTGAAAATACAAAAGACGTAGAGTCTCTTTCAGTGGAAGAACTTATGGACTCACTAGAGGCATATGAATAAAGACCGAGAAGGTGTAATGAAAGTTCAATAGACAATGCCTTCTAGTCCAAAGTAAATTTAAGATCTCAGAAACCTAAAGACTAAAAAATTAAGGGAAAATGTAAGAGGAGGGGGAAAATACAACAATTCAGAAAATAAAATAGTGAAGAAAAATTATCCTCCATGCCTGACGTGCAAGAACACAAGCCATCCAGAGAAGGACTGTTGGTGTCGTGGAAAGATAAAAAGCAGAATTTGTAAAAAAAATTGGCATGTGGAGAAAGATTATCGGTCTTAGAAAAATTCTAAAGCCAATTATTTTGAAGAAAGTGAGATAGTTGATCATCTATTTTATTCGTACCAAGTATCAAATGAAGAAAAGATTGGTACATGGTATATGGTATAGCGATAGTGGTTGTAGCAACCACATGACTAGGAATGACATATATTTCGTAAAATAGACTCATTTACCAAATCCCAAGTCAGATTGGGAAATGTCACTCTGGTAGAGGCTTAAGGAAAAGGTACGATATCTATTAAAACTAAGAAAGGGTACAAACTTATCAATGATCTATTACTAGTTCCTATCTTAAAAAATAATTTATTAAGTGTTGGCCAAAAGATTGAGAATGGACACTCATCCTATTTTGGAGGAGATTCATGTGTGATATATGATAGATAAGATAAAAATAAATTGATAACAAATACAAAGACTAAGAATAAGAAATTTTTGATTCTTGGTTTTAGCACCGAAGGTTTGAGCACTTTAATTTTCACGCCCTAAAAATTCTTCAACAAAAAAATATAATGCGAGACATACCACCCATTACAGAGATAAAAGATGAAGAAAATGATTATTGCATGGGAAATAACACAGACAATCATTCTCCTCTTAAAAATCCAGGAGAACCTAATCACTCTTGGAGCAAGTGCACACTGACATATGTGGATCTATGAGGACTCCATCTCTCGACTAATGTAAATATTTCCTCCTATTTATAGATGATTAAATTAGAATAACGTGGATATTTTTTTGCACCAGAGATCAGAAGTATCCACTGTCTTCAGACAAGTCAAGAATTATGTGGAGAAGAAAAGTGGTCACTACATCAAGGTGATTAGGAGTGATAGAGGTAAAGAATACACCTCAAGAGAATTTGAGAAATTTTGTGAAAATGAAGGGTTCGAGCACCAACTTACAATGGGATATGCTAAAAAAAATTGAGTTTCACAAAGAACGAATAGAACATTAATGGAGATATCAAAGAAAATGCTATATGAAAAAGGCCTACCAAAGAAATTTTGGACAGGAGCAGTGTACACATCAGTATACTTGATAAATAGGTGCCCCACAAAATCTTTTCTTAAAAAGATAACGGCCGAATCATGAAGTAACCAAATGCCATCAACTTAACATCTCAAAGGTTTTGGTTCCATCTGCTATGCGCCCATTCGAGATATGAAGATGCATAAGTTCGAGGAGAAAAAATGGAAGGGTATATTCTTAGGATATACCACCCAATTTAGAAGTTATAGGGTGTATAACCTAAGGACCAAGAAGATAATAATCTATAGAGACGTGGAGATTGATTAGAAGGCAACATGGAACTGGGATGAAGAAAATGTTGAAAAGGGAAGCATAATTGTACATGATGAAATTCATGGGTCTTCTCCATGATAAAATGAGGAGGATCAAGTTGGAGGTGAAAGTCAAGAAACTCCATCCACACCCCCGATATCTCCTACAATGCAAGATGAATCTTCACCAGGATATCCACCAAGGAGAGTAAGAACAATACAAGAGATATATGAGATATGAAACTTTAATTTTTTGTAACTAGAAAGATTTGAGGCATCAAGACATGAAGTTTGGAGACATGCTATGGAGGAAGACATCAACAAAATTAAGAAGAACATGACATGGGAGCTTGTAGTCTGTCCACAAGATAAATAAATCATCGGTGTCAAATGGGTCTATAAAACCAAACTTAATCCTAATGGTTCAATAGAAAAAACACAAATCAAGCTTAGTAGATAAAGGCAACTCCCAACAACCAGGAGTTGACCGTAATGAGACGTTTGTAATTGTGGAACAGTTTAATACAATAAGATCTCTTGTGGCAGTAACATCTCAAAACAAATGGGAAATATACCATCTTGATTTTAAGTCAGCATTTCTAAATGGCGAGTTAGAAGAATAAGTCTATGTGGAGAAGCCACGAGGATTTGAAAAAGAAGTTTTACGACTAAAGAAAACCTTAAATGGGATGAAATAGGACCCCAAGCATGGTATAGTCACATAGATAAATACTTCACAGATTCAAGTTCTAGGAGTATTAAGAGTGAGACCATACTCTACATCAAAACATAAGGTAACTCCAATACTCTCATTTTTCTCTTTGTATGTAGATGATCTCATATATACATGGAACAATGGAGAAATAGTTAAGGAGTTAAAAAAGGATATGATCAAGACATTCTAGATGACCGACCTTGGGTTGATGCACTACTTTCTTGGTACTAAAATGTGTCAAGAGAAAGATAGAATATTCATTTGTCAAAAGAAGTATACAAATAATCTTTTGAAGAAGTTTAAGATGTATGGGTGTAATACTGTAGCCTCACCATTAGTTCCTAATGAAAAACATTGTAAAGAGTATGGATAAAAAAAGGCAGATATCTCAATCTATAGAAATCATATTAGGACTTTACTATATCTTACAGCTACACAGCTAGACATCATGTTCGCAACTAACCAACTTTCATGATTTATGCATGATCCTATCCAGATATACCATGGAGGTGAAAAAAGATTACTACGTATTTAAAAGGCACATTGGAGTATATGATATGTTCCAAGCCTACTAATGACTCAAGGCGTTATGGTTATAACGACTATGATTGGGCTAGATCGATGGACGACATGAAAAGTACATCTGGTTATGCATTTATCACTGGGTATGGTATATTCTTATGGGCATCTAAGAAGCAAGAAACTTTAGCATAATCATCAGTTGAAGCCAGGTAGGTTACAACTGCAGGATCAGATTGTTAAACTATATAGCTATGGAGAATTTTTGAAGACATGGGTGAAGTAAAAACTGAAGCTATTAAGATATTCGTTGATAGTAAATCTGTAGTTGGAATGGGAAAAAATTTGGTGTTCCATAATTGGACTAGACATATTACCATCAAACAACACTTCCTACATAAGGTATCTACAAGTGGAGAAATCGAGCTCAAGTACTTTAGGATTAATAACAACTTGCATACATCTTTACAAAGGCACTAACATGACCTAAATTTAAGTTTGTTCGAGATATTCTTGGAAAATCACCAAGGTGCATTAAGGAGGGTTGAATAGTAATACCCTTTAGTCCAAAATATTCCACTGACTTACTTTTTATATTTGATCTAGAATAGTCTAGTTAACTCGTTAATCCAATGGTGGATATTTGTCTACAAATCTTATATATTTTAGCTTAAGTCGATCAAGATGTCCTATAAATAAGGCCATATACTTGCTTTAATAATTATCAAGTCTCACAAACACATCTATAACCTATAAGTTGAACTACTCCTTTGATTCTAATATATATAACTATATAAAAATTGTTGTCCCAAATCGTGTGAGGCTGATACGTGGAAGATATATTAAATATCATTAGAGGTATAAAGATGCATGTATCTATATCTATATTATATATATAAATCTTTAAGCCTCAAAAGTTGGATTCTCTCTCACTTCCCTATCTCATTCAATGCACTATTCTATAGGTTAGTTATAGCATATTCCATTCTTCTTCCTATTAACTAAGTTATTTTTGCATATCCATTTTTCAATGGCCACGGATCTGGTAGAGAGCCAAAGAAGCTTTTGACTAAGAAGAAAAATTATCGAACAATCCATCAAACCCATAAAAAAATATTGTAGAGGCACTCATCCTTGTTTAGCAGCTGCAAATAAAGAACCTAACTTTTGGAGACATTTATGTTCTATTAGAGAAGCTGCAGTAAATCGAATTCATTGGTTGATTGGCAAACGTTGAATAAGTATTTTATGGGATAACTGATCCGATATTAGCCCTCTTCAAGCGTCTTTTGATTCTCAAGGTTAGTAGCAATTTTTTTAATTCTAGGATGCTAATGTATATTTAATTATACCAAAGATTTTTCCATCTTTTTCCAATGGATATATGTTCTACTATTATCAAGGTGGATAGAAGGGACTCCTATCTTCAAGACTTGATGTATTGGTTAGCTGAATCATTAGGTATGCTTTAACCCTAACAAGTAATCTTTGTGTGTTGCTACTGAATTCAACATTATGATTGTAGGAGTATTGTGGCTGTTGTCTATCATTTGAACTTGAGGACTTGGGTGAGATAATATTTTTGTTCCATAGGGAGAGCTTAATTTTACCTTTAAAGATTTTTAGTTTTTAATGAATTTATTTTCATTTTAATTAAAGTAGTAATTTTGTCTTGCACATTTTTCTTGCCTTTGAGATTTTAATTTTTTATATTGTGTAAGATAAAAAGGAGGCAAGACGAATATGATCGCATACAAGAGAAGTATCTGGATAGAATTCCTATAAGATCATTCTCATTGAATTAGGAAACAAAGGATTTTAATTATGGTACATATTATTTTGTTATTGTTTCTTACAGTTGAGTATGTCATGCAAGTTATTGTGGAGAGGGCGGTATTGATAAAATGAAGTATGTTGTATCTATCCTTTTGTAATATTGTGAGTGCAGAAAAATTCACAATTAAAATATTCACGAAAACAATCACAAATCAGAAAGTAACTGGAATAACACACAACAATAATGTACGTGGTTCGACAACTTGCCTATGTCCACGGAGAGGTTACTTGTTTTTCATTAAGTGTCTCTCAATTATTATAAGTTTTTGTTTCCTTTGCCCCGGTTCAGGGAGTACAATTTATACATATGTTTGTTACAGAGTTTGAGTTTTTTAAGGGACTCCCATCATCGTATGGAGGTTGGCTTTGAATATCTCGATCGAGATTCTCGGCACCTAATTTTACCATATTTATGAGTGTCCTTTTCTAACTAAACTACTCGTGCAAAGATTAAGCCATGAATTGGGTCGAACAAAAATAACTTAAGTTATCTTGGCGGGCTACACTCCCGGGCTTGTAAAAAGTGGGCTCCCATAATTGCCCCTAAAATCTTTGGACTAATAATCATGGGCCAATAGATTCCAATAGAGTTGGAGGTTCAGGTCCTTATTATGTAGTGAGATTCCATGATGGCATTATTATAATAACATGATTTGCAATAAGGGCATGCTTGTCTCAAGGAGAGAAATGAAGCACCAAAATCTCCTTAGGATATCGAAACTCATGAATTGAATGTTCTAGTGATCAATTGAGGCTTAATCAAGCCTCTGTTCATTGCATTTGGTCATTCTTGCATGTAGTCTATTCTTAAGCTCTCATGTTGATTCAAAAGTTGAAGTTCTTCTTCTTCTTGGTTTTCAAATCTTTCTACTACCTGTAAGTTACAATCTCTATTTCTTCTTTGGTTTCTCTTATCTGTATTAGTTGGTTACTGTAGCTAGGGTTTCTTCTTATTTATTCAGTTATGGAGATGCTAGATGGTAAATCTATAGAGTAATTTAGCCGTAAATACAATATCCCTGATTGGATGATCATCGACTCTTCCCCCTTCCCCATAATATTCGAAGGGTTGATGGGGGACACTGGATTCACACTCTCTTAATAACTTAAGGGATTTGACATTTCCCCCGGACGAGCTATTTATGAGATTATTTAGGTACTTTTCCATTGTTACTGCTCAGTGTACCCCTAATGTATGTAAGATAGTTAATGGTGTCCATAGAATAAATACTCTCTATGGGACACAATTAGGTCTTCCTGAGATATGCTACTATTATGTCTTCTCGAAGACCAAAGAGGGTCTATTGTACTTGAAAACCAAAAGGGGCGATCGAGTTCTGGTGGTAAACCTCCTGGATAACCACAAGGACTACTAGGAAAATATTTTAATTGAAAGGAATTGGAAGCACCCTCCATTGTCGGAAGGGGAAAGACCACATGAGCTCCCCATTCTTGACTATGTGGAGGCCGAAATAGGTAACTTCTTATTTTTTATTTTCTTCTAACTTCTTGTAAATTCTTTCTCATTCTTATGGCTTATATTCCTATTTTCTGTGGTTACAGCTCATAGCAAAAACCAGGAGCCTTATTTAGTGAGATCAATACTCAAGAGCTCACGAAGGCCTGGAGCATAAAGGAGATACTGGTGGAATGTGAGTATCTTAGGTTGGAGGCCTTTCTTTTGGAGTACAAGAACACATGTACCAGCTTTATTACTCATTCCATTAATCAGGTTCTAGTTTTAAGGGCTCCAAATGTAAGATCTTATGAAGAGGAAACTTCTGAAGAAGAGTAGGAGAGTAAGGAAGAGAGAAGAAGAGGAGGGGAATAAGTTGGAGGGGAAGAATGAGAGGAATAAGAGGGAGAAGAAGAAAATTAAAAAGAATAAGATATGGCCCCTTTAGTTAAGAAGAGGAGGTTAAGACTTCCTATTGATGATGATGACCATGCAGTCCTATCTGACAAGATTCCATCCTTAAAGATTTAAGTGGGAAATTCTCCCAAGGGTAGTGGTATTGGACCGTTTAATAAGGGGGAGGATAATGAGAGAGAGAAGGAGAAGAGGATGAGAGAGGAAGAAGAGAGAAAGAAAGAAAGAGAGAGGGAGATAAAGGGATAAGAAGAGGAAAAAATAGAGAGAAAGAGATAAAGAGAGATAGAGAGAGAGAAAGTAAAGGCTAAGATGTTAGCTTTTCCATATGCTGGTGGGACCACTATCCCTATCCTTGAGAGGGCTAGTATGGGAGACCCCCTTTCTGGCCCTAGATCTACTGAAGAGGTCAGTTCTCGCTGCTAATCACGAGAGGTCATTAAGGTTGGGGCCTTCTCAACTTGCTCTAAAGACCGAACATGGGATGGCCCTGGTTAGGCCCTCTCACTTGTTTCCTTTCTTTGTTATTTCTCTATTTTGTTCTAATTTCCTATTTTTTTCTACAGATGCTTTCTAACTTCATTAACCTCGTAGATAATCATTCTGATGACTTCAAAAAGGAGGAAGAGCTGAAAAAGGCCCTGGAGGTCGAGAAGGTGGCCTTTGAGGTCGAGAAGATTGCCTTTGCCAATGCTCACCAATCATGGGAGCCTAAAAAAAGAACATGTATAAGGCCTATGATGACTTGAAGGCTTCTCAGAAGGTGATAGTTACTGAGAAGTCAGAATTAATAGAGGCCAATAAAGAATTGACTGACAAGGTAGCCAAGATAGAAGGCGACTTTACCTAAGCCAAGGATGACTGCTATCGAGAAGGCTTGTACAAAGCTTACGAGGATGATGCACGCCAAATGGATTATTACTGTAAGGTCTCCTTTAAGAGGGGATGATACCATGCTTTGAAGGTTGATGGCACTCTTGCTAACTCTGAGCTATTCGACCTTCATTCTCCTGGTCCGGAACCTTTCATTAATGATGAAGGAGAGGGCAATGGACAATCTACTGGCATTATTAAAGTTTTCCCTGCTACAGTTAGAGGGAGAACGAGTGCTGGCTAAGAACTATAGGTAGTTGACAAAGGGAAGAGGGGAAGACCAGGTGAAAGACTAGGGCTCTCGTAGATTAGGAACTCCTATTTTCCTTGTACAAGTTTTAGTCTTTGTTGGTTTGTACTCATATTTTGTAAACTTCATTACTGGCTAGCGATCCTCTATCCTTTTATGATAATGAATTTTTTTCCTTTTGGCTCATGTATTCATATCCTTGAGTTTATGCTAATGCTTGCTTTTGGTTTTACATGTACTGTTTGTAGTCTGCTGATTTAGATCGCTATATTTCTCCCTATTCTCAACTGGGGAGAATTGTTAGACATGATATCAGTTTACAAGCTCGCAAAGCCTTCGTGAAGATTTTCAAATCACTCAGAGCTAAGAATGAGCAATACAAAAACCAGACCGAGGTGAATGCCAAATTGAAGGATAATCATCAGGATATGGAGGAGATATGGGCCTCTGTTCAAGAGGAAGTCAACTCCCTGAGGGACCAATTTTTTGTTAGGACTGAAATTGACTAAGTGGGTGAGGTCTTATAGTCTTAAAATGATGCTTTGTGAAAGGAGGTGGAGAGCTTAAAATCCTTCATAAGAGTGCTAAAGGATAATGTCAAGAAGCTGAGGTGCTCCTTTAAGGCAGGGCCCAAAGAATTTTGGGAGAGGGTTATAATGCTGGTCAGGTAGATGCCCCAGTAAATCTAAAAAAGGATGAAAGCATCATTTTTTCCTAGGGATGGCTGAGTGCTCTCAAGGAGGTGAGGACCCCAAAGTAATCCAAGCTTTTACAAGTACTAGGTTGAATGTCTTGCTTATAGCCATAATCCTTTTTTTGATAGATGATGAATGGATTCCAGCCGATGCCATTCCTCCCCAACTCTTGGACCAAGACCTTGATGAAGATGTCAAAGAATTTTCCCCGAAGTCAGATGATGGTCAGAGGGTAACTGTAGCAGAATATCTTGTTCAGCGCCCTAACCCCTCTTAGGCTTTTGTATATGGACTTTTGTCTTGGTCATTGTAACCTTTTATTTATAATAAAGAAGATTCTTATGTTTTGATCATTGTGATAAATAAACATATATTGATTTTCATGGTTACTTGACACTTTTATTGACAAAAACGACATTAATGACTGATCGTAAGCTTTAAGTGAATTCATACTTACTTTAAATCACTTTGGGCCTTTTTCTAACCGACTAAATGATGTTTAAGTGTTGGCATTATGCCTTTCATTTGTTTGAACATTCCCCTAGTCCAATATTCCTAGGCAGTATCATTCCATTCACTTTACCTTTTAGGTCATGTCATCACACTTCCTTAGGTCTAAGTGAGATGATGGCAAGAATGTACTCGGTTATTGGTCCATCCACACGAGTAGTTTTTTGTGACAACCAGATGTTGGCAACCAACCAAGGTTGTCTTTATTACTTAAGGATCCCCAGTAGGGCTTTTGTTATTTTTGAGGTAACTCATGAGGCCTCTTGTGTTAATAGCAAGAGCCTGAGGGTAATTTGAAGTGTTTGTAGTTAACTTGTTAACCCCGTTCATTGATCATTCAAAAATGCGAACAAACGAGATATCATTGGACAATGTGCAAATTCATGAGGTATAATTGAGATGTGTTAAGCATCCAATGTAAACTTTAAGAATATACGAGCCGGTCCAGCCTTTATTCTTAGAAAATTATCTTATTAAGCAATCAAAAACAAAAAAATCTACTAACTTAAAGAAAAGAAGATCTAAAAGTAGAATTTCTTGAGATTGGTTGCATTTTATGCTCTTGGTATCTCCCTGCCCTCCAGCATTTTCAGATGATACGCTCCTTGAAGATCATCTTTGATCACTCTAAATTAGCCCTCCCAATTTGGTCCCAGATTTCCATTTGATGGTCCTATAATATTGCCGAGGACTTTTCGCAGGACATAGTCTCTTATTGAAAATATTCTATGATTGACCCTTTTGTTGTACTTACAGGCTAGTTGTTGTTGGTAAAATTCCAACTTGATCAAGGCTAGGTCCCGTCGCTCATCTTCTAAATCAATTTTAGTGCATAAGACTTCATCATTGGTGCCTTGGTCGACTAGTTTTATAGTAGGGAGGCCCGCTTCTAGAGGGATGACAACCTCCATGCCGTAAGTGAGGGAAAATGGTGTTTCCCCTGTTGATCTCATAGGCATGGTGCGATAGGCCCATAGAACATGCGGGAGTTCATCCACCCAAGTGCCCTTAGCTTTTTCTAATAATTTTTTAATTCCATGAATCATGGTTTTGTTGGAAGCAGCTACTTACCCATTGATTTGGGGAAATGCCACAGAATTGAAGTGGGTTTGATGACATGCTCATCTTAGAAATCTTGGAAGAAACCACTTTCGAATTGCATACCATTATTGGTAATGATGGTTCTTGGTATCCCAAAGTGAGTTATGATGTTTCTCCATATGAACCTAGTCATGTCCGAGTCTCGAATGTTCGCCCATTGTTCTGCCTCAACCCATTTAGTAAAATAATCAGCGGTGACCAGCAGGAACCTATGATTTACAGAAGCGGTAAATAGTGGTCCCATAATATCTAGTCCCCATTTCACGAAAGGCTATGGACTAGTGAGAGATTTTAAGTCGCTGGTGGGATGGTGGACCATAGGCGAGTGCTTTTAGAACTTTTCAGATTTGCAAACATATGTACCAGTGTCATTCTATATTGAGGCCACCAATATCCCTCTTTGATTGAGCAAAAGGCTAGCGATCTTCCACCTGCGTGACTCCCACATATGCCTTTATAAAGTTCACTAAGTACTTTCTCGACATCTTAAGGGTGAACGCACTGGATGTAGGGGCATGTGAATGACTTCTTATAAAGTTACCCTTTAGGGATAAGGTAGAAATGAGCAGCCTGACTTTGATTTGGTGGGTCGACTTCTTATCATCTAGCAGTATGTCGCTTCGTAGATAACTGATGATGGGATCCATCCAACTTGGGGATTTATCTATGAGGAGTACTTGCTTGAAAATGACTGTATGATCGATACTGCGCTACACGAGGAACTCAATATGTATTACCATTTTCACGTCAGAGTAAATTTCTGAGCTTAGTGCTACAAAGGCATCAACGTGACTGTTCTATCCTCGAGGGAACTATTGAATCTCCACCTGCTCAAAGTCTTTCATGAGTTTTCTTACTACATCGAGGTACGCTGCCATTAGATTATCTTTGGCATTGAAGTCTCCATTTACCTACTTGGAGACCAATTTGGAATCGCCAAATACGTTGAGGCGTCTTGCCCCCCATAGTTTGGCTTTTCATAAATCGATAATCAATGCTTCATAATTAGCTTCGTTATTGGAGGCTTCAAATTCCAGCCTAATTCCCTACTCGATTATCGTGTCTTTGGGGGTAACGAGAACAATCCTTACAATCCCAACTCCTCCCCTTAGAATTTGAGGCTTTATCAACATACAGTGTCCAGCTTTTGGATGTTGCATCACATGTGATAGATTGCTCCTCATTCAGCCGATTTACTGGTCGATCTCTTATGAACTCAGTGATAAAATCTTCTAGGACCTACCCCTTGTTATTCATTCTCGGATGGAAGTTAATATCGAATCTTCTGAGCTCGACCAACCACTTTGAAAGACACCCAAATAGGTCATCTTCTTACAGAACGACCTTGAGTGGGTAGCTGGTGATTACTATTATGGAATGGGCTTTGAAGTAGTGCTTCAACTTCCTCGAAGCGATCACTAAGGAATAAGCGAGATTTTTTAGAGGCAAGTATCATCGTTCAGCATCTAATAGCATCTTACTGGTATAGTAAATCGGATGTTGTTCCCCTTCTTTCTCATAAACTAAGGAAGAGCTCACGGTATGGTCTGATACTGCTAGGTAAAGGTAAAGTTGTTCTCTATTGTTGGGAATTACCAAAAGTGGGGACTTACTAAGGTAATACTTGACCTCTTACAAAGCTTGTGATCATTCTTCATTCCATACTAGGCCTTTGCCTTTCTTTAAGAGCTGGAAGAATGGCCGGCAACGCTCCAAAGACTTGGAAATGAAGTGATTGAACGCAATGATCATTCTAGTAAGCTTTTGAACATATCTAAGTGTCCAAGGAGGCTGTACCTTGGTGATAGCATCGATTTGGTCTGGGTTGGCCTCGATTCCCCCTATACTCAGTAGGTAGCCTAAGAATATTCCTGACTGGACCCCGAATGAACACTTACATTAAGTTTTATTCGATACTTCCTAAGGATTTTGAAATTTACTGCTAGATCAGAGAGGTGATCAACCTTGTTCTTGCTTTTGACGAGCATGTCATCGATGTACACTTCCATCAATTTTCCCATATGTTTGCTAAGCATACCAATCTTTGTTAAGTTTCCCATGCGTTCTTGAGGCCAAAAGGCATGACCTTGTAGAAAAATAAACCAACCGAGGTTATAAAGGAGGTCTTATCCTGGTCAGGCCTGTATAGCGGGATCTGATAATGATATCCTGAGTAGGGGTCAAGGAATCTCATCCTTTCGTGAGTCGTTATGGCATTGACGAGTTGATCTATCTTTGGCAGAGGGAAGCTATCCTTAGGACATTCCAGGTTGAGGTCAATAAAATCTACGCACACCCTCCAACTACAACTGCTCTTGGGTACTACCACTTTGTTGGATAACCATACATGGAACTGAACATCCCTAATGGATTATGCATCCACTACCTTAGCCTTCTTGGGGATGTTCGGCGAGCCTTTTGAGTAATGGTGACATGCCAAGATGGGGTTAATTCCAAGTAACTCGTAAGGCTCCCATGTAAAAATATCTCTGTTTATTTTCAGGAATGCAACAAGTTCCCTTTTCTCCTGATCAATAAGAGTAGATCCAATTATAAACACCCTTTCTGTCAAGTTATCATTGGTTATAACTTCTTCCGGGCTTTTAATGACCCTGTCGATCGGGTGGACCCTTGTCTCATCCACCCGTAGTTGACCATGCCGTATTTTATATTTAAAGAGAATAACCCCTTCTTGGGTTTTCTCCAAGGCATCTTTGGGATCCTTACTTTTCTATTTCTTCAGGAAGATGGTAGCGATCAAACACTTTCAAGTTGTAGACTGGTCGTTGCGAATTACAACCACTCCACGATTTATAATGAATTTTAACTTTCAATGATAAGTGGATGGAACGACCTTAATGGCATGGAGCTAACCCTTTCCCAAAATCGCATGGTATGGGGACTCGATGTCCACAACAAAGAATTTGATTAACTTCGAGATGTTTCTTGCCCTGGCTGGCAAGGTGATCTTTCCCAAAGCCATGGTAATCTTTCCTGCGAAGCCAACCAATGGAACAGTGACTTCTTTGAGGTCGGGGACATTCAATTTTAGCTTATGGAATAGGTCCAGATACATCACTTGGATGAACTCCCTCGGTCTACTAGTAGCTTATCGACATCCCAGTTTGCAATCACAATCATGATTACTAATGCATCATGATGTAGGATTCTCACCCCGACCAAATTTGCAACACCCCGTATTTTTTAGGATAAATAATTAATCTAATTTAGAGAATTAGAATTTAAACTAAATTGATGATTTGGATAAACTATTTAAATTGGAAAATTCAATTTATTTGGAGAATTGAGATTTAAATTAATTCGGGTTATTTCTTTTAAGAATACATGTGTTGTAATTTGAGAGTTTAGTTAAGTAACTCGGATGATGATTCTGAGTGTACGGTTGAGTACGGAAGGGTTGAGATAGTCAAAATAAAGTACCTGGGAGTAGTAATTGGGTCTTGGGATGATCGGATCCACACGGGAGTGTTTGGGCCATTTTAATAAATCCCACAAGCCTAAAAATGGGATTGGCATAATAAAATCAAAATGTGAGAGGGTATGGCAGTCATAATTCATTTTAGAAAAAACCTAGTTGCGGAGGAGAAAAGAGGGATCAAGTGGGAGAGTTTTTCAAAGTCAAGCCAAGAGGAGATTGGTGTGTTCTTCTTCAAAATCTCCATCTCCATCAAAGGATTAGACTCTACAAAATTTCCAGGCAAGTTGTTAAACTTTCTCTCATTTAAATTGAGGTATTGCGATTCATATCATAGTGCGTGTAAACCATATTCATTTTGGGATGAGTTATTATAGCAAAATTCATTTTTGGAGGGTATCACATGTTAAATCTGAGTTTTGGGGATTTAAGCATTAACGATGAAATTGATGATTAATTGATGTGAGAATAATATCACATGAGGCTAGAATATGATTTAGAATCGAAGACCTTTAGAAATTGTTGTTGAATTCGGATTATTGAATCGAATTGAGAATTGTTATATAAGAGGTATTGAGAGAAAAAAAATTTATGACCCCTAGAATTTTAATGAAAATCACTGAGGATTAATTTAATATATTAGTTTTTGAACAGGTTTAGAAATAAAATAAATATGGGAGATAAAGTAATCGAGGTCTGGATTGAAGTTTGAAAGTTTCGGAGTTTAAAAATGGTGGAAAAAGCAATCGGGGAAGATGACTAGTATCTGGTCGATCAATCGATCGACCCAGTTCATCGATCGATCGACCGCTTCAGTTATTGTAAAACATGAGATTGTAGATATTTTCATCACGTTCGCGTGGGCGCCAACCTCTTATTTTTTTAGTTTTTTTTGGATTTGATACAATTTTCTATGATAGGGTGCGCGAGACCGACATCTTTAAGAAGAAATAAATTTGGGTTATTTGGAGATGTCCGTAAATGAGCGAAGGACTTTGGAAAAATATAAAGGAAAATTATTTTATCCTTGGATTATATAGGAATGAATCCGGGGTATGGATTTAAGAGTATTTATAATGAACGAAACTAAAAAATATACGAACATATTCAAATGGAAATTTTGGATGAGTTTAGCATACGGGCTGGTATCTTAGGGTGGAATTTAGTTTATAGAAATTAAATGGAACCTAATACTTAGAGTCTTATGGGATGAGTATTAAGGACTATTGAATTTAATAAGGGTGTTAAACTTATTAACCGAATTTGGTGAAATGAGCTCTAAAAGGTTAAAATACGGGCCAATAAAGGGAGTCCGGGCATTTTGGTTGAGTGATACCACTTGAAAAAATTAATTGAGGTGATCGTAATTAAATTAAGGTTTAGGGTTTTGGCTCTGATATTTCTCAGGCTAGTGCTACGGGAGTTAGGCACAGATTATCCGGTTTAAATTATTATAGAGATATATAATAAAGTATCGAATAATGAATTTAACGAGAGGTGTTAAGCTTAATAGTGGATTTTTGAGTAACAAATTATAAAGGGTGAAGATACAGACCATATGAGTGAGTCAAAGTATTGTAGTTGGGTGACACTACTTTAATGAATTAATTAATGTGAAATTGATTAGATTAATCGGTGTAATTTGAAAAGTAACGAATTCGAAGGATGAGAAAACCTACGACTTAGATCAATAGGATAGGAGTGAATTACCTACTGTAATATTTTAAAGGAAAATTGGCACACTTCGAATAGTGAGGGATACTCGACAATATTCGATAAGACTTATAATTGAAATTAAATAATACGTAGGATCTTCGGGAGCTATATATGCTATGTATGGAATATATAATATAGGTTGTGTGTATACCTATACTGATTGGTATGATTTATTATAGGTATGACATACCTAGCATACTTGCTATCACGGGAGGTTGATTTTTGAAAAAGGACCATCTTATCTTTGTGTTCCTTCGGGGGGATTTAGATCGGTACCTTAAGGACATAGGACTGTGAATGAATTATTTGTGAGTTTATAAGTCAGCAGACCGTGGGAGCGTAGCTATGTGCGTGACCCATGGGTATGTGAACTATGTTCGCCTCCAATATGTGTGATTTTTATTGATAAGGTTCTATAGTGATTCGAAATTCGTAGCCCTTTATACAGTGCGTGATGTACTGGGACTTGATAGCAGAGTATGGATGCACCGCAGGTCCCACCCTAGGGGTGATGTATTGAGTATATATAATTAGTGTGATAAATATATATACTTCTGATTTATTCTATTACGTGTGTTTGGTAGATGATATACAAGGACATTATAGCATAGTATACTCGCATCGCAACTCAGCTTAGGGGAGATGTGTTAGTATATATATAATAGTGTGATATATGTATACGTGTTATTTTATTCTACTGTGTGGGTTTTGTAGAAGATAAAGACAGTGACATTAAAAATAACCATATTATGGGGAGGAATAAATTTATACTGAGAAATTTATCATGGGATAAAAGACATGGAAATTCGATAACATATTGTATGGGTAATATTGATGGGTACAATGTGTTAGTATGTAGAAGGAGACTTGTTATGGATAGTTAGGTGGGGTAACTTAACTAGGAAAGGTAGCAGGCAAGCGTTAAGTGTGAACATTAGATGGGGGGTGAGCTAGGTCTCAAGAGAGTGCGACATTATCTTAAATATGAAAAGTGTGTATGCATATTTAATTATTGCAATTTAACTGCTTGCCAAATATTTTCAAAATATTTTACTTGTGCTCTGACCCGTGCCAAAATCTTTCCCAAAACATTTTAGGTGTCTAGCCACAGGGCTCCCTGTTTGAGGATTCTATTCAGGAATGCGCAGTTGCAGCTCATGTGGAAGTTGCAGGACTTTGTTATAGACACTTCGTTCATTTACTCCTAGTGTAGGAACTTTTCAGTACTCATTTGGGCATGTTGCCCTCAGATTTTATATTTAGTTTACTTATCGGACATTGTGTATCCAGGTTATTGTTTTGAGTTACCGTTGTATTTTATAGTTGAACCGATATTTGATTCAGTTATCTTGATTTATGTTATTCATATGTGTAGGATTCAGTTATTAGTTGTGTTTATGGTTTTATTATTATTTATTTTTAGCCTGTTGTTAATTAGTGAAAGATAAAATTTAGCACCAGTCTAATTAAATTACTAGGTGGTTAGTAAATTTAAAACGTTTTCGACAGTGATGCTAAGAATGAACCATATGAGACCAACGTTTTATTTTGATCACCGGCTACCCACCCGGTATTTTAGTAGCGGGGTGTCACAGATGGTATCAGAGCATCAGGTTCTAGAGTCGTTAGGATCTATGCGGCTTATTATGTTTCAGCGTAGCGTTCTTTGATATGGAGCCTTATTATAGGATTGTTGTAATCCTTCACGTATATGACTTACATTCTCCTACGATTAAGTATAACTGATGCGATTTATATACGAGTTCGATTGGGCTTCGTACACCGAACAAATTTGGGATGACCAGCGAGGGACTTTAGAAGAACATCAAGAGGGGAGGCTCAGCAGAAGGCATGGAATATTTTGGAAATGGTGATCGCGATAAAAGTCACCGTAATTATTATTTACGATAGACGACGTTAGGCTAAACACCAGGGTACATTAGTTTCCCTAAAAACCTTCGTAGAAAGCGATTGTGCATATTCAGACTCACTCAGTGTATTCGGTAAAGGGGTGGAGTCGACGGGAACTCCTTTGAAGAGCCGCCCATGAGGATTCGAGAAAGAGGAGGAGTGTAACGGGTTAATGGAAAAAGACAAACCAAAGGCAATTGAGTAGGGTGGAGTGCAGTGAAACCCAGGGTTAAATTTGAGTCACAATTTTGGCTCATAGTATCGGCGTAGTAGTGGTGGGAGACGGTCACCACAATCATGTAGAGATACTAAGGATAACGAGGAAATTGGGGTGTGGTTTAACCCCAAATCCCATCATCAGTTGTTTAAATAGACAGGTAAAGGAAATTCCCGTCCTTCTTTAGAAGGGTAGGACAGTGGCTTGAAATGAAGGAGAGTTTACTTGTTTATAAAACTTCGTACCCAATGAGGTTGATACGGAGAATTAAAAAAAGGGTCTGTATGTTTTTTTTAAGAATAGGGACGGTACCCCCACAAGTTTTATTGATGAATAGAGAAATAGCCTCTCCAGGTGGCATAATCAGTAGAACATGCCTCTACTTGGTAGCTTACATGACATATCCTCGTGAATACTACTATCCTGACTTAAACATAAATTAGGCTCTTTATAATAGAGAGCCCTTACAAGAATATATGGACAAAATGAACAAATTAAAGCTAGCTTTGATCCTGACACCGAGGATATAAAACTCCATTTACACTTAAACATACTTAAAATTTGGAAGACCCCATAAATACACTTTAATCAGCCCCTTCAATTGTTTTGGAAATTCCCCTGTTGAATGGGAGAAAACTTCTTCATTGATACTACCTATTTTTTCCAAAAAATCAGCCACTTGATTTTCTTCCCTATGACAATATTGAAGAGTGTACTTGATATCCTTTAGTATATTTTTAATGATATTAATTGACCAAGATATTTTCCATGGAATTTGAGCCTTTCCTTGGAGAATATCTAGAAGAAATTTAGAGTCACTCTCTATAATTACTTCATATTGCTCCAGATCCTTTAGAAACTCCACTCCACTCTTCATCGCCAAAACCTCTGCTTCCATGTTAGAAACTACCCCAATTGGAGCATTAAAAGCCCACAACATTTCACCTTTTTGATTTCTTAGGATACCTCCTATCCCTCCTTTGCCTGGGTTCCCTATCGCACTACCAACAATATTAAGCTTTAAAACACCTGAAGGGGGAGGGATCCATCTGATTTGCATTCTTGCTATACCTGATTGGGGGATCTTCCTTGGAGTATAAAGGATTTTTTTAGATATTTGACCAGATACAATACAACTTTAGCATTTGGAGAACCATTATCATACCTACATTTGTTTATGTGCAACCATAAGCACCAACAAGTTAAGGCTGGAACAAGAAAATTTATCACTGGATCTGCTTTATTCCCATGAAACCTCCATTGAAAAAGGATACTTCTGACTCATCTCGATGTTTTCGTTACCCCATACTCTAGAAATAATTTTCCCCAAACACTTGTAGGTACTTCTCCATACCCAAATAATATGATATATACTTCCTGCCGTTGAACTAACACAAAAGTTACATTTAGACGGCCCCCTTACTCCAATTGATTTTATTTTATCATCAGTTGAAAAAAGATTTTTTTAACAGTCTCCACATAAAAACAGACACTTTCAATGGGATTAGACTATGCCAGATAAATTTTGAACTGATTTGGGAGGAGTATTTGGTCCTACATATTTCCCATGAAGATTTTGAATTAAACGTACCAGTTGCATTTGGTTTCTAGATCAGAGTATCTGGATGGTCATACCATATCTCCTTGAATCTACAAGTTTCAGTAGCTACGGCAGAAGGAAATAAATTTTCTAGTAGTGGTTTCTCCTAGGTCTGATTTAGTCCCCATAAACTGTTTATTGGCTGATCTGCTATTTCCTCATAATTCTTACAACCTTCAAAACCCTAATTGTCCTTGCATATAAATATGTCACCTTTTCCTATTTGCCATAACATATTTTCTTTTGCTGCTGTTCTCACTGAATAAATCCTATTCCATATATGAGCTGCACTCATTTTAGGTGCTATTGTAGGATAATGAGTTCTACTGTAAGCTGCGCGCATATATTTAGCCCATAATGACTTTTGAGTTCTAAAAACCCACCACAACTTCATACTCAATGAGTTTATAATCTCTTATCCTCAAACCACCTTCTTTGACAGGTCTTGTAATATGATCCCACTTACACCAGTGATGTCTATCCTCCCTAAAGCTTGAACCCCAAAAGAAATTTTCTAGAATCCTTTTCAGTCTGTAAATAATTACTTTGGGGGGAGATAAAGCTGTTATCAGCTATAAATTCATTGACACCAGGACTGATTTTATTAACACTAACTTTCCTCCTGCTGATAGACACTTTGCCTTCCATCCAGCTAGCTTTTTTTTCACTTTACGCACCATGTTTTCAAAGAAGAATATTCTCTTTCCCCCACTATAAAGAGGACAACCTAAGTAAGTCAGAGGGCCATTTTTGAATTGCATCTGAGTAATCATCTTCAGGTTTGAAACTGCTTGAGGCTTTATTTGCTGAGATATAACTATAGAGCTTTTTTCCTTATATACCAATTGTCATGATCCCTTCTCATAAAAATTCAACACTCCCATGATCTTCTTAACTTCTCTCTTCATCCCAGAGCTAAAGATTATCAAGTCATCTACAAATGCCAAATGATTAAATTTGGGACATAAAATTGGCATCTTAAACCCAACATACCCATTGCTTTGAACGATCTCATGTAAATTTCTAGAGAGCACATCCACCATAATAACAAAGAGTGTTGGAGATAGCGGGTCCCCTTGATGAATACCCCTTGTAGCATGAAAGAATCCCACGTTTTTCCCATTTACCATAATGGTTATCCAATTATTAGATATTATTCTCCACACTAAGTCTAACCATTGTTCGCAAAAGCCCAATTTCCTCATTACTTTGATCAGAAACAACCAGTTAACTCTATCGTAGGCCTTGGACATATCCAATTTCATGATAATATTAGCCCCCACATTCTTTGCATTGATTCTGGACATACATTCCTTAGCTAATAAGACATTTTTAGAAATAGATCTCCTCTTAATAAAGCCTTATTGCACTGGAGATACTCTATCATTAAGAATCCTTGAGAATATTTTATTTATGAAGTTTTGCATACTAATTGGCCTAAAATCATTAAAAGTTTGGGGGTTATCTTTTTTAGGAACCAAAGCAATTCTTGTAGTAGTTAAAATCTTTGGAAGATAATTACCTACAAAGAAGGAGTGAACTGCCTTTAGCAAGTCTTCCTTTACTACTTCCCAATAGAAATTGAAAAATTTCCCATCAAAACCATCAACTCCGGGGAAACTATTGGCATTCAGTCCATTTACTGCTGCTTCCAACCCTTCCATTGTTGGCCAATGAACTAGGAAAGAGTTAATGTCTCCTGAGATTTGATGATGAATTACTTTCAACAATTGGTCCTGAACAACTGTATTTTGAACACCATCTTTAGAAAACTGTTTTGAGAAAAAGTTTGTTTCTTCTGCTTCAATGTCTGCTGCGGAATCAAGTCAAATACCATCACTATTTTTAATTCTCCAGATATTCAACCTCTTCTTCTTCTTCCCTCTAACTATACTATGGAAATAAGTTGAATTCACATGTGAATCGGGTTTAGTAGAGGTATCATAAATACAATTATAGTGTGTGGTTATTCACCGTTGAATAGAGGGGCTCTCTGTAGATCCATCACTAGGGGAGCGGGTGTGAACACTGAGAGGATATATATATCTTATGAAGCTATCTCATTTTGAGAGGTAATATTCAAGTTATGGTTCTATCCTAAGTACAAATTGTTAAACGATGGTGAGCAGTTACAACAAGCCTATCATGTTCGCTATTCCGGGGTAGAATGGGTATTTTTATGATGTCTCACTAAAAAAAGGGTCAAGCTCGCGACGATAATTTTATAAAGTAGACTTAAGAGAGTACATAGGTCTAGTTATATTGGATCCCTGTGCATAGGGACTTTTACAAATGTGATTGAGGGTATGTCAAGTTTACCATTGAGTGGAGAGATTTAACTCATTGTTGTGTAAGTGCTGATAACTTAGTCATAGTGAGAGCATAGTATCGTGTGACGCCTTGAGAGATATGGACATATATGATTTGATTTATGTTTTAGGAGACAAAATTTATGATATCTTAGTTATGTTCTTAGAATGCACGGATTTTGATGAACAACAATGCTAGGGGATAGTGCATAGGGGAAAGTTATTTTGAACTTCGTTACGGGAGGTTACACACATGGATCATAATAAACGTTGGGAATAGCCAGACGTCGTTGGATGATAATACATCGATTTTAAATGGTAAATTATTAAACGAGCAGAGGAAGTAATTTAAGCAGAGAGTTAATACGATATATGACTAGTGCAGCTAGGTAGTGCTACGAAGGATGCACTGAGAAAATTTTTGCACCACAAGTTAATGGGTGGGGCAGGGTCGAGAAGGACATAATTTACAAATTGGGGTAATCGAGAATACTCGTATGATACAGCCACGCCTGAAGCACCTTATACCTTTGACTTACTTAAGTCTATATTGTATAAGTGTTCAACTAATTTGGAAATAGTGACAAAATTGGATGTCTAACCAAGAATCCAAAGAACCTCAGAATTATTCTCTCTAATCCTCTTCAATGATCCAATCAAGGTATAAATTGAATCACACTACACACATTAGAAGTGCATACATATGTATATATTGTTCATAATTGATTGTGTGTTAAATTCCCCTTAAAATATTATTTTAATAATTTTTGGGAATTTCTTAAACATTTTTAAAGTAATGATTTCTTAAATAAAAGTGTGTTTATAAACTTTGTGGGGTTAAAATCCTATTATGAAAACTTTGTTTTTCATTAAATTGTTTGATTGGGTTGAATATCAATGCGCCAGAGACTTCAGGGTGTTGCCTGTATTTATTTTAGGACGAGCGTTGCCAGCCAATGGAATGCCAACACTTCTCATCTTCCTGTTATCTCATTTTGTGTTTGTTTTGTGAGAGAACTGCCTGGTGTGTTGTGGATCGTTAGATCAAACCTAATCTATGGCCTGCATGTGTTTATAGTCTATCCGTGTGCTATCCCTTTGGACCAATCACCTTCTTTTTAACCACCGTTGTTTTATCACCCTTGGATCAAGTCAATGTAAGGAAGATTGAATCTCAATCGTTGATTTCGATCAGCAATCCAGAACCTTCCTTGGCTCCTATATAAACCCTCTTATTCTCAACCTTTTGGAACTTTTGGCAGTCGTCCAAATTGAGAGAAAAAAAAGAGAGAAGAGAGAAGTGAGAGAGAAGAGAGAAAAGAAAAGAGAGAAGAGAGAGAAAGGGAAATTGTGTTAGAGAAACCCTAACCCTAACCCTAAACAACTTCAAACCATCTTCAAACCTTCGTATATTCAAAACCCCAAACACAACCTTGAGTGTTTGAGAGAGATTGGCATTACTGGGTTGATCGTTTGTAGCTGTAACCTCTTGATTTGTGATCTTGTTACCAACTTAGACATTTTTGGTGAGATTTGTATTTCTTTTTCATAGAAATCTTAGATCTACACTTTGCATGTCACATATCACTAGATCTGCATATTTGTTTCTCATTTTAAGAAAATCTTTGCTGATTTAGATCTCTAAATGTTTTATGTTTTTTGTTCTTACGAAACTAAACCTTGACCTAGTTGGATTCTCACTTGGAGATTTTTGATCTCGAAAATATTTTTAAAACTGAGATTGATTAAGATCTTGACCGATTTTGAAGCAAGATATCCGTGGAATCTGGGATAGATTAAAAGGTCAAAAAGGTTTTAAGTTCTGTAAGAAAGAAAGAAAAGAAAATCACAGCATATAGTCTTTATATGTAATTTTCTAGGACTGTCTGTAAAAACTAAGTGTGTGTGAGTTCATGCATGTGTTTAGAAATCACATCACAAACACTTGACACACTACCACACTGAAAGTGTTGGGTATAAGATCAAAGATTATTGAGTCGACGCAAGGAAAGCTAAAGCAAAGGAAGTTATCAAACTGAAAGAACATCATCAACAATCAGATCTACAAGAAGTTAGAAGGACACCAAGTGGGGTATATTCCTAAACTTAGAATAGGCTGAGCTGTGTGCATATATGTTGTATTGTTTGTAACTGTTATTTGTTTTTTAGTGAATTTTTTCTTTCGTGGCTTAGAAGTCACCGTGGATGTTTCCTCTATTGGGAGAGGTTTTACCACGTTAAAAATAGTGTGTTCTGATTATCTTCATCTCCTCATCTCATTCTATAGTGTGCTGATTTTTGAAACTATCTTGTTTTAAAAACTGATTACAAAGTCTTGGTTATTCTCGTACATAAGTTTTTTTTTTGTAAACACATCTTGTTGTTTATCATTTTTATTTTCAAAATAAAAGGGTTTCTTCAACAAACATCTCGGAGTTACTTATACAGTTTAATTTTTGTATTAAATGGCATTAGCAACGTTGTTCAATTGGTATCAGAGCCCTGTAAACTTTTATTTCAAAAAGGATCTTGTGTTTCTGAAATCGTTTTCTGAAAATCCTAACTATGGGCGAGAAGAATGAAACGTTTGGTAATCTGTCCAGACCTCCACTCTTTGATGGAAACAACTTTGCTTACTGGAAAGTAAGAATGGTTGCCTTCATCCAAGGGACTTTAGGAGATGATGTCTGGGACATTATTGAAAATGGATATACTTATCCTACTAAACAATCCACTGAAGGAAGTGATGAGAGGGTAAAGAAAATCTTAAGTGAGTTTACCCAAGAAGAGAAAGCAATTTCTCGCAATAACAATAAAGGCAAGAATGCCATCTTTATGTCTATTAATGAGTATGAGTTCAAGAGAATCTCATCTTGTGCCACTTCCAAGGAAGCTTGGGACACATTAATCACTGCCCATGAAGGAGACTCCAGAGTTAAAGTTGCTAAAACTCAAATGCTCACCCAGCAGTACAACTCTTTAATTATGTCTGACTCTGAGTCTTTTGACGACTTTTACATGAACCTAACTGATATAGTTACTAAGTTGCATGCTAATGGTATAACATATGATAGGAATGAGATTTTTTCTAAAATCCTAAGATCATTACCATAAAAGTTTGACAGCAAGAGGTATGCTATTGAGGAGATGAGTGATCAAAACCTCACCCCTGAGTTACTCAGTAGCAAACTTAGGACTGTGGAAATGGAATTAGACTTTAAGAAACAATTAAATCAGTCTCAAAGAAAACAGCCCAACTCTAACTTGAGTTTTTCCTCTAAAATATCTAAACATGAGACTAATTTGACAAACTGTGACTCTGATGAGGAGTGTGATATAGACAAACTAGATAATCAGATTGCCTTAATGTCCAAACAATTTAAGAAAATTGTTAAATTTAGAAACAAACAGGCATCTAAACAAGGCAAGCCTAATTATCCAACTGTGTCTAATCCCAAACCTCATGAGAGAGGTCTTGACAAACATCCTAATGTCAACAACTTCAGATCTAACAGAGATCTTAAAAAGATTGAATGTTTTAGATGTGGAAAACTAGGTCACATTGATCACGATTGCAGAGTTAATCTGAATAAAACCAACACATACAATAGAGACAATGTCTGTAAAACTTGGGATGATTCAAGTGACTCTGATGAAGAGGAACTTGAGTCATCAAATGTACTTGACCCTTGCATGTCCTTTTTTGCTAAGATCATTTACAATGATGATATGCCTGTGTGTGATAATAATACTTCTACTCCTTCTTTTGTGAATACTGCTTTGACTGGCCTAGATGCCTTGTTATCTGGAAATGTTGCTAGCTTTAGTTTCGTGTGTGTGAGTCAAAGTGATCTCGATAACGACGATGTAAATGGGTGCGTGAGTACTAAAACTGAATCGTTAGGGGTCACATCACACACTTCACTTAGCGACTCAGACACAGATGACCTCCCAGATATTCATACTTTGTATGCTAAAACTCCTAAAAAAGGCACTAGACTGGAGAAGACTGTTAGAGACCTGACTAAGAAATTAGATGATCTAAGTCTTATTGTGAAGCTGAATGCCGAAGAGTACACTAACCAGTGTCTGACACATCAATCTGAGATTAAAACTTTTGATCAAAAATTAAAAGAGTTGACCAAAACTAATGAAACCCTGGAAATGAAATACAAGGGAACATTATTAGAACTGGAGGAAGCAAAAACAAAGACAACAATTGTTTTAAAAAAAAATTCTAAGTTTGAAAACAATTCAAATTGTTTCACTGACTTTGTTGTTGACTCCAAGACCAATTCTGATGATAGAACCGGTATTGGATTCTGCCCTAAGAATAAACCACAAACTAAAAATCTTGAACTTATTAAGTTTGTGTCTGGGGGAAAAAGGCCAATCGAAACATGTCCAGATTTTCATTTTATTAAAAAGGAATATGATCAAAAGCAACAACAGAAAGACATTGGAGAGTCTAGTAACTCTAAGGTTGACAGTACACTTGAGACTAAGTACGTCTGTCCTTTGATCAGAAAGGTTGAATCTACCTTTAAAACCATACCTCCTAGGAATAAGACTTCTGAACAGAATCCTGTTAAACCCATCTTTAGAAGTTTCCCTAAGGAAGTACATACCTCAAGCAATCAATATTGCTCCTACTGTGATGTTTATGGTCATTATGTTGAAGGTTGTTATGCTAGGCGTCTAAACACCCCTGTGTACAACACTCCTGTTTATAAGAACTTTAACTATTCTAGGCAAAATCGTAACCATTATGTCCTTCCAAGACAACCTGATAAGAACTCTAACTACAGGAATAGAAAGACCAAAACTAAGAGTTCATTTAAGAGAAAGGCTCCCAGAAACTTCCCTAAACCAAAAGCTCAACTTTTCCACAAAAATCAGTTTGTTGCTCCAAATGTTTTTCGACAAAAAGCTGCTTCTCGAAAATTTTATCAAATGAGAGCAAACTTGCGCAAAATTAAAACTAGAGCTATTTGGGTTAGAAAATATGATCTTGTACCCCAAATGAAGTGTAACATTGTTATCACTGCCTTAAAGGCTGAACACACTTCATCTGGTTGGTACTTAGATTCAGGATGCTCCAAACATATGACAGGAGATGAAACCAAACTCTTAAACAAAACCAGATTTGCTGGAGGTAAAGTAGTTTTTGGTGACGGAGTTTCATCCCAGATCATAGGTAAAGGAATCCTAAAAGAAGAGGGAATGCCTATTTTGGAAAATGTACTTTTAGTTAAAGGCCTTAAAGCCAACCTCCTAAGTATATCACAATTTTGTGACTCAGACCATACAGTTACCTTTTCAAAGTACAATTTCAAAATTCTAAATGATAAAGGTGAATGCATCATTACCGGATTTAGAACACCTGACAATTGCTATACTGTCAAGACTAGTTCTGAAACCTGTAACATTGTCAGAATGGATGACAATGAAATCTAGCATAATCGTATGGGTCACCTAAGTTATGATATCCTTGGTAGATCTAGTCAAGATATTGTTAGAGGAATTCCTAAAATTATGTGGTTTGTGGTCATTGCCAGGAAGGAAAAATAGTTAAGACTTCGCATAAAAAAGTTAAAGACATTCGCACCTCTAGACCTTTAGATCTCATCCATATGGACCTTATTGGTCCCTCTAGAACTGTTAGTCTTTGTGGACACAGTTATATCCTAGTCATGGTTGATGATTTAACAAGATTTACTTGGGTTGCCTTCTTGAAACATAAATTTGACACGTTTCAGAAATTTTTGAAATTTTTACTAAGAATTGAAAATGAGAAGGACACACAAGTCAATCGCATTCATAGCGATAGAGGGGGAGAGTTCATAGACACGGGAATAGTTAAATATTGTGACTACAATGGTTTCAAACATGAATTTAGTGCCCCTAAGACACCTCAGCAGAACGGTGCTGCCGAAAGGAAAAACCGAACTCTTCAAGAGATGGCACGTGTCATGTTGCATGCCAAATCTCTACTTAAGTACTTCTGGGTAGAATCTATTAGAACAGCATGTCATATCATTAATCGGTTTTACCTTAGGAAAAAGACTAAACAAACCTCTTATGAGTTGTGGTACGGTAAGAAGCCTAATCTGAAATATCTAAGGACTTTCGGAAGTCAGTGTTATGTCTGTAAGGACAGAGAACATTTGTCTAAATTCGAGACGCGTGGTGATAAAGCCATCTTTTTAGGTTACTCACCAAATAGTCATGCTTATCGTATATACAATCTGCGTACTAAGACCCTTATGGAGTCGATAAATGTAATTGTAAGCGACACTATTTGTAATACCCCGTATTTTCATGATATTTATTTTTGGGGATTAATTGAATTAAATGTGTAGTAATTGGAAATTAATCCGGATAAAATATTAACGAGATGTGAGTTAGTATTTGATTATAATGTGTATACTTGGCAATATATGAATATTGGAAATATTAAAATTGTCACGAGATTGAAATACGGCAATTTGGGAAACTTTGTTGGGACGCGCGTGACAGTCGCGTCAGGAATATAATTATTTGAATTAAAAAGTGAATTTTATTTTTATCACCCGTATGGTCATTTTGAGTGCACCAACGCTTCCGGAAGGGTCGAAATAGTTCGAAAACACTAGCCGGGGGTTAAGTTTGGGTCCCGGGGCATTATTGGGCCTTCCCGGTAACTTATAGGGGCGTTTTAGTAATTTCGGAAATTGGGTAATTAAAACCCATGAAAATTAGAGTTAATATTTGACTTAGTATTAACCCACTAAGACATGTTCCAACACCAATTTAGGTAGTGGGCTACGGGAGAAGTTAGAAACCATAAAGATTGGCAAAAACCAACTCCACCTCCATTAACACCTTGAGAAGAACCTTGAGAAGAACTTGTAGAAAGAGAGAGGAAGAGAAGAATTCTGCAGAGAGAGAGAGAAGACAATTCAACCTTCAAGTTTCAACCTCAAATTCAGAGAAAGATTAAGGAAAGTGGTTTAATTACAATTGATTCAAAGCTATGCTTTTCCATGTTTAGGAATTATCGAATTTATCTTGGAAGATAATATAGACCCATGAATTGGAAGTTTAAAACTATGAATTATGTTAGGGACTGCATGTAGTAACAATCTGGACGAATTATGAACTCAGAATTATGACCCTTGATGATTTAAAAACGGATTTTTGAAGAAGTTTATTAATGTTCTTGAAAGAAATAGTAATATGAAATTCTTGATGAAGATTTGATCCATACAAAGCCCTTGAATGATGAATTATTGGTTTTAGAACGTTATTAATGTTGTAGGATGGTTATATGATGATGCTATAACTTTATATTAGAGATTCATGCATTAAAAGTATGTTTTGGGTTGATTTGAAAACTGCAAAACGAAGCAGTCTGTAACCATACCTGGTGCAATCGATCGATCGACATTCATCAGTCGATCGATCGACCACCATAGATCGATCGAAGGAAAAGGTCGATCGATCGACCTTCCCAGAATGAGTAAAGTTTTCCCTATTTTAAATTTTAATGGTGGTAACCCTTGGAAAATATTATTGGAAACCTTATGAATACCCCTAAACTTAAGGAAGACCAGTAGGCATGATTATGAAATTTGGACCTTTATTGAATTCAATTTGAGGAATTATTCTGAACTAATGAAATTCGATAAATGAGTTAATATTTGGGTTAATAGTGTAAATTTGAATAGTTTGATGAAATGATATTTGGGGCAGAAGTAAGGACCTTAGGAGTAAAAATGTTATACGTGGGAATAATAGGAACTTAATAATCTATTTTAGATAGGTTTTAAGTATAAGAGACTACGACGTGAGACGTGTCGACAGTTTAACTTTTACATTATCGGGAGACTTAAAATATATAAATTTGGGATAATGGTATAAGGATGTAGAGTATACCTTTATTAATATTGAATTATCTAAGATGTGTGTATGCTTAGTATATGATTTATATATGTATGACATACCTACCATACTTGCTATCACGGGAGGTTACGTTCGCTTAGGGCCTTCTTATCCTTGTGTTGCCCGGATTTAGATTGGTACCTTGAGGACATAGTTCAAGAGAACGACTTATTTGTGAGTTAATAAGCCAACTGACTATGGAGCGTAGGTATGTACGTGACCATGGATATGTTGAATTATGTTCGCCTCCATTTTTGTGTGTGGTGCTTATTCCAACGATTCCCGAGAGATTCGGAATTTGTGATCCTTATGTACGTAATGTACCGGATGGATAGCATAGTATGTGTGCACCGCAGCTTAGCCTTTGGGTGCTTGTATTGTATATTTATGATGTGAATAATATACAGTTAAATGAAATTGCTATGTTAAATTGTGGGTATAGTAATTGTAATATGATGAAAAGATAAAAGGGGACAGATATCCATAAATGGTTTTGTTAATAATTGGGAATCCGAGAATTAAAGTAGAACTCTCTATTTAATTGTTAAGGTTGGAAATTAAACGTGAACCGAGTAGAAGTGTCAGAAACTCTTTGGAATTAGATAGTTATGAGATAACACATGAATGGGTACAGGAACGTTGGGAGTGCACAGTTAGACGAGAGGTGAGTATTTCATGTGAGAGCACGTCCTAACATGTATCTTGCATTAATTATTTTAATTATTATTATTAAAGCACTTGCTGTTTTTAAAATACTCTCCACATTCGGGCTCTGACCCTTTTGCTTTCAAATCTATCTTTTTGTAAAAACCATTTTAGGTGCCCAGCCACAAGGACACCATGCTTAGGATCCTCATTCAGGTGACGAGCTCTAGCGGTTTGTGGAAGTTACAGGACATTGATTATAGACGCTTCATCTATCTTGACTCTACACTCAGTATTTATCAGTAGTAAGGCATGTCGCCCATTTCTTTTAGAGGCATTTCATTTATTTCATTATTCAGACTTCGGGCATGTAATTAATTCATAATTCAGACTTGTCTTATTATTTTCAGTTGTGGGATTGTTGTGAGGAGTTTTCCTCCGGACTAATTACTATTGTTGGTTATTTCATTACTTTGTTATGGTGAATGGATTTATGTTGTTCTTCCATTATCCTTTTATTGCATGTTAATCAGATAACTTAAAATTTGGCAACTTACTTTTTAAATACTAGGTGGTTAGAAATCTTTAAAATGTTTTCGACAGTGATGCTATTAACTGAACCGACTTGACATTTTGTATTGATTTAATAAAGGAGTAGCTACCCGGTATTTAATTAGTCGGGGTGTCACACTATTGTTGAAAATAAGATATCTGAATCACCTATTGTGGTTGAATCTGAAAATGATTTCAAAAATGATTCACCCGAAATAGATGACTCATTACCTATTGAGAGTCCAGAAGTACCTGGCTGGGTCTCTAAAGATCATCCCATTGACAACGTGGTCGGTAATCCTAATGAGCCTGTCCGTACTAGATCCCAGTTAAGAAATTATGCTAATTATGCATGTTTCGTCTCCCTTGTGGAACCGAAAAATGTTAATGAAGCATTGAATGACACACACTAGATTTCTGCTATGCAGGAAGAACTTTTATAATTTGTCATTCACGATGTCTGGTATCTTGTACCGCGGCCTCAAAATAAAAATGTTATTGGGACACGTTGGATCTTTAAGAACAAATCTGACGAAAATGGGGTAATCCTTAGAAACAAAGCTAGACTAGTTGCTCAAGGTTACTCATAAATAGAAGGGATAGATTTTAGCGAGAGATTTGCCCCAGTCACTCGTCTTGAATCTGTTCGACTTCTTTTCGCCATAGCGTGCCACTTAAAATTTACACTTTATCAAATGGATGTCAAGTCTGCCTTCCTCAATGGAATTCTATCCAAAGAAACGTATGTAGAACAGCCCAAAGGGTTCATTGACCCAAAATACCCAGACCATGTCTTTCGTCTAAAAAAGGCTTTGTATGGCTTAAAACAAGCTCCTAGAGCTTGGTATGAACGCCTATCCAACTTTTTGTTCGATAAGGGTTTTAAGAGAGGAGGAAATGACCAGACGCTCTTTGTCAAACATTTTGTCAAACACATTATTATAGCCCAAATCTATGTAGACGACATCATATTTGGGTCTACTTCAACATCTGAAGTTAAATCCTTTTCTGCTATTATGCATAAAGAGTTTCACATGTCCCTTATGGGGGAGCTACAGCTTTTCTTAGGATTTCAAGTGAAACAGAATTCTGATGGATTATTTGTCTCTCAAACTAAGTATGCCTTAGATCTTGTTAAGAAATTTGGTTTAGATAATGCAAAAGTTGCCAAAACGCTAATGAGTACTACTGTTAAATTATGTAAAGATGAAAATGGGAAGTCAGTTGATTCCACACTTTATCGTAGTATGATTGGTAGTCTACTCTATCTAACTGCCTCACGACCAGATATAATGTATGTTGTATGTCTGTGTGCTCGTTACCAGAATAACCCTAAAGAGAGCCATTTATCTTGTGTAAAACGTATAATAAAGTACATAAAAGGCACTCTTAATCTTGGACTTAGGTACACTAATGATACCTGCAGCACCATCATAGGGTATACTGATGCTGATTGGGCCGGTTGTACTGATGACAGTAAAAGTACATCAGGTGCCTGTTATTATGTCGGCAATAATTTAGTAGGTTGGAGTAGCAAAAAATAGAATTGCACATCTTTATCTACGGCTGAGTCCGAATATATAGCAGCAGGACGTTGCTGTGCTCAATTGTTATGGATAAAACAAATGTTAAGCGACTATGGGATTAAAGAAGATCAGTTACAATTGTATTGTGACAATCAAAGCGCCATTAACATATCTAAAAACCCGGTTCAACACTCGTGAACTAAGCATATTAAAATAAGACATCACTTTATACGCGAACTTGTTGAGACTAAGGAGTTAGAAATCCATTACCTGCCTACTGATCTGCAACTTGCAGACATGTTCACTAAACCTCTAGACTATAACAGATTTCAGTATTTGCATAATTCTATAGGTATGGTATGTGCTGATTAATCTTTTAAGACCTTAATTTTTACCCTTTGTCCATTTGAGACAAAATGGGGGAGAAATTTGAGTCTTACGGGTTCAATGTTTTGTTCACATTTCATTTAAACTGCTTGATCTTAGTGCATATTTGCAGGAACCGTTTCTACTGCTTTTCTACCATTTCTTTCTAGTGTACAAATTTGTAAATAGTTGAGTTATGTAATTTTTGACTTTCTAGGAAATGGGTAGATAGTATCTTTTGTATAGGACTAGGTTTTATTTTTTTTGGTTCCCTAAGAGTTTAAGCTAACTCAAAGGAGATTTTGTCTCATATTTCCAAAGGGGGAGATTGAAGCCCCTTACACCTTTGACTTACTTAAGTCTATATTGTATAAGTGTTCAACTAATTTGGAAATAGTGACAAAATTAGTTGTCTAACCTAGAATCTAAAGAACCTCAGAATTATTCTCTCTAATCCTCTTCAATGATCCAATCAAGGTATAAATTGAATCACACTACACAAATTAGAAGTGCATACATGTGTATATATTGTTCATAATTGATTGTGTGTTAAATTCCCCTTAAAATATTGTTTTAATAATTTTTGAGAATTTTTTAAACATTTTTAAACTAACGATTTCTTAAATAAAAGTGTGTTTATAAACTTTGTGGGGTTAAAATCCTATTATGAAAACTTTGTTTTTTATTAAATTGTTTGATTGGGTAGAATATCAATGCGCCAGAGACTTCAGGGTGTTGCCTGTAATTATTTTAGGACGCGCGTTGCCAGCCAATGGAATGCCAACACTTGTCATCTTCCTGTTATCTCATTTTGTGTTTGTTTTGTGAGAGAACTTCCTGGTGTGTTGTGGATCGTTAGATCAAACCTAATCTATGGCCTGCATGTGTTTATAGTCTATCCGTGTGCTATCCCTTTGGACCAATCACCTTCTTTTTAACCACCGCTGTTTTATCACCCTTGGATCAAGTCAATGTAAGGAAGATTGAATCTCAATCGTTGATTTCGATCAGCAATCCAGAACCTTCCTTGGCTCCTATATAAACCCTCTTATTCTGAACCTTTTGGAACTTTTGGCAGTCGTCCAAATTGAGAGAAAAAAAAGAGAGAAGAGAGAAGTGAGAGAGAAGAGAGAAAAGAAAAGAGAGAAGAGAGAGAAAGGGAAATTGTGTTAGAGAAACCCTAACCCTAACCCTAAACAACTTCAAACCATCTTCAAACCTTCGTATATTCAAAACCCCAAACACAACCTTGAGTGTTTGAGAGAGATTAGCATTACTGGGTTGATCGTTTGTAGCTGTAACCTCTTGATTTGTGATCTTGTTACCAACTTAGACATTTTTGGTGAGATTTGTATTTCTTTTTCATAGAAATCTTAGATGTACACTTTGCATGTCACATATCACTAGATCTGCATATTTGTTTCTCATTTTAAGAAAATCTTTGCTGATTTAGATCTCTAAATGTTTTATGTTTTCTGTTCTTACGAAACTAAACCTTGACATAGTTGGATTCTCACTTGGAGATTTTTGATCTCGAAAATATTTTTAAAACTGAGATTGATTAAGATCTTGACCGATTTTGAAGCAAGATATCCGTGGAATCTGGGATATATTAAAAGGTCAAAAAGGTTTTAAGTTCTGTAAGAAAGAAACAAAAGAAAATCACAACATATAGTCTTTATATGTAATTTTCTAGGACTGTCTGTAAAAACTAAGTGTGTGTGAGTTCATGCATGTGTTTAGAAATCACATCACAAACACTTGACACACTACCACACTGAAAGTGTTGGGTATAAGATCAAAGATTATTGAGTCGACGCAAGGAAAGCTAAAGCAAAGGAAGTTATCAAACTGAAAGAACATCATCAACAATCAGATCTACAAGAAGTTAGAAGGACACCAAGTGGGGTATATTCCTAAACTTAGAATAGGCTGAGCTGTGTGCATATATGTTGTATTGTTTGTAACTGTTATTTATTTTTTAGTGAATTTTTACTTTCGTGGCTTAGAAGTCACCGTGGATGTTTCCTCTATTGGGAGAGGTTTTACCACGTTAGAAATAGTGTGTTCTGATTATCTTCATCTCCTCATCTCATTCTATAGTGTGCTGATTTTTGAAACTATCTTGTTTTAAAAACTGATTACAAAGTCTTGGTTATTCTCGTACGTAAGTTTTTTTTTTGTAAACACATCTTGTTGTTTATCATTTTTATTTTCAAAAGAAAAGGGTTTCTTCAACAAACATCTCGGAGTTGCTTATACAGTTTAATTTTTGTATTAAACGGCATTAGCAACGTTTTTCAACGCCGAGAGTGCAGAGCTGAGCTCGAGATAAATATATTATGTACGAGAAGTTACTAATAATTATACTGAAATTTTTGTGCTATAGTATATAGTATTGTGAGACTTTGCGTCCGCTGTTCTGAGATATGATTTACATCTGCTAGTTATCACCTAAAAGAGGGTTTAGTGTATATATTCATGTATATATGTTATCTTGTGCTGCATAATAAACTTATGAGGAAGTGCTTGTATTATTACATTTGATCCCGGTAACTAGGGATGTTTACTGATGACATTCAGAATGGATATGTTTAGTAATGAGCGAGGATATATAGCTTGTGATTGACTCGCGCTAAGATACTAGTGATAGTAAGGGGAGCTAAATTTTTCGATGTCTTTGGTAACTTGAAATGGTCGAGTATACGTGTATGTTAGGAGATGGGATTTGTGGGTACGTGCTATGGACTAAGGGCCAAACGGATCTCATCGATCGACAATGCTATGTAGTAGTGTATTGGAGGGTTCCTTGTTTGGATTTCGCTTTGCGAGACATCCCACGCATGAAACTTAGTGCAACGTTGGAAGTGGGGAGACATTTGGTCACTAGCACATAGTTTTGGTACCTTGGCTATTATGCATTCAGGTAGTTATGACTGTAAATTGAAAGTTTCATTACAATTTAAGACTAGTGGATCCGGGTAACCTTTGTGCAGTTCTACACGGGTATACGGTGTATGGGCGCCGTGTACAATCAATGTAATTTTGATAAAATTCGCAATTAGATGGGGTAGAAATATGTGTAGCGATCTTAGAGACATGTGAGTAAAGAAGTATTTGACGCTTGGAGTACTAGACTCATCTTAATTTCGAGGATGAAATTCGTTTGTAAGGGGGGAAGTATGCAACACCCCATATTTTTTAGTATAAATAATTTTTCTAATTTGGAGAATTAGAATTTAAACTAAATTGATGATTTGGAGAAACTATTTTAATTAGAAAATTCAATTTATTTGGAGAATTGAGATTTAAATTAATTCGGGTTATTTATTTTAAGAATACATGCGTCGTAATTTGAGATGTTAGTTAAGTAACTCGGATGATGATTCTGAGTTTACGGTTGAGTCCAGAAGGGTCGAGATAGTCAAAATAGAGTACCAGGGGTAGTAATTGGGTCTCAGGCCATTTTTAAGCATAATCGGACCCACGCGGGAGTGTTTGGGCCATTTTAATAAAGCCCACAAGCCTAAAACGGGATTGGCATAATAAAATCAAAATGTGAGACGGTATGGCATCCATAATTCATTTTAGAAAAACCCTAGTTGCAGAGGAGAAAGAGGGATCAAGTGGGAGAGATTTTAAGAGTCAACCCAATAGGAGATTGGTGTGTTCTTCGTCAAAATCTCCATCTACATCAAAGGATCAGACTCTACAAAATTTCCAGGCTAGTAGTTAAACTTGCTTTCATTTAAATTGCGGTATTGCGATTCATATCATGGTGTGTGTAAACTATATTCATTTTGGGATGAGTTATTATAGCAAACTTCATTTTTGGAGGTTATCACATGTTAAATCTGGGTTTTGTGGATTTAAGCATTAAGGATGAAATTAATGTTTAATTGATGTGAGAATAATAACATATGAGGCTAGAATATGATTTAGAATCAAAGACCTTTAGAAATTGTTGCTGAATTCGGATTATTCAATCGAATTGAGAATTGTTATTTAAGGGGTATGGAAAAAAAGCCAATTTATGAACCCTAGAATTTTATTGAAAGTCATTGAGGGTTAATGTCGTATATTAGTTTTTGAACATGTTTACAGATGAAATAAATATGGGAGATAAATTAATCGAGGTCTGGATTGAAGTTGGAAAGCTTCGGAGTTTAAAATGGGGGAAAAAGCACTCGGGGAAGATGACTGGTATCTGGTCGATTGATCGATCGACCCGTTCAGTTATTGTAAAACATGAGATTGTAGATCTTTTCGTCACGGTCCCGTGGGCGCCGACCTCGTATTTTTCTCATTTTGTTTGGATTTGATATGATTTTTCTACGGAAGGGTGGGCGAGACCAACATCTTGAGGAAGAAATAAATTTTGATTATTTAGACATGTCCGTAAATGAGTGAAGGACTATGGAAAAATATAAAGGAAAAACATTATTTTATCCTTATATTAGATGGGGATGAATCTAGGGTATGGATTTAGGAGTTTTTATAATGAAAGACACTCGAAAATATATGTAAAAAATATACGAACGTATTCGAATGGGAATTTTGGATGAGTTTAGCATGCGAGCTGGTATCTTAAGGTGGAATTTAATGGATAGAAATTAAATGGAACCTAATAGTTAGAGTCTTATGTGATGAGTATTAAGGACTATTAAATTTAATAAGGGTGTTAAACTTATTAAGCGAATTTGGTGAAATGAATTCTAAAAGGTTAAAATACGGGCAAATAAATGGAGTCCGAGCATTTTGGTTGAGTGATACGAATTGGAAAAATTAATTGAGGTGATTGTAATTAAATTAAGGGTCGGGGTTTTAACACTGATATTTCTCAGGCTAGTGCTACGGGAGTTAGGCACGGATTATCCGGTTTAAATTATTATAGAGATATATAATAAAGTATCGAATAATGAATTTAACGAGAGGTGTTAAGCTTAATAGTGGATTTTTGAGTAACAAATTATAAAGGGTGAAGATACAGACCATATGAGTGAGTCAAAGTATTGTAGTTGGGTGACACTACTTTAATAAATTAATTAATGTGAAATTGATTAGATTAATCGGTGTAATTTGAAAAGTAACGAATTCGGAGGATGAGAAAACCTACGACTTAGATCAATAAGATAGGAGTGAATTACCTACTGTAATATTTTAAAGGAAAATTGGCACACTTCGAATAGTGAGGGATACTCGGGAATATACGATGAGACTTATAATTAAAATTAAATACTACGTAGGATCTTCGGGAGATATATATGCTATGTATTGAATATATGATATAGGTTGTGTGTACACCTATACTGAATTATATGGTTCGTTATATGTATGACATACCTACCATACTTGCTATCACGGGAGGTTGATTTTCAGAAAAGGACCATCTTATCTTTATGTGCCTTCTCGGGATTTAGATTGGTACCTTAAGGACATAGGACTGTAAATGACTTATTTGTGAGTTGATAAGTCAGCTGACCATGGGAGCGTAGGCATGTGCGTGACCCATAAGTATGTGAACTATGTTCGCCTCCAATATGTGTGATTTGTATTGATACGGTTCTAGAGTGATTCAGAATTCATAGTCCTTTATACTGTGCCTAATGTACCTGGACTTAATAGAAGAGTATGCATGCACCGTAGGTCCTAACCTAGGGGTGCTGTATTGAATATATATAATTAGTGTGATTAATATATATACTTCTGATTTATTCTATTACGTGTGTTTGGTAGATGATGTACCAGGACATTATAGCATAGTATACTCGCACCGCAACTCAGCTTAGGGGCGATGTGTTAGTATATATATAATAATGTGATATATGTATACGTGTTATTTTATTCTACTATGTGGGTTTTGTAGAAGATAAAGATAGTGACATTAAAAATAACCATAATATGGGGAGAAATAAATTTATACTGAGAAATTTATCATGGGATAAAAGACATGAAAATTCGATAACATATTGTATGGGTAATACTGATGGGTACAATGTGTTGGTATGTAGAAGGAGACTTGTTATGGATAGTTAGGTGGAGTAACTTAACTAGGAAAGGTAACAGGAAAGCGTTAAGTGTGCACATTAGATGGGGGGTGAGCTAGGTCTCAAGAGAGTGCGACATTATCTTAAATATGAAAAGTGTGTATGCATATTTAATTATTGCAATTTAACTGCTTGCTAAATATTTTCAAAATATTTTACTTGGGCTCTGACGTGTGTCAAGATAAAACATTTTAGGTGTCCAGCCACAGGGCGCCCTGTTTGAGGATTTTATTCAGGAATGCGCAGTTGCAGCTCATGTGGAAGTTGCAGGACTTTGTTATAGACGCTTCGTTCATTTACTCCTAGTGTAGGAACTTTTCAGTACTCATTTGGGCATGTCGCCCTCAGATTTTGTATTTAGTTTACTTATCGGACATTGTGTATCTAGGTTAATGTTTCAGTTACTGTTGTATTTTATTGTTGAACCGATAGTTGATTCAGTTATCTTAATTTATGTTATTCATCTGTGTAGGATCCAGTTATTAGTTGTGTTAATGATTTTATTATTATTTATTTTTTGCCTGTTGTTAATTAATGAAAGATAAAATTTGGGAATAGTCTAATTAAATTATTAGGTCGTTAATAACTTTAAAAAGTTTTCGACAGTGATACTAAGAATGAACCATATGAGACCAACGTTTTCTTTTGATCAGGGGTTGTCCACCCAGTATTTTAGTAGGCGGGGTGTCACAAAATCCTCTTTGGTGAACACGATGTGCTTCATATAATCAACATCGCTTGGTCACCGATGTTTTCCAGCTTGAGTCCTAGCTGGGTTGATCTGGAAAGCTACCATCATGCCAGTCACCTTCTTAAGTTTCATTCGAATGGTGTTTCCCTAAATCTATTTCAGGTCTAATACCCTATGAATGACTACAAATCCATGTCCTATGTCATCGTCAAGGACATTGTTGTGGTTCTGGTCACCATTAGCTGAGACCTTATCCATTTTCTTATCAACGTACTCGTTAAGATGCCTTGCATGAACTAGTTCTTCCAGGTGTGACATTAGAGCTTTATAATGTTCGATCCGATGACAACCCTCCTTTTGGAATGCGCAACTTAATGTATTATTTCTCTTGGTTGGATCTCCTCCCATCTTCTCGAGCCATTTGACGAAAGGCTCATCCTTGAACTTGCTGAGAATCTTGTTCCTTAAAGACTGTGTTAATAGCCTGGAACGTCTTGGAGGGGTCATTCTTACCTCCACCTTTGGATCCATTCTTTCCGTCGTTCTCATTCCCTCTGTCTAGGTGCCATTCTTTTCTGTCCCCTTTTTCTCCTTTGCTCGACCATTGTCTCCCCCATTAGAATGGACTATGTCCTCGACCTTGACATATTTCTCGATACGGGCCATAAGATCATCAATGTTTATGACTTCCTTCTTGTTGAGATATTGGTGCAGCTGAGAGGTGGTCGGTAAGACAATTTATAAGGTACTATGACAACTGGCTACGATAAGCCCTCGATCTCATTAAAGACCTCCAAGTACCTTTTGGCGTAATCTCTGAGGTTTTCCTGAGGCTTTTTCTGCATAGTGAGCAATGCAACCATCCACTTAGGATGGGAACTACTCGTTATGAACTGTACCGTGAAAGCCTCTGCCAATGCTAGGAAATTCCTGATCGACCTGTAGGGGAGCCTCTTGAACCACTTCTTTGTTACATTGTGTAAGCTAGAAGGGAATATCTTGCACACCAGTGTGTCATTGTGGCTTCATAAGGTCACTGCCTGCCGATATTGCTTAACATGATGTATGGGATCTATTTTCCCATCATAGATCTTGAATTTGGGGACAACGAGTTTCTTATGGGGCTCATTACATTCGATTTCCCTTGAGAAAGGAGTCTTCATCTGAGAATTTAGATCTCTCCTAATAAGATCTCTATTCGATCCAGCTCCTCAGTGTTTCAAATGTTGGTCCATCTCTCTACGGACCAGAATCCTTAAATCCTCACTTGATATATCTTTGTTCCTGTGGTGCCTCTCCTGATGGATATGCTCTGATCATGTTCACTTTGATTTATTAAGTTTATTTCTCTCTTAGTTACGCCTAGGGATCTTTCCTTGGCTGGGGGAATTTCTCCCCTGAGGACTAAGAGTTTTATCTTGATGCCGCTTTGTGTTTCTGGAGAGATCTCTTTCCATTCTTTCTAGCCACCTGTTCAGGCGAGAACTCTCTTCCTCTTAGCGACATGTTGCTTCCTCATGTTCTCGAAGTCTGGCTTCATAGGCATCGACCGACCAAGTAATCTAAGTGGACCTTGGAGGTCTATGACGCTCTTCTGAGGGTTGCCTTTTCTTGCAAAACCTTGGGTTTGATTATTAGCGAATTTCAAGCCTAATCCTAGGAGGGGAAGGCTCTTCCTGAACATCACCGACTTGTGGAAAATGTTGCTATTGTGGTGAGACATTGATGGCTTTCTCGTAATGAATTCTTACATAGGAACAAATGTCAATTCTCACAGACGACGCCATTTGTGAGTGCAAAAAATTCACAATTAAAAGATTGACGAAAGCAATCACAAAAAGTAAAAAGTAACTGGAATCACACACAACAACGTTGTACGTGGTTCAACAACTTGACTACGTCCACGGAAATGTTACTTGTTTTTATTAAGTGTCTCTCAACGATTACAAGTTTTCGTCCTCTTTCCCCCCAGATCAGGGAGTATAATTTATACATATGTTTGTTACAAAGTTTGAGTTGTTTAAGGGATTCCCATCATCGTATGGAGGTTGGCCATGAGGTGCTTGAATATCTCGACCGAGATTCTCGAAACCTTATTTGACCATATCCATGAGTGTCCTTCTCTAAATAAAATGCTCATGCTAGGATTAAGCCATGATTTGGGCTGGACCAAAATAACTTAAGTTATCTTGGAGGGATGCTCTGTTGGGCTTGTAAAAAGTGGGCTCCCAAAAATATAATTATGTTTTATTCATAAATAATTTTTTTCACAACATTAAGATGTTCACCTAAATAACGGGAAAGTGTAATGTAAAGTGATATTATATTGCATGTTTATCACATCAGTTCTTAATAATTCACAATGAACGTTCAATTTGTATTTTACTCCACCTCATATAAAAAACATTGGTTATCATTTCATTTGGTATTAATTTTAAATTTATAGTTGAAGAAATGTATATAAGAAGTTATCATAAAAGTATTCTATATGGCGCCCGTGCATCGTGCGGGTTACATGACAGTAAATATCTATTTTTCCTCCTACTCTTTCTTCTTAATAATTTTGATAAACCCCACAATATTTTCTCTACACATCAAAATACCCAAATATATTTTTTATTCTACTTCCATATTCCAACAATGTCAGTTGGAAATACAAGAAAAGTTCCAAATAAAATGTTTAAACCTCTCACCTATTTCAATTCATGCCTCAGTTCCTGCCTTATAGAATTAGCATTGAAAATTTACTGAATCAAGGTATACATAATTGTTTTTATTATTATTTAGGCCCTCATTATAGGAAATCATATTTTTTTTGCCTATGACACACCTCTCATTTTAAATCGAAATAGAAAAAAAATAAACTAAAAAACATATTTCTTAAGCCCAAGGAGACCTGTACACTTCAACAAAAGAGAAAAAACAAAGTTTACCCAAGAATGCATATTAATATAGCAATCTACTCTTGGTTGTGAAGCTGAATAGCATCCAACAATAATCAAATGTCATATAATCCCTTCAGTTTCAAAACTATTTACCAAAAAACATTAATGCAAGATGTGACTCTCAAGGAAATTCTAGTAATTGTTCCTTTACTGACTTATATTCGTTTTCTAAAGGGTATCAAAACCTTCCACCAACAGTAATTGTCATTACCTCCAAGACCATCATATTTTTCAAGAAAACCGTTGCCAACTTAATTCCATTTTCACTATTAATGTATTGAAATGTGACGAGCTTATGACGAGTTTGAAAGCTTGGGGAATAACTTCTTGTAGCATTTCATCATTTTTTAACCATAAAATTCTCCATTAATGATGAGAGATTCAAGAATTGGAAATCTCTACACCAAAGCAATAAATGTTTTTTCCCAATGAAATGAGGTTTCCAACTTATTCCTTGCATTGTCAAATGTTTAACCTTATTAACCATCAATAAATGATCTTGTAAATTTATTATTTATGTAAGAGCGGAAATTTTTTGACTTGATAGCGTTAAATACACCAAGTTGGAGAATTGTCTAAGAAGTTCACATATCAGGAATCCCATCTAAAGTTATTATTTTTTAATATTAGTAATATAAAGGCGTGAATAACAAATATATTGTTTAACAAAAAAAATTATATAAATGAATTACCACGATACTCAAATTTTTTAATACTTGCACCATGTATGTTGATTACAAAACTTGTACTCTTCTTCTTTTAATAAAATGTACAACTATTAAGCTTAGGAGCATGAATATTGGCAACATTCACCTTTTATAAATGCAATTTAGCATTAACACTTGAAGGAGTGGAAAACCAAAGTAGAGTTCAGTTGTTTGATAAGAACACTCAATGAATAACATAACACCAGAGAGTTGTAGAATTTTGAGGTGCGGGAAACACATGGAAGTGGAGCATTGAAAATACAATGCATTTTTATTTCCATTTCCACCTGGGAATCATTTTCATAAAAACATCGAGGAAAATTTATGGTTTTGTAAAACGAGGAAAAATAATAAGATTTTGTACATTATGCCTTATGGTAGCAGAGATCCATGAAAGAACACGAGAGACATCGTATTTCTACTGTATTTTCTTTCATTAATTAGAAGAATCCTCCATGTGGAAGGGAGAATGATATGGTAGAATAAATGTTTCCTAACATATTAGAAGAAAGAAATTTATATATAGTATTATTACTCCTAAGGAATAAAATTGGATGCATAAATTTGGCCAAAAATAATTCCCCCATGTTTCACATGAGGTTAAACAAACGGGCCGTGAGTTAAAAGAAGAGGTTTTTATGAGACATTCTCACAATGTTGTCATATTTTGCTTGTATAAAAGGTATTATCACTCATACATTTTCATCAATTAGATTATCTTATATTCCCCATCTTTCACAAACTTTTTCTCATCCCTATCAATATTATTTCAATGACTTCATTCTAATAACATTCCAATTTCTATTTTTTCCTTTATAGAACCTCTCATCCACCACGTATAAATAAACTCATTGGATTTCAAGTAAAAACAATTTTTATTTATAAATGTCACATGCGAAACTCTAAAATTCACTTCATAAAAGATATGATGTCATTCTTTCAATGCTTGTACAACAAATATAAACTTGGATATTGGTGAGATCAATAGGGTAAGAAATTTATTTTTAATGAATCATAATCAAAATATAATGTAATAGCTAATGATATCTTAAACTATATAGTAACGTGGGAGATAGGTTTTATCAGAATAGTATTTCATTCCATGTGATTCATGTGTGTTGTTTACTTTTTATATTACATGGAATCTATATACATAGACACTTATTCACATGTATGTTTCAATAATTTTATTATTATTATTTAGGCCCTCATTATGGGAAATCATAATTTTTTGGGTATGATTGACTATTAATTTTAAACTAAAAGAGGACAAAGTTTTGAAACAAACTGTATAACTGAGAGAGAATCATACCATGTATACAATATAATGTGAATTGCAATGCTTTTCAATTGTAAAATTATTGAACCTAGTTGTAAATCCTGTAAATTGAGGATCCAATGAAATGTGTGTGTGTGTATATGTCTCTCTCTCTCTCTCTCTCTCTCTCTCTCTCTATATATATATATATATATATATATATATATATATATATAAGGAGTAGAATAATTTTACTATCCCATAAACATACAAGACAGTTATAGGCTAGGATTTAAAGAATCCAAGGGTTTCAAATTTTGCTATGTCTCTTTTTCTTCCACACTAATTCAATCATGTTACCCTCAGTTTTCTTTTATAATTTTATCCCTCTATTATTTGGGTTCCCTCTACTTTTTCTCCTCATCAAACTTTCACTTTAATTCAAAAGATGGATATTTTGGTATGACTCTCCATTTCGCCCACTTTAATCAATTAGTACCCACACTCTCTTATTTCATAAAAACACACGCAATCCCATCTCTCTCTCTCTCTCTCTCTCTCTCTCTCTCTCTCTCTCTCTCTCTCTCGGTCTCTCTCGTTTTCTAAGACTAATTTTTTGGTTCTTCCATTACAAATTCTTTACATACCTTTTCTTATGATATGCCTATTTGTTTGTCTGTGTTTTTATTTAGGTTTGACAAATTTGGGAATTTTCAGGATGTTTGAATTGGAAGTTTTTGGAATGGGTTTTCCTCATGTGACGACTAAAAAACGGTAGAGTTTTATTGTTTTAGTTTTATAGCTTATTTGGTATTAATAAATGGATAACCACAAAGGATAGAGTGATTTGAATTGGATCAGGGTGTTGGCCAATATACTATGTTAACAATGTGTTGTTGTGTTTAATTTTTGGATCAAGGTGATTTGATTTTGATTGATGTTTAAGATTTGTGGTCGGGTTTGTAAGGATTTTTAATTTAGAGTTTATATTAACAATTGATAAATGCCATTAAAATATATATATTTACAAATATATGGATGTAAGTTTCTTTTACATTTTAAGGCTATGGGTAAGTATATCTGACATTTTTTCTTTAGTGCAAGAATATTTTATGAAAAATATTGATTCATTGATTAATTCTTCACCTTCTATTTGAGATTTGTTGGCTCTTTTTGGTTTACAATTTTATATTTTTATAGATTACAGTTAGAATGCATCTAAATACCCATTTAATGCATATGGGGTTTATTTATATGGACACGAGGTTTCATATGAAATTTAGCCTTTTTTGGGTATTTTTATATGGACCATAATTTTACTCTTGCTTCGTTCTATGTTTAATTTTGTCTCTCCTATTTTAGCCATTTACAAACATCAGGAGATTGGGGATGAAAGATAGACGCTCATTGAGTAAGTGCCATGAGTCTCTTTTACTGAACATTGGTCCTAGATTTTTAGCCATTTATAAACAACAGGATATTGGGGATGAAAGATAGCAGTTCATTGAGTAAGTGCCACAAGTCTCTTTTACTGAACATTGGTCTTGGATTCATTTCACAACATTGGCAATTAGCTTTGGGTTTTTATTATATTTTTGGTGTTGGATACCGTTCATAAGATTGGATTCCTGCCATATTTTTTTAGTGAATGGATATTTATGGTTTTGGATTTACCTTTTACGGTATTGTTTTGCAACATTGTAAATGTTAGGGTTTGAAGTTTGGTGGACATTTTCTGTGAGTATTACATTTAATTTTGATAATTTCGATGATATATGTGTTTGGAAGAAGTTTTTGTATCAGATTTTGTTATTTATAGTCTAGAATCGATGTCGTGTGCTCGATCTTAGGCCCTTAAATGTTTACTCAACATCACACTAGCATAAAGTAATGTTTTTTACAAATTTTTGAGGATTTTTAGGGTTCAATTTCTGTTTATGTTGTTATTTAACAGATCATGAGATTTTGTTTTTGGTTCAATGTGTGTCTAGGCTGTTAGTTTATAGGGTTTCCATTATTTTTTATTCTTTCCATATTTCTAGATTTGTAACTTTTTTTTTCTCTATTTCTTTTTTCATCAAATCATGTATTTTTCTTATTTCCTATATATCACTCTTAGGTTCAATATGTTCTTGGTCCCTTATTATTATGAATGGTATCCCAAACTCATCGAACGCTAACATCATTTTTAAATCTTACTCGATCTCAAGATTTGTATAACAGATTTGATCCAACTGGTTTTTAGTATCGACGAGAGAACAAAGTATGGAGTCTCAAAGTTTACGCTATGAAACTTGATAGTAATAGTATCCACGTTGGTAAAAATCAGAATTTTTTTTACTCTTGATGTGGTGTCTTGTGACCCATACATACACTCGCAAGGCAAAATGCGAATTATGATTTAAAAAACACATCATTATAAACATATCTTTTTGAAGTGGAAGTGAAGATTATCAAGAACTCATTATAATGTTCCCAATCCAAAGAATTCAGTACCATTAATAAAATCGAAAGAAATAGGATTACAGTCCCCTTAATTATCATAACTATACTACCACATAATTGAACTATTCATCCATCAACTCAACTAAGTAAAACCATAACTACCTTCATTGGGAGATAATACCCCATTATTCCCAGAACCACCTACTACCAATATCATTCAACTCGAATAAGGAATGAAATTGTGGTTGAGCTTGGTTGTAATTCCCCATATTTTTGAATATTCTAAATATTCTATTTAATTAAATTGGAGAATTAAATGAGAAAAATACAGCTTAATTTAAATTACGTAAGAGCAGTAATTTAAAGAGTTTTATTTAAAATTGTAATTATGGAATATTAATCGAGAGATAGATACCGGTTTATATTGCCTCATCATATTTACTTAGTGCGAGTGGTAAATAGTTACTTAACGCGTGTAGACCGTGTTGGGGTGAGAACGAGTAATATTTTTTAAGTGACTCAAATGATAATTTAGAGGTCACAGATGAGTCCGGAAGGGTCAAATTAGTCAAAATAGTATACCTCGGGATACTAGTTGAGTCCCGGGGTAATTTTGGACTACACCGAGACCGTTCGGGAGCGTTTTGGTCTTTTAACATGAGAGGGTATGGAGACCTACGAAATTGAGAGCTTTATATCAGCCGTATGATAGAGTGGTTAGGGTTAGAAAACCCATGAAAACACACCATAGCCATTAGAGATAAGAGAGAAACCATTCTCAAGGCAAAAGGAAGAATTGGGAAGGATTCAAAGGAGATTTTCACTATCAACTTGTTGGGGAAGAAGGATTGAAGGATAAAGATCATCAATCATCAACAACAACCACAAAATATAACCCTACTAATCATAAGGAAAGTTGTTTATTGCAAAAATTATAAAGTTATAATACCCATGTGTAGGGTTTTTGAATAGTCTTATTTAAATCAATATCTTGATATGAGAATGATGATATTTATACATGTTGGGATAGGAATCGCATGTATAATGATTTAACTTATGAAGAGGATTAATATTCAGATTAGACTTGATGATTTTTTGGAATAAAAGTTGTATTTTGAATGAAAATATGGGAAGAACACCATAACTAGGGTTTCAAGAAATTCTAGGTTTAATTCACTATTTTCTTTAAAGGAATTGGAGTTTTGATGTATTTGACACGTTAGAAATTGTCCTAGTATATGTGAAAACATGTTAGGATCATTGGGTCGAAGTTTGGTGGACTATAATGGAGTTTGAAGATTTATTAATGGAGGAAAAGCTTAAAGAAGAAGACGAATTGCGTCTGTCCCTGTTCGATCGATCGATTGACATAGTCGATCGATCGAATCAAGTAGTGAATCGATCGACGCAAGCTATTTTTCTCGAATTTTTCGTGTTTAAGTCTTCGTTGATTTTCGGGAATGAATGAGTATCCTAGGATTTACATTATACTTATATGGGAGTAAGAATAAGACCAGTATGTATATTGTTGAGGTCCGATAACGCCATTGGGTGTAGGGCTTGGATTACAGACCGATGAGAATAAATCTGATTTAGTAGAGTATCGGGGAATTCAGAATTGAGTTACGAGGCGAGGTAAATTCAATTTTAGTAATAAACCAGTAGGGTAAGTAATAAGTACTGAAATTATATGTGAGGGGTAACTAGGACCCTTAGAGTTGCGTGAATACTCGAATAAATGCAGTAGTGAAATAAATTGTAAATTAATGAGTACGGTGGATATAAGTAAAATATATTTCGTACGTGCATGATTTGATGAGTCGGGTGTGTACCTACTAAATTATATAAAAGTTTGGGTTAAGAGAATTTTATCTAAATAAATTATGTTAGGGTCGATGAGACATTCCTAACTAACATAAAGTTATTATATGTTTGGGGTCGATGAGAAATGCCGAACCAAACCTTGAACTTGTGTCGCGATGAAAGAGTCCCGAACCAGAATATGTGTATATATATATATATATATTTAAAAAATAGTCGGGGTCGATGGATAATTCCGAACCAACTCTCACTTGGGGTCGATGAATCATTCCGAACCAAGAAATCTTTATTTGTTTATATAAATAATTGGGGTCGATGTATCATTCCGAACCAATTCTTACTTGGGGTGGATGAATCATTCCGAACCAAGAGTACTTTACGTGTATAAAAAGGGCAAAATAGTAATGACTGATATTTAGTATATATTGTGTGTGAAATATATACTTGGTGATATTCTACTTCTGTGTATTAGTAGATTGATATATATATATATATATTATGTATTTAAAGATACATACTGAACTGGTAAGTTAAGTAGTGAAACTTAATTATGAAATGCACTTTTAGATAGAGAAAATCTATTTAGTAATTTAAGTAGCTAAACTAAATTACACAAGTGGGAAGACAACAATTTTGAGAATTGGGGTAATTTTAGTAGTGAAACTAAATAAGAAGTCTTGAAAAATAACATAAGTGAAATGTTACTTGAGAATTAATTAACATACTCGGGATGTTAGTGAAACGGTTGTACTGTATGGGCGGTACTAGAACTTAGGTACAGATAAGTTCAGTTGACTACTTTGGTTTTAGTTAGCTTGGGAGGTATGGCTAGATAAACTAAGTGTATAACATTAGGTGTGCACAAAAGATGAGGGGTGAGTAAACTCAAGAGAGTGTACGAGAACCTAACATGTGTAATCAATAACCGCATTTTATATTGTGATAAACGCTTGTTAAATATTTTCAAAATGTTTTGACTACTAACTCTTGCTATAAAATATTTTCAAAACCTTTTAGGTGTCCAGCCTCAGGGACGCCATGTATGATGATTCCATTCCAGGGACTCGAAGCTGTAGTATGGTGGATGCTTACAGGATTTTGATTAGACGATATCTCTCATTCAGATCTAGTGCAGGATATCTCACTATTCTTGGTATGGACTTGTGGTCCGGTATTAGTCTCAGATGTTTAGTTTCATATTAGTGGATTGTTCTTGTTCCATTATTGTTTGGGAATTTTTAGCCGATGGTTTATTCGGTATTACTCTTATTCTTTTGAAATTACACTTTGTTGATTGGGTTATAGTACATGATTATTTTTACTTTGTGCCGCATTGTTGTTTTATCTGTTTTAAGAAAGATAAAATTTGGTACCGGTTTAATTTTCACTTAGGTGATTAGTAATTAAAAAGTTTTCGATAGTGATGCTAAGAATGAACCATTTGAGAAACCTGTCTTAATTTAATAATGTCCTGATCACCCGATGTTTAATTAGGCGGGGTGTCACAAATGGTATCAGAGCATCAGGTTCTAATGTCCATAGGATCTGTATGGCTTACTACGTTTTCAGCGTATCGTTTGATTGATATAGAGCCCTATCTTAGGATTGTTGTACTCCTGTACGTACGTAGTTTACATTCTCTTGCTATTTAGTAGATGTAGTGTTATATATACGAGTTCGATTGGGCACGATACGTCGAACATGGCGGTAGGACCAACATTAGCATTATAAGGACTGTAGGAGGGAGGAGCTCGGCATAAAGCATGGAGTGTTCGAAGATGGTAACCATGGGAGAGATGACCGTTGTCGAGGTCACTCCTAGTGTGTAATGGAAGTAGATGCTGCAAGGGTTGTTGAGGCATAGCATGCATTTTTCTAAATGCCGCGACGGAAAAGGGGGATGCTAATCTAGACCCGCCCAATGCAGTGATAGTGGGAGGAATTCTGAAGAAATTTTGATGAGAACGAGCCGTAAAAATGTGATAAAATGGCGACTGCACATGTTAACCAATGGAAGTAGTATGTACACAGGTTTCGGCATTTAGGGATAGAGTAGAAATACCCAGAAGTGAAAATTTGAGTAAAATTTTTGAGGCAACGTGGTGGGGATACCAGTCACCACATCCGGACCGAAGGTCCGTATACAGATAGAGGGACCTTACGTATAGTTTAACCGCAAAGTTCTCCAATGATGATTTAAAAGCGAAGTGAATGGAAATACTTGAACCCATCACGTGAAAGCCTGATAGAGGCCAACCATGAGTAATAAATTTATCCGTTGAAGTGAACTTGTACCGATGAAATAGGTATAAAGGAAAAAGAGCCCTTGAAAGAATGGACTCTCAAGTTGTCGTTCGCAATTTTGGTAAAACTCTTCTTGGACGACTTATGTATATAAAGGGAGTATGTTACTTCTTACAAGGTTGAGGTAAATGATCCTAGGTGGGCAGAGCTAGGAGAGTTTAAGGATTTAGTCAAAAAGTAAGACTGAATGTAATGGGGCTGGTGCAAGCCATAAGTGGATACCCACTAGGGGATTTAATGATTAGATTATAAGTCAGGATTGTTAAGTCCCATAGTGCGTTACTCTTGGTCATCAGAACTAAGGGAACCAGGATGATAGTGTTCAGAATCGAGGCTACCAAGTCCGAGAGGAGGGATACCCAAACCGGTCAGTGTGTCCTGGAGTAAGGGGATTTTTGAAAAGATGTCTAGTGCGGGTTGTAGGGACATGCATTTTATTTTAGCTTGAAGTTATTCGAGGAAATAATAACTCCGATAAGTTTTACATTCCAGAGAGGACAAGCATGTTATGCTCGGAAACCATCTGAACCACCAGAGCGATGGACAAGGAAGTATATGGGTTTTAGCCTCGAGTGAATGGGGTATATGGCGATGTCTCACCTGAAAGAGGGTCGAGTTGTCATTATTCATCAATATGTGAGAGACTTCGGAGATTATGAACATCTCATAGTAATTGATTCCGGTGTGTGGGAACCTAAATGATGTGAGTCAAGGTATGTAGTATGACCGTTGAGCGGAGAGATCAAGCTCGCTGTTGTAATTAGTGCTAAGGACTTAGTGATAGTATAAGCGTGGTGCCACTTGACTCCATTAGAAATATTGGAGTATGGTTGCACATATTGTCGGGAAATGGAATTTGGGCATCTCGACTATGTGTTGTTCCAACAATGCTCTGTAAGAATGCATGGGGGAGAGGTCCCTTGTTTAAGTTCGGTTGCGAAAGGGGATTCGACTGAATTTTTATGCACGTCAGGAGAAGAGACGTTGTTAGATGCTAGGGCATCAGTGGAGCCGGTAGTGTTGTGGAGGAATAATGAAAAGCTTACATCCCCACGAAGGGATAAGTGGGACTTTATGAGCAAGGATTTTATTTTTGTCTATAGGGGATGGAGAATACCCGCAAGATTGTAGTCACGTCGTGTAGACAAGGCTAGAGTTGAGGAAAAGCATGTTACGGGTGCGGCTCTTGCAATGTTTTTACAAATGTGCACGTAGAAAAAGGTGTATGGTTGCCCTAATTAATTGTCCTTCTTAGACATCCGAGATAGAGGGATGCGGAAAATTATTTTATACGCCAGTGGAGAAATTATAAAGTAACCAACCCCAAAAGTGCGCCAATTACGAAGAGTGCATGAATTGTAAAGTATAATATACCCGGAGAGAGAGAGAGGAGAATAGAGTACCACTTATGGAAAGATGGCGTGAGTGGGAAGCGGTGTTGTGGAAGTGACATAGTGAAATTTTCTCGAGACAAACCACTAGTTGATAGAGAAAGATAGACTCGAAATGAGCAACCGGAATGTGGTAGTGAACTTACGTTTCCAATGATGAAAAGAGGAGATAGACTTATAAATTATTGATGGGCTGTGAACATCATAAATCAACCAACATTTCATTGGGATAGCAGAATGGAGTGACCGGGATGGAATAGTATGTAGTTGAAAAGGAAGAGTGCACAACTGCTCGGTGCCACTCGACATGATTGTGAATCATGAAGAAACCCTAAAATTCCACCCCGTGAGAGATCGTCAGGGAGGAATAGAGATAAAGTTCTATTTTGAGTATGTTGTGTTGCCTACGACTCAATGTTAGTGAGAAAGGATGATAATACGCCCTTACGATAGTGGGATTTTGAAGAAGCCACTAATCAATTCATAGGTTAAATAGACACCTATACGAGCATATTTGTAGGTAGTGTGAGAGTGCCTATATGGACTGTACATAAGGTTAGGTTCTTGGAGACCTATTAAGAACTTATGTGTACTTTGAGGTGTGGTTCGAGGAGACTTTTCAAACTTTTAGTCCTTAACGCGTGATATGAGGACATTCTATTGGGGTATGACATTTTAGAATATAAGAAGTGTGAAATATATGGCTCACAAATTGTCTACTCATGTACTATGAGATATATATACTTATATTGTGCTCAAAGTGTGATTCTGAGGCAATATAACAAATCACTATTGGTGATCGAGGTGGGATTCCAAGTCAATGACCCCAAAAGTGTTAAAAAAGGGGGGTGATTATAAAATAGATGTTGATAGTATATGTTATGTGTAAGATATATATGCCTATTGATTTTCCTACATATAAGCGATAGTAAGTGTGTTTAATCTGTGTATTGGGGTCGATGATGTTCCGGACCAATCCATGAGGGATCGATTTGGGGTCGATGATGTTTCCAAACCAAATCAATGATAAATATTAGTATCGATGGAAGGTCTGAACCAACATATGTATTACATTTGCCTTGGGGTCGAGGGATTTCCGAACCAATGTAAATGACAGGATGATTGGGGCCAATGATTTTGCCGGACCAATTGTCCTTATAGTATATATTGTGTGTGAAATATATATACCTTATAATTTTCTACTTATGAGTGATAGTAGACACATATATGTTATATCTAGAGTTATACATCAAAAGGGTAAATTAAGTGACACATAATTATGATATAGGCGGCATGGGTAACATGTAATAAGAGTTTATAATGAAGCAAGACATGTACTTGGGATGACCATTAGGATGATATGATTTGATTTTGGGTACTAGAGGATCCTATGATGTTTAAGGTCCTTAGTCTTAATACCAGCCTTATCCTAATTTCGAGGATGAAATTCCTTTGTAAGGGGGGGAGTATGTAATATCCCGTATTTCTGAATATTCCAAATATTCTATTTAATTAAATTGGAGAATTAAATGAGAAAAATACGGCTTAATTTAAATTATGTAAGAGCAGTAATTTAAAGAGTTTTATTTAAAATTGTAATTATGGAATATTAATCGAGAGATAGATACCAGTTTATATTGCCTCATCATATTTACTTAGTGCGAGTGGTAAATAGTTACTTAACGCGTGTAGACCGTGTTGGGGTGAGAACGAGTAATATTTTTTAAGTGACTCAAATGATAATTTAGAGGTCACAGATGAGTCCGGAAGGGTCAAATTAGTCAAAATAGTATACCTCGGGATACTAGTTGAGTCCCGGGGTAATTTTGGACTAAACCGAGACCGTTCGGGAGCGTTTTGGTCTTTTAACATGAGAGGGTATGGAGACCTACGAAATTGAGAGCTTTATATCAGCCGTATGATAAAGGGGTTAGGGTTAGAAAACCCATGAAAACACACCATAGCCATTAGAGATAAGAGAGAAACCATTCTCAAGGCAAAAGGAAGAATTGGGAAGGATTCAAAGGAGATTTTCACTATCAACTTGTTGGGGAAGAAGGATTGAAGGATAAAGATCATCAATCATCAACAACAACCACGAAATCTAACCCTACTAATCATAAGGAAAGTTGTTTATTGCAAAAATTATAAAGTTATAATACCCATGTGTAGGGTTTTTGAATAGTCATGTTTAAATCAATATCTTGATAGGAGAATGATGATATTTATACATGTTGGGATAGGATTCACATGTAGAATGATTTAACTTATATAGAGGATTAATATTCAGATTAGACTTGATGATTTTTCGAAATAAAAGCTGTATTTTGAATGAAAATATGGGAAGAACACCATAACTAAGGTTTCAAGAAATTCTGGGTTTAATTCACTATTTTCTTTAAAGGAATTGGAGTTTTGATGTATTTGACACGTTAGAAATTGTCCTAGTATATGTGAAAACATGTTAGGATCATTGGGTCGAAGTTTGGTGGACTATAATGGAGTTTGAAGATTTGTTAATGGAGGAAAAGCTTAACGAAGAAGACGAACATCGTCTGTCCCTGTTCGATCGATCGACTATGTCGATCGATCGACGCAAGCTATTTTTCCCGAATTTTTCGTGTTTAAGTCTTCGTTGATTTTCGGGAATGAATGAGTATCCTAGGATTTACATTATACTTATATGGGAGTAAGAATAAGACCAGTATGTATATTGTTGAGGTCCGATAACGCCATTGGGTGTAGGGCTTGGATTACAGACCGATGAGAATAAATCTGATTTAGTAGAGTATCGGGGAATTCAGAATTGAGTTACGAGGCGAGGTAAATTCAATTTTAGTAATAAACCAGTAGGGTAAGTAATAACTACTGAAATTATATGTGAGGGGTAACTAGGACCCTTAGAGTTGCGTGAATACTCGAATAAATGTAGTAGTGAAATAAATTGTAAATTAATGAGTACGGTGGATATAAGTAAAATATATTTCGTACGTGCATGATTTGATGGGTCGGGTGTGTACCTACTAAATTATATAAAAGTTTGGGTTAAGAGAATTTTATCTAAATAAATTATGTTAGGGTCGATGAGACATTCCTAACTAACATAAAGTTATTATATGTTTGGGGTCGATGAGAAATGCCGAACCAAACCTTGAACTTGTGTCGCGATGAAAGAGTCCCGAACCAGAATATGTGTATATATATATATATATATATTTAAAAAATAGTCGGGGTCGATGGATAATTCCGAACCAACTCTCACTTGGGGTCGATGAATCATTCCGAACCAAGAAATCTTTATTTGTGTATATAAATAATTGGGGTCGATGTATCATTCCGAACCAATTTTTACTTGGGGTCGATGAATCATTCCGAACCAAGAGTACTTTACGTGTATAAAAAGGGCAAAATAGTAATGACTGATATTTAGTATATATTGTGTGTGAAATATATACTTGGTGATATTCTAGTTCTGTGTATTAGTAGATTGATATATATATATATATATATATATATATATATATATATATATATATATATATATAAATATATATATATATATATATTATGTATTTAAAGATACATACTGAACTGGTAAGTTAAGTAGTGAAACTTAATTACGTAATTCACTTTTAGATAGAGAAAATCTATTTAGTAATTTAAGTAGCTAAACTTAATTACACAAGTGGGAAGAGAAAATTTTTGAGAATTGGGGTAATTTTAGTAGTGAAACTAAATGAGAAGTCTTGAAAAATAACATAAGTGAAATGTTACTTGAGAATTAATTAACATAGGCGGGATGTTAGTGAAACGGTTGTACTGTATGGGTGGTACTGGAACTTAGGTATAGATAAGTTCAGTTAACTACTTTGGTTTTAGTTAGCTTGGGAGGTATGGCTAGATAAACTAAGTGTAGAACATTAGGTGTGCACAAAAGATGAGGGGTGAGTAAACTCAAGAGAGTATATGAGAACCTAACATGTGTAATCAATAACTGCAGTTTATATTGTGATAAACGCTTGTTAAATATTTTCAAAATGTTTTGACTACTAACTCTTGGTATAAAATATTTTCAAAACCTTTTAGGTGTCCAGCCACAGGGACGCCATGTATGATGATTCCATTCCAGGGACTCGAAGCTGTAGTATGGTGGATGCTTACAGGATTTTGATTAGACGATATCTCTAATTCAAATCTAGTGTAGGATATCTCACTATTCTTGGTATGGACTTGTGGTCCGGTATTAGTCTCAGATGTTTAGTTTCATATTAGTGGATTATTCTTGTTCCACTGTTGTTTGGGAATTTTTAGCCGATGGTTTATTCGGTATTACTCTTATTCTTTTGTACTTACACTTTGTTGATTGGGTTATAGTACATGATTATTTTTACTTTGTGCCGCATGGTTGGTTTATCTATTTTAAGAAAAATAAAATTTGGCACCGGTCTAATTTTCACTTAGGTGATTAGTAATTAAAAAGTTTTCGGCAGTGATGCTAAGAATGAACCATTTGAGAAACCTGTTTTAATTTAATAAAGTCCTGATCACCCGATGTTTAATTAGGCGGGGTGTCAGATTGGTTATGTAACTTCTTGAAATCTCCCCCTTGACTGGTGTAACCTTTCTCTGAGCAGGGAAGGCCCGTTATGTTGCTACATGAAGCAAATGTTTGAAAACTTGTGGATTTCCTTTTCATTTTAACTTCAAGGATAGTACTTTAATAGTTTGAAGTACATAGCAATAAATGGTACCCAAAAATTATAACACTCTTTTCTATTAATGTAAACTTATAAGTCTTTTGAGGACCTGTAATATTATGTATATATTGATTTAGGTTTAAATGACTAAATTGAGGGGTACGTATATGTTTACGTTTGGGTTTTATAAGGCTATCATTTATATATGGTGATGTGAATCTAAATTATTTTTAATTTTAGCTATGAATTAACACTTCTAATATCTTAATCTTATCTTTTAATTACTCGTTACGTTTTCATACTATTCTTATTTTTAGATTGAGCTATTTTGCAAAGTTGTTACGTAATGTGGTTAAAGTATTATTTTTTACACATTATGGTGATTGAAGAACCCCTATAGTAATATGTTATGTGAATGTTGACAATGATGTCTTAAATAGTTAGATCTTTATACACATCTTAGTTGGCGTGAGCTGTAGTTGCCTTAATACTAGTATGTTTCATGTTAAAATAATATGTTTTGGAAGAAATTTCATAACTTTTTAACCATAAACCGGAATGAGGAAATTCTGGCATCATTGTATTCGTATCACCCGTGCCTAGATAGAGATGTTTTGGGCTATTTTCATCGCTATTCAGGGAGTCAAAATTAACTTTAAAGTCAGAAGTTCCGTATTTTCATTATCGGATTTGGTTCGTGTAATTGTTATTTCGTTAATTTTTAACCTATTCTGATTGCGTCTAGTGGTAGTTGATTTAACTTTGTGTATATGTTGGACTATTTATTATTTGTTAAAGTGGGTGGACAATCCTATAAATAAAGTATATTATGGCCTATTTTTTTTAAAATTACACTTTGTTATGCTGGGGAACATAATTTTTATCGTTTTGCAATTATATACTCTGGAAATTTTTATCATTTTTCGATAACGTGTTTTAAAATTTTTTTCCATACCTTCATGCATGGGAATTCCTCTAGTATATATGTATATATATTGTGTTTGTGTGATTAAAGAGTTGTGTTATATAATTCGTTGAGAAACTGTGAAGGATGCCGTTAGGGATTATCTTCCATTGTGGAAAAGGAAATCTTCAATGGGAGGGTTCGTCGGTCTTGAGATTGGACATGTTGTTATGACTGGAGTGAAGATGAAGTCCGATTCGGTGAGGGAGAAGTCATGAAGGACACCAGGAGAGATGGGGATGATAAGGGGGACGAGACGACCGTGGGAGTTTTCTTAGATGTGGGAGGATTTACTTTTTAGAAATGGGAATTTTAGGATGGACATAAATTTTTGTCCAAGAAAAAAATGTGGTGATAAATATTAGAGGTTGTGTTATTTTTAAATAAATTAAAATACATTTTGCGACATGATTTTGATGAAGATGGAGGCGTATATAATTTTGGGACATGAAAAATATGTCACCGAGTGTAAAGAGTAATTTCGCGACATCAAAAACATCTCACCAAAAGTGGGGTACCAAATTCAAGACATACATTTAATGTGATGGAATATAAATAATATTAGCGAGGGAAATTTTAGTGTGGGCCCGATAAAATGAGATCTTTTTGGGATAAAAATATGATATGTGTTACCAAATGTATGCTATTTGGATACAAAAAGAGGCTGATGTCGCGAAAATATGTCGGGAAATTTTATTTTTCTTGTAGTGACATAACGTCACCACATTCATTACTAGTCATGTTACCACATTCTAAATATGATGATGTCAACAGTGAGTTGAACCATTCCGGACAGAGTGAGGGAGATGATGTTTTGAGTGATGGAGAACATGGGCTCCAACACACCTACGCCATACTTTACACCAATCATTTAAAACCAATAAGAAAAATAATAATTTGGCACTTGGCCTATTATCACTAAAGAAGAGTTGAAGGAGTCGAGAGAGAGTGAGACCTCAATGTTGATTTCTTTGAGTGAGAAAGTTGGTTCGGTGGAGAAGGAAGAGAGTGATTTGACCAACAAAGGGGTTAGTCTTATAAGGGATCTTCAAAATTCATTGTAGACTCATGAGAAATGTGAATCCCATATTTCCCAACATGATAAAGATATATAATAGGCTAGGAAGGTCAAGGTCACTTTGAGGACACATCTAAGAAGGTTGGAAAGATGTTCCTTGGTCCCGTGTTAGGTTTTAATGAGATGAAAGGGATAGGTTATGATAGTGCATCCTCTTCCAAAATTGCACCAACCCGATTCTTGAGTTTACGATGGATTCATATGGGCCTCGATCTAAATCACCAAGGAGAGCTTGTCATTGACGTTTTAACCAAGATAAACCGAAACCTATCTGTGTTTGTTCACATTGAAAACAAAGAAGTCATTGTGGCGAGTTTAATTTTAAGCTAAGGAGAATTTCTCACACATGCATTCTCGCACATGCTCCCACATGTGTTCCCCCACATGCTCCCACACGAGTTCGAACATATGCGCCCATAGTCAAGACTTTTATATGTTTGATGAACTAATTTCAAAGGATGTCTACTCCTTTTGAGAACACCTCCCGGACTAACGATTGAGGTCAATACTTATATCTAGTATATGGTGATTATCTTCGCACTATCTTTTGTCCATATTAACAGATTGTATTTCTATGTTTATAGTTTGAAAAAATCCAAAAATATTTTCTCATCTTTTAGAAAAAGTTTAAAACATTTCCAAAAAGATTTTATTTTCTATAACAAAATTTAAAAATTCAAAAATATTTTTGTATTTTGTTTTACACCATATTTGGATGTTCATTTAAGATGTTCGAATCACAACTACATTCCATCTATTTATGTGACATATTCATGGTGCTTTAATAGATAACTTTGTGGATTGCATTTCGTTGTTCATGGATGATCATTGTTGACGTCTACAAAATGGTTTTCTTCATGCAAGACTTTTTTATCATCTTTATTGCACAAATGCACAGACTTTTTGAACATTGTACTTCTTGCCATATGTCGAATAGGGTGTTCTCATATCAATAGTGTTTAATAACGAACTAAATGTTTTAGAAATAAATCGTGTTTGAAAGAACCATTGACCAGATTTTTTTCTCGATTTTTTTGTTTTACGTAATGGAAAGGGGTTACGAAAGAGAAAATTATCCTTGCATTAAAGTCCACCATTGTCAAGAACCTAATATATATATATATATATATATATATATATATACGCACAGATAAACAAAAGTGCCAAGGCCATTATAATTTCATTCATAGTGTGGCCATCCCTTTGATTTTCCTCCTTCTTGGGGGTCGGCGCTCACGTGCACAGAGTTGGAGAGGGAGATAAGGTCTAGCGCCCTTTCTCTAGGAACGCTTCGGCCGTCATAAATGTGGGCTAATGTAAAGAGATGGAGTCTCCAACCTATTTGCAAAAAAAAGGAAAAAGAACATTTTGCTACCTCGAGAGAGCGACATCAAAGACAAACTGATGCTTACGAAACCAATAGTTCAAAGGTTGGGGAGATAAGTTGCAAAATGGGAAGGTGTTAGGGACCCATCTCGCCCTTTCGATCTTTCACGGCCTTATGTTACTTACTTTTATTTCTCCGTGAAGTGTGTGTGCGCACATATATAAATGGAGATCTGAATTACTCAACTCATGTCATGAAAAATATAAAGTGAGGTCATCCAAAAGAATGTTCCCAAAATAATAAATAGAAAATATAATGTGCACACTTATTGAGAGATTAATCATTATAATGAAACGATAATATGTGTTGAATAACAGGCAAGTATAAATTGCTGCATGATATATATGAATAATATATAGATGAAATAAAAAGGATGAAAATAGGAAAATTGGAAAATTGGACTCGAGTCTCTTATTTTAGCCCGAAACGCCTACGTAGCCTATAAATGCATCAAAGTCCATGTAGTTTGCATGCGGCACAAGGGCGGAGTTTATCCTATATATTCAAATCGGAGTTTATTATATATGTGTGTGTAGAAAAGATATTTTTAGTTTTGAGAAAATGTGATGAAAAATCCCGTCAAAATTTGTAAGTGTAACCCTTTTTTTCTTTCTTTTTATAGGAAATAATTTATATGCAATGTAACTAATAAATGATAAATTATTAATGTGTATGATCTAAAGTAAGAGCTAAATTGAGAATTTATATAACTAATGCGAAAAAAAAAACAAATCTAAAGAGATATTGACATTTGGACCTTCTTTAGAAACTTGAAGCTTGATCTAGATCCTTGGTGAACTTCCTTGCAAGTTAGGATGAATGTTGGATGGGAGAGGAAGACATTTTTGATAAATTGGGTATGAGAATGATGGGAATGAAAGGTGGAAAAGTAAATTGGGTTTGAGAATGATGCAGAATAATGTTGCTGAGATCACTGATATTGATGGACCTGAGGTGAGACCTAAAAGTGAGCTCATGCCCTCCTTATATGAGGTATGGGGAGTTCCAATCAGCATATCCCTATCCCTTCCAATTGAAAGGTGACCCTAGACACACTGTCGATAGGCAGGAAAATGGACCAACCAATCGATAGTCTTATGCATATTTTTTCAAAAAAATGGTTGTAGAACGTAAGAGTCCTTTGGGCCTCTCTTGGGTTTGGGAGTTGACTTTGGTTCAAACGGGGCTTGGAAGCGCCTATTAGTCTTTTGGATATGAGATCGTTCGATGGTAATGGATAGTTCCATCGAACTATAAATCCTAATTCACACGACACTGACCGTTGGCAAGTTTGCGTGAGGATCTTCGATGTTCCAAAGAGCTTTGCTCGGTTCAGAGACTTGACTTTGGTTAATCGTGGCTCGAAAGCATCCAATGATCTTTTATAGTAAAATGGGCCATTCGTCTATACTGTAAAGATGATTCATGCATGAGGTGGACCGTTAAAAAGGCTATTAAGTGAAATTTGAATATTCATTCAGTTTTACTCGAGCTGAAGAGTTAATTTTGGTAAAACGATGCCCGGAAGTGTTTAGTGGCCTCAAGATTAGTTTTCAGGGGAAAATGGATCGTTCATCCGAAAATTTATGCCATTTTTTTATAGAGTAGACCCTTGGAAAGTAGTTTCAGTGACCTTAAAAGATCCATTGATCTTTCACTATAATGATGGAGTTGATTAGGGTCAAATCGGGGCCTAGGAGCGCCCGATGGCCTCTATATCGGTTTCTAGTAGTAAATTGGTCCATTCATCCAAATCATTATGCTGATTTGTGCACAATGTGGACCATTGTAAAGGGGATTCAGAGTCCTTCGAATATTCATTGAGCTTTCTCTCTGATAATGGAGTTGATCGGAGTCAAACTGAGCTCAAGAGCGCCCGATGGCCTCTAGATCGGTACTAAAAGTATGACCTAGGGTTTGCATCAAATGGATGGATGATAGGGACCTAAGGAGATGCTTAGGGGTGTCATGGAATGTGGTGTCTACGGAACCCCTCAACGGGTGAGTTTTGAACAAGTGAAAGTTGTTGAATAGACACCACATGATGTTTTAGGAAAGAGGTCAATTATATGAACATAAAGGGATGATGATGATCGATTCAGAGGGTCGAGGTTAATTCTGAAGATCTAGTGTAATGATGGGGATAACTGATTATGTGGACCGGGGTTAATTATGAGGACCTAAGATGGTAAAGACCAATTTTGAAGGTCAAGGTCTATTATGAGGACATTAAGTTTAAACGACTAATTTTGAGAGTCGAGATAAATTCTGAGGACCTTAAGTTGGAGAGACCAATTTTGAGGGTCGAGGTAATATCGGAGGACCTTAAGTTGGAGTGACCTATTCCGAGGGTCAAGGTTAATTCTGAGGACCTTATATTGAAGCGACCAATTCTGACGGTTGAGGTCAATTCTGAGAACCTTAGGTTGGATCGACCAATTCTGAGGGTCAAGGTCAATTATGAGGATCTTAAGTGGGAGCGACCAATTTTGAGGGTCGCGGTCAATTCTGAGGACCTTAAGTTGGAGCGATAAATTCTAAGGTTAGAGGTAAATACTGAGGACCTTAAGTCGAAGTGAGTAATTTTGAGGATCGAGGTCAATTATGAGGACCTTAAGTTGGAGTGACCAATTCTGAGGGTCGAGGTTAATTATGAGGACCTTAGTGGGGAGCGTGGGGAAGAGCTCTCCCGAGGACTTTTGAATTTTCCTTTTTCTGTAGACTTCATTAGATAAGATACATCTGTCTGGAGATTATGTCTTTTTGAGAAGAGTTAAAAATCTTAGTCTGGAAATTCCACTTGGGGAAACAGTTTAATGACTTGAGGTTTTGGGATTCCACTGGGGAATGTGTTGCTTGGAAGACATGTCTGGTTAGGGCTTCTAGCTCTGCTTGGGGGAATTTGTAATTTTTTGGGGAAAAAGTTTTATTCGGGAATTCTTATTGGGAAATCTGGTAGGATATTATGTAGCCTTGTTGGGAAAGCGTTTGATTTCAGCTAAATATGAGATTTTTTGGATTCCGTTGAGCAGTTGTAATTGGCTTTGCGGGTGCGCTGGTTTTTAGGGTTTCAGCTCGGGAAAAAATGTGGTATTAATCCGAGTGGGAATTTGGGAGCTTGAAAAATGATTTTCTTGATGAAAAAATGTTCCAATATTTATTTGGCAGTTTCAGGAAATTTTCGGAATTTTCTACCATTTTTTTCGTTTTTTAAATGAAATTTCAGGGGTTTGTCGGCCGACATATTATGGGGGTTGCCAGACGATAGTGTCACGATCTTTTGGACTACCTAGGGAAGGGTAAGGGACAGTGTCTATCATCGGGTGTCAAGGGATTGTCAATCGGCATACCCTTATCCTGCTATAAAAAGGGGAGAAATCTCTTCATTTTTCACAACTTCTAGCTTTCCTATCTTCTGCTTCTCTCTTTTGGGATCTTCTCCTAAATTATTTCCTTATTTTAGATTAAAAAATGGCATATTTCTCAAGCAGCGAGACCGATATGGCATGGCTAGGTGTTGACGATTGAGAAAACTTAGAGTGGCTGGCCAGGGTGCTCTTAGCGTTGGGCAACGAGAATTCTTTTGAATTATTCGAGCCAATTTCTGATGATCGTACTCTTCTGCATAGGCTTTCGCACCGTCGTCCATCTAAGGTGAGGAATCTTGAGGTTTGTCTTTTGTTTTGACAGGTTAAATTTTTTTTTACCATTTTCTTATTTCTTTAAATTTTGACCAAAGGTTTGTCTTTTGTTTTGACAGGTTAACATTATTGCGACACCTTCCCGTGGAGGTGCATTGGGTGGTTTCCTTCCGCGGGTTTTTGTAGTTTGGCATCTGCGTTGGATGAGGCATCCCGTTCTATGGCTTTTCTAGGTGATCTAGGAGAGGTGGTGGGATACTACCCACCCCATACATTTGAGTTTTGTGGAGATGATATTGACCCCCATACATATACATCATTTGTTGGGGATAGACTGCGATGGGATGCAAATAGAGGTGGACTGGTCTCTGATGGAGATGTGGGATGGATTGTCTCGTTGAACGTGATTCGTATATCTCTTTGAGAGAATTTTTTCTAAGTCGGCAGATCAACGAGACCGAAGGGTTACAGGTTCTTCAGATGGCCCATTTATTTATTCTTTTATTGTTGGGAGGATTTATGGTAGCGTCGAGCGGCGACGTCATTCACTTATGGTTTTTACCATACTTGAGGGCACTTTTGAATATCCATCTCTTTGACTGTGGGAGTCTGAGTTTGGCGTGCCTTTATTCATTTTTGGATGCTTTCAATCGGTGTTGCCGGCAGACTTTTACTAGAGCCACGTATCTTTTGGAGGTATTTTTCTTTTTCGCATATTTCCTTTATGCATTTTCTTTCATTTCCTTTTTTATTTCTCCTAATTGCTTACTCTTTACCTTTTAGATATGGTTTTATGAGTTAAATATACTCAATGCCCGATTTATTATTTTACATGATGACTCAGTGGGGGCTTCTGCCTGACGTATTGGTCGTAGAAGACCAACCGTCAGTCGAAGCGGTCCCTCTCTTTAGCGGTTGTACGTCAGGTCTTGAATGCCCTGATGAGTGAGCAGTTTATCTCTTATTTTATCTTTTGTGTGTTTTCCTCGATATTTCTTTGTGTAAGTATTGAATTATCTTAGAAAGATACATGTGAACTTCTATCCATAGGGGATGTCGATCCAGCACATGGGGGTAATCGGGATGCACGCGCAGATACGCCGATAAATGGTGCACGGATTTGTCTACTCTTGGTATTTGTAAGATACTAAAAGATTGAAGAGGACTAGGTGGAGGTACCGAAAGGGATTCCCTCGAGATACATAAGGCGGGTTCGAGAGATGTCAGAGGAGGCCCAAGTCGCAGCGATGATTGGAGAGCCCTATTCTTTGTGCATGGACACGGTGGTGACCTACAACTACCTTACTTTCGTGATGAGATGGCTGATGCCGTTATGTGTCTATAACGTGGTGAATATACCTCTACCTACTACAAATTCAGGAAGGGGTATGAGTCATCCAATGGGGTCTGCCCAGAACACTGGTGGTATGTCGACGTTAATAGTTGCGGCGAAGTCAGAGGTTCCATTTCTCCGACTTTCTCCTCCTTCCTACGACATCAGACTTCCTGGAGGGGGATCAGTGATTATGTAGCATCGCCCTACTGTGATGAACCTGACAGTGTTGGGGCTGACGGAGGTTGTCCTTCAGCCGTAGGTATATCTTTGTCCTTTATCGTTTGTCGTTCTGATCTTCTTTTGCTTCAGACTAAGAAATTTTCTCTTTTTATTTTTCTTGCAGCATGTTCAGGTGTCGACTACCTGGCTGAGGGACATCCGAGACTGGGAGTCTTCTGCGATGGCTCCTATTTGATATTTCATCCCCATTCCTTCCTTCTTTGTGTCATCTGCATCTTCGGAGGAGGGATCTAGATCAGGTAGCAGAGGTTCCTCAGCTCATCATTGCGTCATAGGGGTGGGGGATCATATATATATATATATAGAGAGAGAGAGATAGAGAGAGAGTGAGTGAGTGAGGGAAAGAAAGTTTGGCGTTTTGGGCTGAGTCCCGTTGTTTTATTTCGTTCTACATTTCTACAAAGAATAGTAATGATGGAAACACATATATATGAAATGAATGGGATTTTATTTATTTATCTTTGCTTTAGATGACTTAATATACATGCACTTTTTACTTTGTTTGCTGAGATTGTAAAAAGGATTAGACTTTCTTAAAGGAGGATGAGTTAAATATATAAGGTGAGAAAACTAAAAATTGAGTTTTTGATTTTGACAAAAAAGGAAAAATGGAATTTTCTAAAAATGGGGGGATGCTGATCGACACACCCCTTGTCCTGCCTATCGATAGGTTAGTCCAGTAAAATCACCCCAAAGCTTTGATTGTACTTTCTTCAGCTACTTTGTCCTTGATGGGGTGGTGTTACTTCCGAATTTTACAGGAACCTTATCTTTAGCCAAGTTCTTCATGTATTAAAAGGGGGAAAGTGGATAGGTTTCTCCACCCATTCACCATTTTCTTTCTCTTTCTTATTTCTTGCTTTTTGCCATATTATTTCCAACAAGATTCTTCCCATAAGTGCGGAATTGGCTTCTTATATTAAAAATTTAGACGCTATGTGTTAGTCCAGCGTAGACTGTGATGCCGTTAACTTGTGTCGAGTTTTTTTTTGGCGCAACCAACCCATTGATTGGAACTTGCTGACGGTGGCAACATAATTTTGGTATATCAAGGATCATGTTTTTTATTTTATCTTGGACGAGGTCTACCCGACCTATGAGGAGTTTTTTGCTAAATTGGGGGTAAATCTAAGTGTGGTGGCCTCCATGCCTGAATTCTCTCGATCTCATTGGGCACTGTTGGTGAAACTTCTCCACATCTCACCTTCGATGGCTCAATCATTGGTGACTGAAGGAAGGACTTCCCTTCCAGCTATGATGTATTCTGTGCATTTATGGGATGTTAATGATGCGGGCTATACTGGAACCGTTGCCTTTGGCTTAACTTTCAGGTTACTGCTGGAGATTGGGGACCTTATAGTGGGCCCTCAACTTGATGGAATTACTGCGTGGATGTCATATCGACGCAATCTTGTGGCTGTGATACTAACGGAGACCCCGAACAGTCTAGATGCTTGGCGGGAAGCCCATTTAGATTTTTTAAGAGGTAGCCCGATTATACTATTCATATGGTTATTTGAGAGATTCTTCTTGGCGGTCCCCTTGAATATCCATTAGCATCTATTTCTAATTTCTTCCCCCGTTATTTCATCAACTTTGGCCCGAACATCGAGAATTGGGTAAATTAGTTTGTGGAGCACGAAGCTTGTTGTTTGTGCCGGTAGGTGCCCTGGTGGGGGAGTTACAACCCATTATGGAATTGGAGGAATACAAGTATGTTCGGTTAGTTGGTCTCCAACAGAACTTCTTCTATTTTCCCTGGTGGCTACCATGTCAAGTTAGATGGAAGCAGATTATGCCTTCTCGTACCTTGGATTCTTTCCTATAGAGGATTTAACGAAAGTCATGTACATGCAGTTGAACTCTGTGTGGGAGAATCGTAGGCCTTCGACTCGTCCCTCTCAATTTGTTTGAAGAGTTTGGAACGTTTCAAGGGACTATATAAAATGGTTGTGGAGGAGCATCGTGGCTAAGATATTAGATGAGGAGACCAAGAAGATATGGTTTTCAATGTTTGATACTATGGAGAGGCATATTTATTTCCCCTAGGTTGGTCTGGGCTTTTCATTCCATGGAGCTCCTTCAGTATACTATCTAGATAGGGGAAGTTTGGGGGCCTCAAGATATAGATGATGATGGATCTGGGTCTTGCGGTAACTGTGGGTAGGGTCTTTTGTGAAGTTGGTGATATTTGTCAATCTTTTATGATGGTTATTTAATGGTTATTTTTGGTCTCTAGGGAATAATTTCAGGAGGATTTGGTTAGCTTGTTTAGGAGTAGCTTGGTTTGATATGTTTATAGGACAGTTAAGTTGGTGGGGGTAGTTGTTTGACTCCCTACGCTGATATATCCTATAATCATGGCAAATATTACCATAATGGGATAAAAAAGCATTTTACTTATATTATTGTGCCTCTTGATGAGTTTTACAATTGAATGATCTATACCAATCACTAAGGCATACATAATTCTTTTATTTACGTAAATGATAAAATTAAATGTCGTTCTCGGGGTTAAGAAGAGAATAGCATTTTGTGAAAAAGAAAGTGATTATGTCCATGTAAAGCATATGAGCTGCCTACATATGTGTGGGGGTTTGGAAATTTTCTGAGTTTCATTTTTGAAAGAAAAAGATTTTTAGAGGATCAGGCCCACATAATTCTGAGTAGAGGGAAATGAAGATTTTTTCAGAATAGAAAGGAGATGAGAGGAGTCATAGTACATCAAGATTTTCAACCAGGGTAGAATTTCTTGAGACAGTCTAGGTTGACTGGACATTCCATGTCTTCTCCATTAAGGGCGGTGAGCATAGCGACGCCACCGAACATGATCTTCTTCATAATATAGCGGCCACTCTAATTTTTCTTGAATTTTCCCCCGAGGTTCCAAACGGGTTTTATAATTTCTTTAAGGGCTAAATCCCCTTCTTGAACACCGCGATCCTTAACTCTCCTATTGAATGATTGCGCTATCCAACGATGGTACCCGTGTATATGATATAGAGCCTTTAATGTCCTTTCGTCCAAGAGCGACAACTCGTCAAGTCGACTATGATGCCAATCTTCTTCGTTAACATTTCTTTCAAAAAGTATGCATAGTGAAGGTATTTCTAATTCAATGGGTAGGACTACTTCTATGTCGTATACCACGTGTAATGAGTTTCCCCAGTAGATGCTCAAACTGAAATGCAGTAGCCCCAGAGGTTGTAAGTGATTCAATTAGCCCAATCTCGACAACTATCAATCATCTTGATATTGATTCTTTGAGGTTCTTGTTGGTGGCTTCAACTGCACCATTCATTTATGATCGATAGGGAGAAAATTTATGTCTCTAGATCCCATACTCGTCGAGCAATTCTATGACTTTTGGCTCAAAATGTAATTCGTTATCTGATAATAACTCTTGTGGGACCCTGTATCAGCAGATAATGTTCTTTCGAATGAATATGGTTACCTTTTTATCATGCAACACTGCGTAGGACTTGGCTTCGACCCATTTGGTGAAGTAATCAATGGAAACCAGGATGAACTCGTGCCCATTGGAGGATTTGGGTGTGACTTTCCCTATGTTATCGATGCCGCATGTTGAAAATGGTGAGGGAGAGGTCATGTTGTACAATTATCGCTGAGACAAGTGCAATAGATTGAAAAATTATTGGCATTTAAGGCATCTCTGGATAGAGTTGGTGCAATCCTGAACCATGGTGTTCCAATAGTAACTTTGTCAGATAATATTCTTGGCAATCATATGGCCCTTCACATGGGGTCTGCATTCCTTGCTATGGATTTTTTGCGTTATCCCTCCAATGTTAGCCCCTACGATGCAGTGTAAATGGGTTCCCTCAAAGTTTCTCTTGAAGAGTGCTTTATCTCAGATAATGTACTAGGCAGCGAGCTTATGGAGGGTTGCTCGGTCTTTCTTGTTGACATCATGGGGGTACCTACTATTCTTGAGGAGGCAACAAATGTCATAGTACCAACACTCGGCCATATCAGGGTCCTCTTCTGTGACTAGTTTAATGTGGTAGCAGTGGGTTGGTTTAGCCTATTTTTGGACTACAAAGGGGGCTATTTTTATTCCTTTAGGAATGTTGACCATGGATTCCAAGGTAGCAAGGGAATCGGCTAAGCTATTCCTTGTCCGGGGTAGGTAGTGGAAGGTGATATCTCAGAATTAGGAGGCTAAATCCTCTAGGTGAGAGTGGAAGGGTAAGAGATTTTTGTCTTTAACTTTCCATCTTCTAAGAACCTGGCCAATGATGAGGGCATAATCTTCGTAGACATCTAGGCACTAGATTCCTTTCTTAAGAGCGACTTTGAGGCCTACTATGCATGCCTCATCTTCGATCATGTTAGTGGTGCAGGGACAATCTAGTTTAATTGTAATGGGAGTGTGAGAGTGATCAATATCAATCAGTAGTATCCCAATGTCATATCCTTTCTCATTAGCAGTGTAGTCAAAGAATATTTTTCACCGAAGGTTTTCCTGAGAGGTGCAAAGAATATCTTAATTTGGGAATTTAGAGACCCAAATATCGGCTTCTTTTATGGGGTAATCAACAAGGTAGTCAAAGATGGATCTCCCTTTTATAGCCTTATGCGTGACATATATGATATCAAACTCGGCTAATAGCATCAACCGCTGGGCTATTCAGCTAGTCAGAGTGAGTTTCTCGATAAAGTATTTGATAAGATCCATTTGGGATACAAGTCTGATGAGAAAAGTGAGCATGTAATGCCTAACTTCTGAGTGACCCAAACAAGGGCGACACATGCCTTCTCTAAGGAAGTGTAGTTTACTTCGTACCTAGCCAATTTGCTACTGACATAGTAGACAGACCTCTCATTATGGGATTTTTCAATGTATTGGTCTAGTAAAGCCCCAGCTGTGGTGCTTGTTACAGTCAAGTATAGGAGTAGAGGGAGACCAAGCTATAGTGGCACGAGTATCGAAGGTTGGGTTAGATAATACTTGATTTGATCAAAAGCTTATTAACAAGATTCATTCTAGACTTTGGTGGAATCTTTTCAGAGGAGTTTAAAGGTGGGTTCATAAATATAATTCAATTAGCTGATGAACCGACTGATATACCATAATTTTCTCAAGAATCCCCAGACTTCCTTCTCCATTTGAGGTGGTGCAATTTCGAGTATGCTTTCAGTTTGGCATGATCTACTTCAATCCCCTTCTCGCTAACCATGAATCTCAAAAGTTTTCCTTTGGTAACACCTAAACCATATTTCTATGGGTTGAGTGGCATTTAGTATCATCATAGCCGTTCGAAGAATTTTTAGAGAGTAGGAACATGACTTTCCCAAGTCTTAGACTTGATGATCATATCATCCATGTAGACCTCATTTTTATTGTGCATCAGATCATGCAAGATGGTTGTGGCAGACCTTTAGTAGGTAGGCCCTGGATTTTTTAGACCGGACAAAAAAAGTTTATAACAGAAGGTTCTCCAAAGGGTTATGAATGTGTTTTTTCTTGATGATCAGGGTGCATATTGATATGATTGTATCCGACAAACCCTTCAACAAATGACTTAAGAGCAAGACTGGCCGTATTGTCCATAATCATGTTGATATTGGGAAGCGATTAATCATCTTTTGGAGTGGCCTTTTTCAAATCTCAATAATAACCACACATGCGAACCTTTCATCCTAATTTCGATACGGGTACAATATTGGCCAACCATATGGGATATCTGATCACACGGATGAATCCTATGTTCTTTTTTTTACCACTTTTTCCTTAACCTTGAGTGACCATTTAGTGTGGATCTTTCACAATTTCTATTTGACCGACTTATATTCTGGGAGAGTTAGAATTTCGTGCTGAGCTATTTAGGGATCGATATCGGGCATGTCGTTATAATACCATGCGAAGACTTCCATAAATTTCTTCAATAATTCTTTAACTTGTGCATGCTCATGATTGTCAAGGGTGGACTCTATCCCAATATCGTGCAGTTAGCTACTAGAATCGAGATTGATAACAACATTTTTATCTTTATTAATTTGAACTTGATTATGTTTTTTTTATTAACCTTATTAAAATAAGTTAAGAATTTTTCATTTGCAAAATCACCACCATTAAGAGTTTGATTAGAATCAAGAGAATTAATGTAAGGAACAACAAGATACTAAAAATCTTTGTTTATTTCATTATTGGGAAAAAAATAGTGTTGAGAACCACGCCAAAGGAGGTTCCGATTACATTGTGATTAGGATAAGGAATAACAAAAGAAGAAGAAATATGATAAATATCTGGTTGGGATTCATTTCAGCTGTTGGAACTAGTATGTCATTCCAGTTGAGGAAGGGTGCATCAGTAGTCTTGATCAGGGTGGATGGATCAGATTATGTGCGTTTGATTCGATCATGCAAAGTGCCATCCCTAGTGTCTATAATTTGAGTTAGTGTACCTTCTCAATGAGAGGTTGCATATGATGTTTGGAACTTTTGTCCCATGAATAATTTTCTTGAAAAAAGAACTTCCTGTCTTCATCTTCTTATGCACATGATCATACCATGGTTTGAAAAAGACACAAAAGGGAAAATCTTCACCCTCTTTGATGAACCTCCCATTCAAGGAATCCTCTGATACAGTCTTGGAACTTTCTATCCTTCTCTTCAACCAAGGTTAGCGGAGCATTCTGAATTCCTATGATGAAGGATGATAACCTAGGCTATATGGAGGAAAGCTCTTCTTTAGCACGTTGGGTTCCAGTTCCTCTATTGTTGTTATTGTCCCAGCCCCAGTCTGAGCATGAAGTGAATATTTTTTAACATCTATATCACATTGACATTTACTTGAGGGTTATTCTCTAGACAAGCTCTATCTTTGAAATCATCCCCTGCTGGGAGCGGAAATGGTTCGACTCGAAAACTAGACAAAAGCATGTCATTCGCCCCATGATGTATCTCTAGTAACAGATTATTGGTGCTTTCATTCTCAGTGTTATTATCATTGCCCAAGATGGTGATGACCTGCCCCTTGGAGAAGAACTTCAGTTTCCGATGGAGTGAGGAAGATACCTCCTTGATACTGTGAAGCCACGATCGACTAAGCAATAGATTAAATTAAGACGGTGTGTCGATGATATGGAACTCAGTAATAGGATTTATAGGACCATCCCCTATTATAAGATTTATAGATCCCATTGCTTCTCGGCGATTATTTTCATAATCACGCCCCACGGCGGAAGTTGGAGTAAGGTTTCATACTTTAAAACCTAAGTAGTTGAGGGTTCTTAATGGGAAAACACTAAATGTTAATCCATTGTCAACGAGCGAAAGCAGGACTATCTTCCCCATCACCTTGACAAAGATATTGAGAGCATATTTATGATTACGACCAAACTTAGGGACTTATTCCTCAGATAAGGAAAGCATTCTAGTAGAGGTTAGATACTTGACCAAGTTCATGACTTCTTCCGGGGGGGGTGGAAGGAGGGACAGTGGGACCGATAAGCAATTTAATCAAGTCATTTAGGTGAAGTTGGGAGGACATGAAGAGTCCTCATAAAGTGACATTATCTTGAGTTTTCTTCAACTGGTCAAGGATATTTCTCTCCTCGATGGTCATTTCTAGCATGGGGAGTTTTTCGATAACACCCTTTCGTTTATCCGTCATTGCTGATTGAGGGTTTGGATTCTAATAGTGCTTCCCAGATCTGGTGATATGGTTCACAGAAGAAGGGAAGAACATAAACCCTGTTTATTCATATATCTTGAGCTGTTCATCCACTTTGTTAATCTCCCCATTAGATTTTGAAATGATATCATCCCACGTAAACTGATTACTGGGCTAACTTTTTCTTCGGTTTTCTCTTCATCTGAACTATCAAATCTATTCCCCCATCTTGTGGCAATTGTGTCATACTTCCATGATAAGTCAATGAATTATACAACCTCAATGAATTATTCATATAAATCCTCCCACTCAATGCAAAGATGCAAAAGTGAAAGGACCAAGCGCCCTTATAGTTTCAAAGCATCGAGTAGCTTGGACATACTATGAATTTCACCAGTCTGTCAGAACAAGTCTTCCATAATCTTGATGGCATCATATAAAATGACTTCATCAGCGGGTAGCACCCAATTATTTGACTCTAGATACCACTTTCGGTCTTCTATGAACAAGATGCTGAACTTCTGAAGGCCAATGGTCATTGTAGAGGGTAATTTTAGCCCAATATCAAGGAGCTGGCACAGTACCGCTGGTAATTCCATATCTTTCCCTCTGAAATGAGTACGAATGGCAATACATGCTCTTCCAAGAAGTGACAGAGCATGGTCAACAAAATTGGTAGGGTGTAGGAGAAAATATGGGCAAAATTTAAGGGGTTTAGGTGAATATACGGGTATGATGGGCTATTTACTTGGTACAATCTAAGTAGATGGGTCAAATTCTGGATCATTTTATAGGAATACAACATTCACATGATTTGGAAGTCGATTATGAGTATTGTTGGGCTTAGGAATGGTTGGTGGGGCGATAACACCCTGGTCAATCAGACATTGAATTACACTTCGGAGATGAAATCACTGATCGGTCGTATGACTGACATTTTGGTTAAAATCACAATGGGCGTCGGGTTTGAAATTTTTAGGAAGCGGTTGGTAATGGACAAGGGTATAGTAGTTTGATGAGATTTCTTCTCAATAGAGCTTGGTAGACTTTGGATAGAGGATCATGAATCTCGGTGTTTTCCTTTCTGGCGATATTAGGGCGAATTTCTAGTTCCCATTAAGTGGCACACTGAGAGTTGTTATTGATGGTCAAAATTGTGGTATTAGATAGCTTCTCATATTTTTCTTGGAGTCGAGTGTATGGATACTTTATTTGGATCTACTTCTGTCCTGGAAAGAATTTCTTCAATCTCCCCTCCTTCTCAGAGGGCTCAAAAATGGGCGTAATACTCTCCTCCCATCATCGCTCGAACATGGGGTAAGAAGTTTTTCTTTACAATACTAACTTGCTCATCTTTGAAAGGCCGGTTAGTCATTGTGGACACTTTCTCACTCCACATTGCTATGAAATTAGTGACAGTTTCCCCACGATTTTTCTTGAGAAGTTATAAATCACGGTGTGTAACCTCCAACGCCTCGTTGTACTTATACTGTGACATGAATTCATAGGAAACATCTTTGAACTTTGAATTCTATATTCATCGAGACATAGGAACCATTAAAGAGCGTTGTTCTTTAAATTTTGTAGGAACATCTGGGCCATTATTTCCTCGGAGGCACCTAGGAGAGTCATGGCCTCGGTGGTAACTTCGGATATGAATAATTGGGGGCCCACTACCACCGAACTTCTCAATATTGGGCATTTTAATTTTTTTCGACAACCTTAAATTATGGTAGGGAGACATATGGGTGTAATCCATGTAGTTTCCGGAGATTCGAACTTAGTCAAACTTCTTAGTCAATATCTTAAGGTCCTATTTGACCTTGTTCAATTTTTTTTCATTTGGATTGATGGTCACTGGGAGGTTAGCACCTATCTGGGCAAGATTCAGCATAAGGAGCTGAGCTGGCGGTGGCCCAATAGCAGGAGGGGCACGCGGAGGGTGCAGATATTCTTCTGGGACTCAAATAGTGTCAGGTGTGAGTGGACCCATAGCATGAGGAAATATGACTTTGAGCTCCTTGGGAATAGGAACCCGATGTCGCTGCATCTCATGAACCTCGATTTGAAGGTTGTCAATTTTGGCAGTAAGTTAGACTAGAACCGTTATCAAATCAGGCTGCAGATTTGGTACCTGGTCGACATTCTCCATGGAGAGTGGGTGAGGGTGGATTTTAGACTCGGAGGAAGTAGTGGGAGAACTAACGAATCATCGAGGTAGTCTGGCGAAAGACCGAAGCCAATAAGGAGTCAGTTGAAGGGTCTGGTATGCGATCAACCAGAGAAGGAAAATGATTTGAATTTATTTTTGAATGAGAGGAGGGGAAAACTTTTATTATTGAAAAATGAGTAAAATGTTTTTGACAATTTTTTTCGGAAAGGGAAGGAAAAAATATTTTTGGCATGTTTTTGGCGAAGGGAGGGAAAAATGTCTTTTGACGCTTATGATAAAAAGAAGGAAAGTGCTTTTGGTATTTTGATAAAAGAGGGGGAATCATTTTTTGGTATTTTGATAAAAGATGAGGAAAAATATTTTTGACACTTTTGTAAGGAAGGAGGAAAAACGAGAAAAGTGTCTCAACATTATTATTATTATTATTATTATTATTATTATTATTATTATTATTATTATTATTATGTTTTCACTTGTATTATGTTTACCTGAATGCAAAAAAATGGCGGACGGGACCCGAGCCTTGGAAAAATTGGGTTTGAAAAATATGTAAAACACGGGTTGACTTGTTTCTAGACTCATGGACAAAGTCTCATTTTGAAAAAAGATGAAATCGTACAAAAATTGGGCGGCGTGTCGACCCTTCATTTTTGTCGAGTTTCGGGTAGTAATCGGCAAACTAAATATGAGCGCCCTAAGTTTGACGGCTATATGACGATATTCAATTATTTGGTTAGTGGAAAGTTTCCCCTATTTGGCATGACTTTCGATATATGTCTTTATTTTGAGGGCAATTGGTACGTATTGACAAGCCATTTGATACACCCGAGTTTATGTGAATTGCCTCACTATATACCTCGTGGGGGCAATATGTGCGAGAGCGAATTTGATATACTCGACGTATGTGAATGACTTCCCTACTATATATCTCCCATCATGACTTTGGTCAAGAAGTACGATGTAAGGGGAACCATACGAGAGACGTCAAAGGTACTTGGCTAATTGAAGGTGAGAGTCATATTGCTTAGGCTAACTGCGACTTGCGAGACCAGCGCCCATCACAAAGTGACTCCCCAGTTACGGGACAAATTGTTTGTCAATAGTCATGCTCTTTGGAGATGTAGTGTGCAAAATGAATAATTCCTGATTATTATATTATGGAGAGAGTATTTTTATTTAGCATGATGAGCACTATACAGATAGGAAAGAATGTACAAGTATCATCAAAAGTAAATCTAGCATGGATCATGAAAATTTCACTAAGCATGGATATGTGAGAGTGAGTGATGTGTGAGTATCTATAAGGGAGTGAGTGGTAATGAACCTAATCATGGATAATCTACTAGTGGTGTGTGATAAGTGTGAGTGAGAATGGATATATACGCGTGTGATGAGGGGAGGTGTGTGTTAGTCACACCTAAGCATGGATATTCTAAGTGGTGTGTGCAACATGTGGATATCAGTGATCTTACATGTAAGTAGTGTGAAGTGTACATAGAGTGTATCTACAAGTGTATGAGTGAGAGTGACATTAGCATGAGGTAGACATATCTAAGAAATTATAGAGAGAAAAAGGGAACATATAAGTAGGTGAATACACATAAGTAGAAAATGATAACACCATGACAAACTGATAAGCACCCAAAGGTGTTTAAATAAAACCCCAAATAGACAATTTTTAATTACTAGTTATCGGTAAAATCGGACTTCTGTTGGTATTTGTTTGTCTTGTAGGTCAATAAGAAATTGCAGTGTCAAACAAACTTAATTCGAGGATATTGCTAGAAATAAGCGGTTAAGTACATCAAATATGGGAATGATGTGATTAAATGAGCCTAAATCCAACCCATTAACACCAAACCCGATTCTGCCAAAATCCAAACACTAAACTAACCAAATAAATAGTCACATATGTTTGTGCATTATGTTCCCTTTCCCAAAATACCCTCTTATCCCCCACACTCTCATCACCCTCATTAAACCCACATGCACACTTGTGCAATCCCTTAATTTCCCCTCTCACACCTTACAACCCTCATGTCAATCCGATTCCAACAATACCCCTAGCCTCAATCAACCAAAAAATTGAGGACTTGGTAACATTATAAAAAAATCTCTATATTAAACTTTAACTTTGTTTGATAAATTCTCCTCCATCCCTATATACATAGTATTTTCATTTTTAGTAAATATCTCAATATAGATTGGTGTGGTAGAATTTATCTCTTGGGATGAATTCCACTCCACCCCTCTATAGTGAGTTTTTTTTATTTTTGCAACTATCTCAATGTAGAGTGGTGTGGTTTAATTCATCCCTTTTGGAAGTAACTTATTCTCCATCCCTTTATGATGAGTATTTGCATTTTTAGCAAATATCTGAACATGAAATGATGATGTAGAATTTATTTCCTTGGATGAATTGTAGTGTACAATTTTATAATTTGAGGATTTGTATACTTTAAGGCTAAAATGGGTTTGATATATTCCTATTTAACTACTCTTGATTTAATCCTTGTATACTTTTATTTGTTTATCTTATATCTTGGATGATGATTAATGAGGGGGAAATCTCCCATTCATGGGATGAATTTTGAAGTCCTCATGAGTAAAATTATTTAGTTTATTTATTAGCACTATTTTGTTTCTCTCAGTTTCTCCAATTAGCTTTTACATCTTAGTTAGTACTTTAAACATTACCATAGTTAGTTAATTAATAATCCCTTGAAAAATCATAAAAAAATTAATAAAATGAAAATGAATCTACCTTTGTCTTCACATATTTTGTTCTTCACATGTTAAAGCAGATTGACATCCTTACTTACTGCTATGCATATTTTTTGTATTTGTAGGTTCAAAGGGATTTTGATTGGAAAGAATTTGCAACAACGATAACAATCAATGAAAATTACAAAAATTTTCTTTCCATCAAATGGCGTCATTGCCGGGGAGAGTTTATTCTACGACGACACACATTAGATTTTCTTATCCATCAAATGGCGCCATTGCCGCTTTCTTGAAGTTGGAGGCTCGTGTAAAAACTTGAATATTTCATTTTCATTTTTGTTCTGGTATTTGTTATTTTTCCTATTCATAGATTGGTTGTATTAGGTATTATTGAGTCGTGTATTCATTTGGGTGCATTTTTTACACCATTTACTTGTAATACTTAATCATTAATAAAGCGAAAAGGGAAACGGGACAAGGTAGAGAGAGAGCACCATTGGAGTGGAATTTTGAAGTCTCTCTACTTTGGGTCCGTAAGACCCCCGGGGACAACTAAAGTTAGGCAAATGTTCCCCCGGTCGACTGAACTCGGTCTTCACCCCACGTGTGTAAAATCCATGGGAGGTACATTTCTTAATCACTCGCGAATCTCCCGCAAGTGAGTTCATTCTTGTGTACATAATTTCTCCTACGTGGTTTTAATTATCGCATTGCATTTATTTTGGATGGTTTGATGAATTAATAAACCTAAGACTTAGACCTGATCATTAAAACGAGTTGGGATTTCATCACCCACTAAATCACCTTGTCCCATTTGCTTGTTACCCGTGCTTTCACCTAATTAAAATCAATCAACTAGCAAGCCAATTAGGAGCGCATTTTCCAAAGGCGTCGTATAAGATTATGTGTTTTTCTCACCTACGGAGTAATTAAAATTTGACAAGCCCATCACCTAATTGAAGATAACAAAATTGGCTATGCTCTAGTTAGGATTTCTACCTTGCTTGTACGTGTCTAATTGGACTTTAGGCATTCAATTTTGTGCTCCATCCTTTTGTGTTTCAAATGGAGTCCATCACCCTTTTCTTTTCCAAAAAAATCCAAAATTATTTTTCGTTTCTTCTTAAAAAGTTCAAAACTCCAAAAATATTTTTTTCGTTTATCATCACGTTTCTTTGAATATGCTAATTGAAAAAGTTAAAAAGAGTAAGAAATACTTATTGTGAAATAATTGTAGTAGTTGGGATATAGCATCACATTATTGACTGTAAGTGTAATATGCTATTTAAATGGTTTCTTGTAATCTGCTCTTTCATCGTCGTTGTCGGTATATGTCATCACATTGTTAGATAGTATCTTAAGTGGACTTTTTATCTTTTAGTTTATACTACCTATTTTAATCAATGTCTTGTGTGTTATTAAATTGCATGTTTATTTCATTTTTGTTTTAGTAGTTGCAAAAATGCCACCAAAACAAAAATTATGGGTCAAACCTGGATATATGATCCATATTACTTATTAGGTTTCATTCATGGACCTTGTTAGCTGATCATGTCTTTATTCCACACCCATGGTTAAGGCAAGTGCAACCCATGTGGTGTATGATACTCCGTCACATTCTTCCACATTCATATTTGAGGCGGGCGCAACCCCTGCGACGTTTGATAACCCTTTGCATTCTTCCACACCAGAAATTGGGGCAACCTCAAGCCCCATGACATCTGATACTTCGTTACAAGTGTCCTGACTCGTACATTTAGTTTCTAGCAATGCAAGTAATGTCTATTTATAATATGTTCACTTAATTTATTGTTGTTAATATTTATAATATGTTCACATAATTTAAATTTTGTTCTAAGCTCCTACTAAGAAACGTGTAAGGGAGTTATGGTAGAAAAAAGTCTAAGAAATATTTACGCCAATATGGGAAGCTTAAAGTTGAGGTCCAACTGAGTAATTGAGAACCAATCGGGATACATGCTCATAACTTTGAACAATAACTTGGCAAATAGATCAGAAATGCTGTCCCACTTCAAAACATCTCTTGTTGGGATGAAATTGATCCCTCAATAAAGTTGTCAATAATTTAGAGAGTCCAGGTATTTTTCAAAATAATTATAAAATAAGTTAATGCCATGTTTATATAATATTTATTATGGATGGATACTACTATTACAGGATAAGTTTGATATTGAGGATTATGATGATGACAAGGGAGTTAGATGCACCATTCATAGGAAGTGTCATAGAATATACCGTGATCGGAAGAGCAAGATGGGTGCACATTATTCACAACTGGTGGAGGATGGAGTTTATCCAAAAAACAAACCATATTTAGGGGTTAAGCCAGAGGATTGGGATCACATGATTAATGTCACTTGGGCTGATAAGTCTTTTTTTGTAACCTTTACTATTTTCGTTTGATAACCTTCAACCCACAATTATACATTTTTCTTCAATGTGAATACCCCAATACTTTCACAATATTTACTAGTTATGATTGATATAAACTTTTTTATTTATGTTTTAAGGATCGCTCATCCCAAAGACAAAATAGCACGTGCACATTTGCCTTGGAACCATGCATGCGGATCACGATCATTTGTAGACGTGGTGTCAATCAACGTGATGCATTTATTAATTTTAAAATTATTATATAGCGATCAACTTGATTTTACCCTTATTAAATTTTATTTTAATTTAATACTCTAGTACATTTTTATAATTTATATGTCACAATAATATTCTTGACATTGTGCATATTAGACATGTTTCACACGCATCATCAACTAGTATGATTATATTTTTACATGTATTAATTTTGAATTTAGGAGCATGAAACCTGGAATCATGGAATTATTCAATACATCTTATTGGAGTAAGAGAATGGATGATTGGATGAATGATAAGTGTAAGGAGACACATGTGCGTTCAATTATTTCTCCCTTTTATCATTTCTGGTGTTTTTTGGCACGTTTAATCAATGACACTATATGAGCACAAAGAATACATAAATTGGGTCTTGTTAAGTCAAATTGGATAAAATATAAGACAAACCTTATAACATAAGTCTTTTCATCTTCATATTATTTGTTTACTAAATGTTAGTTTAATGAAAAAACATTTTACCTTATATATATATATATATATATATTACTTTTTTTAAAAGTGGTAGGATGAGTTTCTAAAGCTACATGTGAGACTAGAGGATCCCAACGTAGTTCAATTTCCATATAATGAGATAGCCATTGAGGTTCTTGGGAATAAATCGGGATATTTGAGAGGATTCAGTGTCGGTCCAAAGCCCTTTGACACTTCAACAATCATAGGATAGTTTTGATATCATAATGAAGAGCTGAGAAACTTGAGAGATAAGATATCATCTCTTGAAGAACTGAATGCCGCTCTGAATACAAGATTTGAGAACTTGATGACATTGTTGGAGAAAAATGGGACATTTTTGAGAAGTCATGATGGGGAGAGTTCATCAGGTATCTATCAAGATGCAAATGAAATCGGGTTAGTCTCAAACTCTCTTTTTTTTCTGAGAAATTTTAAAAATAGCAGCATAGATGTAGAACATTCCATTTAGGGTGAAAACCCAAAACACCTCCCAAACATCCCCTCAAGAGGCGTAAACTACTAGTACAAGACCAATGTAACTCGTAAGAATGGTCGGTTTCCCACGAGACTCCCGGTTTGAGAATATGATGATAATTTACAAATATCTAGACTTAGAATAAAAAATTAAAGGGAGAAAATCCAACATATCCCTCAAACGTCCCCGTAAGAGTCATTACCACCTCGAACGAGACAACGTAACTCGTAGAAATTAACCGCGTAGTCACGGGACTCCCGATTGGACAATATGATTAATTTGAAAATATCTGAACTTGCACTTAAAAATATGTTATTAAATGGAGCAAACTAAAAAGAATCCAAACAGATTTTGAAGATACGTAACTAAGCTTTATCTCTACTACTTTAAAAGAGGGGAGTTCCTCTTCAATGTTCAAACGACTAAAGTACCCTCATTAAATTTAAAATACCTATTATACCCTCAATAATAGTCTTACATATCTCTCCCCTATTTAATAACACAACATACGAAATACCCACATTCATTCCTCCCATCTCTCTTCTATTCATTCACACATACCAAACTATCCAAATTCATTCATCTTCCAACCCTAGAAATCAAAATTCAGTTATCCCAAATATTTACTCTCAAATACATAGGACAACTCACATTCATTCACACATAAAAAAACATCCAAATTCATTCATTCATCTTACAACCCTCGAAATCAAAATTCAGTTGTCCCAAGCATTTACTCTCAAATACATATGAAAAATCACAATTCATTCATCTTCCCAAAATAAATATCAACAGTCACCTATCCCAATAATTTAATTCCAAATTCATTCATCCTTTGAAATGGAAGCTAAAAAACCAATAGTCCAATATGGCTACGTAAGTTATTTGTATATTCGATATGTCTATTTCATTGAAATTATATCGTCTATTTCATTCGTTGCACTTGTTTCTTTTTCAAAAACGAAGGTGAACACTCCTAATTCCATCTATAATTTTTTATTATGTCTTTCATGGTTGCTGAAAATTACGCAGTTGTTAATTTAAAAACAATTACATAAATTTTATATCGATATCTATCTCATTAACATTTTTTTTATTTTTATGCATTCATTGTACTTCCCAGTTTTACATGAATTGGAAAACCCTTATATACATTGACATATGCGTACTGATATATGCCTATTAATATATGCCTACTGTTATAAATGTTAATTTCAAAAGTGAATTTTAAAACCCTTATATACATTGACATATGTGTACTGATATATGCTTATTGTTTTAAATGTTAATTTCAAAAGTATGCCTACTAATATAAAAAAAATTGGTACTATAGATTAAAAATTTCGAACCTCACTTGATGCTTATTTTTTATTCATTGACATTTGCCTAATGTTTGGGATTTTCTTCTAATTACAGAAATTTCACTCATGATAACAATTTATTTTAATTAGTTTCATAACGTGGAAGTTCAGTACTACAATAGTTGATGGTACTAAGACAACTACTTAATTTTTTTGTTTATTATCATTCTTATATAATATGATGTATTTACTCCTTACAGGCATGTTAACAATAGTAGGATTGTAATATGATATTTCGTAAAAAAAAATTTATAATTTAATTTTTTCGTAATTAAGTTTTAATTGAAATCTTGTAGGATATTGTCAATATTGATGGTACAAGCTCGGATTGTAAATCTGAGAGTGAAGGAATTTCAATTTTGTTTAGGAGGTATGTGAAGTAGTTAATACCATATTGAAATTGTTTCCTATAATTTATATTCGAGATGGTCATATATTTCCTTTGAAACTTTGTGGGATATTATCAATATTGTTGGTGGAAGCTTGGATTGTCAATCTCATAGTGAAAGAATCTCACTTTTGTATACGAGGTAATTCCAATTTATTAATGTATCATTGAGATTTTAATTAGCAATTCTTATGGCCAGTAATTTAAAGAAAGAATGGCCATTTAAATGTATCTTAACCATGACCCCAGAAGAATTCATCCATCCTATTTCCCATTTTCTTGATAACATTTTTGGGGGACTTAGAGCTGATGATGACTAGTTTGATGAGATAGCACCAAATGGTTTACTAGAAGAGTTGAGTTTTACCGGTATAATCGCCATATAACTTTGGAACTGATTGTGAAATGTGGGGAAGCATGTGCAGTGTTCAACGAAGTGTCTACGATCATAGAATCCAAAATGCCCTCTTTGAAGTCTACTTGAGAACAACGGACTTTAATGAATCAGAGGGTAATAGAAAGGGAAAATGTAGAATTCTTTAAGGGGCAAAATAATGGCTATTACAAAATATAGCATTCGGCATGATTACAGGGGAGGTTAAGGACAGTAGAAACTAAACAATCAAGTTTTGAAATCTAGCCATACAGTCATGATTCTAGTCCTGCTTGAAAAGTTGCCATACAGTGGTGACTTTGGTCTCAAATTTCATTTCCCCTCATCATCTTCTCCTTGACAAGATGAAAAAAATATGTCCATTTCTGACACATAATTAAATGACGAAAATGTATCAAGTATAAGATTTTATAGTATATGCTTTTATTCACTAACAGACTGCTCAATTGTAGTATAGGTTGTTATGTTGTCTAGAACGTTATCCTCTTAGTATTTATCCCTATAATTTTTTGCATATCAAACTTTTGTTGTCGTATCTGCATAAGATGTGTTTTCGTTGCCTCTTCTCACCCCACCATTAAGACAACAAAATTATCTAAGGGAGGGGGCAAACCAATTTTGGATCCTATAAAATTTCGACATGTTGTTTGTGCTTTACAATACTTGACATTAATAATACACGACCTCGACTTTTCTGTAAACAAAGTTCGCCATTTATGCGACCCTACTAACGATCACTGGACAACCTTGAAACAAAATTTCTAATATTTAAAGTGAACTGCCACACTAGGTTTGTTCCTTCAAAAATCATCTCCACTTGATCTTTAGTCTTTTTTTTAACTATGATTGGGCTGCGTGGATCGATGATCGACGACGATCGATGGATATACCATTTATCTTGGTCAGAATCCCTCATACACCAAATCTGAATATAAATTACTCCCAATACTGTCATAGCCGAGCTCACATGTTTGCGCTCTCTCCCTGATGAACTTTGTGTCTCTCTCTCTCAACCTCCAACATTGTGGTGTGACAACATCGTCGTCACCTACCTTGCGTTTAATCCGATGTTATATGCCCGAACAAAACAAATAGAAATTGATTTTAAATATGTACGTGAAAAGGAGTCCTCAAAGGAGCTTTTAGTCCAATTAATTTCTATAAAAGATGAAATTGTTGACATTATCATAAAAGTTCTGCCTTCAATGTGATTCCAGTTTCTTCGTGACAATCTACGGGTTCTCTCTTGCTCCCCGTCCACTTAAAGGAAGTGTATCAGACCAAGTCAATCTCCCACCTAATTACCCAGGTGTAATTTATTTGTTTTAGTTGAAATTCAATTTCAAATGTTCTTATATCCTTCTTTAATCCATAAACTCTTATCATGTAATTAGTATATAAATCAATAACTTCTCACATTATACCGTGAGAGAACAATTTTAACTCCAACACTGTGTGCATTAACTCATCACTTTTTATGTTCCCTTTGACGGATATATGATGTGGTGATGCATCTTTGGAGGTGAGATTCTCTGAGTTGTTTTGTATTGTTATCAACAAGTAGGGATTAGTAGAAGACTACAGTACGCGCATAAGTGGTCAAGATGTTAGGAATCCCAATTTCTGCGTGGAGGAGGGAGGGAGGAGGTTGATGTGTTCTTTTGAATGTTGGAGGCATAAAAGTGATAGAGATTTTGCATCCCAAAAATTCTGCATTTATAAATTGAATTTTCCCAGTTTCTGGAAATTGGTTTTGTAGAACCTAGAAGCACTTAGGATATAAACATTGAATTAATAGAGTTGATCTCTTGAGCATCATTATTTGTTATAAAAATTGCTTATATGTAGATAATACTTTCCACTAATAGAGCATGAGATCCAAATAAGCCATGAGTTAAAAGTCCACCAACACATACACGCAGTGCCTTGTTTTGCCAAATGTATTGTACCCATGTTGAATCAGTGTTGTTTGAGCATATGAGGTGTCATCTGGCTAGAGAATGGAGGGGTGTTCATCCTTTGCCTTTGAATGTTCATTTGAGATGTTGCGAGAAACATTTAATTCTTTTTTTAAATATCCATAAAAAATTCATCATAATCATGGAGTTCATCTCTACGCATAAAATTCTATAAATATATCCATAAAATAGAAAATTTAGAGCCAAATCTCATTTACTTGAGATATGTCCAGCCCGAACAGGTTTTTCGCCTGTGACCTCACCTCCAGATTGTCGTGATTGACTAAACGATGTTATCATTATTATTCTTATCATCAAACATAACATTTTGGAGATGGTCTGCCAATATATCATCCTTGACCATACATTTTTCCGTTTGAACTTTCAACTCTATAATTTGGACTTTAATTTACTATAGAACAACACTACATAAGTAAATGTATTTGATGAAATAACATAAAAAATTGAATTATGCATTTAGTAAACATGTTATCTACGAGTTATAATTTATTGCCTAAGATCCTCTTTCCATTAATTAGATTTTTCTTTTATAGTAGCCAAATCTTTCCTTAGATCATTAGTCTCAGCTTCAAGGCCTCTTATTTCCCTTTTACACTCTGTAACTTCATGTTCCAAAATTACCTAGGCAAAAAGCAAATTGGTTTCATTCAATGGACATGCTTATGAAATGAATAATTTTTTCGTTATCATTTTACTAGTGTAGTGCATCAACAATATGATATATAATGCAAATTGTTTGGCCATAAAACCAATATGGCAAGGCTTGTATGGATAACTTAACAATATAAATGTGTCCACCAATTAACTATGTTAGTTTTCAATCTCGAGGAATCAAAACACATACCTATATATTAGACTTAACCCCAAATTTAAAATACATTAATTTCCCATTTCTTTTTGGTAAAGAATTAGGCTATAGACGGAAATTTGAATCTTTTTTAGTAGCTAAGAGGAGAATCGCTCATTTATTCAATATCATCAACCACCATGTCCATAGATAATGGCAAGATGTTTTTCCTTTTTGATTAGATTTGTTTTGTTCTTACCATGAGTTTAGTTTATTGTATCTCTAAATCTGATATTTTTTTATTGTCTAGACCTTTGGTGACCTTTGGGTTGCTCATCAGTGTATTCGATAGTAGATACTAACTGATTTCATAGACCAAAAAATAGATACCAACTGACACGAGAGATCCAATAGGCTGCAGCTTAACTCTGTTAGAGTGATTTTTTGAAGTACCTTTCTCTGCCTTTGTTTGTCTAAAGTTTTAGCATTTCAAACCCATCCTTTTCTCCCATATGTCCATTTACTTTTCTCATACCCTTTTCAATTTGTTTACCATTATTATTCAAATAGGAAAGTTTCTGAAACCTATAACCGAACCTACCTTTTACTCTCTCCTCTTTTACTTGTTGGTTTTATTTTTTGCTCCTAGGTAGCACGAGCATCTAAGGGATGAATGGGAGGCCACTATCATCCATGTTTTAGGCCATAAAATATAGCTTTTTATCATAATATTCCAACGCCAGATGATGTAATCGAATCGAGATGATTGTGGTGGCCTCTTTTGATTTTGTTGGGCTATATTTTTGCTCCCATTTCCAAACTGTTAAGTAATGATTTAGTACTAACCATGTACCTCCACTGAGCACATGACTATAGTCTTCCATTGTATAGAATAAAAAAATATAATGAAGTACTGTTAGACATTGGATGACCAAAATCTGGATCAATATTGGGCAATTAGACATCTCTCTCTTTCTCTCCGCGTATGTTTGTGTCTTTATAAGCAAAATGAAGTGTTATAGATAGAATGTTCTCTCTAGTATTCCCTTAATCATGGTTTTAATTTATAATTACGTAGTTTTCGTTTGTTAAGGATACACGTGTGATTTGTTTTCTCTTCGATTGCCATAGTTAATTCATTCTTCAATATTTCAATGGTTTAGGGGATGTTACCTACATAGTACAAAAGTTTTGTTTCAGCCATTTTTTTCGTTTTTTCCTGTGTAGGACACAAGTTAATTTTTTCTCCAATTTGATTCCCGTGTAGTTCATATCTGATTTTGTCATGTATATCTTGAATGGTGAAAGAACATAGTGTCATAAAAATTATGTTAATGATCTATAGTAAAATAATTATAATATCTCCACCCGTTCCTAAACTTTTTCAATATCTTTGGCGGGGCACATATGACAAGAAGAGAGGGTTCGTTTCGAAAAAAAATATTTTTTTATAAAAGCTTATTTTTTTAAAAACTTTATTTTTAGGAAACTGAACTTTTCATTAAAAAAATATATTTTCCATAAAAACTTTCATCGCTTTAAAGGAAAAGGTAATATCGTTGTTATTAACAATTCAAATTCATACATAAATTAAAAACACTCAATACTAATTACTTATACTTAATATTCATATTTATTCCTTTATTCCACAGGGAATTATGCACTCGGACTATATTCAAAAGTTATATACGTGCATTGGCAAAATCTACAATTCTACATTAAAGGGAAATCTCTTAATGATTCGGATCGAAAGCTTGCACGTTTCGTCGCTCATAAAGTTGAAGAGGAAGAAGAACCTTTGAATCCAAACAAACGTCAAAAGCAACATATTTGATGAATACATTTTCATTTTTTTATTACAAATTGTTATTATCCAACGTCTTCCCAAAACAAATGATCTATTGCTTTGCATTTTACATTTTTAATAACTTGGATTCATTCATAGTAATTTTTTCAATTTCATCAAAATTACTATCTTCTTACATCATTGTCACTACATTCTTTCACACAAATCATTTAGTTCACTTCGTTACCTGTGCATAATTTGTTATAGGATTTACGCTCTACATAAAATATTTTAAAATTTAAAGATTCTTATTCATTTATTTAAATACCGAAGTTGAATATCTGGATTCGCCCATACGTGCAATGCACGTGGACGCAACTAGTAATCTTTTCTCGCTATATAAAAGCTCATTAGTTTTGAGAGACTTGATTTTGACGTGCCACATCATCATGGAGAACGCCTCATATTGCTTCAAGAGCTCTCATTGAGAGAGAGAATAAATCTCTTCATTTCAGTTACCCACGTAAGCACTTAAACATTTCTTCACCTCACTCTCTCCTCCTCACCCACACACCCGCGATTCCCTTCCATGACCCGAAACCCGCAACCTCCATATCAACCTCCACCCGAGATCCGAGACCTCCATCATCGGCGGTTGTAACCACCTGCCCATATGCCCATATTAACCTCCACCCGAGATCCGAGACCCCCATCCATCGACGGTTGTACCCACCTGCTAAACCGAAACCTCCACCCCCTCCAATATATGCCCATATTAACCTCCACCCGAGATCCGAGACCCCCATCCATCGACGGTTGTACCCACCTGCTAAACCGGAACCTCCACCCCCTCCAATTCGGCTTCAACGATTCCGTTTCTCCACTACCAAAAATCTCGGAAGAAATCTCTCTTCTCGGATGAAATCTCTCTTCCACCACCTAACCTACATCATTTCTAACCTACATCATTTCAAAAGCTGTTTCTTTTTTCCAAGTGCTTCTCATTGCGATTTTTTATCAGGTATGCACTTCTTATTTTGTCTCTTTATGTTTGTTCTTTACTTAGATTAATGACCTGCTTTGTGTCTTGATTTGGATTCTGTCTCTTTTTTAGTATAGGAGCAGTTTGATAGGTTTGTATCTTACTTGGATTCTGTCTCTTTTTTATTATCGGAGTAGTTTGATAGGTGTTTGATAAAATAACTCTATGAATATTTGTATACAAAACAAAATGTTTGCAAGTGTATTGAACCTCCCCTTTCAAAAATGTTCAAAAGAAGTATTCCCATAAATAAATCTCACATTTAAAAAATGTAGCTATTTTTTTTTCTTATTTATGTTTAATCTGTCTCTTTTTTGTGTATTGAACCTCCCCTTCAAAAATGTTCAAAAGAAGTATTCCCATAAATAAATCTCACATTTAAAAAATGTAGCTATTTTTTTTTCTTATTTATGTTTAATCTGTCTCTTTTTTATTGTACGAGTATAATTCCACATTTACGTGCCTTTTTATATAGACTGTGTTTTTTTTTCTTTCACACCCCCACTCAATAGTTACCTGTTCATTGAAAGATGGATTTATAACAAAAATTTGGTTCCCTTTAAATAGTTAAAGTATATTGTTGCCTCTCCAAAAATCTTTTTATGAAAACAACTTTTTTTTTATTTAGTAGAAAAAACAGCTTCCTTTTTTTTATGAAAACAACTTTTTTTTATTTAGTAGAAAAAACATCTTTTATTTTTATTTAGTAGAAAAAACAGCTTCCTTTTTTTATGAAAACAACTTTTTTTTATAATGAAAATAGCTTTTTTTTATTTAGTAGAAAAAAACAACTTTTTTCTTTGTTTCACATATACGTGCCTTTGTTTTTTTTATTTTATTTCATGGTGTATATATTTCTACTCGATAATGTATGTGCGTTGCCAAATTATTTATTAGATGTTAGTAAAAAAAATTGGAGGATATTTCACTTAGATGTTTATGAGAGCAATGAATTCTTTTAATGCAGATTATATTTGTACTCTATATAGTTTGTTTTAATCATATAGTCAGGTTTATTTATGTCTTGTAATGGTAGCTTTTTTTTTTATAATGAAAACAACTTTTTTTTATTTAGTAGAAAAAAACAGCTTTTTTCTTTGTTTCACATTTACGTGCCTTTGTTTTTTTTATTTTATTTCATGGTGTATATATTTCTACTCGATAATGCATGTGCGTTGCCAAATTATTTATTAGATGTTAGTAAAAAAAATTGGAGGATATTTTACTTAGATGTTTATGAGAGCAATGAATTCTTTTAATGAAGATTATATTTGTACTCTATATAGTTTGTTTTAATCATATAGGCAGGTTTATTTATGTTTTGTAATGGTCTTTATATGCACATAGCATGTTCAATCATGTAGCCATTTTTTTTCTTATTCATGTTTAATTTCTCTCTTTTTTATTGTAGGAGTATAATTCCACATTTACGTGCCTTTATTTTTTTATTTATTTCAGGAGTATATATTTCTGCTCGATACTCATTCTACTCTCTTTCAAAATCCAACACCCATTCAAGAAAGGTTAGAAAATCACACTCGAGTTCGAAATATTTGTTTCTTTTGTAAAGTTTTACACCTCCCTAATTTTGTTAGAAAATCACACTCGAGTATTTGAGAAAATTGACTAACAGATAAAAAAATATATATTTTAAATCCAGCAAAATATTTATTGTTTTTGTTAGAAAACCACACTCGAGTCTTTGAGAAAATTGACTAACAGATAAAAAATATATATTTTAAATCCAGTAAAATATTTATTATTTTTCTAAAGTTTTACAGTTGCCTAATTTTGTTTCTTATATAGAGTTTTTGACTAAGGGCAGTTTCAAGAGAACAATTGATGTTAACAAAACTTAATACACAAACCATGACCAATCAAGGAGTACAAAGTTCAAAAATTGCCCGAGCACATAGAAAGTATATTATACAAAAACGACGTGTAGGAAAATATAGACAAAGACATTTTTTACAATTACACGCTCCAGATAATGCAAGACAATTGCGAAGGAACATCATTACAATGCGTAGGATCGAAAGAATTGGAATTGTACACCCTCCCCACCCCACCCAGACGCAATGGGAACTCCCGACTTTTAATCAAAATCATGTATGGGCGAACATTGAGAGAGCAAAGGAAGCAAGGCAATATCGTAAGGATATGCTTGCAATGCGTAGAATGGGCAGGGTTCGAACTAGCACAATTACTCGACACTTATATGAAAGGATACAACTCCCTACACAAGAAGAACATATACTTGGTACTGTTGAAGCTATGGACATTGATGTGGATCCTACGAGTAATGATCGACATTCAACTTTACCACATGAAGATCATGGAGGATCAAGTGATGAGCATCATTCGCAGATATGTGAAGAAGATTCTAATGCAAATACGGATAATAATGATGAGGAGATGCCAAGTAAGTGTACTTTGCTTAAAATCATGATGTGTGTGTGTGTCTATATATATATATATATATAATATGCACATCAAGATTATATTTGCTTAAAATCATAATGCACATCAAGATCATTCTTGCTTAAAATCATAATGTACATCAAGATCATCTTTGGTTAAAAGAAAATATATATATAATATGTATACTTTTACTTTTACAACCATGATCTCTCTCTCTCTCTCTCTCTCTCTCTCTCTCTCTCTCTCTCTCTCTATCTATCTATCTATCTATCTATATATATATATATATATATATATATATATATATTATTGAGCAATGTATGATATCTTTTTTGTCAAGTTCTTAGTAAATACCACATCATACATCTTTTTAGTTTTGACTTCAAATCCAGCAAACATAATCTTATGAAATTTGATATTATCTTATGAAATTTTATATTTACCTATATACTTGCAGGGAAATATTTTGATGTCTGGAGTTTTGGCAAACCAACTGGATTGTGTCCATCATGCAACTCAATATTGTGGAATGAAGAAAGGAATAACAAACTACATACAAGGTCTGGGTTCAAATATTCCATATGTTGCCAAGAAGGAAAGGTCCAGTTACCAAAACTCAAAGAGTGCCCAAAATTTCTGAAAATGCTTTTGGATTACAACGGAGGTACCCGGGCTCGAAAATTCAGAGACAACATAAGAACCTATAATTCGATGTTTGCCTTCACATCAGCAGGTGGAAAGGTGGACCATACAGTTAATAGTGGGGGTGGGGCACCATATGTATACCGAATAAATGGACAAAACCATCATTTAATAGGTTCACTACTACCTGTTAGTGAAACAGCGAGGTTTGCACAATTATACATATTTGATACAGAACATGAAATCAACAATAGATTGAATGCTTTCAGTGGCAACAATTTAGATGCAAACATTGTCGAAGGAATTAAAGAGATGGTTGATCAACACAATGTCATTGCAAAGGTTTTTCGAATGGCCAGGGATAGATTCAGAGAAGAAAATTATGCCCCAGTTCGACTACGAATATTGGCACAGCGTTCGAGAGATGCTCGCCAATATAATCTGCCCACAACTTCAGAAGTTGCTGCTTTGATTGTTGGAAATGAATACGAAATGAATGGTCATCGAGAGATAATAGTTGAAGAAAAGAAAGGTGGTTTACAAAGGATCGATGAGTTGCACCCAAGTTTTATGTCAATGCAATGTCCTTTGTTGTTCCCATACGGAGAAGACGGGTATACTGATAGAATCGAGTACAGTAGTGGACCATTAAATAAAGTGTACAAGAGAAAATACATAAGCATGAGGGAATATTATGCATATAGAATACAACAAAGAGCAAATGAAGAAAATACCTTGATTCGAGGAGGACGATTGTATCAACAATTTCTGGTAGACACATATGCATGTATTGAGCAATACAGGTTAACTTGGGTTAAAAGACACCAGAAGGAAATTAGGGCAGAGTTATACAGAGGATTAAAAGATGCAGTAGAAGCATGAGATACCATTCCATCATCGACGGGAAAAAGAGTCATATTACCTGCGACATTTACTGGAGGACCTAGATATATGGTGCAAAATTATCAAGACGCCATAGCAATTTGTAGATACATTGGTACTCCAGATTATTTCATCACATTCACATCTAATCCAAAATGGGATGAAGTCACACAATACTTGAATTTGATTCCTGGGCAAAAACCTGAGGACAGACCTGATATTGTCACTAGAGTTTTCAAAATCAAGTTAAACGAACTCATGGATGATTTAGAGAAGAAAAATCACTTCGGTAAAGTAATGGAAGGTATGCTCAAAAAAATGTGTAATCTGTATTACATTTCTTTTATTTTATCCTACAAAATTGTATCATTAAACTAATTAGAGAATTTTTTCCTGAACAGCTATATACACAATCGAATTCTAGAAACGAGGATTACCCCACGCACACATATTACTTTTTATACATCCTAATGACAAGCCAAAAACAACTACTGACATTAATAGAAGAATTTCAGCAGAGTTACCAGACAAGGAAAAGGATCCGAAAGCTTATGAAATGGTCTTGCAGTTTATGATACATGGACCGTGTGGAAATGCAAACCCATACTCACCATGTATGAAAGATAAGAAGTGCTCAAAGAACTATCCAAAAACCTTTTCTAAGCATACGACAATTTACAAAAGTGGGTTTCCCATCTATAGGAGAAGAGATAATGGCCGAAAAGAAGCAATTAATGGATTAGAAATTGATAACAGATGGGTTGTTCCCCATAATGTCGATTTATTGGTGAAGTACCAAGCACATATCAATGTAGAACGTTGCAACCAAACGAGGGCGATAAAATATCTATTCAAGTACATTAACAAAGGAAAAGATCGTGTCACTGCAGTCATAGAACCAAATAGTACGACCAACACTACAAGAAGCCGCACAAGAAGACGAAGTCAGAAAATATTTGGATTGCCGATACCTTTCTGCATCAGAAGCGTCTTGGAGAATATTCAAATTTGACATACAATATAGAAAGCCTACTGTTGAAAGATTAACTTATCATCTTGAAGATGAACAAGTAGTGTACTTTGATGACAATGGTGATTTGGAAGAAGTAATCAACAGAGAAAATGTTTCACGAACAATGTTTAATGAGTGGATGAAGACAAATAATGAACACGAAGAAGCTAGACAACTTACATATGTGGACTTTCCAACTCAATGGGTGTGGCAAAAGAACAAAAGGAAGTGGAAAAAAAGGAAAAATAAAGTGCGCATCGTTCGTATTGGAAGGCTGTATTATGCGCACCCTACTTCTGGAGAACGGTTTTATTTACGTTTGCTACTCAACATTGTCAAAGGACCCAAAAATTATAAGGAAATCAGAACTGTTAATGGAATATGCTGTCCAAATTTCAAAAGTGCATGCTTAGCACAAGGATTGTTAAATGATGATAATGAATGGCATGAGGCTTTGGAAGAAGCAAGCCATTGGTCTACGGGGAAAAAATTACGGGAATTGTTTGCAACATTACTGATTTATTGTGAAGTAAAGAATCCAAGCGACTTATGGGACAAACATTGGGAACACCTCTCGGATGATATAATCAATCAACAAAGACGGTTAATGAATAATCCTAATTTAGAGTTGAATGAAGACCAATTGAAACAAATTACGCTATTTAAGATAGAAGAAATTTTGAAAAGGAGTGGGAAATCGTTAAAAGACTTCAGTGGAATGCCATTACCTGACGAGATAATCCAAAGTCAAATGGGAAACAAACTCATCATGGAAGAAATGAACCACCCGTGTGGTTACAATAACATGGAAGATACCCTAAATGAAGATAAAAAAGGGTATTTAGAGATGTTGTTGAAGCCGTAGAAACAAATTCTGGAGGAATGTTTTTTGTTTACGGTTGTGGGGGGACGGGGAAAACCCATCTATACAAAACGATTATCTCAAAATTAAGATCAGAACAAAAGATTGTTTTGGCAGTGGCTTCGTCGGGCATAGCATCACTATTACTTCCTGGAGGTATAACAGCACATTCGAGATTTAAGATAAATATCAACATAGATGAACATTCTTGCTGTGATATACCCGTAAATTCCAATCTAGCAGAATTAATTGAGAAAGCATGTCTCATAGTTTGGGATGAAGCTCCAATGAATCATAGACATGTATTTGAGGTTGTTGATCGCACTATGAGAGACTTAACAAAACAAACTGATAAACACTTTTGAGGCAAAATAATTTTATTAGGGGGAGATTTTAGACAGGTTTTACCGGTAATACCAAAAGGAACTCGAGAAGAGATTGTTGATGCAGCAATAAACAGTTCAGAATTATGGAACAATTGCAAATTATACACCTTGACCCAAAACATGAGACTTATGCAACAAAATATCGATGATAGAACAAGGGAAGAAATAACAATATTCAGTAAATGGGTATTGGATTTAGGTGATGGAAAATTACCGGCGATAGCACTTGAAAATGAAACAGAAGCAACTTGGATTAAAATACCCGACGATATGTTGATTCCTGAAGGTGATAATAATATTGGGCAAATTTTCTCAAGTACCTACCCCGATTTTGCAAATAGATATGAAGATCAAAACTATTTACGAGAAAGATGCATATTAGCTCCATCAAATGAAATTGTAGACGATATAAATACGGAGGTAATAACTCGCATACCTGGAGACATGCAGATATATCGAAGTTCAGACTCATTAAGCCCAATGTCAACGAGTCAAGACATGTTGTTCCCTATTGAATACCTGAATACATTACAATTTTCTGGAATCCCAAACCACGAATTACATCTAAAGGTGGGGGTGCTAATTATGTTGATTAAGAATCTTAATCAAAGCGAAGGCTTATGTAATGGTACAAGATTGATAATCAAACAATTGGGTAAGAAAGTGATAGAAGCAGAGATAATAACTGGGTCAAACATCGGCAAAAGAGTTTTCATTCCGAGAGTCATCCTCACACCAAGCGACCCAAAATATCCTTTTGTCATGAGAAGAAGGCAATTCCCGGTAAAAGTGTGTTTTGCAATGACAATAAATAAGAGTCAAGGGCAAACTATAAAAAATGTGGGAATTTACCTACCTAGACCAGTCTTTAGCCATGGACAACTATACGTAGCCATCTCAAGAACAACATCACGTAGAGGAGTTAAAATATTAATAGACAGAAATGAAGACGAACTAGTTGGATACACACAAAATATAATATTCAAGGAAGTTTTTAGTAACTTAAACATAGGTAAAACTAATAAAAAATTGATTATTCAATAAACTTTTTAAATTCCTTATATAACTAAAATATTTGTATTGTAGGTCACTATGTCGCAAATGGAGCTGAATGAACTCAACTTTAGAACAAAAATGGCCAGAATCCGAGTGAGACTAACGAGAATGTGGATATCACGAAAGAAGACTAATGAGATTATATCTCGAGATCTCATCCTATTAGATTCATCAGTAAGTGAATATCAGACTTGCTATGTTTCCTAGCTAATTTTGATCTATATTTCCTGTCAGCAAAACTATTGAGGCGTTTCACGCACATCACATTGTTTGGTTTTGATTGATTTCTCTTTTGTTTGGTTTCTACACGCACTCCAAATTGTTTCATCATTTCATCAATTTTTGCATACTTGGCTTCAATGTACCGAACCACAATCATGGTTTTATTAACATATTATATGCTTAATTCAATTCAATTACATTCATTTATGAAATAATGGGTGATCAGATAAATGGCCTGCTTGAAAACTTCATATGCCTATTTTCAATGCTTTACTTAGTAAGTTGCTACTAGATATCCATTACCAGGTTGATTGCATGGAAAACCATTACTTTGAAATTCAAACTTATATTAAAAACTTCTGTAGATAGTGATTTTTTTCAATAATTTTTTTAAAATATGAAACTATAGAACATAGAAATTAGTAGACACGATTTTCTACTGAATATACAAATTACTCCGTATACACATCCATACATTCAATAATACACATTTGATACATTGTAATACAATTTTATGTCTTTAATTTACCCCTTCAAGTAAGACTTAATTTCAATACATATAATCTCTTTGGGGCCACATGGTGAGTTCCTCGACTTCCCGACTTTTCGAGCAGGCCTTTTCAACAGAGTTCTTCAAAGAATGAAACCAAATGTTTATCTTTTGACCCAATGAAGAGAGATTGGAACTGAAGTTTCCAAGAGATATAGCTGCTGGTGGTGAGTTTGAGTGGAGATTGAGTAGAGATTTTTATGGTGACGAGTTGAAATTCATTAGTGTGGTGAGTAGTTATATTTACTAGAGCAGTAGTGCTGATTGTTGGAATCGTATTGTGATGAGTGGTCATTGTGATCATGGAGAAGAAAAGAAAAAGAAAACTAGAGTTTTAATGGGAGGAAGAAGCAGCTCTGATACCTTAACAAGGAATATATAGTACAGGGCTTGGACAAAAACATATCAACTAAAGCTCCTAAAAATACTGAGATGACTAAGTCCAGTCCTAAGGATAAGGGTACAGTTACAACAAGAAAGATTCAAACAAATCATTAACAAATAATCTATATTAAAATATAACAGATGTACTGAACCACAATCATGGTTTTATTAACATATTATATGCTTAATTCAATTCAATTACATTCATTCATGAAATAATGGGTGATCAGATAAATGGTCTGCTTGAAAACTTCATATGCCTATTTTCAATGCTTTACTTAGTAAGATGCTACTAGATATCCATTACCAGGTTGATTGCATGGAAAACCATTACTTTGAAATTCAAACTTATATTAAAAACTTCTGTAGATAGTGATTGTTTTCAATAATTTTTTTAAAATATGAAGCTATAGAACATAGAAATTAGTAGACACGATTTTCTACTGAATATACAAATTACTCCGTATACACATCCATACATTCAATAATACACATTTGATACATTGTAATACAATTTGCTGCCTTTAATTTACCCCTTTAAGTAAGACTTAATTTCAATACATATAATCTCTTTGGGGCCACATGGTGAGTTCCTCGACTTCCCGACTTTTCGAGCAGGCCTTTTCAACAGAGTTCTGCTAAGAATGAAACCAAATGTTTATCTTTTGACCCAATGAAGAGAGATTGGAACTGAAGTTTCCAAGAGATATAGCTGCTGGTGGTGAGTTTGAGTGGAGCTTGAGTAGAGATTTTTATGGTGACGAGTTGAAATTCATTAGTGTGGTGAGTAGTTATATTTACTAGAGCAGTAGTGCTGATTGTTGGAATCGTACTGTGATGAGTGGTCATTGTGATCATGGAGAAGAAAAGAAAAAGAAAACTAGAGTTTTAATGGGAGGAAGAAGCAGCTCTGATACCTTAACAAGGAATATATAGTACAGGGCTTGGACAAAAACATATCAACTAAAGCTCCTGAAAATACTGAGATGACTAAGTCCAGTCCTAAGGATAAGGGTACAGTTACAACAAGAAAGATTCAAACAAATCATTAACAAATAATCTATATTAAAATATAACAGATGTACTGAACCACAATCATGGTTTTATTAACATATTATATGCTTAATTCAATTCAATTACATTCATTCATGAAATAATGGGTGATCAGATAAATGGCCTGCTTGAAAACTTCATATGCCTATTTTCAATGCTTTACTTAGTAAGCTGCTACTAGATATCCATTACCAGGTTGATTGCATGGAAAACCATTACTTTGAAATTCAAACTTATATTAAAAACTTCTGTAGATAGTGATTGTTTTCAATAATTTTTTTAAAATATGAAGCTATAGAACATAGAAATTAGTAGACACGATTTTCTACTGAATATACAAATTACTCCGGATACACATCCATACATTCAATAATACACATTTGATACATTGTAATACAATTTGCTGTCTTTAATTTACCCCTTCAAGTAAGACTTAATTTCAATACATATAATCTCTTTGGGGCCACATGGTGACTTCCTCGACTTCCCGACTTTTCGAGCAGGCCTTTTCAACAGAGTTCTGCCAAGAATGAAACCAAATGTTTATCTTTTGACTTTGTTATTCATGATTAGTTTGATTTGGAACTATATCTTTTATTTAATGAATTCTACAATATGTATACTATAACATTTACATTAAATGTACCAGAATACAGATATGCAAGCAAAAATTCCATCAACACTGATAGATCAATTTGGAGATAACATGGAGAAAGGAAAAGTGCATTGGATTCAAAACTTCAACGTGAGGATGGAAACAGGAAATTTCAAAGCAAGCGCTCATAAATACTGCATATGGTTCAACAAAGATACACGCATAAAAATTGCAAAAGATGATGGATCCATCAAACTGGAAAAATTCAATTTTGTTGAATACGATGAAGCTGAAAAAAGAGCTGTAACCAATGAATATCTATCAGGTACCATTAAAAACTTAGTCACCTATAATATATATATATATATATATATATATATATATATATATATATATATATATATATATATATTAACAAATTCTTTTGCAGATATCATTGGAGATGTCATCTCATATTCCCCACTAAACGACAAAACATTTTGTGGCAAGACAACACAAATGACAGAAATTATATTGGCGGACAAAAGGTCTTAAATGTAGCGAGAAACATTATGAAAAATATTGTAAACAAAATTTCCCACTTAACGATTTTATGTTATGCATTTCTTGGTTATGCAGTGACAACAAAGTCAAACTTACTTTGTGGGGAGATCAAGCAAAATCCTTCAGTGAGAAAGTTTCAAAAGAGAACAACAAAAAATGCATCATCATTGCAACCACTACGAAGGCAATAACATTTAATAGTAAGTTCTTTGATAAATTAACATGCATATACTTATTCATAAAAACGAAAAAATAAACCAACAAAATATTTTTTATATTTTGACAGGGGAGAGCGACTTCTCAGGTCATGCATCCACTGCAATATACTACAACCTTGACATCAAAGAAGTAACAGAAATTAGAGAGAGGTAAAAACGTAGAATTTTAAATATTTATCCATGTTAGTTACATATTTTAATAATTGGTACATTGCAGGTCACCCCACATAAAGCCGATCATGTCTCTAATAGTATCAAAGAAGTTGCACTTGAGAGATGAAGATGCCAAGGACAAAGATAGGAAAACTATAAAAGAATTGAAAGCTTCCCTTCACAATAAAGATACAACATCTGTAAGTTTTAAAGATTATGTGTGTGTGTGTGTGTGTGTGTATAATAAAGTAAACTAACAAATCATTTATAAAACAGGGAACCCTTTTCACATGTAAGGCTACAATAGCCAGAATCATAGATGATTATGGGTTGCACTACTTTTCATTTCGATCGTACCGTACATCAATTGAACAAGGGGAAGATGGAGCATATTATTGTATCAAATGCAACAAAAATACAGAACCAAAAACGGTGATAAAGGTGCAATTAGAAGTTGAAGATGAAACTGATTTTGCTTCCTTCACAATGTTTGGATTTACAACACTCAATTGTCTACAGCTAACACAACAAGAAATAGTTGAATCCGAGGTACAAATTAGATATATATTTACATTCATTTGTATTTATACAATCGATAATTAATTTAAAATAAAAATGTAAATACAGGCAAATATTGAAAAGATGGAGAAATTCAAGCAAGACGTGGAAGGGAAAAAATTCATTTTCCAAATTGAAATCAAGCCATACAACCTTGAAACTAAAAAAGGCTCATTTACGATTGTGACCACATACAAGATTGATGATGATACTGATGATAAACCGATCAAAAGGATGTTAAAATTCGAACAGGTACTCATACAATATATAGTTGTCTCAAATATCATACAAAATTACAATGCGATGAAAAATGAATACAAAATTCAAAACATTTTTTTGCAGTAGTTCGATGAATTGGAATAAATAAGATCATTGAGAGGAAATGGCGCCTTGGATTTAAACATTAATTATTAGACGTAGTTTTAGACATTGAAGTTTCATCAACTTAAATTTGGACTATTTGTTATTTCATATTATTAGTGAAATCTTATCCGTAGAAACAAATAAACTATATATTTTGTTTGTTTTTTTATTTATTTAAATTCTTTAATGTCTCTTTATCATTGGGGTAAATGATCAAATTAATTTGTCTTCATCATATTATTCAACGGTTACGATATCATTATTTTGCTGTTATTATGTTTTTGTGTTGGTGATATATATTGATCCTACCATCGATGGCTATTACTATATGGGGAAAATGTTTATGTTTTGTTGCTGCTGTTTCTTTGATGTATGATGATGAAACAAGTTACACGGGTGAAAAGTGATGCCATTTCGCACAAATGCTCAATATCTACTTCAGAAGGTCCGTAATGATTCCTAAAAGTATTTGTATTATACATGATATGGAGCATGTAATGTGCATATCAAATAAAATATTTTCCAATTGATTGTGTGAAATAAGATTGTTATAATGTGCATATATCTAAGTATATATGTGATCCCGTGCATCGTACGGGTTGCATACTAGTAATCTAAAAGGCACAAGAGGCACTTAGTTCTCATTTTCTACTAGAGTGTCCATGTGGATATACAAGTTCAACCCAACTTTTTGGTTGCACTTTTTCCGCTCCAATTCCTTTTCTTCTCCCCACTATCCCTTCATCTAGCCCCTCCATTATCTTAACTACTTCATTTATGGAATCATATTTGCGAAAGCATAATTAATGTTTGATGTCATGTTTTTTTGTTTTTAGGAGAAGAATATTTATTTTTAGGGGAAACGAAGAACGAGCAGTCGAAAAACTATGGCTTAGCGGGAAGTTATAATTAGGAAGACAAGGGGAAAGGTAAAATGAAAAGTGGGGTTTATGGTGCACTTGCGGCTTGAGTTTAGCAGATACTATGCTTGGGTACTACCCTGTGAGGGTGATGCCATCGAAAACGGCCATTGCACCAGTTAATCACGCCGTCATTGACGGAACTTCGCTCTAGAGTTTCTTTAACATGTTTGCTGATACGTGTAGGGGTGTGAAGAACGTTTCCATGGTTCTAAATTTCGACCGACATTCGGCGCTTATTTAAACGACGGTATTAAATATGCCTGATGGTGGACCTAAGGTTACGTTTTCTGTTGGCAAGATGTTAAAGGAGATAACTTATAATTTCACGAGAGAATCTATTTTGAAGTTGAAAGAGAAAACAAACTTCCAAAGTTAGGTTATGGTAACGGAGACATAAACACTGCAAAATTGATGGGGAAGGAGAGCAACGATTATTTAAAAATGGGGGAAATGAAAGTAACTGAGATCATTGAAAACTGACTGAGAGAAACTGTCTTAAAATTCAAAATGGGGACTCTAAACTAATGAGCTTTTGAATTTTGAATTCTAAGCAAATCCTTGGGGATGTGTTTTTCATTTTGGTGTATGGCGGATGACAAGAGTCCCAAGGATTTGCAGCAGGAGATTGGTGATGGAGATGTTGACATCTCCCAAAACTGAGACTATTCAAAGTATCAAGTTTTCTTTCTTTCTTTCTTATTCACATATTTTCATTATCTATTTTTGATTGTGCAAACTAAAGATCTTGGGAAAATTTGCTACGGTATTAGGATATGGACTGTCAAATGAATGATGTTTCCTATTGTAGTTAATAGATTTTTATAAGTTATTTTTGTGTGGACTATCAAATAATGGAGATGTTGACACGCGAAATAATTTAATAGATTTTATATTAGTTATTTTTTTGTATAACACATCATCTAAAAATGAATATATCCACATATAATTATCAGCGTTTTGACAATTTTTTTTTGTTATAATGCAATCTTATTGTTGGTACTTTATTCTACTGCTTTTGTTTTCTTACTTTTCTATCTTAGATGTTAACAATGAATTTCATGCTTATTTGTTTTAGTAGGAACAAGGTGGCATGGAAATCAAAGAATGGGGGCAATAAATTATATTTATCTTTGTTAGATTTTTAGATCTCACTCAATTATTCATAATTTTTTATCATTTAAGTCTTAGGTTGTAGAAACCATGCGTATAAATTTGTAATTTCCTCTTTTTCCATGACTATATTCATCATCTATATTTATCATCCTATTTATTTGATTATATATGCCATACTATGTGTATAATGTTTGAGGGAACTATATAAACAATAAGTATAACTGAGAAATAAACAATTTGCAATACCTAGATGACACAATGTAACAACTTCACGTGCGAAATAACTATCATAATCTTCTAGCCCGTGCATCGCGCGGATTTATACCTAGTGCTTTAAAAAAATTTAAAAAAACCCACAAAAATGTATTAATAATAGAGTTTTTTAACTCACCTTGTATGGGACCAATGTAACATGTAATAACTAACCGCATAGTCACGGGATTCCTAATTTGACAATTTGACGATAATTTGCAAATACCTATATTTATGCTTAAAAACATGCCATTAGGGGGGCAAAAATCGAAAACAACACCCAAACGGCCGCGTAAGAGGCAAGAACTGTAACACCCCGTAATTTTGAGGATTTAGTATTTAAATTTTTTTGGGAGAAATAAATATTTAAATTGGAGAAACTTAAATTATGATTTGGAGAATTTATTGGAGTGGGAAGAATTATTTATATTTGGCGACTTTAAGTTAATTGTTCGAATTAATGTGTGATGCATTTTGAGGCCAAAATTGGAGAATGTTATAAAGTATTTCGGATGACAATTTTGAGTGCGCGGTTGAGTTCGGATGGGTCGAGTTAGTCAGAAAAGAGTACTCGGGGGTAGTAATCGGGTCTCGGGACATTTTTGGGCATAGCGAGGCCCACACGAGGCGATTCGGGCCATTTTAATTAGGCCCATGTGGCCAAAAATGGGATTAAGGGTTTCTAACCTGATTGAGGGAATGATTGAACGACAGTTAACAACTCTAAATCTAGGGTTTGAGAGAGACACAGAGAAAACAAATCTAGAAGCGAATTGTGGACCTTTTGGAGCCAAATGTGAGGGTTCGTCATCAAACCATTCCCTACAACAAATCAGACCCTACGAACGATTCCAAACAAGTGGTTAACTGTTATGATTCTTAAATTGGTGATAATCAATTCATATTTTTGTGATGTGTAAACCAAAATTCGTTTTGGGTATAAATGGGTATTCGGGTGAAATCGGCATTTGAGAAATGGTATATATTGATGAGATTTGAGATGATATTAGTAGGTTTCATGATTCAATAGTTTAGGAATATGAACCGTATGATTAAATCCAGCATGAATGGACATTTAAATTATGAAATTAGAGATGTAGAGTATTTGCGTATTTGAAACCCGGGTAAAACTCGAATCTGAAAAACGTTAAAATTCATGGAAATTGGTTATTAAATTAAGGTTTTAGGTTGAGTAGAACTTGTTTTCATATGTTAAATGGTGGATTATGACTGGAGACATTTAGGGGAGAAAGTAGAAGCTTGGTTGGGTTAACAATGGCTTAACCATAAAGCCGGAGAAGACGAATCCCTGTTCGATCGATAGATCGATCCAGGGGATCGATCGATTGATGGTCCCATAATTTTAGCAGTTCAACTAGTTTTATATAAAGGAAAATTAATTTAGATTTTTCTTCCACTTCTTATTTAGTGTGGTATATATATTCCTTAGTAATTAGAAGGGGATATAATTGGATTTAGGAGGGTGATCATTGTACGCCATGAGATGAATGAATTTCAAGAAATAATTCATAAGTATTGATTTTGGACCGAGGAGAAATATTCAGGTATTGTAGTTGAGTGGAACTACATTATTAAAGGAATTTAAGTGTAATTAATTAGTCATGGGGTGAAATATATATTCGGGCATTAACAATGGTACGGGCCAAGTGAGCGAGTCCGGGTATAATGGTTGGGCGACACCAAATGTTAAATTAATTAATGTGTAAATTAATTAAAATAGAGTCGAACCATAGACTCGGATTGGAATTAATTAATTAATGTGTAAATTAACTAAACTAGAGTCGGACCATAGACTCGGATTGGTATTAATTAATTAATGTGTAAATTAATTAAATTTTAGTCGGACCATAGACTTGGATTGGTAATAATTAATTAATGTGTAAATTAATTAAATTAGAGTCGAAGTGTAGATTCGGTAACATATAGGCTAGTGTTACGGGTTTTAGTACACGATAAATCCTGGGTTTATATTATATATATACGGTGTAGTGATAGTATATATATGTGTGTGTGTGTGTGTATATATTGTGTGTTCTATTAAATATCAGTGACTAGATATTTATTTAATTTATATATACTCTAGTGCTATCAAGGGAGGTTGCGCGATGTGGGTAAATCCCTTAGCTTGAGGAGTAGGGTGAGTATATCCCCAAGTCATAGTGTCTGGTATATGTGTGAGGGGCCTATCTCACTTTCAGGGAAGGAATATGACCTCCTCCACTACGTTTATATTTTGGACGAAGTTGGTGAGCGATTCCAACTTGGGTAACTAGGTTATGTGAGCACACCTAATGAGATATCACTTTAGAGGGAATCATCCGGAGAGGGTATATTCGAAGGAATGGATGTACGTATGATATATGTGTGATGTTGTGGTAAAGGTACGTATATAATGGTAGTAAATATTATATGCGAGAAATAATACAGTGTGTGATGTAATTATTTTATATAACTTGTGACACAGTTATATGATTATTATTTAAAGGAAATTAATTAAGTTAATCTCGGTGAGATAAATTATTAATCCATGAATTATTATACACGGGTTAGAGTAGTATGGCAAGGGGAGATTATACCAGGAGTAGGGTGATGGGGTAGTACAATTAGGTATAGTTAACATAACCGTTAGGTGTGCACAATAGTGGAGGGGTAAGAATGTCCTCAAGAGAGTGCGATACTAACTTATATATGAAGCGCATTCATGCATTTTAAATTACTGAAGTTAATTCACTTGCTAAATATTTTAAAAATATTTTGGGTTCTAACCCTTGCTATAAAACTATTTTCAAAACCTTTTAGGTGTCCCTCCACAGGGACGCCAGGATTGATATTCTATTCCAGGGACACGGAGCTGCGGCATATGTGGATGCTCGCAGGAGCTTGGATTAGACACCTCATTCATTCTTTCCTAGAGTAGAAATCATCTATCTGTATCAGTTTACTTAGGGCATGTTGTCCAGACTTTTCATTACAGTTTTCAGATTTATTTATTCAGGTGTTGGATGTTTGTATTGGACTATTTACTTTGGTGGCCAATGGTTTATTCGGCATGTCATTTTATTATTTGTTCAGCTGATTTAATTCATTTGTGTGAATGGATTATATTTATTTCCGTATGTACTGTTTGGTTTAATTAATAAGATAAAATTTGGCACCAACTTTTTTGGAATACTAGGTGGTTAGTAAGTTTGAAAAAGGTTTTCGACAGTGATGCTAAGGATGAACCAACTGGGATTCCTATTTTAATTTGGTATAGGACTAATCACCCGGTATTTTATTAGGCGGGTGTCATACGAACACCTCACACGAGACCAATGTAACATGTAGGAACTAATCGCGTAGTCAGAGGACTCTCGGTTTGAGAATATGATGATAATTTCCAAAAATCTAGACTTAGGCTTAAAACATGCCATTAAAGGATGAAAACCAAAAATAACCCCCAAATGGCCCCATAAGAGGCACAAACACTTCACATGGACCTAATGTAAATCATAAAAACTGATCACGTAGTCACGAGACTTTCGGTTTGAGAATATGATGATAATTTAAAAATATTTAGACTTAGTCTTCAAAACATGTCGTTAGACGTGAAAACCCAAAACAACCCCTAAACGACCTCGTAAGAGGCATGGACATCCCGAACGGGACCAATTTAACTCGTAGAAACTAACTGTGTTTTCATGGGACTCCCAATTTAAGAATGTGATGATATTTTGCAAATAACCAGACTTAGGCTTAAAAACATTTATTTAGAGGGCGAAACCCAAAGCAGCCCCCAAACGGCCCCGTAAGAGACACGAACACCTCACACGGGACCAATATAACATGTAGGCGATTACCGCATAATCACGGGACTCCTGACTTGAGAATATGATGATAATTTGCAAATATATAGACTTATACTTAAAAACATGCCCTTCAAAGGAGAAAACCCAAAACGACCTCAAATGGCCCCATAGAACGGACACCTCACATGGGACAATGTAAATCGTAGGAAATGATCGCGTAGTCACGGGACTTGCTATATGAAAATATGACAATAATTTAGAAATATTTAGACTTAGGCTTCAAAACATGCTGATAGAAGGCAATGTCCCAAAACAACTCCCAAATAGCCCCGTAAATGGCACGGGCACCTCGCACGGGAACAATGTAACTTGTAGGAACTGACCGTATAGTCACAGGACTCCCAATTTGAGAAATTGAGGATAATTTGGAAATATTTAGTCTTAATATTAAGACATGACATCATAGGGAGAAAACCCAAAACAGTCCCGTAAGAGGCACGAATCCCTCGCACGTGATCAATGTAACTCGTAGGAACTGACCGCACAATCACATGACTTCCAGTTTGAGAATATGATGATAATTTATAAATATCCATACTTAGGCTTAAAAAGATGTCGCTAGAGGTCAAAACCCCAAAAAAATCCCCCAAATGTCCCCCTAAGAGGTACGAGCACCTCGCACTGGACCAATGTAACACGTGGGAACTGACTGCATTGTCACGGAACTTCTGGCTTAAGTATATGATGATAAATTGAAATATCCAGACTTAGGATGAATATGATGTTAGAGGTAGAAATCCAAAACAATCCCCAAACATCCTCGTAAGAGGCACGAACACCTCGTACGGAACCATGTAACACGTAGGAACTGAATGCATAGTCATAGGATTCCAAGTTTTAAAATATGATGATAATTTGCAAATATCTAGTTGCGGGCTTAAAAACATGTCGTTCAAGGATGAAAAACAATATAGCCCCCAAACCGCCTCATAAGAGGCACAAAAACCTCGCTTATGACTAGTATAACACATAGAAACTGATCGCATAGTCACAGGACTCTCGGTTTGAGAATCTGATGCTAATTTTCAAACTAACATACTTAGACTTAAAAAAATGTCGTTAAAGGATAAAAAAATAAAATAGCTGCCAAGCGGTCCCGTAAGGGGCATGAAGACCTCACACGGGACCAATGTAGCACACAAGAACTAACCGCGTAGTCACAAGGCTCCTAGTTTGAGAATTTGACAATAATTTGAAAATATCTAGTCTTCGTCTTAAAAACATGTCATTAAAGGGCCAAAAGTTTCTGAAATTAATAAGTGTTCAAAATTGATTAACTCAAGCATACAAGTTGGGGAAACATCTTAGGAAATGGGGTTTGGAGTGTGAAAACTTTAAATAAAGAAAAAATCGCCTGAAAAGAGTTGTAGCTATAATTGGAAGGGATTGGTTGGTGGTCTAGTTGTAGCTTTTGTTGTTGTCTTTGAGTTTATTTTAAATGTTAATATATATTAGATTTCATGAATAAACGAAGGAAACTGTGCCTAAATTTTCAGAAATTATAAGCTATTCAAATTATTTAATGCAAGCTTATAAGCATTTGAAAATCGGGCGTTGGAGAGGGAAACGTGAAATGGCTAGCAAACGTATCGAAAAGAGGCATAATTCTGATAATGATAAAAGTAGAATTTTGTTCATATTATGTAATGAAATTCTGGTTAGCATATTTATATTTATTTCTTGTCGCGGATCGATGTTGGATTTCATTGGATATCATTGGGCTAGTCAATATGATGACCCAAAGTTTCTCACAAAATGTGTTTTATATTTGCATTCGGTGTTATTTGACATTTGTTCAAGTCATATATATATATATATATATATATAATGCTCCTGTGTGGACTAGTCCGCATTTTAAGAATGCGGACCGGACATGTGTCGCCTAAAGGTGCGTTTAGAAATTACCGCCTAAATTATAGGCACACTCTCTTTCTTTTCTGGGCTCACCGCCAGGTGACACATGTCCAGTCCGCATTCTTAAAATGCGGACTAGTCCGCACAAGAGCAGGACTGTATATATATATATTATAGACATCCCATCCTAGAACCGCCTAAGAACCTCTTTAGGTACCTAACACTCACCCTTTCACCGCAAATCCTAGGTCGTACTCTGAGTACCGATTTGGAGACCATCAAGTGCTCCCAGAACCCGTTTGATTCTGATAAACTCTCTCTCTCTTAAGTGGAATCTCAATAAATCTTTAAAGGGATCTGAATCCCCTTTCCAATGGTCTATCCCGTTCACGAATCGAACTTACAGTTTGGACGAACGATCCATTTTACTTACAAAATTGATTTGGAGGGCACCAGGTGCTCCCGAGCCCCATTTGACTCAGGTTAACTCTCTCACTTGATTGGAAGCTCAATGCGTGAATTGGCCTTATGATCCAACTCGTGCGTGAATCGGCCTTACGGTCCACCCCATGTGTGAATTAGCTTCACGGTTCAGACGAACCGTCTATTTTATCCCAAAAACTGATCTGGAGGCCACTCAAAGTCCTAGGCCCTGTTTGACTCTAATTACCTATCCATCTTTAGCGAAGCTCAATAAATCTTTGAAGGGATCTAAATCTCCTTTCCCTATGTCCGTCCCGTGTGTAAATCAGACTTACAATATGGACAAATAACCCATTTTAGTCTGAAGGTCCACCTAGAGCTCCTGAACCCAGTTTGACATTAGTCAACTCTCCGAACTGAAGAAAGATGAAATAAATATTGAAAGGAATTGAATACCTTTTCCAAAAATTCATCTCATGAGTGAATCGGCCTTATGGTATGGGCGAATGATAAGGTTTCATCCAAGGATTTCCTACCCAAAGAACAACAGGCTCTTTTGGGCCCCGTTTAACCTTGGTCAACTATCAGAATCGGGAGTGTCTCAATGGATTCTAGAAGATCTATGAATACCCATTCCAAAGATTTATCCCATGCGCAATTCTGACTGATGGATTGCATTTTACAACCATTTTTTCAAAAAATTATTCTAGACATTCGAATGGCACCCTGAGGACCCTTCCTATCGGCAGTGTTCCTGAGAGGATATACCAATAGGCAGGTCTAGGACAATGCCGATTAGCATCCTTTGTCCCTATAAATAAAGGCCATGACCTCACATTAAAGGGCACCCTTGAACACCCCTCTCAGCAATTCAGATAACATTCTCTCGAATTCACTGTTGTTCCGTTCCTAAAAAGCCCAATTCCCACATTCGATTCCATCACTTTCTCACTCCAATGAGTAAATTGCCCACATCTCTTCATACCACTTTCATCCCATTGCAAGATCAGCATATCAACACTCAAGAATTCATAAGGAGGTCCAATTCTCCATTCTTTTCTATGATTCTCTTAGTTTTGTACTAGTTTCTTTATTTCTACCATAGCACTTTATTTCGTTACATCGCATACATTAATCTCAAACCTTTATTAGTAGTATTTCTGCATACTCTATTTTTATAAAAGACCCAAAAAAGAAAAATGGGGTTTATCTATAAATTTCAAAATAGGGTTTCTCATCTCACATTCTCACTTTTAAAACATATCTTCTCTACATACACAGATAAAAGAAATCCCGCATTTGGATTTATGGATTGAACCCCACCCCAAGTTATATTCAAACTACGTGGACTTTGTTGCCCCCGGGCAATGTAGGCGTCTTAGGTAAATACTGATACTCGAGTCATCTCTTATGCTCGTTTATAATATTTTTTCCATATTATATATATTCTTAAGGAACGTCATATTCTTGTGTGCTTATGTTCCATCCGATATATACATTTGCTCTTCCATAACAACTTGTGATTCGGAAAACACTCATATTATATTTTGCATTATTATTTTTGGGAACAATCCTAAGGATGAATTCACTCCGTCCTTTTTCATAACACGAGTTGAATGATTCCATTCTTCATCTATATTATGCACATAATCACACTTCACAAAGTCTAACAGGAGAAGATTAACACATTCCCATGAGAGACCGAAAAGGAGGGATTGGCACCTAACACCTTCCCATTTTGTAACTTAGTCCTCGAACTTTTGAACTACTTGGTTTCCCAAGCATCAATATTTCCCTTGATGTCGTTCTCTGGAGGCGGAAACATTTCTTTTGCCTGTTTTGTGAAAAATAGGCCGACGATTCTATCTTTACTCATTATCCCACATTGACGATGATAGAGTGCCCCGAGAAAGGCCATAAACCTCTGCACGTGCCAAAGGGAAACTCTGGAAAAGAAGAAGGGGGAATCCCCCGGGATGGCCATGGTGACAACTCCGCTGGTGACATCTTAAGAGGACTATAATCTATTTATGCGCGAGTGTTATTATTTTTTGCATGTGTGCGTATGCACCTACCTGTAGGTTCACTTTTCTCCTCTATTTAATTTTTGTATATATCTAATTCATGTATATATCACTTTTCAATCTTTTATACACTTCACACACTTGTATATACTCTCCATGTACACTTCACACACTTACACTTGTACATAGCTTCACTTCTACTCACATGCTTCAGAAACCACTTAGAATATCCATGCTTAGGCTTCACTTTCAAAAACCCACACATATCACTCTTTTATATATCTCCATGCTCACTTACACATATCACACATCACTTATAGTTGATCCATGTATAATCTCATTACAATACACACTCACTTTTAAATATTCACACATCACTTCCCTAACAAACACCCACACTATCACCATGCTTAGTGTAGTCTTAATTCTTAATGCTAGATCTTCTTTTCATGATACTTGTATATGTTCCCTCATCAATATAGTACTCCCCTTACTCATAATGAAAATATACAAATACTCTTTCTCCATAATATGCTAATTAAGACTCATGTATGTTTTCACACGACATCACCAATAGCTTGGCAATATTAACCAAAATTTTGTTCCATATTGGGGGGTCATTTTTTGATCGGCGCTGGTCCTATAGAGCGCAGTTAGCCTAAGCGATAAGACTATCACCTTCCATTGGACTCGTACCTTCGACGTATATCAAACAGTTTCCCTCGCATCATACCACTTGACCGAACTCATGAAGGGGTGTACATAGCAGGGAACTCATTCACGTAAGTCGAGTACATAGAATTCTCTCTCACACGTACCATCCCTATGAGGTATGTTGTGAGGCAATTCACGTAGACTCAGGTATATCAAATGGCGTGTCAACACGTACTGATGAATGATTGCCCTTATAGTCAAGAGGTATATCGTGGAAGTCATACCAAAGAGGTCGACCCTTCCACTAGCCAACCAATTATATAAACCCAATATACGCGTTAAACCTTGGTCACTCATATTTAGTTTGTCGGTAACTATGTGAAACTTTATAAAAAATTTGGGTCGGCATACCACCTGAATTTTTGCGCCATTTCACCTTTTTCAAAATAATACCCTATCCATGAGCCTGGAAACAAGTCAACCGTGTCTTACATATTTTCAAACCCTATTTTCCTAGGCTGAGGTCCTATCTGAATTTTTTTCTTACATTTAGGCAAATGTTATACAAGTGAAAACCTAATAATAACACTAATAATAGTAATCACGCTGAGATTCATTTTCTTCTTCAAAAACTAAAATGCCAAAAAAAAATCTCCTCCTAAAATACAAAATACTCTCTCGCACTTTCCTTCAAAAATAAATTTAAACCGTTTTCCCTCTCACATTGATAGCATAACCGATTTTGTCCTGGCTCCCTATTGGCTTCGATCTTCCGTCAAACCGCCCTGATGCTTCGTCACTTTTTCTGCTACTTCGTTCGAGTTTGGGATCTACCTCCACAGACTCTTCATGAAGAACACTGACTAAACACTAAAGGTTTAACCAGATCTGATGGTTGTCTTAGCCCAACTTAGTGCTAAGATTGACAACCTTTAAATTGAGGTCCACAATATGCAACAACATCGGTCCCACACTCCCGAAAGAACTCACGGTTCTATTTCCTCATGACATGATTCCACCCGCTGTCGAGCGTATCTGGGTCCCACAAGAGTATGAGCATGATTCGCGTACCTCATCTACCAATGGGTTGCCACCAAATCAACTCCCTATATTGAACCTTTACCATCTAGGGGCTAATCTTCTAGTACCTTTGGATCCTAAAGAGGAGGAACTAAACAAGGTCAATGAAGACCTCAAACTTCTGTCGAAGAAGTTTGACCAAGTCATGATATTCGGTAACTATATGGATTACACCCATATGTCTCCTTATCCTAAAGATAGACTGATAGAGAAGTTTAAGATTCTAGACATGGAGAAGTTCGGGGGAAGCGGACCCCCAATTGTTCACGTTCGAAGCTATCATTGAGTCATGACCCTCCTTAATGCCTCCAAAGATATAATGGCCCAGATGTTTCAACAGACCTTGAAAGAAAGAACCCTCTGGTGGTTTCTATCCCTCATTATACTTGTATTGAGATATGAATTGTCGAACGACATCCTCCCAACTATGAATTATGATTTCTTCAAAACCCCAGAGGTATATAGGTAGCCCACATGCCATGTATGGGCACAGTCCCTTTCTTTTTCATAAAATGATATTCTTTTCTAACCTCTGAGAACGGAGGTCCATTTCATCATTCACATGAACAAAAGGATTATGTACGACTTAGCGATTGGTATTAATAATTTAGATGCAAAACTCATAAAGAGGCATAACAAAATATGATAAAAACCATTTTTATTTCTAATGAGGAAATACATCACTATTACATGAAGTATCAGCGAAGGTAGATGAAACAGACCACCCCTTTTCCACTGACTAAACCATCTTAAAACAAACTTGACCCCAACAACTTCATAAAAAATATTCCAAACCCTAAAATCACCGAATACACAAATTATAACAACCCTACAAAATTTTACCCCATCTTCACACACATTGTCCTCAACTGCCAGACGGCCCCGCTTTATCATCATTTCCTTCCCTAGGAGGTCACCATGTCTCCCACTCCTGGTTAACACTTTGTATGCTCTCTATGGAGTGATACACCCTGACAAGTTTGGATGAAACTAGAATACCCTCCTCCATAGTGTCGAAGGCAATAAGCCACCTTTGACCATTCCCTTCCTCCATAACCTTCTTTAATAATCTCTTCCACAACCACTTCAGGTAGTCCCGAGATACATGACAGACCTCTCTGAAATATTATGACGTACGTGTAGACAGTCGATGGAACTACCATAAAAAACTCAACATCATCCGTAGTGATTTAGTCAGGTCCTCCAATGGGAAGAAGTTTGTTATACGATGAGGCATAATTTGTTCCCACCCGACTTGGCACAGAAGCCGCCAGGGTGAATAAAAGGAAGTCTGGCTAAGGCCAACCAACCACACATATCGGTACTCTCCTAGGTACAAAACAAATTGCAAGTCTCCTTACTACGAAACCGACCAAAGAAGACACCGAGCTCCGTATTCCATAAACTAGTTGATCTAGTTCTCTACCGATGGGACAAAACTAAATAAAGGCCAAACAATAAAATTATACACATCACCAAGAGATACTAAGGAGGGCCTTTGAGATGAAACATCTCTACAAGCCACATGAACAACATTACCAAGATCCCCCTCAAAAAATATGAAAGACCCTATTTCCAAGCATAAAAACCATTCAGGTGTCCACTAGCACCACCGTTATAGGATTATGGCGGTAAGACATCCATATCGCTAACACATCCACTTGGGGATCAGCTGCCAAGTCTCTTGTCACTAGTAAAAGCCTCACATTATGGCCCAAAGCAATAGCTTTAGCAAAGCCAGCATCATCAAAGCCCCTCTGGCACACTAAATACATCATCGCATGAAGAGAAATAGTCCCTCCATTAATCAATGGTTGAGCTGTTGAAGGATAAATATGGACCAACTCAGCCAAAAATGCCTACGGAGAACCAAAAAAATTGGGCATAACGGCTAGTACACTGGGGCTAACCCCGAACATTGTTGAGAATTCCTTATAGGTAGGACGAACATCATCCGGCAAAAACAAAAGATGTGGTACTCAGGGTACCATAATTATATCGTCGCTGCTAGGAAGTTCCAATCTATGGCTCGATTACGTCGTAGAGAAACCCGACACAACCTGAAAGTATCATAGTTAACATTATAAAGGCAGATAGACTCTAAACCTTCAAGATAAGAGGATAATCCTTCATACATTGGACGAGTCATTTGGGAAATGGGAAATGAGAAGCAAGAAAAGAATCATGGGTGTTGGTGAAGAAAATATATCCCATACCCCTATTTTTTATTCCCAAAATCCTTGGCAAAAAATAAAATTTCTGAGAACTCGTCTAATTCTCAGCCCTACAGAAGTACACAAGTATGAAGGAAAGTGCAATCAAAGCCTAGGAGTGATTTGAATTGACCATATGACGATAGGAAGGTCAACGGGTATGCCGATCGACAACCCCCCTACTTTGGAAAATTCTATTTTTCTTCTTTTTCCCAAGTTCAATTTCCAAAAATCCTTATTATTGAAGTTACATCCCGAGTCATTCCCTTTTATTATTATTTTTTTAATAAACATTTTCAGTTTTTTACATATAATCGCATAAAATTAAACACCTTTTCATTTTAATCATTTCTATCTTTGTCTCTATCTTTGCATAAAATAAACAATCTCCGCAAATAATCAAAAGTGCATATAGGATAGGTCATTAAATCATAGAAATTACCAAAAAGAAAATGGATTTTTTCATATATATTTTTTCTTTACATGATTACATTTTGCATATAGAAGGAAAAACATAAAATAAAAAATGGGACTTTGCCCAAACCCTCAAACTTCCCCTCAAACCCTCATCCTCCACGACAAACACGTTTTCCCCGGTGACGAGCATTGGATCCTCCACTACCAGAACCAGAACCCTCATCTGAAGTAGCAGGAAACACAAAAACAAAAGGAGCTAACTTCTTAATATACTCAGACATAGAGGGGATCCAATCCTTGATATCCCGCAGCCAATTGGGTGGCACCCAAACATAATTTAAGAAAAAGGAGAAGCAAAAGACAAATCAGTTAGTAAAGAGCAAAGAAAGAATAAATGGAAACGAAAAAGAGAAATAAAAGGAATGTACCTCAGGTCGGAGGACCTCATCCGTAAGCCCCGTCAACCCAGACACCACCGCATGAGGATGGTACGGTAGACTCAGTGACTCCCCATAGTCCAACCAAAAATTATAGGAAGGCGGATTCATCTAAATAATTAGAGCCTCCTCTGTCGCTGCCACTGTCGATGACGTACAACCAGCCATGTTGTGGACCAGTCCCACCAGTACATTGTTACCCCTAGTTGAATCCATGGAGGGTGGAGGCATGTTCTAAAAGTCATAGATATAGGAGTACATCAACCAGCTGGTCACCAAGTCCAAATAATCATAGGTCGACACTATATCCATGTAGTTCATATAGGGCTCACCCCTAATTGCTACCGCCTTGACATCATCCTAAATCTCCCTGAACCACCTCATATACAAGTGGGCATCGACGGTGGAATGGACAAATCATCCTCGACTATCTATGTTACCACCTTCTCTTCCAGGTACCATATGTACCCGAACTCATGCATAATCAATCGTCGTATCTGCGCATCCATGCCCATAACCCCCGTATCCCGAGGAGTCACCCCTAAAGGAGTAGAAGGCCACGTGCAATCCCCAATAAAAAAAATAGTATTTTCTTAAGAAATAAATATTCCAAGAATAACTCTGAAAATATAAAAGATAAACTGGTTGCTCGTTAGGGAATTTAGGACCTGTCACACGTCTACCAAAGATAAAGATTGATTCGACCACCGATTGGACTTCCTCCACTGGAACATCCGACAGAAGTCCCTCATATCCTCATCCTTCAAGTCCATTAACCCTGCATTATGCCTTATCATGTCACATAACCATGTCTGGAAAAGACATGAGTCGGAAAAAAGAACAAAAAAAGAATGTAAGGAGATTCATAAAATGAAAAAATAAATCCAAAGTTACCTGCAGAAGATACATGGTTCCCGTAAAAGTTTATCGGTAGCATCGACTGAAAGCATCCAAATAAGAATAAAGGGACTCCAAAGTTAGGCTCACCCAATCATACCGCTGGACATCATAAATCATCCTCCGATATGGAAAGAACCAAATATAGACGACGTCCCCGCTCGTCACCACCAAGCAAAAAATAAATAAATAAATGGGTTATCTGTCTCACCCATCGCCAATCAGTCACATCCGCCATACTCCTTAAAAGTGTCTCCCTCAAAGTAGAAATTCAGATAGAATCCCCATACACGATTCCACCCATATCCCCCTGATCTGCTTGTACCATCTTTGATGTAACCCTCAAAGTGCAGCCCACCACTATTTATAACTCCTCATAATTCAGCCCCGTTAGGTGCTAGACATAAATGGGAGTAATAGTCATCTCCCCAAATCCAAGATGGAATGTTTGGGTAGTGTCCCATCACCTCTCCCCGAGAACACATAATATTTCAGTGCATCGCGGTGTCTCGTCCAAAGCCTGCATCAGTGGGGCAAACCCAATGCATGATACCATCCAACGCATACACAACAGGGATCTTCTCCCAAACCTCCTTCAACCCAGTCATCCCCTGGGACCGAATGCTCAAAGGATTTATGTCAGTCTGTAAGAAAATGGAAGAAAACCCTTTTATTTCGACAAAAGGAATAAAATAGAAAAATAAATTGAAAGACCAAGAGTCACCATACTTACATAACCACTAGGGTTCTTCACCCTAGATGAACGATGATATGAAGGCTCGCATAGGAAAGTACGCTCATCAATAACAGGCTCAAACAAATTGAATGAATTCTGATTGCCCAATGCAAGGGGAACTACATACCTCCACTCCAGGTCGGCCCATTAGTCAATATCCAACCAGTCATTGTGTTACACCTCGCTTAAAGGGATATCAATTTAAAGTCTTAAAGCAGAAAGGGCTTAAGAACAGTTTTTATAGAGAGAATATAGAAGATTCAAACACTTCAAGGTGTAAAAAATAGGGAGGGGTCACCCTTTTTTTATAAAAGGTTAAAGGGCCCGCCAATCGGCATCCCCCATTCCATACTAATCAATAGTCGCCTTTTCCCTTCTTAAGGAAGCCCAGGAGTCCATGCCATTGCCGATTGGCACCCACTTAAGCCTAACTATCAACAGTCCCCTAAATTTTTGTTCAAAAAAATACCAAAAAAATCTATAAATTGCTTGAAAAATCCCTAAAAAATAAGGAGACATTATCTTCCCTTAAGAAAATTATTTTTGAAGAACTAAGCCCCTTACATACCCAACTGAATTAATCTTACACTCTTATCCCCAGTATACTACACAACGGAACTAATGATACACTTGCATCCAAGACCATTATATTTCCCAATCGGAACCCCAAAACTAAATATCCCCTAGTGGAGTTTCAGGACAATATAATCCCCAATGGACCCATAAGTGTACCTGCATCGCCAAGATAATTTAAATTTCTAGGGGATTTATCTCCCGCGCAATAAATTTAGGCCATCAGAATTGATGTAGGCCCTAAGAATTGTTCATCCCAAACTCAAGGTCCTCATAATTAACCTCGACTCGCAGAATTGGTCGTCCTAACTCAAGGCACTCAAATCTGACCTTGACCCATAGAATTTGTCCTACTAAAGTGAAGGTCCTCAGAATTGACCTCAACCCCCAACGTTGGTCATCCCAAACTCAAGGTCCTATGACTTAACCTCGACCCATAGAATTGGTTGTCCTAAAATCAAGGCCCTCAGAATGGGTCATCATAACTTTAGGTCCTTAGAATTGACCTAGGCTTATAGAATTGTTCGTCAAACCTTTAGGTCCCAAGAATTGACATTAGCCGTAGAATTGGTCGCCTTAATTTTATGTCCTCAGAATTGACATCGACCCTCAGAATTGGTCATCACAACCTTAAGTCCTCAAAATTGATCGCGACCTTCAGAATTGGTCATCCCCATCACAACTTTAGAATTGACCTCGACTCACTAGATCAATCATCCTTATCTCCTTATGACCTTATAATTGATCTCAACACGTTGAATTGGTCAACCTAGACCCTTAGAATCAACCTTAATACCTCCTCGACTCGCTGAATCAGTCATCCTTATCCCTTTAGGTCCTCAAAATTGACCTCGACCCGCTGACTTTGTCATCGTCATCTCCTTAGGTCGATAAAACTGACCTCGACCCTTTAAATTGGTCACCCTCATCCTCTAGGTCCATATAATTGACCTAAAATCCTCTTCCCCAACATCGATGTAGTGTCTAACATTTGACGAACTTTAATTATTCTAGGCTCACTCGTCAATGGGATTTTGGTTAACATCCTATCCTAGGACCCCCCCTAAGCACCTCCTTAGGTCCCTAACACTCACTCGTTCACCACAAACCCTAGGTCATACTTTAAATACTGATCTAGAGACCATTGGGCACACATGAACCCCATTTGACTCCGGTCAACTCTCTTGCTTGAGACGAAGCTCAATGAATCTTTGAAGGTCTCTAAATTCTCTTTCCAGTGGGCCGTCCTTTGCACAAATTAGACTTACAGTTTAGATAAACGGTTCATTTTACCTCAAAATTTAATCTAAAGGCCATCGAGCGCTCCCGAGCCCCCGTAGGATTTTGGTAAACTCTTTTGCTTGAGTGTAAGCTCAATGAATCTTTGAAGGGCTCTGAATTTCCTTTCTAATGGTCTATATTGTGCGTGACAAATGATCCAATTTACCCCAAAAAACTGATCTATAGTCTATCGGGCACTCTAGAGATTTATTTGACTTCGGTCAACTCTTCATTTTGGGCAAAGCTCAATGAATCTTTAAAGGGACCTGAATATCATTTTTAACGGTCCATATAATGTGCAAATCAGCCTTATGGTAAGGATGAACGATCCATTTTACTCTGAAGGGCCACTGGGCACTCTCGAGCCCCGTTTGACCTTGGTAAACTCTCTGAATTGAATGAAGTTGAATAAAATATTAAAGGAATCTGAATATCATGTCAAATAGTCCATCCCATGTGCGAATCGATCTTACGGTACGTACGAACGATCCGTTTTTGTCCGAGGATTCCCTATCTAGAGACCAATGGGTGCTTCTGAGCCCTGTTTGACCTCGATAAACTCTTGAAATTGGGAGTGACTAAATGGATTCTAAAATGGATCTAAATACCCTTTCCAATGGTTTGCCACGTGCGCGATTCTGACTCAAAGCTTGCATTTTATGATCGTTTTTTTTAAAATATGTCCCCAACTACCGAATGGCACCCTTAGGAACCTGCCTATCGATAGTGTGCCTGAGGGGCTATGCTGATAGGCAAGTCCAGGACCATGACGATTGTCACTCCCTTGGCCCTATATATATAGGCTATGACCTCACATTGAAAGGCACCCCTGAACATCCCTCTCAGCAATTCAGAGAACATTCACTCAAATTTAAAGCTGTTCCATTCCTAAAAAACACGTTTTTTATATTCCATTCCATCTCTTTCTTACTCCGTTTAGTAAATTCCCCCCATCCCCATCTCTTCATGCCATGTTCATCCTATTGCAAGATCATCATATCTACACTCAAGATCAACATCGAGAATTCATAAGGAGGTCCGATTCTCCATCCTTTTTTCTAATTCTCTTATTTTAGTATTTGTTTCTTTATTTCTACCTTAGCACTTTATTTCGTTACATCACATACATTAATATCAAACCTTTATTATTAGTATTTGTGCATAATCTTTTTTCATAGAAAATCGAAAATAAGAAAAAAAAGGGTTTATCTATAAATTCCAAAAGAGGGATTCTCATCTCACATTCTCACTTTTAAAACATATATTCTCTACAACCACATAAGAGAAATACCCCGTTTGGATTTATGGATTGAATTCCACCCCATGTTATATTCGAACTATGTGGACCTTGATGCCCCATGTGCTACGTATACGTCTTGGGTAAATCTCGAGACTTAAGTCCTCCCTTATTCGCATTTACAATATTATTTTCGTATTATATATATTCCTAATGAATGTCATATTATTGTATGCTTGCATTTCTTCCAATATATACATTCGTTCTTCCATAACGACTTATGATTCGATAAGTACTCATATTATATTTTGAATTATTATTTTCAGGAACACTCCTAAGGATGAATTCACTTCGTGATTTTTCAAGATGCGAATTTAATGTTTCCATTCTTCATCTATATTATGCACATAAGCACACACTTCATGGAGTCTATCATGATAATATTAAGACATGCCCATGAGAGATCGAAAAGGCAGGATGGGTGCCTAACACCTTCCCATTCCACAACTTAGTCCCTGGACCTTTTAACTACTTTGTTTCACAAGCATTAGTATTATCCTTGATGTCGTTCTCTTGAGGGGGTAATATTTCTTTTGTTTGTTTTGTACAAAATGGAATAGAGACTCTATTTATACTCATTATCCCACATTGATGACAGTCGAGCGCCCCGAGAAAGGGCACAATCCCCCGCGTGCGTCGAAGGGAACCCCTAGAAAAGAATAAGAAGGGGGAAGTTCCTCGGGATGGCCACACACACACACATACATACATATATATATATATATATATATATATATATATTTATTTATTTATTTTTGACTAGGATGAACTGTTGTAACACCCCGTATTTTTTATGATTTAAATAATTATGGAATCCATTATTATTGTTTGATTAATTGAATTAAAATGTGAGAATTTAATTGTTACTTAACCCGGATTAAAATAATTATTAACAAGCGTACCAAGGGTTAATACTTATTGTTGAGAGTTATTAAATATTACTGGGTGATATGTAATATGAAATTATGATATTTGATAAATTGTTGGAAGGGAGAAATATGACAATTTGGTATATTAAGTCAGGACACGCGCGTGAGTCATGTCGGGACTAATTAAATAGAATATAAAAGGTATATTATTTTTAGTAAATCGTATGATCATTTCGAGTGCGCCGTTGAGTTCGGGAGGTTGGGATAGTCAAAAGCTCTAGCCGCGTATTTTTCTGGACTCCGAGACATATTAAGACAAACCGGCACTCCGCAGGGGTAGTTTTGTAATTTGGATTATTTGGGAAATTAAATGGACAAAAATTTGAGTTTTATTATATCTGACACGTGGGAGAAATTAGGGCTCACATTCACATAACTCAAAAGAGGGTCACAAAGAGTGAGGGAGAGCAAATCCTAAGGAGCCAAAGCATTTAGGCATCAATATCCACCACCGTGACCACCATCGTATAGATCGAAATAGGAGGAACGCACCTATACCAACATCACCAACGGATCAGACCATCACATTCGAGGCAAGTGTTTGTTACTTGCGTGATTTAGTGATAATTATGTTCATGATTAGAGTAAGTGATAACCCATTAATTTATGAGATTTAATTTTGATAAAAACTTGATGATTTGATTCATATTGGGTCTGAGATTATAAGAGATTATATTCCTTCATGTAGATAGGTTGACATCGACGAATTTATGATAATTTCCATGAATAAATATAGGTTATAGTAGTTCTTGAATTGAAATTGGAAGAACTAGGGTTTTAAGGGTTTAATTTGGAGATTTAGTATTTAATTGATGTATTGTGAAGATTTAATGATTCTAGGTTGTTAGAAATCATCTAAATATGTTAGAGCATGAATTGGGTTTGCTGTTTGGGTGTTTGGGAATGAACAGTAAAGGTTTTAGAGGTGTTAATGGTGGAAAACGCAGAATTCTGGGAAAGAAGACGAAATAGTGCGCCTCGCGCGATGTCGCGCGTAGCCGTTTAAGCGAGACTGGCATCTCACGCGAAGTCGCTCGAGCAAAACGTGGCAGTCGTTCAAACGATGCTGCCATCTGGTTCGAGCGACGAGATAAATTTTTGGGAATTTTCTTGGTGTCCATTTTTGGAATTTTAAGTTTATTGGAGTGAGAGAAAGTGTCAGTTAGTGAGTGTAATGTAGTACATAATTCTAGGAGAGTATATGAGAATTAATACTTTAATTATTCCATATAGAGAATGTACCTTAGAGATTACGAGAGAGATAGTAATCTGATATTTTTACTATATGTATCGATGAGAAGAAAATACGTATGAGAAGTGTATGATTAGGTTGGGAATATGCCTATGAATCTTAATAGGATGTGTGTATGCCTATTATGTGATATTATTATTAAGAGAACTAATGGGCGATAACTTGGGGGTGTAAGAATCTTATTGTTAAGCGCACTAACAGTGATAACTCGGGGGTGCAGGAACTCTATTGTTAAGCGCACTAATGAGTGATAACTCGGGGGTGCAGGAACTCTATTATTAAGTTTACTAATGGGTGATAACCCGGGGGTACAAGGATATTATTGTTAAGTGTACTAATGGGTGATATCCCGGGGGTGCAAGAACATTATTGATTAAGTCTACTAATGGGTGTTAACCCGGGGGTGCAGGATTATTATATATATGTATAGGGATGATGTGACTATATATATATGTATGGATTTGTGAATATTTCTACTGTGTGGAACTAGTAGATATGGTATTAATAATAGATGTTTTGTGCCAAGTGGTCTTAACATAAGGGTGCATGATTATGTAAATATATAGGGATGATGAGATTATATATATATATGAGTATACTTGGGGAACTTTCTATTTTGTGAAATTACTAGATAAAGTGAAAATGAGAAATAAAATAATCTTAATAGATAAAACATTAACTATTCGAATGGTGAATAATGAAACTTAATTATGTGAAATAAACTATTTGAATAGCGTATTGTATGGGTGATACGAGAATACTACTACAGAGCATAGTTAGTATTAGTATGGTTTCAGACTAGTTTGGCTGGGTAGCATAACTAGGGGGAATTAGATGTACTTTAGGAGTGCACAATAGATGAGAGGTGAGAATCTCATGTGAGAGTGCGATATCTAACATGCACATAATACTTGCTTCATTACAGCTTTAAATACTTACCAAATATTTTTAAGACATCGGGTTGTGACCTGTTTCTTGCATCTCTTCTCTCTTTTGCTATATATATTTACTTTATCAGGTGCTCAGCCATAGGGACACCAGATTTAGAGATTTGGATTACTTGACGTGCTGCAGCGGTTGTGGAAGCTGTAGGTCTTTGCATTAGACGCCTCTATCATTTCATTCAACTATCTAGACCTTTCATTTAGGGCATGTGTCTTCGACTCTTAGTTGTTTTGTTTGAAGGATTGTATTCAGTTATTTTATGGTCTAGAGTTCTAAACTGGGAGGTTTTCCCCAGTCTCATTTATTTCAATACTTGATTCATGTTTAGTATTTATTATATTCCTGTGTATGGTGAATGGTTTATATTTTAATACTTGAATGAAAATGGATTTATCTGGTTTTACTAAAAAGGAAAAATGTTTTGATACCTAGAATAATTTTATATTAGATGATTGATATAATTATAAGTTTTTCGACAGTGATGCTAAGAATGAACCAATCGAATATCCTATTTTAAAATTAGTAAAGGACTGATCACCCTATATTTAATTGGGCAGGGTGTCACAGGTGGTATCAGAGCATCAGGTTCTAGAGTCTTTTAGGATCTGTGCATCTTATTACATTTCAGCGTAACGTTCTTTGATGTAGAGCCTTATTATAGGAGTGTTGTGTTCCCTTACGTATGCAACTTACGTTCTCAGGCTATGAATTATTATTGATGTGAATCATTATATCAATCGTTTATGCTTCTGGCACCAAATAATATATGACGACTAACGAGGGCCGTAAGAAGGACTGCTGGAGAATAAGCCCAATAGAAGACATAGCATAATCTGGAAAGAATGATCGTGATAAAGATGGCCATGAGAATTACTTAAACAAGTGAGAGTGAAATCTTCACTCGGGAACAGTTGGTTCCCAGAGCACAGTCGTAGATAACAGTGGAGTGATTTCAGAACCACCTAGCATAGTCGATAAAGGGGCAATCATAAAGACTCTTTTAAAAACCCATCGGTGAAGATGGGGAGAAGATAGAGAGAAAGTGTAACATGCCAACAAAAGTAGAAAATTCGAAGTCAATTGTGTAGAGTGGATTGTAACGTCACTCATGATTAAATTTGGAGTTAAAGTTATTGCTCTTAGGAGAGACGTAAAGTGATTAGAGTCAATCACCACATTTAGAAAGTGTGTTTGAGATGTAAAGAGAAATTTGAGTACGAATTGACCGTGAGGTCTTTCGTTTGATGTTATAATAGAGATGAAAGTGGAATTTTGAAACGTAGAAAAATGAGTAATCTAGAGACCGATCGTGAGAGAAAGGTTGAATTACATAATGAACTGCATACCTGACAGAGGGGCATAAATTACCCATAGGGTTTATAGTTGATAAAATACCCATTAGCAAAATACAAGTGTGATTAGGAAATACGACTAGGATAACTAGTGCCGAAGTCATCAAGATCGTGCATTGGTATGTTGATCTTAGCGCTTTCGTGAGAAGGGAGAAAAGAGGGTTACCGTGTTAGTGAAACACCCCATGAGAGTACACCAAATAGGGAACTCCTTTAGATGATTCTGATTGATTAACTTCTTATAAAGTGATGATAAAGTCGACCCGGGCTGTGGAGGCCAACTAGAATTTCGAAAGGCCAGCGTAGCCAAAGGGACAATGGAAGAACAATTGTGAGTTAAGACTGCCGGTCCAAAAGAAGGAAATTTCAAAATTTTCAGTGGGACCAGTGATGGGGAAATGGCTCATGAAGTTTCCCTATGAGGAAAGAGTAAGACTACCAGTGTTGAATGTGTTCATAATTGAGAAGCGAGACTGAAAAGATCGGGAATGGTAAACCATGCCATTTAGGCATAACAGCTGGAGGAATGAAATTTCCAGCAAAGGAATTTGAGGTCAAGAGAATTAGGCCTGGAAATTTACAACCCGAGAGTGATGGGTTTAGGTTGGACTAATAGAGTCCTTGTAAATAGTAGCATACAGTATGTCAGGGTCAACGGGGCCCGATATGTAACAAGAAGTCATTAAATCCATAATTGAGCCCAAGAGACTTTGGGCCAACGTTTCAATAATGGGCCTCAAATCCACATGATGGAATAAATTATCCACGATGCGAGGGGACAACTATTGGATGGAATCCTAGATGCATAACGATTGCAAATGTTTATGGGTCGTGTTGGCAGCCACATGCGGGGACCCTATGATTAGGCGAGACCGGTGAGGTTTTGCTCCATCCTTGTGTGTAAAGGATAAATTCAAGTAACATAGGTGTGTAACAACTTATATGTAAATTGGAAATCCTAAACTTCGCGTGCGTGTCGAGTTTAGTGGGAACGTTAGTTTTAACAGTCTCGTTACAAACGTATTTTTATTATTAGTCGAGCATTTTGATGTCGCCCGTGAGAAAATCGGGTGGGCCCTAAGAATACATTTTGTTGTTATAATTTTCTACTGGATTGAGTTAGCTTTAGTAGAGTTTATTATGGTCATGTGTAGTGATTAATTACCTTAAGGTTAAACGATAGTAAATTCAGTAATAAGACTATCGTGCCAAATACTCCGGGGGGAGTGATCTTAATTTTGTGTGGTGAAACCTGAAATGGGGTTGGGCCCAGATATATGCATATATGAAACTTTCATGGTGTTATAGACCTCAGTGAGTATGTTGTCTAGTTATATGTGATTTCGGTGCATAGGAATTTATTTTACTCGTAAGACTCAATATACTTTGTGTTCTGGATCGAGCAGTGAGATATAACTCGTTATATTTATATAGCGCCATGTATTTGGGATAGTAAGAGAGCCACGATTCATGTTACATTTTTAGGGGACATGAGAGTGGACGAGTAGACTTTTATATCAAAATGGAGAGAGTGTGGGAAAGCATGTATATTGCACAACCAATTTACTTTCTAGAGGGATCACGATCCTATAGAAATATCACAGAATTGGAGTGATTACAAAAAAATTATATATAGTCACATGAGATGTACGTTAGGAGTGCACAATGAGATGTACGTTAGGAGTGCACAATAGACGAGACATGAGAATCTCATGTGAGAGTGCGATATCTAACATGCACATAACACTTTCTTCATTGCAGCTTTAAATACTTGCTAACTATTTTTAAAACATCGGGCTGTGACCTGTTTCTTGCATCTCTTCTCTCTTTTGCTATATATATGTACTTTATCAGGTGCTCAGCCACAAGGACACCAGATTTAGAGATTTGGATTGCTTGACATGCTGCAACGGTTGTGGAAGCTGTAGATCTTTGCATTAGACGCCTCTATCATTTCATTCATATATCTAGACATTTCAGTTCGGCCATGTGTCGCCCACTCTTAGTTGTTTTGTTTGAAGGATTATATTCAGTTATTTTATGGTCTAGAGTTCTGAACTGGGAGGTTTTCCCCAGTCTCATTTATTTCAGTACTTTATTCATGTTTAGTATTTATTATATTCCTGTGTATGGTGAATGGTTTATGTTTTAATACTTGAATGAAAATGGATTTATCTGGTTTTACTAAAAAGGATAAATGTTTTGATGCCTAGCATAATTTTATATTAGATGATTGATATAATTATAAGTTTTTCGACAGTGATGCTAAGAATGAACCAATCGAATATCCTATTTTAAAATTGGTTAAGGATTGATAACCCTATATTTAATTGGGCGGGATGTCCCAACTGTCTTTTAACGAATAATTCTAAAATTGAATTGGATGTCATTTTGTATGATAGTTTGAATGCAAAATTTTTATGAATGCACATTTATACTGTTGATATCAATTAAAAAAATTATATATAGTCATCTTATAATCTTCCTTTGCAATTAATTATTAAAAACAAAAATTCTTTTCACGAAACAATGTGGACGCCGATGAAAATCAAATTATATTCTCAAAACTAACTTTTACTAACACAATAGATGACATTTTACGACATGCACTATGCCATCTAATAGATGACATTTTGCGACATGTATAGCACGTCGCCTAATAGATGACAATTTTGCGACATGTATAGCATGTCACCTAATGATGTCATTCCGCGACATGTATAGCATGTCATGTAATAGATGACATTCCGTGACATATGCACTATATCGCCTAATAGATTACCTTTCATGGCACACCATTATGTTATGAAAGATGAGGTATTATTTGATATAAAATAGATAAATAAATATTCATACATACATACATACATACATACATACATACATACATACATACATACATACATACATACATACATACATACATACATACATACGTTCCGCAACGTGTAGCTTTGTTGCCATTGATAAGTAGATATCGCGACATAGATATTGTATGTCGTCGAATACATTCCCGGACAAGGATTCATCAACACAAGTGGTGACATATGGACGTATGTCGCAAAATGTCTTTTGCGACATAATTAATACCTGTCGTGACACTCTTATTGTGTCGCAAAAATGTGTTTTTTCTTGTAGGGCATCCATGACGTGATTCATCCCCATAATCCAACAACTCGACATTGCTATCGCTTAGAGTGGCATTATGGGAATCTTTGCCTTTTCCACGTATCATAAGCCTCATTGCACACTCGTGGGATTTGCGACCCTAACCCTCGCACTCATAGAATATCTTTGAGTCATCTTTCTTCGGTTAAGATCCTCTCACTTTCTCAAAACCATTTTTCCTAACTTAAATTTTTATCTTTCTCAAACCTTTTGTTTTCCTTGGAAGTATTTTGATTTCTTAGTTTGAGAAATTTTTTGAAGTTTTTTGAAAATAGGGCAAGATTATCGAGATCAAAATCAAATTCGGAGTCAAAACCCCCTTTTTTCCTGAGATTGAGCTTCCAAAGCTATCCCTTTTTCCTTTCTTTTTTGAATTTTGGGAAACATATCAATTTCGTAAGTTTGAAGGTCTCCTACGAATTCTTCTAACCTAAGAGTATTTAAAATTTTCAACGGATTAAGGACCGTGAATTTCACATTAAAATGAGAAGGAAAAGATCCCAAAATATTTTTAACTACCATCGATTCAAAAATTCTCTCACCCATATCAAAACTTGAGTTAACAATATTAGATAATCGTGCATATAATTCATTAAATGTTTTAGTCTCTAGAATGCTCATAGTTTCAAACTGTGTGGCGATATTTTAAAAATTAGAAGGTTTCACAACGTTGGTACCGCATAAATGAGTTGAAGGATATCCCACACTTCCTTAGATATGGTACATATCATAATGCAATGAAGTTCATCGGGTGTGATCGCGCTAAAAATGGCACTTAATCCTAGGGAGTTACAATTCCTCCATCTAAAATAATTTTTTGTCCAAGCAGTGATAGGTTTAAGACTTATGACATCATCATTAGTCACAGTGGATGTTTTTCACCCTCTTTAATAAATAATCTAAAAATGATCATCAATCTATTTCAGTACCAACCTCATTCAAGCTTTCCAATATGCATAATCGGTCCCACCAAAAATAGGAATATAACAACCATGATTCATCTATGTAACTTATAGAAACAAGCTCTGATACCAATTTAAAAATGCGGGTTATATAGATAGTCTGTATAGTAGGTCACATGCACAAAATTCTTTTTTGGCCAAATTTTATCTTGATTAATTTTAGGGGAACATGCAACATAATTTCAAAGATACAAATGACAACAAAACATTCAAACCAAAACAGGAAAATGATTTAAGAAAAAATTCCTTTCAGGAACAACCTATATTCAACATTATTTTAGACACGACGGAATAATAATGACTTACAGACAACTTAGACCTCCCCTAAGTTTAATGCAGTAGTGTCTTTGTGTCTTTCACAAAAACTGATGCGGTCCAACACCGCCTACAGTAAGCAGCTCTTGCCTCGGTATACAACGATCAACCTCAGGAAATGTGAGTCCATTTCTTCTTCAGCAGAAGATATAAATCTCCACAAAGTTAACCATAGAGCAACACTCTATAAGGGTTTGAATATGGATGGTGTATCTAGGATTTGAAATAAACTCAAAAAATCATTCAATGGGATTGATTTGGAAAATAAAAAGTGTTGTTCATAAACAAGGGTTGTGAGACTTTTGGGACTGATATAGGAAACTATTTTTTGCCAAAAGTTCTAAGTAAAACAGTCCATGAAAACCCTATTTACGTAAAACATAAAATTCGCTAGAATAAAGGTTCGTTCGAATGAAAAACTTGTTTCGTTGAGTTCTCATTCAAACAAGCTTCGAGCAAGATTCTAATCGCTAGACCTTTGCCAGACAGAGGAACCCCGTTGGTTGTTCGGTTGAATTTCATTCCAAATAAATCGCAAACTAGTTCAAACGAAAAGCAAACCTCGCTCGAATGAAAAAATAGGTCTTATTCAAACGATCCTAAAATCTTATTCGAACGAACAAAGGCACAAATATTTTAATTTTAAAAAATTGTTTTAAAAGTTTTCCATGAATAACTTTTAAAAGCATCCTAGAATAAATGTATAAGTATAAATCAAAACCTTATACCAAATACATCCTCAAACGTGTAGGGACGATTCCAAATCATTCGATCTTTGGTTTGTTGCTTGGACATTAACATCTCTTCTTGTTAAATTTATTGGAAAGTACATGATGATGTTATTTGTAGCAGGATATGCCAAAATAAATAAAATAATGACCAATCATAAAAGTTACTCTTATAAATTATGTTAAGTTGAATAAAAGATTAATGGGATTTGATATGTAATTCTTTAATAGTGTGAGCACATGTAATGGAAACTACTTTTATGATTTTTTAAGCTTATATGAATAAGTAAAGTTGAGTGGATGACTTAAAGAGTTGGATGTTTAAAAGACTGAGGAGTATTTTTAAGAGTGTGTATTTTCTATGTAACAACAAGTCTCTTGCAGTATGAAAGGTAAGAGCTGTTAACAGTAATTAAAGATCTTTATAAGAATGAAGGGTGGCAAATTATTTATATCTAGTTTACCTGATAATGTAGTATGAGTTATTAAATAGGAAGAAATATGTTGAATGTAAACTTCTACGTGATATCTACAAAATCGAAGAGGAGGTGGCTATTGTAAAGTATACTAAAGTATGATAAGGAATAAAAACTTTTTGCTAAGCATGATAGAATTTAAATTAGATATTTCTTCATAGTTAATAAATATCCAAGATATAAAATTTAAAGTAATAATGAAGAAGGAATAATAATTGTTATATGGATAGGTGTTACTGGTATTAGCATATTCATGATTGATTTGGGTGAAAATGGAGTTATCTTATGTACTATACTTTGTGTTGTCAATGAGTAAATCAGTTATAATGAATATTATTTAAGTTATATGGCATTAACAAGAAGTACGTGCTGAGAGAATGTATAGTGTGAGACAGTGTTATATGATATAAAAAGATATTGGTACGTATTATTGGAAAGAAATGTGTTATGTAAGTCAATGAAGTATTTTGGTGTTCATACCTATGGTTAAGTTTTATGTTGTTACATTAGATTTATGTTTTGGGATAATATAGTTGGTAAAATGATTGTATCATTAAAGCTGTAAGATAACAACTAATTTGTATTTTAAAATTTCATAATACACGTTCGTAACTATTTGGAAGATGTATGTGTGTATGAGTATATGTTTGTATTGTGTTATACTTTAAGAGCTAGGTTGATGAATACATAAAACAATTGGTATTATGTTTAGGTGTTGGGGTAAGTAAAATGAATTTAAAGATAATATGTTGAGTATATAATTTATTACGAGAATTGTGTGTTTAGTCTAAATGATTGTCAAATAAGTATGAAAAAGAATATAATGTTAAGATATATTGAGAAAATAATAAATCAATGAGAATTATACACTAAAATGAATTGAAGTTATATTTCAAAAGAAACCCTTGTTGAATGGTTATTCATCATTGATATATGAAAAGCGACGATGATATATTTAGATTACGAGATTAGAAGAATGCTATGTAATATACCTCAAACATTTAGTTGTTAATGTTGATATTAAGTAGATGTAAAAAAAAGATGCATTCGATATTAATTAGAGGTTTGAACGATGAAATATATCAGTTTAATGATTTGACATATTACATGATGATAAGGATGCACTACAGGAACTCATGGTGAGATGTGAAAAATAACACCAAATTTATTAATAGTGTTTAGAAATTATATATTAAAGATGATATAGTTAATAAGCTATTATGTGTGAAGCTTCACTTATGTATAAAAAGACATGATGTAATATGTGAGTTAGAATTTGATTGTTTAGTTGATTGATAGGAAATTATCAAACGTTTATCATTACAAACAAATCATAATGAAATTGAAAATTTTATAAAAAGAATGAGATGTCATATAGTTACATATACGAACTAATATCTAGAAAGAAACTAATGTTAATATATAATATAGTGAAAGTAATTTACCAAGCATATAGATTAGTGCATTATGTGAGTATAGTTAGAACTATTCACTAAAAAGGAGTTATATATATATATATATATATATATATATATATATGAGGTCCTCAAATGAGGACCTCAAATGAGGACCTCACGTGCGGACTATTTTTTTAAATAGTAACAAAAATATTTTTGAGTCGATTTTTTTGTGGTATTTAAACATCTCAGGGAACCCTTAAGAAAATCATCTCAAAATGATTTTTTTTGCTATTTAAAAAAAAGGTCAAAATATGTATGTTTTTGAACTCCGTAAAAGATGGAAAATTTTGACCATTTTTTTTAAATAGAAAAAAATCATTTTTAGATGATTTTTAGGGGTCCTCCGAAATGTTTAAATACCATACAAAATTTGCCAAAAAATATTTTTTTGCTATTAAAAATAAATTGTCTACATAGGTGGTATGCACAGAGTGATATGTATAGGAGCCGCTCTTATATATATATATATATATATATATATATATATATATATATATATATATATATATATATATATAATTGGTGAGTGATGATAATTTTTTGAAAAGAATAAGAATATGAGTGATGATGGGATAATAATAAGAACATAAAGGATATAACGTTTATATATGCATGATGGGATTTTTATAAAGTGGCGGATGATTGATTACAAAAACATTTCTATTGATGATGAATTAGTAGTGAGTTTATATGTAATGAACAAGTTGATATGTTGTTTATATTTTGATAAGTTCGATTACCACTACATAATATATTATATGGGGAGTGTTCATTAAATATAAGTTTTGCTAGAATAAAATATAGTTGTGGAGGGGGGACTGTTTAAAAAAAATCAGAAACTGTTGTAAAGAATTATAAATTATGTAATAAACAAGAATAATGTTTAGTTATGCACTATATATTAAATGACATGAAGTCATATTATAACATGTCACCAAAAATGATATATGCATGTGTGGGACTATATTTTGAAAATGTCATAATTAATAAATCAATTGGCGGTGTGATGTGGAACACAACATAAAGTCTTATAATCTTGGATATTTATATATATCAATAGTTGACGGTATATGTGTAGCTATCATAAATAAAGTAATGCCAGTATAATATAATATGAAGTTATATATGTAATAAGAAAAAACAATATTTGTATATATAAATATCATGTGTAGAAGATGAATCATTGGTATTAAGAAACATGTTGTACTCTCAATCTAACAAGTTAATAAGAGAGTAGTATATAAGATGATGACATTAAGAAGAAGCGTAATCAAAGATATATTGATGCATTGATATGAAATTTCTAGTTTTCTTAAATTTTGGGAATGAAATTTCTTAAGTGGGGGAGAACTGTGACACCCCAACCCTTATTAACATTGATTAATGAGATTTATTGATTCACAAGTTGAAATGTATGCATAAATATGATTATATATGTTTTCATGTGAGACCGAATATTAAAAAAAGAGTGTTTAGCATTGGATAAGGAATAATCATAAAGCATGTAAAGTTATATAACTCACATGCTATATATGTTGGTTGCATTAAATTGTATTTGAGCTTGTGTTTGGTGATAACATGTTAAGAGTATATGATTAATTACGTGGCCAAATGCATTAATTATTATGTTTTTAATGCATAATTGTTTTAAAGAAATAAACTATGGTGTTTGTGCGAAATCGGTAAGCTTTGGTTGCCAAATGTATAAGTTTTAAGATTTCAGGCACATTGTTACTTTCATGTTTGGAACCAATCTAAGAATAGTGAATTTATGATTTTAGCAAAACATAAAATATTAAAGTTATATGTCCTTAAGTTATCTAGGCATGTCCACAAACGGGGGATCAATCCAAGGGCAAAATAAGGTACAAATCTATCTCAAATTGAAATGTTTTGATACGACACCTCCAATCCAACGAATCACACACCACCACCCAAACTACTTCACATCACAACATTTTTTGGATGCTTTGGAAGACTTATAAAATCTTCTCCTTCGTCACACACATAACACATAGAGAATATAAAAGGTTTGAGAATATTAAGCTTAAGAAGAGAGAAGCAAGGAGGTCAATGGTGGAATTCAACAACATGCTTGTGTAATACCTCATTTTTTATAATAAATTAAATCATTAAAATTTAAATTTATTTGGAAGATTTTAATTAAATAAATTTGTCAATAAATTAGTAGTGGCAATTGCATGTTTATTTGATTCGTTTATGCATGTTATGTTTACTCGTAGAAAATAATTGCATGATAATTAAATAATTGGTATGTGATATTCAATCTAATATAAAAGTGCTAAATTAGGTAGTTATGATTTGGGCACATTCCGAGATAATTTGGGGAATCGTTCAGGTGTTTTAGACATCTAAAATTAGGCAGGTATACCATTTGGGGAGTTATTAGTCCAATCCGGGTATGGTTTCGGGCTCATTTGGGGCCAAATGTGGGCATCATGGAGTAACTCGAGATTACTGATTATATTAAATTAATTAACTATTAAGAAAATATTTTCTATCCACCACAACTAAACCCTAGCAGCCACACACCCAATTAGAGAGGTTACCAAGGTTAGAGAAAGGAGGAATATCAAGAGAAGGGAGGAAGATTAATATCCAAGAGGAAGAGGCAAGAATTCTCTTGCTAAATTAATTTCTAGTAAGTTCCTTAATTCAATTGTGTATTTTCTATATAAATGTTTGGGTTATAGTCAATGATTGGATGCTTATATGATTGGCATAAACCTTATGAATATTGAAAAATAAATATGAAATTTATAAAAATTAAGGATTGAAAAATTAATGATAAACCAAAAAATTGAAATATCATAGTGACAGGGAAAGAAACCTTTCAACCTCATTTTATAGAAAAGATAAATCTGACGTAAATACATAAGAAAAAAAGGGTTCTTGAATGGGTTAAAAGAAAAAATGTGCAATCATGGAAATTTGGGTTTTTATAGTCAATAACACTTGAGATAATTGTTAACGGATGAATTCGATATGTTTGAGGAATGATTTCCATTAAAAAAATGGTTGTTTCATGATGGGGATTGGATTAAAGTTCATACATAACGTTTGGGACAAGGTTAAAGATAATTTACTTGAAAGGAAAAGATCAAATCACATCACTATTCATCTTGCCATCCAGCAAAACCAAATTGGTTCGCTGGTAGTGGCGAACTGATTCACTGACCGAACCGGTTTAGCCAGCGAAGCAGTTCAATTTCCTGGCTGGTTCCCCACGGTTTTTGTGATTTTTTGGGGATCGCTTATGGTGTGGCATGGAGTATAGATACTGAGAGTTATAATTGAACTTCTCGGGATACAATGGGAAGGTTAAGAAGTACCTTAGCTTAATCATATACAAATTCTATGTAAGGGTTGTGTTACTATTTAGGTTGGGAAGTTAACAATTAACTAGACGGTTAGATCTTAAAGTAAAATTATTAATTGGATATCAATAAGACTTATTAGGGGTATTTATAGGGTTAATTTCATACAAATATTATGTGTTGTACTTATGTAATTTCTTATTTGTGTGGATGTAGCCATGTTCATGGATGGCCTATCGATTGGGGTTACGTGCGTCTCGAGACCGTAGCACACGTGGGCATAGGTGGATTAGGCATTGTGTAGATCATTATTTTAGGTACAACGTGGCAGTGCCACTTACGAGAAGTAGGTGTAGAGGTTGGGATCCATTTTGACCATCGGGGTATGGCCTATACAATGGTGCACCGTGTAAGGACCACCCCACATGTACATGTTTTGTGATGTCCATTTGGATGAAGGACTCATTCGAACTTACCGATAGAGGATGAACAGGACACTGAAACTAGATGCCTTTACGTGTTAGATATATGTAAGGACATATAAAATTATATAAATTAATTGAGATCTAATCCTTAGTCTAATGATGTAGACAGTGGATATTGAACCCCATAATATGTAAAATGCATAACAGATGTTATGTTACTTTTGTGGTTGGTACAGTAAGGGTACTTTGGGAAGTAGAAGCACACATGTAGACGATTAGCTTCCATATACGAATTATGCTAGATGCATCAAATATTCTATTTTCATAGTTATCAGACTTCTGTATAGGGGACTTGGGTTGGTATGCGTATAGTACTGGACTTATATTAGGGGTGAGATACTTAATGCATGCGAGTGCCTATGGATAGTACATACTTTAATTTAACTTCATTATTTTATTTTAATTTCGTAAGATAACTCTTGCACCTCAAGGGCGCTGACCCAAATTATAAAAATATTTCCCCCTGGGTTGGCCTAGATAGGGACAACAGGGATGACATGATTATAGATTTGCGGTCACACATTTCTTATCATTCATCAGCTCATTTGATTCTAGTTTAGGTTTTCATTTTCCCTTTAAGTTATTTATTATTTTAGATACTATATGGACACACGCCCAAAGTCTATTACATAGTCTTTTGAGACCAATTGTTTTTATGTTGGAGTTCTACGATTGTTTGGATGTTAGATTTATTATTTATTATCAGCTGTTAATTAAATCGGTTTTATCATGCATGTTTTTTTGAAAATACAAATTGTTTATTATGGTTTGATGTTGGGAATGATATAGATTGATAGACAAATTGTTTATTATTTATTATCAGCTGTTAATTAAATCGGTTTTATCATGCATGTTTTTTTGAAAATACAAATTGTTTATTATGGTTTGATGTTGGGAATGATATAGATTGATAGACAAACCCCACCATCACTAGCCCCATATATGGTTGGCTCATCATAGATTGCCATAATTGTGACTCATGCAGTTTCCACAAAGATGGTTTCTATGCTATAGCATTTCCAACTACCGCAACAGTAGCAGTGACCACCACCACCCTCTTAGCATGTGGTATTACCCGTGAAGACCCAGGGATCAGTATGGGATAGAGCTAAGGAGTCCTTCACTAAATGCTACCCACCATACTTTGTAGTGTGTCCCAACATTTCTATGGCCAATCAGTGGAAAAATTATATACAATGACACTTGAGGATGGTTGAGTACACAAGAAGATGTTAGCCCTATTTTAACTGGTCATGGTAGCTTTACAGTGGTGGGAGTCTATCACCATGCTGGAGGAGAGAAACAAGTTGGCGACTGATGAATTATAGGGAAAGTTCAAGGGAAAGTATTTCCCACCATCTATGAAATCCTAGATGACAACAAAGTTCATGAACCTTAAATAAAAAGGTTGCATAGTAGCTAAATATGAGGAGTAATTTAATGCAGTATCCTACTTTGTTGGGTACGAGGTGAATAGGGAAAATAAGAAGATGGAAAAGTTTGTATTGGGGACAGCCTGACACATCAAGAAGTCTTTGTTTGGGAACTCGACTTTCACTACCTACACTCAGATTGTGAATGTCGTTTTACTGCATTTCCAGGATCACATAACATTTTAAATAAATAATAGGGAGAAGAGATCGAGCTCAAAGATGTCAAACTAGTAGGGTAAGATGAATGGTAACAACAGCCAGGGGACTCAACATTTTAGGTGGCCATAATAGAGTGATTAGCATAATAGGTGCAGAGGTTTCGATGATCAAAGTAGGCATGGGAAACAGAGGCAGAGCCAACAGCAGAGGTATCAATAGGGCCAAGGGCAACAGGGTTGAGGCCAGTAGGGCCAACATCCAAATAGATTCCCATTTTATAGGAATTGCTATAGTTATGGAGATAGGGGTCATGCATAGAAGAGGTGTCCTCGAGGTAATCAGGGACTAGAGGAGTAGGGTGGATAGCATGGGTATCCAACACAACAGGGGCATCGTCAGTAGTTTCCAACCCCATGAATTATATAGTGCCAGCACTACCAACTCTAGCTTCCCCACCTCAAGGCCAACATCCATAATTGCAGTATGCGCTAATGTACCATGCCTCGCCAAGAGAAGGATCAAATCCGGTTCAGGTAATGGAGGGTATGTTCCCGATCTTTGGTCATGTAGGTAGAATTTTATTTAACAATGGTGCATTGCATTCATTCATTAGTACTGACTTTGCTCAGGAATCGGGGATGATATATTTTGCATCTGATACAATACTTTATATTGACTCAGTCGTGGGTAGAGGGCACCCATAATTTTATTATGCAAAGGTATAGGGATTAATATTGGGTGACTCACATTTTTGGAAGATTTTTTGGTATTAGATATATCTGAGTACGACATTATCTTAGGGATAAGTTGGCTAGCTATGTATAGAGCATGTCCTAATTATTACGGTAGGTCCATTGTCTTTTCCAATCCAAGGCATGAGGTACCTAGTTGTGATGCCACATCCTGACGGTGGGTCAAGAAGGCATTTGTATTATTTTGAGGATGAGACTTCTTCGGAGGTCATTATTTCTCTCGATTCCATCCCAATAGTTAGTGAGTTTTCTGATGTATTTAGGGAGATTCCAAGGTTGGCACCTAGTAGGGAGATATATTTTTTCATTGACTTGATCTCGAGTATGAGACCCATAACACGTGCACCGTATCAGATGTCTCCTCTACAGATGAGGGAGATTAGGGACCAGATTCATCAGTTACTAGGTCAGGGTTTTATTCAGAGGACTATTTTGCCATGGGGTGCTCCACTTTTATTTTTTAAGAAGAAGGTTGGAACTTTGAGACTTTGTATCGATTACATGGAGTTAAAAAAAGGTCACTATACAAAATAAGTATCTGTTTCCCCGTATTAATGGCTTGTTTGATCAAGTGAGGGGTGTATCGTATTTTTCCTTAGATTAATTTGATATTAGTATATCATCAGATGGGGATTTAGGATTAGGATGTCCCAAAGACAGCGTTGTTGATGGGATATGGGACGTATGAGTTCATGGTTATGCCTTTTGGCTTGAACAACGCATTGACTGTGTTTACGGTCTTGATGAATTGGGTGTTCAGGGACTTCCTAGATCAGTTCCTTATTGTGTTCATAGATGACATATTGATCTACTCTCAAACTGTATAAGAGCATGTACAACATTTATAAGTAGTCTTAAAGACATTACATGACCAATAAATCTATGCTATGTTCAAGAAATGTGGTTTTTCGTTGTGGGGGGTTCAGTTCTTGGGCCACATCATATTTTAGAGGGGAATATTAGTGGATCTAGGGAAGGTTTCTACAGTGATGGAGTGGGGACAGTCCATTACATCAATAGAGGTGTGTAGTTTTTTCGTATTAGCAGGGTATTACGGTCGATTCATTCATGATCTATCTAAGATAGCCATGCCTTTGAAGAATTAGATGAGGAAGGATGTACCATTTATTTGGGATGATGCATGTTAGTAGGCCTTTGATGATATGAACTCCAGATTGACTTCGGCTTCATTACTTGCTTTGCTTAGAGGAGGAATTGACTATAAGGTGTTTATGGATACGTCCTTGAGGGACTTGGTGGGGTGTTAATGCAGTAGGAGAGGCTGATAGCTTATTCTTCTCAGAAGCCTAAGTCTCATGAGGGACATTACCCCCACCCATGACTTAGAGTTATAAATTGTAGTGTTTTCTTTACGTGTATGGAAACATTTTCTCATGGGGGAGAAATTTAAGTTATTCACAGACCATAAGAGCCTACAGTACTTTTTGACCCAGAGAGAGTTGGACATGAGAATACGAAAATGTCTAGAGTTTGTGAAAGACTAACAAGTTAATATACAGTACCACCTTGAGAAGGCCAATGTAGAGGCGGATGCTTTCAGCTATAACCCAACAACGAAGTTAGAGGAAGTGTGGAAGGTGAAGTGGAAATGGCTTCATACTGATGATGAGTTGACACATTCTTTTATGGAGGTTCTCACCATCACACCCGACATCATCATTCAGGGTCGTGAATGCATAGACAAGGTACCATCTTTGTCTGGAAAGGGTCAAAAAGTTAATAGCCCAGGGGGTAGAGCACTATTTGATTTTCTTAGATGGTAGATAAATATTTTAGGGCAGGTTGGTAGTTCTACAGGATGAGGATTTGAGGCGATTCGTTATGACAGAGGCTCACCGATCATGTTTTACGATATGTCCCTATAAGATGTACAAGGACATAAGGTGCCAATATTAGTGGGTAGGCATGAAACATGACATAGCAATATTTGTGTCCAAGTGTGCCACGTGTCAGTTGGTGAAGGTGGACCTTCAACGACCAGTAAGCATTCTACAATCTCTTGAGATTTCAAGGTAAAAAAGGGAGAGAATTTCCATGGATTTTTATCACAGGGTTACCTACGTCTCAGTGGGGGAGCAATTCTATCTTGGTGATCATTAATTTATTGACAAAGGTGGTTGACTTTTTACTAGTCCAAACAGACTACACTTCAGAGTAGTACGCCAAGCTTTTCCTTACAGAGATTGTGAAATTGCACCGGGTACCACTCAATATTGTATCGGATAGGGAAAAAACATTTGTGTCGCACTTTTGGAAGAGTTTCCAGACATTGGGGGAGGAGTTGAGGTTGAGTACCGCGTACCACCCATAGATGGATGGTCTAATAAAGAGAGTTAATTTTGACGTTGCAGGATATGTTGAGAATGTGCATCCTGGATTTTAGGGTTAGCTAGGAGAAGTACTTACCATTGGTGGAGTTTTCCTACAATAACAATTACCAGCTTACTATTAGGATGACACTTTTTGAGGCATTATACGGGAGGCCTTATCGTTCACCCTCTTATTGGTTGGAGCTGGGTAGAATAAACTCATCGAACCAAAATTCATGCAGGATACCTTAAAGAAGGTAGACATGATTCAGGCTATGATGATTGCCCAGGATAGACAAAAGAGTTATGCTAATGCAGATAGGAGGCACTTGAATTTTGAGGTCAGTGACCAAGTGCTAATTAGGGTGTCTTCCGTAAAGGGCGTGATGAGATTTGGGAAGAAAGGGAATTTGACCCCTCCATATGTTGGACCGTTACCTATTATTGAGAGGATTGTATCCATGGCATATCGATTTAGATTACTGGACCATTTGCAGAGGATGCATGTTGTCCTTCAAATTCCGGCACTGCAAATTGCCTACCAGCATATAGACCTCGATAAGATAGAGTTTTAGCCTGATGCGACTTACGAAGAGAGAGCCATAGCTATTTTAGATCATAGAGAGCGTAGACTTCATTCCAAAGTTGTTAACTTAGTACACGTGCAGTGGGGACACCACAATGAGGATGAGTCGACGTGGGGGAGAGAGGATGACATGCAAGATAAGTATTCGAAACTCTTTAGGGTAGGTAAATTTTGAATTTTGAGGATGAAATTTCGTCATTAGGGGGAAGAATATAATACCTCATATTTTTATAATAAATTATGGTGGGGTAATTGCATGTTTATTTAATTTGTTTGTGCATGTTATGTTTATTCGTAGAAAATAATTACATGATAATTAATAATTGGTACGCAGTGTTCTATCTAATATAAAAGTGGTAAATTGGGTAGTTATAGTTTGGGCACATTCCAGGATAATTTGGGGACTTGTTCAGGTATTTTAAACATCCAAAATTAGGTCCAAAGTATAGGAATATCATTTGGGGAGCTATTGGGCCAATCCGGGTATAGTTTCGGGTTCATTTCGGGGTCCAAATGTGGGTCTCATGGGGTAACTAGGTATTAGTGGTTATATTAAGTTAATTAAATATTAAAAAAATTCTTATCCACCAAAACTAAACCCTAACAGCCCCACATCTAATTAGATAGGTTACCAAGGTTAGAGAAGGGATGAATATTAAGAGAAGGGATGAAGTGTAAAATCCAAGAGGAAAGGGGACACAATATTCAAACTAAGGCAAGAATTCTCTTGTAAATTAAAGTTCAATAAGTTTCTTAATTCAATTATGTATTTTCCATATAAATTTTTGGGTTAAAGTTAATGATTGGATGCTTATATGATTGGAATAAACCTTATGAAGATTGAAGGATGAATCTGAAATTTATAACAACTAAGAATTGATAAATTAATGATATATCAAAAAATTGAATGATCATGCTGATTGGGAAAGAAATCTTAGAACCTAAAAGGACACAAGTCTCCAATTGAGTCTTAATGTAGTGTTGGCTCAATTCCGGGCAAAAACATTTGAGTCATAGGATAGTTTTCAAGTGTATCCATCCAAGCCTATGACGTGTTAGTTGAAGACGTAGCAGCCAAGATTATAAAGCTTCATCATATATCGGGTTTATTGTGCCTCGTTTCTACGTCAACAACATTGGTTCCAATTCTCCTAAGGTATGAATGCATTTTATATATATATATAGGAGCTTGGAAATTTATTAGGTGTAATTTATAATTTTTCATAAATAATTTAATGACTTTGTTTTACTCAGAAAATATTTTTTAGAGCTTTACATAAAACGTTTAGGGCTTAAAAAGAATATTACATTTTTTGGTAAGTCGTTCGAACGAATTGGAATCTCGTTCGAACTAGATTCCCAGGTCGTTCAAACAATACTTCTAACGAGATTCCTTTTTTCTCTCTGGAACATCGTTAGTAAAGCTGTTTGAACGAGAATGTCGTTCGAGCAAAAATATCGTTCGAACGACTTTAGCGAGAATAGTTTTTTTGGCAGTGTTCACAATGTTCCCAATATGTTTTCCCCACTACTTTTTGACAGACTTATCATGTGAGAAAATGAAATTTTTCAATCCAACTTGTTCACATTCTATGAGACTTTAGGGAGAAAATTCTTTCAAGAAAAAGTTCCATGTTTTTGTGTTTGATTTTTAAGGATTAAATTCACCAAAAACACATACACACCCAATTGTTTGTTTATTCCAAGTTCCTTAATATATATTCTTTCTTTGAGTTTCGGAACCGATTTTATATCTACTGTTTGAAGAGTATTTGGGTTTACTTCTACATCCCACAAAGAAGAAGTTTGTTTGCTGTGACATACCCACTTGGAGAAAGGCTGCTTGTTCGGGTGGTGGTGACTAGAAAAATTCCGATCGGTGGATTTCCAGACCGCGGTGGACCTCTGTGGTTATTCATTAGGAAGAGGTGTGTACAAGAAGAAGTGTCGGGGCTTAGATGGAGTCAAGTCGGGTGTTGTAAGTCTTTTTGTCTTGTACTTGTAAAATCGTACTTAGTGGATATGAGGCTAGGGTCATCCGAGGTTTTTTTTCCCGTTGTGGGTTTTTTCTCGTACATCGCGGCATAGTGGTTCGTGATTTATTTTATCTTGCTATAACAACTAGATGCATTCTTAGGGCTAAACGATAATATATGGTTTAAATCACTACTCATGCTTAAGTTGGTGCTTAAATTAATTAGGGTCATGTTTAATTAATTTAGTTGAAGTCATTAATTTTATTGGATAAAATTTTGTTTGGCCTAATTTGTAAAAATGAATTAATTAATTGTTAGGCAAATTTTAGGACTTGGGTTGAGTTAATATGTTTAAGTGAAAAATGTATTTCGGGTTTAATTTAATTTCACTTCTTGTTTAGTTTTTTTTGTTTAAAAGAAATTAAAATTTGGTTTATGTACTTGTTTAGTTGAGCCATCTTTATTCCGCATGTAAAAGGAAATTACTCTTAGTAAAATCTAAAATTGGGTAACCTTTCGTTTTCAAATTGGTATCAGAGCAGGATCGCTAAATTATTGCGTTTAAGATCCTATTAAATATTTTTGACTAAAATGGAATTTTTCCCATTTTCAAAATTTCCTATTTTCGATGGTTCTAATTACGCATATTGGAAAGCTCGTATGCGTTTGACACTTAGGTCTCTAGATGAGAGGGCTTGGTTGTCTGTCATTAACGGATGGCCCCCACCTACATATTTAGTAGAAAATGAGCGTGTTCCCAAACCCATCGATAGATGAAGTGAGAATGAATTTAAACTTGCAAATTTTAATTCCCGAGGTTTAAATGCCGTGTTTAGCGCCGTCACACCGGATGAATTTCGACACATTATGACGTGTGAAACCGCTAAAGAAGCTTGGGATATTTTACAACTCACTCATGAAGGAACTTGTGTAGTAAAAGCTTCTAAACTCCAAAACCTCACCACTCAATTTGAAACCATCAAAATGAATGAAAAATAAACATTTGATGAATTTTATGCTAGACTTTTCGATATAGTTAATTCATCTTTTAATTTGGGAGAGAAAATACCCAACAATCGAGTAGTAAAGACAATTTTAAGGTCCCTACCCGATAGATTTATTCCCAAGGTGACCGTGTTAAATTCTTTACCCACTTTAGCCTCTATGAAATTAGAAGAGCTCATAGCTGATTTAAAAACCTATGAACTAGACATATTTCCCTCTAAAACTTAAAATAAAATAGATAAGAGCGTTGTTTTGAAAGACCGAAGGAGGAAAAACAAGTAGTAGAGAGTGAAAGTGAGGGTGACTTGGAAGATATGGCTATGTTTGCTAGGAAGTTTCATAAATTTATTAAATTTAACAAAGATAAATTTAAAAATGATTTTAAGAAATTTGAAAATTCTAAGCATGACAAAGTCGAGAAGATCCCTAAAACTTTTCATGACAATTTAAATAGGGACGAGTCAAATAGGTGTTACGGTTGTGAGGGTTATGGCCATAGGGCGAGAGTGTGCCCCCACTAAACTAAGGAGAGAGGTTAAGCAACCAATTTCCTATAGTGAAACCCTTAGTGATAATGATAAGGAAGAGGGACCTAATTCCCCCACTAAGCCCAACTTTGTGTCTTTTATGGCAAGTCATGTGAGTGAAAGTAAGCACTCCGTTATTAATGAAATTTTAACACATGACACTTTCAAGGCTATTGTTTGTGAATCCCAAAGAGATGATGGTAGTGAGAGTGGAGAAGAAAGAGGGAGTGAAAGTGATGAGGAGGTTGATGTGAGTGAACTTCAATATTCTTTTCAAGAATTATATGAAGAATCTATTAAATTAAAAAGAACAAATTTGAAGCTAGAAACTAGTTTAAAAGAGAGTTTCGAGGTCATTAATTAGATTGTTTTAGTGGAAGACCTTAGTACACGTGCGAGAGCACTTCTTGAGAAGCTTGAATATGTAGAAGGTGAGAGAGATAGCCTTAAAGGTTTAATAGAATCCGTGAAAAATGGACTTCTCGTGTTTGAAGAGCGCAATGTTTTATTAGAGTCTCACATTTTAGATTTAGAAAATAAACTAATAGACTCTAGTAAAGTCAAATTTGATTTGGAGTGTCATTCAAAGAAATTAGATAAAATATTAGGAACAGTTCAAATAAAAAATGACACGTGTGGTTTAAGCTTCGATACTTGTAATAAATCAACTCATAAAGTCAAAACCAAAGTTTTAAGAGAATCACCTAGGAAAGCCTTTAGAGATCAATCCTTAGGTTCCACATTTCGACGTGTTTTTATGTGTTCACATTGTAGTCGAAAAGGTCATCTTAGGAAATTTTGTTTTGATCTTAAACGAGGTTCTAGAAAATCCCAACATAAGGCAACCGAGGTATCAAAGATTCCTACACCCCGTAATCATCATTCTTCATTAGTTTCGGTTAGGAGATCCGACTTGGTAGCTTTACAAAATAGGATTTTTGATTCTCATTCACTTTCACATGCTTCCTCCCTTGCTAAATTCAAAGGTTGAATGTGTTAGTTGTTTGCATACTTTAGCTTTTGTACTTCATGCTTAATTATCATGCTAATTGTGTGCTTCTTTATCATTTTCTAGTCATTGCTTTATCACATATCTCATGCTATAATTATGATTCTTGTTTATCTTTTGTATTATAGTTCTTTCATTATTGTTTGCATTAAATGAAAAATACAAAAAGATTTTTGTTTATCTTTTGTGGTTATATTTTAAGAGTAATTTAGTCTTAATGAAAATTCAAATGATTTTTGTTTGTCTTTTGGAGTATATATGTTTGTTTGTTTGGTTTAAAAATTTCAAAAAACTCAAAAATATTTTTGTTTTGTGTGTATTTTAGTTTGACACACTTTATGTGGCATATACTTGTGTTTGAATCCATTCTTTTTTGCTCCCATGTGGCTAGAACTTTTGGCTTAGATTGCCAATCCTTAAAATGTTATTTACCATGCTTACATGGAGTAGTTGGATTTTGTGTTGCTATAATGGATTTTATTTTTATATGCATAAATTCACACACGCACGAGGTCGCTTGAAATTATAACTTCATATGTATATTTGAGCTTTTTGAGGTGTTCTCTTTCCAATCTTGTCATCTACATGTTATGTAACCTAGGAGGACTAGTGCATGTTAAAATATGTTGCATGATAGAATTGAGGGATAAAATATTATGTATATATATATATGTGCATGGGGAAGGGCTCCGAAAGGAAATATCATCCTTTGCGAGTAAGCCACCGTTTTCTTGGACCTAAAAGAAATACGTGGTCCAAAGGCCTAAAAGAAAATGGCATTAAAAGAAAAATATTTTTCCAAGGTCTATTTTGTGTAGTTGATTTACTCATTCAAAAGATTGAAATAATATGCTTAAATTGTGGGAGTTTGGATGGTATATCAATGGTTTGCACAATGTCCGTTTATCCTAGTTTTACTTTCAATGTCATGACTCTATTGGTTTGTAGAATCATCAAAATTCTAGGCTTGTATGCATTGTGTATATATGTTCATTGAGTTCAATCTATATTGTCACATGAGGTTATATTCAAATGTGATGTAGTTTGCAATCAAATGAGAACTCCGTGAACATGTTTTAAGTGATTGGGTCTAAATTTAATTGTTTCGAGTTCACGCCCCTACACTTACGTTTTCATATAACACATTTTTGCCATACAAGTGTGAAAAACTTATTTTATTTTTTGTCATGTGTGGTGTTTATACCGACATATATGCGCGTGTGCGTTAGTGATAGTCATTATGTCTACATATATATGGTATTTTTTCTTTGCCTCGCTTGCTAGTCCATCTATGCTCCAAATTCATAATTGGTATCAATCGTGTTACATATTGTTGTTAATATCACATGCTTAGTTTCTTATATATCATTGGTATCATTTTATTTTCATCGTCATTGGTATCCATTAGTATTTGTATGGATTAGTTTTGATTTTGTTGCCCAAATGCTTTCGTGTTCTTATCACTCTAAGCTTCATCGTGTTTAAATTAGTTTTATGCATTGTATATTCCTTAACAAAAAGAGGGAGAATGATCGGGGAAGAAATGGTATCTAATCCTATTGTACTCATACTTAGTTTGGTAGATTTATCTTAGGGGGAGACGTCTTTCTAAGTAGGTCATTTTTTTGATAAAGGGGAGAATTAATTTAGGGGGAGTATTTATTTTACATGCATTAAATATTCTTGATATTAGGCAAACATATTGATCTTTGGGTTTGTGATTCAAGCTATGTATTTTTTATTTTGGGTGGGATATTTTTTTAAGTCTAGTAGAGCTTGACGGCCCTTTAGGATTTTTGTTTGGTTTTCGTCTCGAAATAGCCAAAGGGGTAGATTTGTAAGGACAGAAGTCTCCGATTGAGTCTTAATGTAGTGTTGGCTCAATTCCGGACAAAAACATTTGAGTCATAGGATAGTGTTCAAGTGTATCCATCAAAGCCTATGCGTGTTAGTTGAATACGTAGCAGCCAAGATTATAAAGCTTCATAATATGTAGAGTTTATTGTGCCTCGTTTCTACGTCAACAACATTAGTTCCAAAGCTCCTAAGGTATGAATTCATTTTATATATATAGGAGTTTGGAAATTTATCGGGTGTAATTTATAATTTTTTATAAATAATTTTAACGACTTTGTTTTACTCAGAAAATATTTTTTAAAACTTTTCATAAAAAGTATAGGGCTTAAAAAGAATATTAAATTTTCTGGTAAGTCGTTCGAACGAGACTTCTAACGAGATTCCTTTTTTTGCTCTGGAACATCGTTAGTAAAGTCATTCAAACGAGAATGTCATTCGAACGAAAATGTCGTTCGAACGACTTTAGCGGGAACAGTTTTTTTGGCATTTTAAGCAGTTTGTACTATGTTCCCAATATGTTTTCCCCACTACTTTTTAATAGACTTATTATGTGCAGAAACCAACTTTTTCAATCCAAATTTTTCACATTCTATGAGACTTTAGAGAGCAAATTCTTTCAAGAAAAAGTTTCATGTTTTTCTGTTTGATTTTTAAGGATTAAATTCACAAAAACACATACACACCCAATTTCTTGTTTATTCCACGTTCCTTAATATATATCCTTGCTTGGAGTTTTGGCACCGGCTTTATCTCTAACGTTTCAAGAGTGTTTGGGTTTACTTCTACATCCCACAAAGAAGAAGTTTGTTTGTTGTGACATACCCACTTGGATAAATGCTCCTTGTTCGGGTGGCGGTGACCAGAAAAAGTCCGTTCGGTGGATTTCGAGACCGCGATGGACCTCCGTGATTATTCTCTAGGCAGAGGTGTGCACAAGCAGAAGCGTTGGGCTTGGACGGAGTCAAGTCGTGTGTTGTAAGTCTTTTTGTCTTGTACTTGTAAAATCGTACTTAGTAGATTGAGGCTAGGGTCGTCCGAGGTTTTTTTCCCGTTGTGGATTTTTTCTCGTACATCGTGGCGTAGTGGTTCGTGATTTATTTTATCTTGATATAACAACTAGATGCATGCTTAGGGCTAGAAGATAAAATATGGTTTAAATCACTACTCATGCTTAAGTTTGTGCTAAAATTAATTTGGGTCATGTTTAATTAATTTAGTTCAAGTCATTAATTTTATTGGATAAAATTTGGTTTGGCCTAATTTGCAAAAATGAATTGATTAATTGTTAGGCAAATTTTAGGACTTGGGTTGAGTTAATATGTTTAAGAGAAAAATTTATTTCGGGTTTAATTTAATTTCACTTCTTGGTTAGTTTTTTTTTATTTAAAAGGAATTAAAATTTGGTTTATGTACTTGTTTAGTTGATCCATCTTTATTCCACATCTAAAAGGAAATTACTCTTCGTAAAATCTAAAATTGGGGGTCCTATCGTTTTTATAACCTCATGTTGTAAGAATGATAAATATGATGTAAATCAATAAGAAAGAAGGGTTCTTGAACGGGTTAAAAGAGGAAAGGTTCGATCTTGGAAATTATGATTATTATAGTGAATAATTATTGAGATAATTGTTATCGAGTGAATTTGATATGTTTTAGGGATGATTTTCATGTAGAAAACTAATGTTTCATAATGGGGATTTAATTAGAGTTCATACATTGGGTTTGGGTGAAGTTTATAGATACTTTGCTTGAAGGGAGAAGACTAAATCACATCACTGTTCATCTTGGCAACCAGCAGAATAGAACCGATTCGCTGATCGAAGGGTTTGTCTATCCAGCAAATTGGTTCGGTTTGACAAGCTGTTTTCCCTTGGTTTTTGTGATTTTTTGTGGATCATTTATGGTGCGACATGGATAATAGAGTCCAATAATTAGAATTGAACTTTTGAGGATATAATGAGAAGGTTAAAAATTACCTTATCTTAATCGTAGACGAATTCTGTGTAAATGTGGTGTTACCATTTAAATTGGGATGTTAACAATTAACTAGACGATTAACTCTTAAAGTAGAATTCTTAAATGGAGATAAATAAGACTTCTTGGGGGTACTTATAGGGTTAATTACCTATCCATATTGTGTGTTGTAATTATGAAGCTACTTATTTATGTAGGCATACACATGTTTGTGGACAGTCTATCATTTGGGGTTACGTACATATCGGGACCATATCACATATCGACAGAGGTGGGCTAGGCATTGTGTAGGTAGTTATTTTTTGTACTATGTGGCAGCTCTACTTACGAGAGGTAGATGCAGATGTTGGGATCCATGGTCACCATCAGTTTATGGACCGTGCAACAATGTACTGCATAGAGACCACCCTACTTGTATGTGTTTTGTGTGTCCATTTAGATAAGGGACTCCTCCAAACTTATCGATAGAGAACGAATGGGACACTGAAGGTAGATGACTCTACATGTCAAATATATGTAAGGACATATATTATAACATAAATTAATTGAGATCTAATCCTTAGTCTAATTATGTCAACAGTTGATAAGGAACACAATAATACGTAAAATGCATAATGGATGTTTCTTACTTTTGTGGGTAGTACAGTAAGGGTACTCGGGGAGGTAAAAGCGCACATGTATAAGATTATCTTTCGTTCATGAATTATGCAAGATGTACCAAATACTTTACTGTCATAGTTATCAAACTTCCTTATAGAGGACTTCGGTTAGCATGAGTATAGTATTGCACTTAGATAAGTGGTGAGATACTTAATGCTAACGAGTGCCGATGTGCAGTACATACTTTGAATTAACTGCATTATTACATTTTAATTTCGTAAAATAATTATTTCAACTCTATTGCACTGACCTAAATTATAAAAATGTTTCCCCCGCAGGTTTGCCTAGACAAGTACAGCAGGGCTGACGAGATATTAGACTTGCGGTCACAGATTACTCATCAGTCACAAGCTCATTTGATTCTAGTTTAGGTTGTCATTTTCCTTGTCAATAATTTATTATTTCGGATATTGTATAAGCATAAGCCTGAAGTATATTATACAGTCTTTTGAGACTAGTCGTACTTATGTTGGATTTTTGTGATTATCTGGATGTTAGATTTATTATTTATTATCAGCTATTAAATCAATCAATTTGATCACGCATATTGTTTTGAGAATACAAATGGTTTATAATGGTGTGATGTTGAGAATGGTATAAAATTATATACAAGCCCCATCTTTGACGTATTGTTTCTGGCCAAGCGTTACGTTGAAAATGGTGGTTGTCATAGTTTGGTGACAAATTATTCTTAAAATAGTTAGAAGATCCTAAGGCTAGCTAATCATATCTTATTGCTTTCTTTCTGAATTGGATTTCTAGTTTAAGATAAATATGTATTTGAATGTTTATATGCTTTAGAACTTCAATCCATGTTTAGAATGTCTTAGAGTTAGATTTGACTCTTATGTCAGTATGGCCATCCGGGGTCGGATTCATTTCGGCTCACATGGAATATCGGGGTCGGCCGTCGTCATCTGGGGAATAATGTAAAGAGATAAGAGTCTCCAACCTATTTTTCTCAAAACGGGAAAAAGGATGTCGTCGCCTGGAGAGAATGATATCAAGTTCAAACCGATGCTTGCAAAACCATGTAATTTTAAGGTTTGGGGACTAAGTTACAGGACAAAAATATGTTAGAAACCCATTCCGCCCATTCTCTCTCTCATAGGCTGATGTCAATCTTCTTCTTTTAGACTTCATGGAATGTGTGTACATGTGTATAATATTAATGGTGGGAGAATGGAATCATCTAACTTTCTTCATGGAAGGGACGAAGTGAATTAATCAATAGGATTGTTCCCGAAAATAATGATAAAAATATGATGTAAGTGCTCGTCAAATCACAAATCGCTACGAAAGAGAGAATGTATGCATCAAGAGATACACAAGTATGTAGGAGTATAAGACTAATAAAATATCTATAATAAGACGTAAAAGAAATATATAAATATGAAAAACAAGGGGCTCGAATATCGGGATTGGCCCAAGATGCCTAAGTAGCCCAAGGCACATCAAAGTCTACGTAGTTCAAAAATAACATAGGGTTGGGGTTACCCCCATAAATCCAAATGTGGGACTTTTCTTATGTGCACGTAGATAAAATTGTGTTATAAGAGTGAAAATGTGAAATAGAAATCCCACCTTTGGAATTTATGCATAAACCCTATTTTTCTTCGGTTTGGGGGTTTTTATGAAAACAGATTATGCACAATACTATTAATAAAGAGTAGAGATTAGTGGATGCGATGTAATGAAACAAAAATATAAAAGTAAAAATAAGATAATTAACAATAAAATGGAAAAACTAGAGAAGGGGATGGAGAAATAGACCTCCTTATGAATGCTTGTTACTGATTTTGAGATGCTAATATAGTGATCTTGAAATGGTATGGAAGAGTTATAAAGAGGTGGGGGGGGGGGGATTACCATCTGAGGTACGAAAGCGATGGGTTTTTAGGAAAGGGAAATGATCTGAACTCGAGGGGAATGTTCTCTGAGTTTCTGAGAGGGGTATCCCTTGGTGTCTCGTCAAGGTGAGGTCATGGCCCCTATTTATTGGGTCAAAGGGGGTGTCAATCGGCATATGGATTAACTTGCCTATCGGTAGGGTGTGTGCCTTGCCATGTAAGGAAAAGGACACCCTACCATTTGGCAGGGTTCCTAAGGTACCTATAGGCAGTCTAGAATTTTTTTTTGAAAAATAGATATAAAATGCAAACTGTAAGTCTAAATTTTGCATAGGGTAGATTGTTGAAAAGAGTTTTTAGTGACCTTTAAGAATCCACAATCCACTATCGGGTTCGAGAGTTAATGGAAGTCAAACGGGGATAAAAAATGCCGATGATATCTAAATGAGGGGTTTTCAGAGGTAGACGGATATTTCATCCCAACCATAAGGGTGATTCGTACACAGTGAATCTAGTTGGAAAGGGAATTCATTACATTTAAGATTTTATAGAGCTTCTCTCGGTTTAACAAGTTGACTAAGATTATATGGGGCTCAGAAGCGCCTAATGACCTTTTGGATTAAAATGGATTATTCGTCCAAACTGTAAGGACGATTCATGTTGAAAAGGGTACTCAGAGCCCTTTGAAGATTAATTATCACTTAAGATGGAGAGTTGAGCAGAGTTAAATGGGGATCGGGAGCACCTGGTGGCCTCTAAATGGGTTTTCGGAGAAAAATGGACTACTCATACGGACTGTGAGGACGATTAATGATGGTATGAACCATTGGAAAGTGAATTTAGTGCCCTTCAAAGATTCAATGAGATTCACTTGAGCTGGAGGGTTGATCAGAGTCAAATGGGTCCTGAGAGTGCTCAATGGCCTTTAGATCGGTACTTGGAGTATGAACTAGGGTTTATGGTGAATCGATGAGTTCTAGAGATCGAAGGAGTTTCTTAGGGTTTACTGGTATGGTGTATATATAGAGACCCTTGATGGGTGAGCTTGGAACATGTAAAGGTCGTCGAATAATAAACACCACATCGAGGTTGGAGAAGAGGATTTTTAGGTCAATTTTGTGGACTTAAGAAACGAGAGTGATCGATTTAGAGGGTCGAGGGTCAATTATGAGGACCTTAAGTTTCTATGAGCAATTCTATAGGCCTAGGTTAATTATGAGGACCTAAAGGTGTCACGATCGATTTTACAAGTCAAAATAAATTATGAGGACCTAAAGTTATGATAATCCATTATGCGAGTCGAGGTGAATTCTGAAGACCTGAAGTTCTAGCGATCGATTCTGTGGGTTGAGGTCAGTTCTGAGAACCTAAAGTTGTGACAACAGATTCTATGGGACAAGGTCAATTTTGAAGACCTAAAGTTGTGATACCGATTCTATGGGCCGAGGTCAGTTCTGAGGACCTAAAGTTTAATGACCAATTCTGCCGGTCGAGGTGGATTCTAAGGACATAAAGTTATAGCGAACGATTCCACTATCAGGACCTAAAGTTATATCAATCGACTCTATGGGCCAGGTCAATTATGAGGACCTAAAGTTATGATGACCGATTCAGCGGGTTGAGGTAAATTCTAAGGACCTAAAGTTATAGCGACCGATTTTGTGGGTCGATGTCAATTCTAAGGATCGAAAGTTATAGCGACTGATTCTGCGGGTTGAGCTAAATTCTAAGGACCTAAAGTTGTGACAACCAATTTTTCAAGAAGAAGCCAATTATAAGGACCTAAATTTATAGCGATCAATTCAGCAAGTCGAGGTCGATTCTAAGGACCTACAGTTATAGCAATCGATTATGAGGGTTGAGGCCAATTCTGAGGATATAAAGTTTTAGTTCAGAGGGGGGATATATCCTCTGGAAAGCATGAATGATTTTGGTGCAGGCGTAATTTTGGTTCCACCGGGGATTGTGTTGACCTACGATTTCAGGGGAAATGGAGTAGGCTCGGATCCAGACGCATTATTGGTTCCACTGGGGAATATATTGGAAATAAGGGAGTAAGGTTAATCTAGCTAGGGATTTTGAAAGTTTGTAAGGGGACTAGTACTCCAAAAAGATGATTTCCTAATGGAAAATAATGTTTCGTATCTTTCAGGGATTTTTAGAGAATGTGCAAATTGTAAGACATTTCCGAGACAAAATTGGGAGTAGACACCGATAGGCAAGTCTAGGAGGTGCCCAACGACATAAGGCACGAATTCCTAAGTTTCTTGCGGAGGGGAAATGTAAGGCCCCCAAACGTGATTAGGAATGTTAATTACATGATTAAGTATAAGTTACGATTGATAAGTTTGGTGATGAGTATTAAACAGTTTAAGTATCATGTTTAGAGGATGCAAACTCACGTGATATATATATTGTTTGCAATAGATTCTAATTGAGCTTATGATCGGTGATAAAGGGTTAAGAGAATACTATTAATTATGTGGTTAAATGAATCATGAAATAAATTTTTAATTCATCATTATGTTTATAAAAATAAACCAACGTGTTGGTGCGAAATTGGCGATGTTTGGTCGCCCAATGTGAAAGTTTTAAGAATTTTGGTACGTTGCTACTCTTATGTTTGAACCTAAATTAGGCATACTAATTTTATGGTTTTGGGAAAACATAAATCATAAAAGTTGTATATATATAAGTTATCTACGCGTATACTCAAATAGGGAGTAAATAAGGGCTTGTAATAGTGAGTTATGACAATTTTACAAATGTGGGACAAATCTGTCCTTAGTGGAATTGTTTGATTGGACTTTTTGTCCAACCAATCAGACGTAACCACAAGGTTAAGGTCTATTGGACACCTTAAAACTTATTTTCTGATTATAAATCATATGTATAGCTTCTTACTCATAAAAAATAACAAGGTTTGAGATATTTTTTCCTAAGCAGAGAGATAAGAGGAAGTTAAGGAAGATAATTCTTCGAAATTCACCATAAATTGAAGAGTTCTTATAAGGTAATTACCTCTTTATTACAGTTGGTCACATGAATGAGTTATACACTTTGTATGTTTTTGTTTCTGATTTTGATAAAGATTTGAATGATACCCATATTGTCAAATGGTGTTAAAACAAGGATGGATTAAGAACCTATATGAGAACTTGTTCTAGGATAGTAAATGTTATCTTTAAAGTCCTTGATTTGAATCACCTTCTTATGAAGCTTTTTAGTTTATCAAATTCATTTATATGATGTGTGTGTATGTTAAAAAATGTTTTGTAAATGTTTTCATGATCGATGCTCGAGGTGAAGAGTATGTAGGCTTAATCATATTAAGTTTTCCTTTAATGTTCTATTCCTACCTAGTTGTGTTAAAAATGCATAAATCATTGAATACTTATTGAAATCTATAAATTCTTATTGGAGATGTTATAAAACATATATGAGTGTAACATATTGGAATATAAGAATAAAATACCTTTAAAAATCAAGAATTATCGAGTTTGTTACAAGCATAAGATTTTTAGTTTTTAGTAGGTATGTTCATGTTGGATATTTGTTTTGACCATTTTAGTGTAACAATTGACTCAAGGTGAAAACTACATAGTTGTAGATATATGAGTTAGGTGTGTAATGCAACAAACGTAATGTTAAATGGATGTTCGAGTAAAAAGTTATACCAATTTTACAAATGAGGGCAAATGTGCCCATTTCGTTTAAGTGTTATTTTATCTTATTAGTACCCCATATGTTATGATTTGATTGGTTGGGAGGGGAGGATGATTTGGACGAATTTAAACCCTTTAAATAACCTCATACTTCAAAAAATTAAGCCATGAGAGATTTGGAGCTTGAGGAAAAAGAATCAGGAAGTTTAGGAAGAAGAAAGTGAGGAGAAAAATTGAGAAGAATCGATAGAAAATTACATAAACGTCCTTAAGGTAATTCTATCCATAAATCTCGTTATTGTATTATTGATTAAATGATATAAATCATCATTTTTTTATTAAACTTTCGTGCATTTGTGTGTATGCATGGATAGATACACTTTAAAGAAAGTTGAAGGTGTAAATCCTATATATGGCCTTGTTTAGAACCCTTGTGTGTTCAAACTTCTATAACTTTTTGTATACTTACTCAAATTGAGTAGTTATAGTTAGAGATTAAAATAGACTCATATATGAAAAGAATATTCAAAAATTATCTAAAAATACTAAGAAATGGATCTTGGGTGATAGTTTGAAGTTGAGCTGTCGAATCTGCCCCAAAAGGGTGAGTATGCATACCTTGTGTTTGAAGTTTTGCTTGACATAGCCAATGAACTCTAAAAATTATGAAACTCTAATTTTGTATTATTCAGTATGTTTGTGAAAATTGGGTGGAATATCATATTAAGTTATTACATAGAAAAAATATGAAAATTTGTGGAATTTGATTGTATACTAGAGGAGCTTATATGGCAGATTTACTAGGTTATGAAGAAATGGGCATATTTCGCTCTAGAAAACTTGAATTGATGTGACGTCTTTTGTATTGGAAACCCAATATAATGAATATTGAATTTTAATAGTCGATTAACAATGATTTGTATATATTAAATATCTTAACATGAATTTAGATGGTACTTCCATTATGATAAATGATTTGAATGGGATTATATGATGTTTATGAATTGAGTTATGTTTAAGTTATTCTTTGGATTATTTATATTCTTAAGGTGATACTAATACTAATATTGTAAGAAATGATAGGAAGGAAAGAAGAACTGGTTGAAAAAATGACAGATAAAGGCAAAGGAAAAACCCATTAAGTAGCTAAGGTAAGTCTACTCACTAGTAAGATGTATTTATACATTATTATGAATATTATATGTTATACTTACCGAGTTGATTATAGATATGAGATGTGGTACTTATTGAGTTGATTATGGATATGACATGTGTACTTATTGAGATGATTCTAGATATGTTATTTTGTACTTACTAAGTTGATTATGGATATAAAATGTTGTACTGATCGAGTTGATTATGGATTTGATATGTTGTATAGATCGAGTTTATTATAGATATGATATGTTGTACTTATTGAGTTGATTTTTAATATGATATGTTGTACTTACCTAGTTGATTATAGATATGATATGTTGTACTTACCGAGTTGATTATTTATATGATATATTAAACGTTTTGAGTTGATTATGGATATGATATCTTGTACTTATTGAGTTGATTATGGATATGATATCTTGTACTTATTGAGTTGATTAAGAATATGATATGTTGTACTTACCTAGTTGATTATAGATATGATATGTTGTACTTATCTAGTTGATTATATATATGATATGATGTACTTATTGAGTTGATTATTGTTATGACATGTTGTACTTACTGAGTTGATTATGGACATGATATGTATGTATTATATGAGATGTTATGCCTTATTAACAGCCAAGAGATTTTGAGATGTTATGGCTCATTAACAGCCAAGAGATATGGTATCGCTTATTAACATCCAAGAGATGTTGAGATGTTATGGCTTTATAAAATTCAAGATATGTTGGGTTTCTATGTAATCCAAGAGACGTTGAGATTTTATGGCTTTATAAAAGTCAAGATATATTGGGTTGCTATGCAATACAAAAGATGTTGAGATGTTATGACTTTATAAAAGTCAAGAGATGTTGGGTTATTATGCAATCCAAGAGATGTTGAGATGTTATGGTTTTATAAAAGTCAAGATATGTTGGGTTGTTATGTAATCCAAGAGATGTTCAGATGTTATGGCTTTATAAAAGTTAAGATATGTTGGGTTATTGAAACCTATGGATATGTTTATTGCCTACATGTGAGATATGTGGGGTTTATTAATCTTTGGATATGTGTATGGCCTAAATTGGCACAGAGATGGGTATGTTGATATAATTAATATGTAATATAGTAGTTTTACTATGTAGATATGTATTACATTCATTGAGATTTTTTAAACTCATGGTTTTATATGTTTAAATTTTTCAGGTTTGTATAATGCCAACTAGGACACCATATAATCGGTGAATTTGAGAGTTGCACCGTTAGAGAGAGTAAGGTTTTAGGTATGAGAAATTTGGTTATTATCACACTGATGGTTTTACTGCACTCATACATTGTATGTATTGAGATAGGGTGGTTTAATTTATCGAAGGTTCTAGTTAATCATAGTATTATAGGTTCACTTAATTATAACTCTATGATTAATTATGTTATGGTAAAGAGAACATGATTATGTTAATTATGTACATCATACATGAAAATGTTGATAAATGAATTATATTTCAACTGGGCTAAAGATTATGATTTAATTACTATAAAAATAAACTATTAGTGTGGATTTGGGTTTGGGGTGTGATAGGAAAGGCCAGGGGTTGCTGATCGGCATGACCCTTAACCTTCTATAAAAAGGGCGCATCCCCTCCTCATTTTTTACACCTTCAAGTGATTGAATTACTTGATTTCTCTCTCTAAGAGTCGTCATTAAGTCCTTCTTTCTTCAAGACTTCAAATGGTAGGCACTTTGGTCGAGGTAACAACAACGAGTGGTTGTCCATTAATGATTGGGCTGGACTTGAATGGTGGTCTGTGGTGCCCCTTGCGCGAGCCTGTGCACCACCATTAGACAATGGTGAATAAACCTAATGGCTATGTGTTTATTTTAACCTTTGGTTTTCCATTTCATTTTCTCTTTTCTTTTTCCCGTGCTAATGAAGGATTTTCCTTTGATTTTTCACAAACTGATATAGCTCCTTTGAGCATTCAATCCCCGGGGATGACCGAGTTGAAGGATGTTTGGAATAAGCTCTCTGTAGATATGCGTTGGATGGTGTCCTTTGTCGAGTTTGGACCGTTAGTGGATGCATTAGATGAGATTCCACGCTCTACTGTGATGTTGTGTGGTCTGGATGAGAGGTAGTGGCACACGACCCACATGTTCCATTTGGGGGTCGGGTAGAAGACTGTCACTCCCATTGATGTCCAAAACCTAGTGGACCTGGATTATGAGAGGCATCAGATCGTGGTGGTTCGTACTCTTCGGGTTACAGTGAAGGCGGTGTAGGCTACTCTAGGGGACATGGGTAGGATCGTATCGATGTATTCTATCCAAATTTCTATGCTGATGGAGATGTTGCTAAAGAGACGTGTGGAGGAGACTGACGGGCGGCATGTGAGATAGATGACACGTTTGTTTATTTTTCTTTTGCTTAGGGGATTCATGGTAGAGACGAGCATCGATGTTGTTGATTAGGTGTGAATTCTTCCAAATTTACCCCCTTAATTTAGGGATTTTTATCGCCTCGATTAATGTAATTCATATTGATTTATCTCATTTAAATGATACTAACCTTTCTACATAGTATCTCGAGTTTTGCGCCTTTTTCATGATTTTTACAGTTATTTATTGCCAAGTGAAATAAGGAAAAAGCTAGGTATTGTTAGACAAAGGGGAGTTCGAACTTTAATAAGTTTTAGTTTAGTTTAGTTTTTAGATAAAGGAAACACTCTCACCTAGTTTAAAAACCCTAGTTTTGAAGATTGATTGCAAGGTTCAGATTTGATTTCTAGATTTATTGAATGAAAATAATTTCATTTCATTGCTTTAATTTAGTTAATTAATTCTTCCAATCCTCATTGAACTTTCAAAAATTACCGATTGTTCTTGTTCATCTCTTTTATGGAAATAATGAATCTTGTTAGTTTTAGAATTAATGTTTTTCTTCACCTAGTTATGTCTGGCTAAATTCTTTAGGGTTGGTGTGTATGAACCCCACCCGGTGTGATTCATCATAATGGAAATAGATTTTTTAATTGAATTTTAAAGGAATCATGTCGCGTAATTAACGTAATCGTCGTGGGACTTTTGATCTCGTTTGCCCTAGGTAACCAGGATGCTTAAGAGTGCGACGCGTGTGTTGTTAATGTGACACTGCTTTGTTCTTACCTTCGATTTCGTATGATGCGGGCTATAATCCTTCATATACAGAATGCTTAGGATTTATAAAGATCAGGTTCCTTGTAAATTCTAATTCCTAAATCTAGTATCCTACAGGGTGAATTACTATGGTGAGGAGGATTGTAACCCAACCTCCCGTTCTCTTTTGCGGTTAGATTTGTTAATAACTTGCCATGCATCTTAGGTCAATGAGATCTTTTGCATTTCATTAAGGCATAGCTTAGTCAGTACTTAATTTAAATACGCATTTATTTTTAGTAAATCTCCCATTCAAATCATCTTTTTGTTTCTTTTAGGGTCAAGTTAGGGTTCTCCGTCTTTCCATACGCTGTTACGATTCTCTCGTCCAGACTCAAAGAAATTCAAAATACTTAAAAACTATTCGATCTAAATTTCCCAGAACATAATAAACCTATATTTGTATTCGTAAGTCTCAATTTATCGTGCATGTGTGAAGCTGAAAGTCAAGTCGAAAGTCAAATCTAGATTTCATTGATGTAGACGGTCCTAATCAAGGAGGAACATCTAGGAGAAGAATTTACATATTTTGCACCTTTAATTCAAGAGCTTTTCCAGTTTTTCTTCAACCTTTGATTTCTTCTTGCATGGTCTTGTTATTAAATCTTGGTAACCTTTATTTCTAGTATCTTCATTATTATTTCTCATTTTAATCTATCTTTCCACGCAATTATGAGTTCATGCAACGTATATAATGTAGTTTTCACTAATTTCACCATGGTAGGATAGATTTTTAAGGGTTGGGATACATGAGCCCATTAGCGGTAAAGTATGTGTTCCTGCAGGAATCTTACACCACTTTATTGTCATTAGTCTTGGTAACTATAACTTCCACCCATTTAGAAACATAGTCTACCACGACTAGGACGTATAGGTAGCCAAAGGACGGGGGAAATGGGCCCATAAAGTCAATACCCCAGCAGTCAAAAACCTTAATGATAAGGATTGGGGTTAATGGGATCATGTCTCGTCGAGTTATCGCCCCCATCCGTTGACCCCTGTCGCAAGATTTGCAATAATTGTTTACATCCCGGAACATTATGGGCCAGTGCAAGCCACTTTGGAGAATCTTAGCGGTTGATTTTTTTGCAAAAAAGTGGCCTCCACAAGCCTCCGAATGATAAAATTGGATGACCCCTGGAATGCCATCATCAGGTACGCATCTTCGGATGATTTGATTGGAGAAATACTTAAAAATGAGCGGATCGCCATAGAAAAACATGTGCGACCAAGTAATGAACCTCTTCTTATCTTGTTGTGTCCATTCGGGAGGGACGACTCCCATGACAAGATAGTTCACTATATCTACAAACCAGGGCAAAGAAGAGGTGTCAAAGCATTGCTCATCCGAGAAGTACTCGTCTTTGGGTGTAGGATCACTAGGTACGTCCGACGAAAGTCGTGATAAGTGATCGGCAACGACATTTTCTACTACTTTTTTTGTCTTTAATGGAGAGATTAAACTCTTGTAGGAGTAGGATCCACCTTATGAGGCGTGGCTTTGCATCTTTCTTTGCAAGGAGATATTATAATGTCCCGTGGTCGGTGAAACAGGTGATGGGGGAACCAATGAGATAGGACCAAAATTTATCTAGAGCGAAAACTACCGCTAGTAATTCCTTCTTCGTGGTGGAGTAGCTGAGTTGTGGTCCGGTGAGATTTTGACTAGCGTAGTAGATGACATGAGACTTTTTGTAGTTTCTTTGTCCCAAAACAATCCCTATTGCATAATCTCTAGCATCACACATGAGCTCGAATGGTAAAGACCAATCCGGAGCTTGCATGATGGGAGCGGACACAAGAATAGTTTTCAATTTTTCAAAAGCACTTTGGCATATTTCACTCCACTCGAATGGGGTGTCCTTCATAAGAAGGTTGCTTAAGGTCGAGCGATAGCGCTAAAGTTCTTAATGAACCTTCTATAAAATCCCGCGTGGCCCAAGAAAGAGTGCACATCTTTTAGCAATTTTGGAGGGGGAAGGTCAGATATGACATCTATTTTTCTCTATCAACCTCGATCCCTTTGGATGAAACAATGTGGCCAAGAACTATGCCCTCAGTTACCATGAAATGGCATTTCTTCCAATTCAGCATTAAGTTCTTCTCCACACATCGGGCTATTACTTTCTCAAGATTGGCTAAACATAGATCGAAAGAGGTGTAGAAAACACTGAAGTCATCCATAAACACCTCTAGTCCTCTCTCAACCATGTCACTAAATAAGATTAACATGCACCTTTGAAAGGTCGCTGGCGCATTACATAAGCCGAATGGCATATGTTTATAGGCAAACGTACCAAAGGGCAAGTGAAGGTCGTCTTCTCTTGATCGAGTACATCTACCTCAATATGGTTATATCCGGAATAACCATATAGGAAGTAGTAATAAGGGTAGCCCTCTACTCTTTCAAGCATTTTATCGATAAATGGCAAGGGGAAATGGTCTTTCCTAGTTCCTGCATTGAGTTTTAGATAATCAATACAAACACGCCACCTAGTGGTGGTACGTTGGGGAACTAGATCTCCCTTGGAATTTTCAATCACTGTCATGCCCGACTTCTTCGGGACGAATTGAATGGGGATCACCCACTTGCTATCCAAGATTGGGTAGATAATCCCGGCATCCAATAATTTGATGATTTTGGCCCTTGCCACTTCTTTCAAAGTGGGGTTTAACCTTCTTTGCATTTCTCTCGAGGGATTCACATCCTCCTTGAGGTGAATCTTGTGAGTGAAAATTAGAGTTCTTATCCCCTTTAGATCAGCTATACACCAACCAAAAGAACCTTGGTTCTTCCTCAAGATCTTTAATAGCTTACCCTCCTACTCTTCATCTAAGATAGAGAAGACAATAACAGGAAATGTCTCACCCTATCCTAGGAAAGAATATTTAATGTTAGAGTGTAGTTTCTTCAACTCGAAAGTCGAGAATGTGTCGCTGGAGGGCACCATGTGTGACTCCCTTGGCGGTAACTCTTTGAATCAAAAAACCCAATTTACATCTACTGCGTCCTCGTCCGATGCTCTCTCATCAAGTAGCTCTCGTAACTCCTCAACCTCCCTCTCAAACTCGGTATAAGTTCCCTCGCTCTCATTATTAAACACTAAACAAGCTTCTAAGGCGTCTCCATAGAAACTTTCCTCAATGTGTTCTTCAATGATATCATAAATTAAGCTCACCGCGTGAAGATCATCTTCTTCCCCTGCTTGTTGGGCTATGTTGAAAATGTTAGTCTCCAATGTCATGTTCCTAAATGTGAGTTGCATTTGACCATTTTGAGTATTAATTAGTGCGTTAGCCATAGATAAGAATGGGGGCGCCCAATAATTGATAAGAACATGGTTACTTGAGGAGAATGGGGGGCTCTGTATCCCAAATGAAAAAATCTATTGAGAAGTAGAAAGTGTTCACCTCGACTATCACACCCTCGACTAAGCCTCTCAGTATCCTCACGGTTCGATCCTCCAATTGGATAGTGATCCTTATGGACTTAAGGTTGCCCAGATCAAGTTGCCTATAAACTGAGTAGGGGAGGATATTAATGCTTTCCCCCAAGTCGAGTAAGTCTCTTTCAATTTTATTCTCTCCAATGGTGTAGGAAATGGTGGGTTCACCAGGATCTTTATATTTAGGTGGGAGATCGTTAAGAAGAACTAAGCTCACATTCTGTACTAGAAAAAAAAAATTCTTTACCCCCATCCTCCTCTTGACTGTCAATAAGTCTTTTATAACTTTTGCATAAGATGTAATTTTCCTTATTACGTAGAGGAAAGGTAAATTTAATTTCACGTTTTTAATCACTTCTAGAACTTCATCACGGGGGGTACCTTTTTGGGTAGGAACCAATCTTTAAGGGAAAGGTACGGGGGAGGGTGGATTGACAATTACCGCGGGCTCACTAGTGTCTTCTTTTTCACTCTCATTCAAGGAGATATCTTCGGCTTATTTCATGCCGGGCGAAGTCTCCTTGTCTTTTGATGCGTCGGGTGGGGGAGGTGAGAAATCAACAACTCTCCCACTACGAAGAGTGGTTACAGCTTGGCAATGTTCCTGCTGTTCTGTACAGGTGGATCTAACACTAGGTTGACCTTGGGGAGGTCTTTGGACCTGGGTAGGAAACTTACCCTTCTCTTGGATACTCAACGAAGATTCCAACTTTGAGATGTTCGCATTCATGTTGGCAAACATGCGATCATATCTAGCATTGGTTGCACTCTGGGAGTTGATGAACTGGTTATTGTATCCTCGAGGTTCCTCCGCGGTGGAGTAATGTATGGAGATGGAGGAGGTGGTGCTTGCTGAAATTGAGGAGGGGGTGGAGGTGAGACAACCTGTGAATGTGGGTTCATTGCAACTTGTGGTTATTCACAGTTAAAACCAAGATTGTTTCTCCACGAAGGGTTGTAGGAGTTCCCATGCGGGGCATTAAAATTTTCCTTGAACCCTCCTATAACATCCACCTGCTCGGTGTGAATGGCTTTGTAGGCGGAAATTCTCGAGGATGCCTTTGTGGAATGACCCACCTCACAGATAAAACACACCTTTTCTTTCGCGACACGGATGGATCCGGAGATATCTATCAATCGTCTATTAAGAAAATCTTTCATATCTCTCTCAAATGATCAAATCGACTGTCTATTAAGGTATTACTATCCAAATGGTATAGACTGGGTGCTGTCGGAGCGATAGATGCTTGTCTAGGTCGGACTTGGGTATTAGGATCAGATGTGTCTCATGCTTGAGTATTCTCTACAACATACTTAAGATGGGCCTCAGCATCACTAGAATTTAATTCCCAGAATGGTCGTTCACACATAGTTTGCACAAGTTGTTTTGAAGTCACTTGCAACCCGTTATGGAAGAAAGAGATCAAGTGGTGTTTTTCAAAACCATGATGGGGGCATGCTCTTACCAACTATTGGAAATGTTCCCAACACTTTTCAAAAGGCTCATTATCTTATTGTCGAAAGCCTTGGATTTGACTCTTGACAGAGTTGGTCTTGTGTTGTGGGTAGAATTTTGAGATAAATTTGGATGGCATACCCCTCTAGGAAATAACGGTGCTCGGGAGTAGAGATCATAGCTAGGTCTTGGCTTTATCCTTTAAGAAAAAGGAAAAATCTTTCGGCGAATGACATCCTGCGTGCAAGATTGGTCACTAAACGTGTCGCACACCTCTTCTAACTCTCTTATGTGAAGGTATGGTTTCTTTGAATCCATGCCATGGAAAGTAGGGAGAATCTGTATCATCCCATTGAGGATACGGGAGTAAAATGAAACCAGGGGTGACAGTTCATTCAGGAAAGAGTAAGTCTTTCATCGGACGATAGGGTGGATTTCCCTCTCCAGTGCCGAAACTAGCCGCATTACACATTGCTCTCTCTTCAAATGACTTGGAATACTCACTTGGTGTCCTATATGTGTGACTCAAGGATTGACTCAGGGTGTAACTACCAATAGAATTCTCAGGAGTAGGAAGTGGAACCCAAAACTGTGGAACGCGGCGCGTTTGGGGACTATTAGAATTATACTCAAGAATTGGATTTTTGTGAATTCTGATTGGAGTATTTTGAGGAGTTTGAGTATGTTCAGGATTTTGTATTAAAGGCTTGTAAGAGATGATTTTTTTTTAACTTTTGGTCTAAGCTTTAGATTGACTCGATCTAACCTAAGTCTACCTAGCTCCTCGGCAACGGTGCCAAAAACTTAACGCGACCGCAAATGTGTATCTGAGAGCGTGCTATCTAGGCTCAAGTGCAAGCCTATTGCTCAAGTAATAATCCTGGTAAGTCAGGGTCGAATCCTTAGGGAAAAAAGACGAGAGAATCGTAACGACCTATGGAAAGACGGAGAACCCTAACTTGACCCTAAAAGAAACAAAAAGGTGATTTCTCTATCACGTGGTTTAAAACCCTAGTTTTAAAGATTAATTGCAAGGTTCAGATTTGACTTCCAGATTTATTGAATGCAAGTAATTTCATTTCATTGCTTTAATTTAGTTAATTAATTCATCCAATCCTGATTGCACCTTCAAAAATTACTAGTTGTTCTTGTTCATCTCTTTTATGGCAATCATGAATCTTGTTAGTTGTATAATTAATGTTTTTCATCACCTAGTTATGTCTGGCTAAATTTTTTAGGGTTGGGGTGCCCGATATGATTCATTATAATGGAAATATATTTTTGAATTGAATTTTAAAGGAATCGTGTCGCGTAATTAACGCAATCGTCGTAAGACTTTTGATCTCGTTTGCCCTAGGTAACCGGGATGCTTAAGAGTGCGACGCGTGTGTAGTTAATGCGACACTACTTTTTTCTTACTTTTGATTTCGTATGATGTGGGCTACGATACTTCATATACGAAATGCTTAGGATTAATAAAGACCGGGTTCCTTGTAAATTCTAATTCCGAAATCTAGAATCCTACAAGGTGAATTACTAGGGTGAGGAGGTTGTAACCCAACCTCTCGTTCTCAATTGCGGTTAATTTTGTTAATAACTTGCCATCCATCTTAGGTCAATTAGCTCTTTTGCATTTCATTTAGGCATAGCTTAGTCCATCCTTAATTTAAATACGCATTTAGTTGTAGTAAATCTCCCATTCAAATAACATTTTTGTTTATTTAGGGTCAAGTTAGGGTTCTCGGTCTTTCCATACATCGTTACGATTCTCTTGTCCTTTTCCTCTGAGGATCGATACCCGACTTATCGGGATTATTTCTTGAGTGATAGTCTTGCACTTGAGCCAACAAAGCATGCACACTAGACACATTTGTGGTTGTGTCAGTTGACAACTTGTGTTTTTTTTTTGTACTTTCGTCTTATGTCGGACGTACCTTTATACGATTGGGGTAGTTTTATCTTGGCGACCCTTTATTCTTCTCTAGATGCATTCAGCTGGTGCTACCGACAGACTTTTATAGGACCCACATGTAACAACTAGTAATTTTATCTGGTAATTAATGAAATTTATTCGGGACTCAAAAATCTAGCTTAAAAGACTCATAATATGAATATATATAAGTCTAGGGTCGTTTAGAAGAGTCCTTATAACATAAAACTCTCTATTAAAAAAATATTTGTCACGATTCTGGATCGTGACTTACGGTCAAACTGTTTTAATTTTAATAGAATTATAATGCCACTTAAATTCTCTAAAATTCCTCCACTTATATATATATATACACTAGGGTATGCTCATGCCTGAAGTCACGCTAATAATCGCAGAACGACAAAAATTTTCATAGTACGTAATTCTAAAAAGGCACAAATTTTGTTCCCCATCAAAACAAAATCTAATTTTAAAAAAAATACCCATAATCTCCTTTATTTATAAGACCGTTCACATTACTTAACAAATAAGAAATAGTCTAACATCTTTCAAATAGTCTAAATTCATCAGATAAACTCACAACAGATAAATAATGTTTTTGAGTTAAATGATGTGTGACTTCGTGTTCATAAGTAGTGTTATCATGTATTGTCATTTTAGTCGTGTTTTGGTCGTACTAAATTGGGTGTAAAAATTATCATATATTTTCATGTTAAATTGGGTGTCAATAGTGTTATCATTGTGTCAGTCATGTCTTTTCAGCCTACGCACTGACAAAAAGTTATAATATAATATGTGGACCCTTAATAAGTTAATATGTGGACCATTAGATATAAGTTGTCCATATTCAATTTCAATCGTTGAATATGAAAGACCGAAAAATTTAGTAAGTAACGGATACAAATACGATACTTAAATGAATTAAATGACTATCTATTTTTTAAACATTTACATTTTCACACTTTCCAAATTATTCTTATAATAGTTCCAGCCAACCATAAGCTTAAAAATAACAAATAACATTTACATTTTCACACGCTATTTTTTTTATTCTTTCTATGTTAAAGGTAAAAATCATTTAAAATAACAACATGATTTGGGTAATATTTTGAAGTAAAATTGAATATAAGTAACAATAAAGAGTAAAAATAATACAACAAAACTTTGCCTTAGGAGTAGATATCCAAGTCAATACTCTTTCAATAGCCCTATTGTGTTTTGTCTTGCATGATCTCTAACACTTGCATTAAGGTGTGAGATTCTTACTCCTCCAAAACATTGCATGGCACTAAAATTGGTACCATCTATAGTAGTGATAACAAAATCTTGCAACTATTTTTACTCCAAAAAATGAATTCACTCTCATTTTGAAAAGACAAAATAATCAACATGTGGATATAATCTATTATTAAACACTAAATGTCTACAAAGAAAACACTTGAACATGATTGATTAATAAAACAATCAAATGTTATGAATGACAAAAAATATATCCATACAATCGTTAACATTGATGAAGTCATATTCCACAGCACCTCTTAACTATACCATTAGACAACCATAGCTGCGAGCAATACGCTGGATATCTATTTTCATCCCTAGATGTGGGTATAGGACAACCAAAGAAGATGACGTTCAAGAAGTTTAGCTTCAATGGTATTGATTTAGATGCCCTTCTTGGTATGTCTATCGATGACCTCATCAAGATCTTTTCTACTCGTGCTCGTAGAAGGTTCTAGAGAAGTCTCGAGATAAAGCCAGATCTTGTGAAAAAACACCTCTGAAATATTATTATAGTACCTGAGATGATCAAAAGTGTTTTTGGGGTGTACAGCGGCAAGATATTCAATCAAATCGGTCAAGCACCGAAGACCTCATATTGGTGTCACCCCCACCCACTCTTTGTGGTTCATTCCTCTGAAGTAAACCTCACCAACATATAACTGTATGGACAAAACCAATGAGTCGCCAAAAGTACAATAATAATAGTATTGTACTTCTTCTGCTTCTCTCCATTACAATAATAAAAGTACAATTATAATAATAGTTCATTTTTCTTAAGTAAAACTCACCAACATATAATAGTTCCAAATCTTGGATATCCTCTTCCTCTACTTATCTCCATTATCCTTCTTCCAAAACATGAACTTCTTCAATGGGATATTTCTTTGACCTGTTTATTTATCTTGAACATCATCTTGACTATTGTCTAAAAAAACATGAGAGTTTTTCCAATCTTGATTACTTTGACCTGCTAAGAATGTATTACATGCTTCCTGGCAATTAATTTATATATTCTTGTCATGATCGTCTTTCTTCTTCAATTTCTATATTCCTGTCTTGATTCAGCTTGGTTGATGTCTTCTCTACCAGTAGCTTCTTCTTGTTTCTTCTTTCATTTATCAACCATGTTCCCACAACTTCTTGTTTTAGAATACAGGTGGACTCAAGATGTCCCAATTTGCAGCAGTAATTGCAATAGTTCGACTTTGCCTTGTTAATTTCAAATGCCCTCTCTTAGACCTGGTTAATTCAAAAGTATTAGTGGTAGTTAGGATACATTTGAAATGAAGAAATTAAGCAGGTTAATTTAAAACTATCAGTTCCCATTGGTAATAACATCAAGTTGATGGGGTACAACGGTTGTAAAGGAAGGTCTGAGTATATGTGACGAATCAACCATATAACACATATAAATGAGAATGAAATTAAAGCTCACTTTTTTCATTAACCATTTCAAAACCTCATCGAGCCCACATCTTAAAAAAAACTCATAAACCCTAAAAACAAATTAAAAGGAAACAAATAAATAAAATAAATATGTACATCTACACATGTTATATCAAATCCAAGCATTTCAAACAGTCAACACAACCAATAAATTTTTTATGTTAATAAAGAATGAACATTATAAGCTCAAAATGACAAAAAGGATAACAAAAAAATTTATGAATGTATATATGAGAAGAAATAGAATGAGAGCATACGTGATAGCAAGATAGAAAAGGTAATAATGATACAATCTAATATAAAACTTTGTTGGTTATTCTCATGAGATATCTTGAATTGGATCTCGTAAGATATCTTGACAGCTCAAAGAGTTATCCATACACTATCAGGCAACATCGCAAAGCTCTACAAATTGCATACATCGCGAAGCTCTTAAATGATAGTAGAAATTTTGCGACGGTCGAGCAAGCGAGGAGATCGAGCCCTGTCTACACGATGTTTCAGTGTTGGGGCTCTAAAATGATAGTTCTACATAAGCCCTCCAATAACTATATTACATACTGCTGCAATTGCATATTGTTACGATTGAATATTTCTTCATCCCAGTAGTAGAGAAAATTTGAAAGAGATGTACTTTTTGCATAAGATAGTACAAATTACAAACTGGTTACTTCGTGTGGATGGATCGGAGCTGAGAGAAGGTGAGAAGAAACATTAAATTGCATAATGAGCAAAAAAAACAGAGTTGTTGAAATATTCCAAGATACTTCGAAAAAAATGTACTACTACCTCTGTGAGCTGACTAAATTTCAATGACTGAACTTCAAAAAAATAGAGTAGTGGAAATATTCCATTCTTAGCATCACTACTATAGGCATATATGTGGTGAGCTGACTGAATTTCAATGATGCAAAATAAATGTACTACCACCTCTGTGACAACGGACTTGATTTTTCTCTAGTTACATTTGTTAATATTTTACACCCTTTTTTAGTAATATGTTTACAATACCTCCCTTTGAAGTTTCAAAACATCCATGAATTCTTCTTGAGGTACATCTACTTTTCCAATGGAATTCATTCTCTTCTTCCCTTCAGCTTGTTTCTCGAGCGGTTTCTTTTTCCTTGAGATGTCTCCACCATAGCATTTGGCTAACGTCATTTCTTTCAGGTGATAAAGCTTCACTAGTAATCAGTTTAGAACCTATGCATGCTTGGATTGGTGCTTTTAACATTTGTAGTGTATAAGTTCTTTTAGCTTTTGTGTTAAAGCCCTCCCGTAGCATATGCCTTGTCTTTATGTACAGTATTTACAAAAGGTTCCACCTGATCATCATTAATTAGAATGTCAAGCTTGATCAATTAACTTTCCTTGTACCCAATATAAGAATACTCCATGTTGGCATAACATTTAATTCTTGACTTCAACTAATCAAAGTAATCCTCTTCGATATTGAGCAAGCTCCATTAGTGGACCAATATAATCTTCAATGACACTTGACATCTAGGGATCAAACTTTAATGCCTCATCATTAATTTGCAGCTTCTCCAATGCATCATGTGACTCCAGTGATTGGTCTAAATCAATAGGAAATAGACCACGAAAAATAGGTGTAAGGACATTTTTGTCATGTTCGATATCTTACATTTATGTATGTAGTACGCCACTACATTTGGCACGTCTCTACACGATCTCACACGACGGACTCAATTCGAATTCTGGGAATTAAGCATTAAACATCTCCATTATGTGTCCCACATCTGCCTTAACGACTTCACGTTCCACGATTTTATGCATCTTACGCAAGTGGTACGCAAGAGAAGTCAAAACAGTGAAAGAATGCAAGATATGGAAGTTCAAGTGGTAATTTTACAACCACCATATGGAGGTCCGATCAACTGTAAAGTTTAAGATCTCGCCGCAACGAAGATACTGGAACAAACGTCACCTCAATCTGAGCTACGGTTAAGAAGTTATGGCCCTTTGAAAATGGAGAAAATTCTGAGAAAAACCCTTGGAAAAATGCTAAGTGTTTAAGCCCCAAGTTCTAGCGAATTTTTGCGAACCGAAGGACAAACCGGTTCGGGGGCCGAACTAGTTCGTGGTACACCCGAACCGGTTCGAGGTACCTTATGATGGAAAGTGTTTTAAAATCGTGAAACTCTTTGTGATTTCCTTATAAAAGCCAACTTCGGGGGAGTTATTTCACAAGACTTTGAGAGACGTTTTTGAGAGTCCAAATACATCTAGTCTTCATATTTTTGAGTCCCAAGACTCATGCTTTGATTCACACATCCTTGTCAAACCTTTATGAATCCTTTTGTAACCCAAGAACACAACCTTGAGTTTGTTCAACCTTTGTGGAGAAGTCGTCTTCCTTCTTCATTGCTGCTCATCTAGAGTTCCCGAGGGAGATTCCAGCCGCCGACTACAGAACCGATGCCTACGAGTACTTCTGTGTCACACTGTATTTTTACTGTAATCCGTATAACCATTTCTTACAAAATTATAGTGAAAATAAAAGGTTTTGCCCCTTTGGGGGATTTTTTCTCACATGTGTGTGTTTGAATGTTCTTGCATGATTTTATCATCTTCAATCACACCTAGATGCGTGTTTAGGACTTAATTCATAAAAACTGAGTTTAATTAAATAATTTATTTATTTGAACGCAAGCGCACTCCCTTTCAACAGGCCGCAGAAAACCATTCTGTGATACCTACCCAAAAGTTTCCCTCGTTTCAAAACCCAAAATTGAATGAAACTGAGAAATACATTAAAAATTACCAACAACAAAACCAACTAAAATTCCAAAATCTAAAACATGTTCCCATAGCATAAAGGCTAGAAATTTTCCAACTATTACATGATTGTGTATTCAATAACTATTAAACGAATGAAGTTGGAAAGAAACAGGGAAAATGAGTAATAAACCATTATTAATAACTTTAATCATTTAATAGTATAGCTCGTAACTTTTCATCTTCACCTTAAAACACATAGCCAATGAATGATCATCTCCACATCAGTACTTCAAAAGACATTTAGAAAATATTTACAATGGACAGATCAAGAACTACATATTTGAAAATATTCTTTTCTTTGGTGATGTTCCATGACGCTACGTCTCTATAGCTCATCTTATCAAAAACCAACTGTGCTTCTCTCATACTCCCATATTTTGTATACATGTCCATAACAACATTGTTAGTTTTTGCTGAAAGAACACCAGTTACTGAGGTTGTAAACCAAAATTACATAGCATAACTATTGCATAAACATAGATGAGACAAGATGTCCAATTAAAATACAATCATATACTTATTGTGATATTAAACACTACGTCATATATGTGTGCATTATAAATTTCCACTTGCATATATTGTCAAACACTTATGGGACAATAAAGAAAATACAAATTTTCAATATACATCAACTTATCTAAGACATCCAAATAAAACTCAAGAAAAATAGAATATAAGGTTAGTTATCGTACCATCATCGTCAGCTACCACTGGTACAGAAAACCTGATAAGCAAAAACAAATACTAAATGAAATTCCACTGCAAATTAAAGTACCTATAATAATTTCTATATCAATACAAAATATCAAATTCAAATCATATATTAACTTTGTCAATCAAAGTATGAATTAGTAAATCTCATAATTCACGACATCACTCTTATAGGACACCACTTTCATTCTCCAATTCAAAAGGCTTGTACATAGAACATGATCATGAGAACATACCATGAGATCCATTATCCACTCTTATAGTAGAAATAGAATATCAGATGATGATCAGGAAATTCCTGTACAAAAATAAATGAATAAAGTCACAAATCATAAAGGAAGTCACAAATGAATAAAGCCGCAAATTATAAAGGAGAGGAATATAATGTAATTGTAGTGTAACTATCAATTACATGAATTGTTCACAGAGCATCTAAAGAGTATCTCTTGAATAAAGAAACATCACTCAGACATTTTATGAAGCATGAGAAAAACATCACTCATACATTTCATCTGATTAAACATCTATGATCCAAACAAAATATACTACTTTAAATGAAAAAATAACAAAAGAAATAAATGAACAACAAAATAGAAAAAACTCTAAGAACTTGGAATGATTTAAAATGTTAGATAAGAAACCTAAAAATAGGGTGAGATGTCTTATCACGGGCTATAATCTTGTCGTGTTCTTGGCCTAAACTGGTGAGATACACTTTTCTTATTCACGTATCCTTCTCTGACCTTAGATGGATGGCAATGTAGGGACCTTTAATCCACATTCTCCTTGCAATCCGGTTAACAATTTCTCAAAACCAAAGCAAAGGGGCATGGAATGAAATTTGTTTTCAACAGTTTGTTTTACCACAAAATGATTTGTGTGGGTGGAGGAATGATACAATCCGAACATCTTCTTTCATCTCCCCAAAATGTGATTACCCGCAAAACCGACACAACCAATAATGAATGTTTTATATTCAAATGTTCAATGTGATAATGTTGTATATTCAAATGAATTAGTTACGAAAGTTCAATATGGTAACTAAATTAGTATTAAATGAAGCAGTTATATAAGTGGTTACAAAAAATAGAAATAAATTGGAAGTACTTTGTGATTATTCAAAAATTTTCAATAGCTAACAATGCATACCCGTGATTAGAATATCATAATCATACCTAATTAGACATAATATGACTATTGCGTATTATAAAGGAGATGGACTTACCGAATTATTAATCAACACTCATTGATCGAAACCTTTATCAATAATAGGTGGATGCTTGAAGTACTTAGGCCTTTTTTTGGCCCCAATGCTGATATGAAGCATTTTAGTTGCATCAGATTAGATGCTTCTGGCCATCCTTATCTCAAAACCAACAAAACCTCATCCACCGTAGATGATTCTATCATTGAACTTCTCGATGAAGACATTAGAACTTGTCTCCTCGCCAAAGATAAAAATAATAAATCCCTAGATTTATAAAACACAAAGAGAAATGTACTTGCAGATTCAATAAAGACAAAGATAGATATTTAGCAAATTGCAAACAACCGAGCGAGGTATTTAGCAAAATGAGAGAGAAACACCAAAGCATTCTACAAAAGTAAAATAAGCACAAAATTCAAACAATAATAAGACATTCAGCCCAAAAATTATAAAATTTGAAACACAAACCTATAACAAATTAGAGGGGCACCAAGTTAGCACCTGAAAAACAAAAGAAACATTTACCAAGAACAAAACTATATCTATTACTTATCAAAAATTTACCAAAAACAAAAATCATGTTTTAATAAAGTCAAGAAGCATGGGAATGATAATTTAAGGGTATACCTGTTTAGGGGTTTTACGTATAATCAGGCTTTCATCTACAAAATAAAAAATAAATAACAAAATACAAAAAAATAGATCACAAAACATAAATAAAGATATAAACAAAATCTGCACAAAAAACATAAATTACAAAGCCCTAAATTTCCATATGTACATAAGGAGTGAACACAAAAAATAAGGTTCAATCCTCTTAACCACATCATCAAATATCCAAACCCTAGATAAAAATAGCAGAAACCCAAATCACACCACAAAGTAAAACATTAAGGAAAAAATAAAAGAGAGATAAAATGAGATACAGAGAAAACCACCAAAACATGAATCACATACCCATAAAACAACATCAATGTAAACCTATTGGTGAAACCATTGATAACACTTTGATAAACCATTGATAAACCTAAACCCCGTTGATAAACCTATTACCTGTTGATAAACCTTTGTGCACATTATAAACCTATTGATAAACGCATTGATAAACCATTGATAAACCCATTCCTAAACCTAAACCTAAACCCATTGATAAAACTTTGATAAACCTATTACCTGCTGATTAACCTTTGTGATAACCATAAAATAACACAAACCTAAAACCATTGATAAATCCATTACCTGTTGAACAAAAGAAAGGAAATGAAGAGTTGTTCCAATTGACATAGAGAGAGAGAGAGAGGGGAGTGAACTCGGCTAAAGATCAAATGGACAGAGAGGTTGAGTTGTTCTTCCCCTGATTGATAGAGAGAGGCGTTGAGTGTAAAAGGGTAGTGTCAGATAAGTTCCAATGTGTTAATTTCCTATTTTATCCATATATTTGAATTTTGGTTAGGAGAAGGAAAGAAAATGAAGGGTTAAAAAAGAGGGGAAACTCAAATATGTAAGGGTAAAAAATGGTATGAGAGATATTTTAATCTCAACCATTAGATCATTGTCTTGTTGGCTTTGATCTGAACCGTGAAGTGTCTTCCCATCTTATGAATAGTAAAAATAGCATTGTAACTTATTATATATATATATATAGTGGGGCTTGTACTTTTAAAACTAATTCTTAAACATCGTAAGAGTAGTAGTTCTTTGTTTTATTCATCTTCTTCCTCCTACAAACCCTAGCCCCAAAGTTATCAAGTTTGAACTCAGGATTTGAAGGATCAAATTGGTGTTTTCTTAAGTTGGTTCAAGAACCAATCTTTCGTAATTTTTCAAGAGGATTTCAACCGTCTACTCAGATTTTCTAACCGACTAATCTCAGACATGGATACTCTATTCTCTTCCTTAGTATTTTACGTTTTAAGTGTTGTCTAAATAATTAATCATATGTTGTCTTATAACAAATTAGAAACTTTAATTGGAAAAAGTGAGAACTAATTTGGTACTGTTTTGATGAAAAGTTTTAATATGAAATAAGAGTTGAAATACTTATGTGCGTAGGATAAAGTATTGGGTTTTGGTTATTATGGGTGTAGGATCGCATGTAGAATTTTATAGATGTTATTTAAATGAACAGGGGATCGTACACACTCAAATAATTATGTAGTTAAGTGGGATATTATTATGCGTTTCATGAACTTGCATGTTGATTAATCTAAAATTATTAGGTGGAAATAATTGTGTTAAGAACGATGACGCTGTTATTAATTAAATTAAATTAAATTGTTCCATCATGAGTAAACTGCAATATGGTTCACCTATGTTGTTGGATTGTGTTATATATTGATAATTATATTTGTCATCGCGGGTACAACGGGACTTTTGGTAGTATGATATCACCTATATTTTTGGATTCTCTCTAGATATGGGACCAGTAGGTAGGCCTTAGTTTCTATTTACACTTTCTAGGTATGGGACTAGTTTGTGAAGATTTTTACGGATAGGTGATTTCGGGGTGGTGCTGATTTCTACGTCGTGCTGTCGATTCGCTATCCTAGGCATAAGACTAGGAAGAGATTATTGATAGATATTACTCCTATAATTGAGGTAGGACGTATTTATATGTTGTGGGCCCTTATGTGTGGGACTAAGGGTGGTGTCTTTGAGGATCTCGCATCGATAATAAGGGTGGGTTAAATAAATATTTGAAGAGGAGAAAAATCATAAATTGAGAATTAATGCCTAAGATAATAAAATGAGTATTGAAATATATTGGCGTCGTTAATAAGTGAAGAACTGACAGTTAAACAGTTTGGTTGGATATTACGATGTGTGGGTGAGTGACGGTGTAATAAGTGCAGAGTTGACAGTTAAATGGGTTGGCTAGCTATTATGACGTGTAAGGTTGATTGAATACGGACTGACTAGCTATTACGAGGGGATGTGTGTGGTGTATAACATGTAAGAGTCCCACAACTAAACAATAAAAGACTTTAAGCGGGAGTACCGCACTAAAACAATGATAATGGGTGGGAGTCCCACTGCTAATATGGTGTAAGATTTATATGTGGGAGCACCGTAACAGATGATAATAAAATGAGCAAAAATAATAAATTTGAGTAATTTGATTAAATTATGTTAATGGAAATTAAATAATTTCACTTGGACTTTGGGTAGCAGTTTCATGAGTTAGCAAATGTCGTTTATCTTACTCGGATTTTTATTAATTATCTCGTCTTAATTAAAATATTCTATTATGATATTTATCATGTATAATGCTATTGTCTGGGTTCACATACCCTAATTGGAGGGAGTAGCCGGTATTCATGCTCAGGGATTCCACCCTCTGCGTTTACTAATATTTTTCAGGTATTAGTGCTAGAGTAGATGTATATGAGTGTTTTGAAATATATCTTGGAAGTGCAGGTGGAGTTTATTTATTTTATGCTTAGTAGTTTAGTTTAGTTTCCATTCCTTCGCAGTTATATTCAAACTCAGTTAATGGATTTGGTGGGGCATTTGGTTCCACAGTTGTTACGATTTTTATTCAGATATTTCATTATGGATTCATATTATATTATTGGAGTTTATATTCAATTTAAGATTGGATTAAATTGGGATTAACATGGGGATGGATTATATATCGCATTGATGGTTATTATTTATTGGGATTGATTTAATTATTATCTTGTTGAGTAAATTTATATGTCTCATATCTGTCACATGCTAAGGAAATTATTTTATTTAGTGACTCTCGGCATAATTGGGCAGCGGTAGCTGGACACCCCGTTGTCCAGATTGTGCGGGGTGTTACACCACATACCTTATGGAGATAATTTTAAGATTATTTAGCTTTTTTTTTCTTGCAGATCTTATCTTGTTTGTTTCTTCTAATTTTTTTTCTTCGTTTAGACATGGTTTTACGAGGTGGTAGGGCACAATGTAGGGTTGGTGTCGCTGGAGGATAGTGATTTTTTGTACTTTCGTCGGATGTAACGGTAGGAAAATTCCAACCAGCAGTCAAACCAATCCTTGCCCATAAAGGACATACTAAAGTCTCTGAACGACCTAACGAGGGATCAATTTAACCATTACCTTTTTCTGAGTTTTTTGGCATCTTATGTTTTTTTTGTAGATATTGATTCTTTGGTGGGGATGTAGGTGACCTTCTACACTTGGGTCTTTCCTTCGCTGGCAACGAGTTTTACAGGTATGCATGCGCAAACACTACGATTATTGGTGCATGAGTTTAGGTATAACTAGTACCTAGGAGAGAGAGTGGTGAGGAAGATTGTGGAAGAGGAGGTGGCAGTCCCACCATCGGTGCCCCAGATGTTTATGAGGTCGGTGACATAGATGTCGGATGATACCAGGGTTGCGATGATAGATAAGCCCTACATGCTTTAAATGGATACAAAGGTGAGTCATGATTATCTAGATTTCATGACTTGTTAGTTAATGCCCTCCTACATATAAAATGTGGAGAATATGCCTCCACCCTCCACTACTTCAGAGAGGGGTACTAGCGTACCGATGGGGTCGGCCCATATTATGGGAGGTTGTGTAGCATCAGTGGCTGAGGAGGCTCCCCTTATTTAGATTACTCCTCCTTATTATAATCTTTGATTAAGTAGCGAGGAGATGTTGAGAGTTTCCCAGGGTCCTTATGCATCGGTATCTGTGTTGATGAGGCTTACTAATGAGTCTCTCAGGCCTGAGGTATACTTCTCTTATTTTATTTTCAGTTCTATCTTTTTCTTTGCAGTTTATGGGGGTGCCGACCAATTTGTTGCGGGATATCAAGGACTAGATGGCATATATGTCTTCTTATGTGAAGAAGTCAATCACTTCCTGCATGGTGTCCCCAATAACTTCTTATGAGTATTTCGGCTCCGAGAGTGGAGGTTCTATTGCTCGTCGCAGAGGGAAGCATATGCGCCACGGAGGCTAAGGATTTGAGGTGTTTTTTAGAGGGTTCGTGTAGAGCCCCATTGTATTTTCTTTTGCTTTTTCTTTATTGTTACTACAAAATGTATAAATGCCAAGCAATAATTATATATGAAAAATATGCATTTATTTATGGTATTTTTCTTGATTTAGTGACTTAATCTACATGCACTTAATTTGCTGTTGAGGTTTTTGTTGAGAAAACTTAGGATAATTGTGTGTTTTAGAATTTTTTGAGTAGATGAAGGCCTTACAGGCCTGGTTGCAAAAAACTTCCCTTTGAAGTGACTTATTTTTTTATATAAATTTGTTTTTGGAAATTTTTTGATAGAGGAAGGCATTAGAGTCTTGCTTAATATATGAATGAGGAGATTGAAAGCTTGATGTAAAGTGGAGTTTATCGCCTTGGGTTGTGCTGAATTTGGTGTGACGAAGGGATCTTTCTGATGCTAGTTTTACTGGAGTTGTAGACTTGGGCCTAATTGCTGGGCTTTTATTGGTGATGGATGACCTGACGACCGATCCTTATGTGGCCATGATAGTGGCATGGATGTCTTACCACTTTAAGTCCTATAACAGTAGTTCTGGTAAAGACCTTAAATGGTCTCGATGCTTGGAAGAAGGGTCGTTATGATTTTATGTGGGGCAGTCTGGTAATGCAAGTCATGTGGTTTTCTAAGGTGTTTTCCTTAGTAACCCCTCTTGAGTATCCCTTATCAGGTGTTGCTAACTTCTTCGTTCTGTCCTTCTTCAGTTTCATCCCTTTAACAGTGGGTTAAGTGGTTTGTGGAGCAGAGGGCCCGGTGTATTTGTTGGTTTGTGCTATAGTAGCGGGACTTATAACCCAATTTGTATCTAGGAGAGTAATATTATGTATGGTTGGTTAGCCTTTGGCAGACTTCCTTCTATTTTCTTTGGCAGCTTCTGCACCAAGTGGGGTGGGAAAAAATAGTGCCTCCTCGTGTAACAAACTTCTTCCTAGATGAGGACTTAACTGAATATTTATGGATAATGCTGAGACCTTTATGGCAGCTCCATCGTCCATCTACCTATCCACCAAAATCTAGTGGAGGAGCTTGATATGTCTTTGGGGATTACCTAAAATGGTTGTGGAAGTGGGTGGTTGGGAAGATTTGGGAGGAATAGACTGGGTAAAGGTGGCTTATGTCTTTCGACACTATGGAGGAGGGTGTTGTGGTTTCGACCAAGCTATCAAGGCATACCCCTACATGGAGAGCATACATAGCATTAATCAGAAATGGGAGAGTTGGGTACCTTTAGGAGCAAGTAATAATGGCGAGGAAGGTTCGTCTGATAGTTGAGGGTAGCATTCCTAAAGCCAAGGATAGTATTTGTGAAGCCGGGGAATTTTATTTGTGAAGCTGAGGGTAATATGTTGGGGGTGTTGGTATTTAGCATGTGTTAGGATTTTTCTGTGAAGCTGGTAGGGTTTGAGTATGTAGTTTTATAAGTTTGTTTTGTAATTGGAAAAAAGGGGGTTTGTTTGATGAGTTTTTCATTTGAACTATCTATACTAATTGCTAAGGCATACATAATCCTTTTTTTAATGTAAATGATGAGAGGGACCACCGTTCTCGGAGTTTTGAAAAAAATAGCATTTTGGGTAAAAGAAAGGATCATGCCCTAGTATGTCATATGGGCTGCCAATGTACCTCTGAGGGTTTTGAAAATTTCACGAGTTTCATTTTAAAAATAATAGTTTTAAGAGAATCAGGACCCACATATTTTGGTTAGGGGAAATGGAGATTTTTTTAAAAATAGAAGGGGGTTGATAAGAGTCATAGCACGCCGATAATTCGAATTAAGGGTAAAATTTCTTGAGATGGTCCTGATTTACTCGATGAGCCATCTCTTCTTTGTCAAGATATATGAGCCTAGGAATGCCACTTGATAGGATTTTTTTCACAATATAGCGGGCCGCTCTAGTTACGTTTGAACTTGCCTCTGGGGTCCCAGATATGTTCCTTAATTACTTTGAGGTCTAGGCTTCCTTTCTGGACACCGTGTTCCTGGACTTTCCTACTGAATGATCGCGTTATCCGGCGCTGGTACCCATGTATGTGGTATAGAGCCTTAAGTCTCTTTTTATCCAAGAGTGAGAGTTCGTCATATCAGCTCATATGCCCATATTCTTCATTAACATTACTTTCGAGTATGACATGTAGAGAAGGCACTTCCATCTCAATAGGGAGAAATTATTCCATGTCGTATACTAGATAATAAGGGGTAGCCCGAGTAGGTATTCTGATCGAGGTGCGATATCCCCAGAAGGTGTAGGGGATCCTGTAAGCCTAGTCTGTGTATCTTTTGGTCCTCTTATAGATAGTGGTTTTGAGATTTTTATTGGCGACTTCGACAGCACCATTCGTTTGGGGTCGATAAGGAGAAGACTTGTGCCTCTAAATACTCATTGACCGGTTCTTTGACCTGGACTTCGAAACAGATCCCATTATTAGATGCTAACTCATGAGGAACTCGTGTCAACAAATGATGCTCTTTAAGATAAACTTATCCACTTTCTTGGCATTTTTTACGGTGTATCACTCAACTTTAACCAATTTAATGAAGTAGTCAATGGTGACCAGGATAAACTTGTACCCATTGGAATCTTTGGGAGTGACCTTCCCTATGATTTCTATGCCCCTGGTGGAGAAGGTCCAAGGAGAGGTCATGTTGTATAATTCATGGGGAGGCAAGTGTTGGAGGTTCCCAAACTATTAAAATTTGATGCATCTCCAAATAGAGGCAGTGCAGTCTTAAACCATGGTAGTCCAATAGTACCCTTGATCGATTATATTCCTAACAAGCATGTGACCGTTCATATGGGGTGATCTTCTGCTCCATTTCTTCAATATCATCTCCTGCTATGCAATGCAAATGGGTTCCATCGAAGGTTCTCTTGAGAATTTCTTTATAGCAAATAATGTACTTGGAATCCAGTTTATGAAGGGTCACACGGTCTTTTTTATTTGCATCTCGGGGATACCTACTATGTTTGATGAAGCGATAGATATCATAGTAACATAATTCATCCATGTCAATGTTTTTTTGTTGATGATCTCAATGTAGTAGCAATGGCTGGGCGCATCTTATTTTTGAACTATGAAAGGGGCCATCTTTATTCCCTCGATCATATCGACCATAGATGCTAGGGTTACAAGGGCGTTAGCTAGACTCCTCTTTGGGAGAGGAAGGAACGGCCGATAACATCTTTTAATTGGGAGGCAAACTCTTCAAGGTGGGCGTGGAAGGGTAGGAGCTTCTCATATTTGACTTTCCATTATCTGAGGATTTTTTCGACATTGAGGTAAGAGTCCCCATAGACATCTAGGTGCTTGATACCTTTCTCAAGGGTGATCTTGAGGCCTACAGTGCATACCTCATACTCAGTCATGTTGTTGGTACAAGGAAGACCGACTTAAGGGTAATGGGAGTGTGGGAGTCATCAGAGGCGATCACGAGTATTACAATGTTGAACCCTTTCTTATTGGTAGATCCATCGAAGAACATCTACCATCTGAGATCCTCCTGATAGGTGAAGATAATGTCTTCATCTAGAAATTAAAATATCCAAACATCGGTTCCTTCTATAGGATAATCGACAAGGTAGTCAAAAGTGGCCCACCCCTTTATGGCCTTCTGTGTGATATACACATTGTCAAACTCAGCTACTAACAATAACCAACGTGACACTCAGCTTGATAGAGTGGGTTTTTCTCATAGGTATTTGACAGTATCTATTTGGGATACTAGCGTGATGGGAAAGGCAAGCATGTAGTGTCGTAATTTCTATATGACCTAGATTATGGCGACACATACTTTCTCCAAAGTATTTTAATTAACTTCGTACCCAACTAGTTCTTGATTATAATAGTAAATGGCTCTTTCCTTATAGGATTCTTCAATGTATTGGTCTATCAAAGACCCTACTATAGTATTAGTGATGGTCAAGTACAGGAGGATAAGGATACTTGGCTGTAGAGGCATGAGCACTGGAGGTCGAGTGAGGTATTGTTTGATTTCGTCAAATGCTTCTCGGCAGGACTCGTTCCAGATTTTGGATGAATCGTTTTATACAAGTTTGAAAATAGGTTCGCAGATAGAGGTTAGTTGGTTAATCAAGTGACTAATTTATTATAACTTACCTAAGAATCCCCAGACTTCTTTCTCGGTTTAGGGTGATGGCATCTCGAGTATGACTATCAGTTTGGTGGGGTCCACTTCAATCCCTTTTTCATAAACCATTAACCCAAAGAGTTTCCCTTTAGTGACACTAAAAATGCACTTTTGTGGGTAAGCCACATTTGGTATTGTCACAGTCGCTCGAAGAACTTCCAGGGGGGAGGGAATGTGACCTTCCTGAGTCTTCCACTTGATGATCATGTCATCAACATAAACCTCGACTTATTTGTGACTAAGGTCATACAGTATGGTTATGGCAGCCCTTTGGAAGGTGGCCCCGACATTTTTTATCTCGAATGGCATAATGGTGTAGCAGAGGGTTCCTTACGGGGTGATGAAGGAAGTTTTCTCTTGATGGTCAGGGTGAATCTTGATCTAATTATAACCAATGAATTCATCGATAAATGCTTTGAGGGCATGGCTCGCCATATTATCCACAATCATGTCTATATTTGGCAATGGGTAATCATCTTTCGAGGATGCTTTATTCAAATCCCTATAGTCGATGCACATGCGGACTTTTCCTCCCGATTTCAATATGGGGACGGTATTTACATGACATGTAGTGTATTCCACTACGCGAATAAAACCCATGTTCAACTTTTTTACTACCTCCTCTTTGACTTTGAGGGACCATTCCTTTCGGAGATTTCTCAATTTCTGGTTGACCAATTTACAATCTGGGAATGTTGGGATCTTATGTTGAGCTATCAATGGGTCAGTGTCGGGCATGTCATCATAGGACCATTCAAAGATGTTCATGAATTCTTTCAGCGACCCTTCAAATTGCGCATGCTCATGCTCGTTATGGATGGATCCTATCCTAATGTCGTGCTGGTGGCTACTAGAACTAAGGTTAATAACAACAGTCTCATCATCATTAGTTTGACCGTAGTTATATTTTTTATTATATTACTTATTAAGATCAGTTAAGAATTGCTCATTCGTAAAATCACCGTCATTAAAAGTTTGATTAGAATCAGTGCGATTAATGAAAAGCACAACAAGATACTCAAAATCCTCATTTATTTCATTTTGAGGAAAAACAGTGTTGAGAACATCATCAAAAGCGGTCTTAGTTACATTGGTATCAGGAAAAGGAGAAACAAAAGAAGGGGCGAAGATTTGAATAGGATAAACAACAGGGTTAGGGCGAGCTTGGCAAGGTTGGATTGGGACGACATACCAATTTAGGAGGGGCATATCAGTAGTTGTATTCTGGACAGATGGGTTCGACGGTTCTTCATACAGGTGAATTATGTAGAGACTCAACCCCAGTGCCTACAGATCAAAGTATTCCTCATAGTCTTTCTCCTATGAGTTTTTAGTTATTTACATAGTTTACTCGGTCTGAGGTTTCACTTTGTGTTTCCAGTCTTCATCCCAAGTGTTATTGTCTTAAAAGAAGATCTTCAATCCCAATTTAATCTTCTTATCAACATGGTCATACCACGGTTCAGAGAATCCACAAAAGGGGAAGCCTTCATCCTCCTTGACAAATTTTCTGTTCAGAGAGTCCCCAAAATAGTATTTTCATTCTCGAGGCTTCTTTTTGGTCGCGATCGATGGACTGCTTAGAATTTAGCTTATAAAAGTTGGTAGCCCGGGACACATGGGGGAAGGATTCTTTCAGGATTATGGTCTTAATAATTCCTTGTTGGCGTCTCCTTAGCCTCATTCCGAGCATAAAATGCATGTTCTTAAACATATGAGTTACATTGACATTGTCGTGAGGGTTGTGTTCTGGACATACTCAGTATTTGAAGTTGTCCCCAGCTAGGACAGGGGGAGGATTAATTATGAGATAGAAGTGGATCATGTTATCGGTTCCATATTGAATTTTTAACACTAGATTGATAGTATTGGCAATGTATGAATTATTTTCGTCCCCAAAAATGGTGATGACTTGTCCTTCGGAAAAGAAATTTAGTTTCTGATGGGTTGAAGATAATACTCCTCGAATGTTGTGGAGCTAAGTGCGACCAAGGAGTAGGTTGAAGCAAGCAGGTATGTCGATGACTTGGAATTTCATCAGAGGATTGATGGGGCCAACCCCTAGTGTGAGTTTTATGGAACCCATTACTTGTTGATGAGTGTTGTTATAGGTGCGCGTGACGACAGATGTAGGAGTGAGATCACTGCTTTTTAATCCAAAGCAGTTGAAGATTTTGAGTGGATAGACATTGAGAGTATATCCATTATTGAAAAGTGATAGTGGGACAGTCTTTCCCTAGACTTAAACGAAGATGTTCAGAGCATAGTTATGATCAGGGAAAATTTTTATGATTTCTTTTCGGACAAAGAGAAGAGTTTGGTAGAGGCCAAGGATCCAACCATATTCATGGATTCTTCGGGAGTAGTAACAGTAGAAATTGTGGGTCTAGTGAAGAGTTTTATCAGGGCATTTTGGTGTAGCTAGGAAAACATGAAGATTCCTCATAAGGTTATGTTAGATTGGGTTTTCTTGACTAGTCGAGGACTTTATTTTATTCAACGGTCATTTCTGGGATTAGGAGATCTTTTGTAACTCCCTTTCCTTTGCGTACTCGGGTTGAATGTGGAATTATATCTTTATAGTATTGTCCTGATCTAGTCATGTGGTTTACAGAGGTGGAGAAGAATAAGAATCGCATGGCTTCATCGACTTCGGGCTGAAAGGATACCTTGTTTATTTCTCCTAATAAATCTTTAAAAGAGATCATTCCACACAAACTGGCAAATAACCTAGCGTCTTCATGATCATCCCCCTATCTGGTGGCGAATATGTGTTCCTACCTAGAGTAATTGATGTATTTGTTACCTCTATGACCTCATCATATAAGTCTTCCCATTTTGTGTGGAACGTTTGGTACTCGATGGACATTTTGGTGACCAATTTTAGCCCAAACCTTTGGAGTTGGTCTAGCATAGTAGGTAGTTCCATGCCCCCCCATAATCGAGTGCAGATGATAATACAGGCTCTCGTAAGGAGTGATAGAGCTTGATAAAAAATAATTATGGGATGTAGGAGAAAGGAAGGGCACACCTTGAGAGGTTTGGGTGAGACTATGGGGATATTGGATGATTTAACAGGCATAATACGGGTACTAGGATTAAATTCAAGGTTGTTTTCTAAGAAGATGAAATTTGTCCTGATTCTATGTACTGGAAGAGGGTTGTGAGTGGTGTTGGGATTGGGATTAGCTAGAGGTGCAATTATACCCTAGTCTATCAGTCCTTGGATCATATTTCTGAGGTGCAATAACTAGTCAGTGGTGTGACCTATGACTTGATGAAAGTCACAATAATCGTCGGGATTGAAGTTTTTAGGGAGTTGGTTGGGTTATGTCTGGGGTTCTAATGGTTTGATGAGATCTCGGACATATAGGTCCTGGTAAACTTTTAACAGGGGAGCATAGAGCTCAGTGTACTCTTTTCTCGCAGGACTGGGGAAATTTTCTGGTGCAAAAGAGGTAACTGGTTATGATATCTTATTGATGGTTAAGACTGAGGCATTAGTGGGCTTCTTATACTTTTTGGTATAAATTGTGTGATCAAATTCTTTGGTTCAGACTCCACTTTGGTGATACCTTCTTTGATTTCCACACCAGCTTCTCAGAGGGCTTGGAAGTGCAGGTAGTATTATCCTCCCTTGGATGCTCGGGTATGAGGCCATAAATTCTTCTTCATAGTGCTCACTTCTTCCTCCTCTAAGGACCTGTTGGGCATAATGGAGTCTTTCTCTATCCTTCCTCCAATGAAGATATTGACTGGATCCCTGGGGTTTCCCTTTAGTTGCTCCAGGTCTCTGTGCGTGACCTCTAACTCTTCATTGTACTTGTACTGAGACATGAATTCCTAGCCCACATCTTCCTAACTAAGGATCCTAAACTCTTTGACAGATAAGAACCATCTAAGATCACTTTCTTTTAAGGTATGCTAAAAAATTTGGCCGATTATCTCTTTTGAGGAACTAAAAAGGTTTATGGCTCGGTGATAGCTACATAAGGGAACAATTGGGGGATCACTGCCCCCAAACTTCTCGATGTCTGGCATTTTGAACTTCTCTAGAAGTCTGGCCTTAGTGTAAGGAGACATGTGGATGTAATCCATGTAGTTTACCAATATTTTGACTTGATCAAACTTCTTTAATAGAATATTTAAGTCTTTCTTACTATTATTCAATTCTTTTTCTTTAGGGTCCATGGGCACTGGAAAATTAGCCCGTGGTTGGGCGAGATTTAGAATCGGATGTGAGCAGGTGGTGTCCCGTTTACAGGTGGGGCGCACGGGATATGTGGGTATCCCTATAGGATGCAAATAGGCTCGGGGGCAGGGGAGCCATAACACGACGAAAAGGATATTAGGTTCATGAGCTTCAGGAGTTTGGTCTCGAGTTCGTTGTATCTATTGGACATGGGTTTGAAGGTTGTCAATCTTATCACTGAGTTGGGCTAAGACGGACATCATTTTTGGCTGAACATTTGGGTCTTGATCGGCATTATCCACGGATAGCTTATGGAATTGGATCGCAAATTCGATTATAGTAGTAGAACAAGTATTGGAGCTTCAGGTTGATTTGACGAAGACTAAAGCCAATAAGGACCTAGGCTAAAGTTGGGTATGCAATTTACCTGAGAGGGAAAACTATTTAGGTTTATTTTTAGAAGAAAAGGGAGAATTTTTGGTATTTTTAAAAAAGAGGAAAAAAGTTTTAGTATTTTTGGTTTTTGAAAAGGAGGGAAAAAAGAGAGGAATCTCAACATGATTATTATCAATAGGTTTTCACTTGTATTGTGTTTGCTTAAATGCAAGAAAAAAATGTCGGATAGGACCCGAGTCCGAGAAAGATACGGTTTAAAAATATATAAGACATGGTTTAACTTGTTTCCAGGCTTGTGGATAGGGTCCTATTTTAAAAAAATATGAAAAATAGCGTGAAAAATGGCGACCCAAAATTTTATCAAATTTTTGCATGGTAGCCGACCAACTAATTATGAGTGCCCTAAGGTTGACTCCTTTATGAGGTTTATGCACTTGCTGACTTAGTAAAAGGGTTCCTCCTTTGGCATGACTTCCACGATATACCTCTTGCCTATGATGGCAATCATTCATCGGTATGCATGGACATTCCATTTAATATACCTTAGTGTACGTGAATTGCCTCATGATATACCTCGTGGGGACAATACGTGTGAGAGAAAATTTGATATACTCGATATACATGATTGAGTTCCTTACTATATACCTCCTATCATGAGTTTGATCAAGTGGTACAATACGGAGGGAACCATTCGATATATGTCTAAGATACGAGGACAATGGAAGGTGAAAGTCATATGGATTAGGTTAATCGCTCCCCAACGAAACTAGCACCCAACCCAAAGTGAGCCCCCAGTACATGACAAAAATTGTCAGTATTTCCATGCTCTGGTGATATAGTTTACAAATAAGCATGAGTCCTAATTAGTATCTTATGGAGAATTTTTTTTTAATTGCATGATAAGTAAGGGGAGTACTATTATGAGGGATAATATAAAATAAATCTTACATGGATCATGAAGAATATACTAAGCATGGTAATAGGGAAACATGTGAATAAGTGGGTGAGATGTGTAAGGTGAGAGAGTTACATAGGATTAGTGTGAATGATCATGTGAACATACGTAAGTGAATGAATGTGTGCTATTGAGCCTGGTCATAGATTATTTACAAGTGGTGTGAGAGATGTTTAAGTGAGCATGGAGATATGTACAAATGAGAGAAGTACGGGTGTGTGATAGTGAAACTAAGCATAGATAATCTGCAAGTTGTGTATGGAGCATGTAAGTGGAGGTGAAACTATATACAAGTGTAAGTGTGTGAAGTGAGCATAGAAAATATATACAAGTGTTAAGTGAGCAGGTATAAGTGAGTGAAAAATGATATATACATGAGGAGAGAGCATGGGTGAGATAAACATGAGGTATGCATACAAATAAAATAAGTAAAGGGGTAAAGGAAACATACAAACAAGAGAATAGGTACACATGTGGGAAAGTAGGATAGCAAAGAATAACACCCGTGTAGAAATAGAGTTTAGTCCTCTTAAAAAGTTCTCTAGAAGAGTCTCCACCATGGCCATCCGGGGTTAGATTCTCTCCGGTGTATGCAAAATATTGGGGTCGATTGTCGTCATGTTGGGAATAACTTAAAGATATAGAGTTGTCAGCCTATTTTTCTCAAAAAAGGAAAAATAATTTCTTCGCCTCGAGAGAACGACATCAAGGTCAAAATGATGCTTGCCAAACCAAATAGTTTCAAGGTTCGGGGACTAAATTACAGGATGAAAAGGTGTTAGGCACCCATTCCGTCCTTTCAGTCTCTCATGGACTGATGTTATTCTTCTCCTTTTAGACCCCGTGATATGTGCGTACATGTGTATAATATCGATGGTGGGAGAATGGAATCATTCAACTCGCATCATGGAAGGTATGGATTGAATTTACCTGTAGGAGTGTTAACAAAAATATGATATAAGTGCTCGCTGAATCACAAATTCCTACGAAAGAGAGAATATGCACATTGAGCAAGATACAAGTATATAGGAGTATAAAACTCACAAAATATATCTAATAAGATATAAAAGAAATATATAAACATGAAAAATAAAGGACTTGAATATTGAGATTGTCCCAAGACAAATGAGAATGCTTGTTGTTGATTTTGAGATGCTAATATGGTGATCTTGAAATGGTATGGAACTCATCTGAAGACGTGAGGTGGATTACCAAGTTAGGTACAAAAGTGATGGGAAGAAAAGTGAGAAAATGGGCTTTTGGGGAAGAGGAAGGCTTTGAATTCGAGGGAAATGTTCTGTGACTTTCTGAGGGGGGTATCCCTTTATATCTCTTGAAGGTGAGGTCATAGACCCTATATATAGGGTCAAAGGGGGTGTCAATCAGCATAGGGATTGACCTTCCTATTGACGAGATGCTTGCATTGTCAAGAAAGGAAAATGACACACTGTCCATAGGTAGGGTTCCTGAGGTGCCTATATGTAGTCTAGAACAATTTTTTTGAAACATGGGCATAAAAGTTCGACTGTAAGTCCAAATCACACACAGGGCAGAACGTTGAAAAGGGTATTTAGTTCCCTTTAAGAATCCATTGATCCACTCCCTATTTCGAGAGTTGACTAGAGTCCAAAGGGGCTCGAAAACACCCTACGGTCTCTAGATAGTAGATTTTTTAAAAGAAAATGGATCGTTCATTTGAATCGTAAGGTCTATTCGCACACGAGACAAACCATTGGAAATGAAATTAAGTGCCCCTTGATATTTCATTGAGTTTTTCTCGGGTTGGCAAGTTAACTAAGGTTAAAAGGGGCTCGAAAGTGCTAGATAACCGTTCAAAGTTAACAGGTCAGTTGTATGAATCATAAGGTCGATTTTCGAATGGGTTAAACCATTGGAAATGGTATTTATATCCTTTCAAAGATTCATTAAGCCTCGTTCAAGTTGGAGAGTTGATTAGAGTCAAACGGTGCTCAAGAGCACCCGATGGCCTCTAGATGGGTTTATGGAGTTAAACGGATCATTCGTGAAGATCGTGGGGATGATCTTCACAGATGATGGACCATTAGATATGTAACTCAATGCCCTTCAAATATTTATCGAGCTTCGCTCAAGATAGAGGGTTAACTGGAGTCAAATGAGGCACGAGGGCACCTGGTGGCCTTTGGATCGGTACTCGGAGTATGACCTAGGGTTTATGGTGAATGGATGAGTGCTAGGGACCTAAGGAGATGCTTGGGCGGGGGGAGTCCTAGGACTTGGTGACTATAATTACTTATAATAATTTCTACTTGTAACAAGATGATAACAACCATACAATTATTATGATTAAACTCCATAATTAAGATTTTAATCAGGATAAGTAGAATATTAATATTAATTAGTGATTACTAGTATGAAATGAAGTTAGAAAAGTAATATTTGAAGGTAGGTGACAAATTTGCAACACAGTATTGAAATTTTACATGAGGATCTACAAAAATTTTAAATTAACATTCCTTATGAATGATGGATGGTTATATTTTTACATGGAAAGGTATAGTTAAGATACTTTTGTTCAGATTCACTTATTATGACATTATGTTTATGATACATAGAATATTATTAAAAATGTTAAATGAGGTTCTATAATTATAAGTATTGTGTAGGGTCCTATGAGATATGGTGGTCTCGTGTTAATAAGAGAATCTAACTTAAGGTTTTTTGTACTCAAGCCAAAAAGGGTTATGGTGGCCCTTATTAACTATGTTGGGTTAGTTGGACTATGGAGAGTCCAGGCTTGTGAGAGTCCTCAATTCTTACTTTTTGTTATCCATATTAAGATGTTTATTTAATTAAGTTATGTGTTTTTATGTGTGTGTGTGTGTGTGTGTGTTTTGTGCACATTATTCACTAAGGTGTTTAGCTTACACCTCATAGTTTTTCTTTTCAGGTATGTTAGTTTAAGGAATGTTCACTGCCAAGTTAGGATTTTGTTGTTCAAAATCATAAGTTTGTTGTATTTTTTAGACTTAGAAACATGTTTATCATGTGCATAGAGGCTTGGATAAACTATGTTCTTATATATAGTTTTCATTTTAGCAAAACTTGCACAATTAAGTTTGTTGACCTTGACTTATATCTATTTTTGTATAATATTTTTATGGAATTTCTTTTGAATTCAAATTATTTTGTTTCAAAATTTTAAATCAGAATATATAGGCATTGATTGGTTTAATTAAATGTAGAGTGTGACACCTAAACACCATATATGAAATTAGGTTTGGTGCCACCTATGATTGTTTCATCCAAGAGGAATAGTAGGAATTTACTGGCTTAGATTTGAATTACCACTACCTCTAATTGAATTCGTGATCTTCATCTTCTCCTTACTTAACTTCATATTGAAACACATTAGTGTCCTTTATCAAAATTGTGTTAACATAATATTTTGTTTTGCAGTCTTAGGAAAAGAGGTTAAGTTAAGGGGTAAGAGTTGACACCATTTTTAGGGGGAAAAATGAAAGATTGTTAATAAGTTTATTCAAGAAGTCATGAGCAAAACCCTATTTATATCTCCATTTTAGGGGCCAAGTGGATAGTTATAGTGGCCTTACCTATTATACCTAGAAGGTAGTGGACTCGATACAAGATATAGTGTCTAGGTTATGGCTAGGTTATGGTCTAGTGTCCACTATAGTGGTTAGGTTACGACCTTAGGTTGATCCATAGTAGTTCGGTCTGCTACAATAGCATATTCAAGCCTTTATTTTGAATTAAATCTCATTTTATTCCATTTTATATCCTTCTTTCAACTATAAGGAAAAAATTTCAATAGTGTTACGACATGTGTGATTCAAGATCGTAGCGGCCAAGTTAAAAAATCTACATCATTGTGCCATGTTTCGTGCCACGTTTTCTCTTTGATGATTAAGGGTCTCAAGATGTATTAATGCATATTATTTTTTATATCCTTGGATATTTATTTGGCTGTTATTTTTAAAATAATGTTTGAGGCTATTTTGAATTAAATTATTTTGCAAGAAAAATGTTCTTGAACAAAGTCGTTCAAACAAGTGTTTCAACACATTCAAATGAAATCTCATAGTTTGTTCGAATGAGTTTTTTATTAGTTCGAACGAGTCCATGAATGTCGTTCAAATGACGTATTAAAAAATTTCAAATGAATTTGGTATGCATTACAATGGAAGTTTGTTTGAATCTCGTTTGAACGAGATCAAATACTTTGTTCGAACGAGATCTTCTTTGGTTCGAACGAAATGTCCTGCCTGATTCGAACGACACATGGTTTTCATTCAAACAAGTTACCTCAAAAATTGTGTTTTCTATAAATAGCTTGTTTGCATTAGTTTTCTTTTCTTAAGACTTTAAAAACTATTTTCCAAATACATATCCAAGATCTTTTATATCCTAATTTCACCCAATAAGTTTTGAGATACAAGTTTCAATTATATGTGCTAGTTAGAGATCTCAATTTTGGCACTATATATTTTTACTCCGGTCAGAGAACTACCCTGTCAAGGTGGAAGCTGTGGTTTTGAGCCCCATTAGTCCTGACGAATTCAATAAATACATATCTCCATTTTTAATGAAAAGGGGGACATTTCATGTGGTGGACTTTATGCTCGTTTGTCATTTGACACGTTGGACTCTGTGTCGATGTGATGGTTATTGAGCCTATATCAATGGATACCTAGGAGTGTGAGGAGACCACATTATAGCAATGTGTAGGTGGACTCATACGTGTCGTTGTGAAGAAGGTTTGAGGAATAAAGATGTATCAAGGCTTGAAGGGAGTCGATTCGTTAAGTAAGTCATTTGTCGTACTTGTGTAAATTCCAAGATCTTAGTGAACTTTACATGGTCGGGCAATCCAAGGTTTTTCCTAATTGGGTTTTCCTCGTACATCAGGCATTGTTCTTTGATTATTTTATTTTTATCTTTCTACCCTGCCCCCCAACATGCGTGCTTATGCAAGATAAAATTTGGTGATTTGTTTTTCACAACAATCGATTTAATTTGGTCCAAGTTTAATTCGGATCAATTGTTTAGCTAATTTAATTTAAAAAATTAAAAAATTCGTGTGTCTGTGTTTTGGACCATCAATATTAGGGACTCTTAGTGCACTTCTATTTTCAAAATGGTATCAGATCACGTGTCTATAAGTCGTTTAGGCATGGATTTGAGAGGTGTGTATGTGTAAGGTTAGTCATTTTCTAGTCCAACTTTGTTTAATGGGTCTAATTACGAAAAGCATATATAATGTCAACACTTAAGTCCATAGATTCGCGAATTTGGTTAGCTACAGTTAGAGGGTAGACTCCACTCATAACTTTAGTAGGTGAGGTTTATGGGCATAAACTTATAGAGAGTTGGAGTATGGATGATCATAGGTTGTAACAATAATTACTGAGATTTAAATGCTTTGTTTTGTGTCGTCACACCTGAGGAGTTTCATCGGTTTATAACGTGTTAGATATCCAAAGAGGCTTGGGATATACTCAACCTTACCCATTAGGGAACCAATGTCGTTAATGTTTCTAAACTCCAAAACCTCACCACTCAGTTTGAGACTATTAGGATTGATGTAGTGAAACCTTTGATGAGTTCTACAGAAGACTGTTTGATATTATTAACTCTTCTTTTAACTTGGGAAAGAGAATATCTTTGATATTATTAACTCTTCTTTTAACTTGGGAAAGAGAATATCCGACACCAAGATCGTGAAGAAAATCTGAAGGTCCTTACATGAAATAATTAACCCCACAATCACATTTTTTTAATTATTTGGGGACTATGGCTCAATGAAACTAGAAGAGATTATAGGTGACCTATTAACTCGACGTATTTGCTTCCAAATAGTCAAAGAAAGATATATCATTGCTTTGAAAGTTTAAAATTAGGAAATACTTGTTTCTGATGAGCGTGACATCAATTTCGATGATATGTCCATGTTTTGTAAAAAGTTTAGAAATTTTATCAATTTTAAAAAAGAGTCAAAAGTTAATGAAAGGTAGTTTGAGAAAAATAAGTTTAATAAGGATTAAAAATTCCCCAAGAATTGAAATGACAATTCTGAAAGGGAAGAGTCGGACATATATTTTGGATGTGAGGGTTATGTCCATAGGGTAGCTTATGTCCAACTAAGCTAAGGGATGAAGGAAATAATTTGAAGGCATACATTGGTACCCCTAACGATAGTAAATCGAAAGAGGAACATGATTCCCCCATTGAATGCAACTACATTGTGTTCAAGGTCATTCATGTGAGCATTAATGAAAAGTATTTAGATGAAGATAATTTTATTCATGACGATTCAGAGGCCAAGTTGTGTGAATCCCAAGTGAGTGGTGAATATAATGAGAAAGAAGAGGAGGAAGATGAACAACATGAGGATATTGAGCTTCAGGTTGCTTTTGTGAGTTGTATGCAGAGTCGATAAAGTTGAAAAAAGGCAAACTTGAAGTTAGAAGCTAAGTTAAAGTAATGTGCCATAGGGAATGATGATTCAAAATTTATTGAGGATATTAGGGAACGTGAGAAGATTCTTAGGGATAAGCTCACACTCGTTGAGGGAAAAAGATAAATTTTATGATTTAATGGAGATTTTGAAGAAGGACTCCCTATTTTTTTATGCGTCTTGTAAATTTCTCGAGTCTAGGATTTAGGTGTTAGAAGAGAGATTAAGAGACCCGAGTCACATCAAATTTGATTTGCAATCTAGTTCTGAAAAGTTGGATAAGATGTTACGCACTGTCCCAATAGAAAATGACAATTTTGGAATTGCCTTTGATGATCCCGTTACTTCTGCTAATAAATCTAAGACCAACATTTTAAGAGGGTCAACCATTGTCAAGAACGTTAGAAATGTCAACCCTTAGGTAACTTTCATTTTTGTGTTTGCACGTGAACATATTGTGGTACAAAGGGTTACCTTTGGTGTTTTATTTTTATTTTATAAATGGTCCTAGGATTTATAAAACAAGAGTCACCCCGGTTCCCAAAACCCAAGAGTGTCATGTTACTCCCATGTGGGTTAGAAAATCAGATTTGGAGTCTTTAAACATTAGACTTGTTCATTCTCGCATGCTTTCACATAATTCATCTCATGCTAAATTTGATTGTGTTTGCATGTTTTCATAACTAGATTTTGTGATGCATGTTATATGTTATTGATAGTTGTATGATGTTTGAGTCTTTTGTATTTTTACTTTTTGTTTATTATGTCTTATTGAAAAAAATACAAAAATATTTTATTTTTGTTTTATTTTGTTTTGTTTTGTCTACTTTAGTTTTACACATTTTGTGAGGCATATATGTGTGTTTGAATCCAATTCGTTCCATGTTTCCATGTGACTAGGACACTTGATTATGTTTTTCAATGATTAGGATTGTTCTTAATCATGCTTTAGTGGAGTTGTTCAACTTTGATTTTATTAATGGATTCACTTTGTATATGCCTTCGCACACACTTATACGAGCTTTTTGGATTTTAACTGCCTTTCTTGCATGAGCTAAGTGATGTGTTCTCCTATCAATATTTTCATATAGGTATATATTTGACTATGGTGGATTTTTGCATGTAACAACCATTGCCCATGAGTTTATATTGCATTGAAAAATATAAGTGTGCAATTGAAAAGGGCTACGAAGGAATAAAATCTTCCTTACGTTAAAGGCCACCATTGGCAAGAGCCCAAAAGAAAACAAAGGAAAAAGAAAAGATAAATTCTCAAGGCCATACCCAAAATTTATATCTTCAAAAGAAAAGGAGAGAGAAAAATGGAATATCTATATTTTTAGGGCAGTTAGTTAAAGATCAATGGGTTTTCATAATGAGTACTTGTTGAGCTTAATTGTTTTAACGCTATTGATCTGAGAATCATCAATTTTTTTTAGGAGAGTGTGCATTTTGTATGTTTGTCCCTTATGAGTTCTCTATTTCTCATTTGAGGATAAATCGAAATTGATAAGTTAATGCAATAAAATAGAACTCCTTGGACGTAGTTTGAGTGATTGGGTCATATTTCTTTATTTGGTAGTTCAGTCCCCTGAATAGAAAATATACCCTCAACCGTGAGTGGATCCTAAGGAACTATGGCCTGGTGGACATTGTAAAAACTCCCGTATTGTAGATGTCCCTGATGAATAGGGACTGCTGGAGTAGCTGGTAAGGTAGGCATTTGTGGTGGTGCTGGGAGGGCGGCTAGAAATATCGGTCACTAGGGCTCCTAGCGAGCACCCTGCTGCTACTGCTGCTACGGGGTTCAGTCCCCTTCAGGATAATCCCAATGTCGGTGACTATTTTTGCCACAGCCAAAGCATCTACCACCAAAGTTTGATCCCCTATGATTCTTCTATCCTCGGTCATATTGGTCGCTACCCCCTCTCTATTAACCTTGCTGAAAGCACTACTGGCCCTACTGCTGATGGCCTTGATGACCAGACTGGCCCTGATGCCCCTACCTAAAACCTCCATGTCCCTACCTATAGTCACCTTATCTAAACCTCTTAGCACGATCCCCCTGATGGGAACTTTACTTGCCCTGTCTCTGCTGAACCTGAGCTGCTTGTGCCCCACTGGCACCATTACCTCTTGTCGTGTCCTGGTGGATGGACTATCCTGCTCATTTTTTCCCCTTCAGATGGAAGTGGTGATCTTGGCACTGTAATAAGGCAGCATTAAGTACATAAGTATATCTACCCAATGAAAGATTACCCCAAAGGTGTTGATGAATAGTCCAAGTCAAGTCGTTCAAAAATGTATGAATTTTCTTCCCCTTAGTTGGTACCTCATTTGGCACTAGATTAGTTAATCTTGTAAACTCTTCTTTGTACTCCGCAACGGTCTTCCCCTCCTGGGTGAGATCCAATAACTTCCGCTTCATATCGATATAAACATCGGAAAAAAAATATTTACGATCGAATTGCACCCAGAAGTCCTGAATAGTCATGCTATCTCTCTCCTCAATAGTGGTAATAGACTCCCACCACTACATTTCCTCTCCCACTAGCTTAAAAGTAGTTAGTATCTGCCTGTGTGCCTCGGTGAACTCGTACATCCTCAAATGCCATTGGACGTCTTTCTTCCATTGTCTCGCTACCACAACATCAGAACTCCCTGTGAACTCTGGAGGATGTGCCTGCTCAAAGGAATCTACAACTTGCTCCCAAGTAGAAGAGAATGTGTGAGCTGGTGCTGGGGACACCGCCTATGCCTAGGGTGGGGCCTGCTGTACCACGGCTAGAGCTTCATTCACCGCTTGTGCTGCAATAGTGGAAACCTCCACAACATTCACCGTGCCCAGGGCTAGAGTTGGCTGGGGCTCGGGCTGGGCATCCTTAAGAGCTCACTGTGCATGTCTGGGAGGCATCTTAGCTGAGAGAGAATCTTTATAAGTCCACAATAAATATCTCAAAATATTTGAAGACGTAAAATGCGCAATTATTGAATACAACAATCCTAAATGTAGGGATCTATATCAAAGAAAGATACGTTGGAAGAATAATAAGTCGCGCATATCCTAAAGACTCTAGAACCTGACGCTCTGATATCACCTGTGACACCCCGCTTAATTAAATATCGGGTGATCGGTCCTTTATTAAATTTAAACTGAATATCCAGTTGGAATTAATCTTAGAATCACTGTCGAAAACTTTTTATTAATTACTAACCACCTAGTATTTATAAATCAGATGTCAAGTTTTATTTATTTTATTTTATTTTAACAAAACAAGCAAGCACTTAAATAATTAACTAAACATTCACCATCTAATAATAACTCATAGGAATTAAAACTACATAATGAAATCAACTAAGTCTGGAGTAAACACTTCTAGTCTAAATCCCAAATACAGTAATCTGAAATGAAATAAGTCCAACAAATGAAACGTAAATGACTGTCTAAAAACTACTATCTCTAAATAAGAACGGGCAACATGCCCTGATTGAAATGAATGACTCTGAATGAATCAAGGATGAATGTGGAGGCGTCTAATACCGAGGTCTTGTAACTTCCACAGCAGCTACAACACGTCAACTGAATGGTACTCCTATGCTTGGCGTCCCTGTGGCTGGGCAACTAAAAGGTTTTTACAAAAACAAAATAGATTTTGACAGAAAATGAGTTGAAAATATTTTAAAACATGAAGTATTTAAATTGCATATGCACCAGATTTTGTATACATGTTAGTCACGTGCTCTCACTTGAAATTCTCACCTCCCAACTATTGTGAACGCCTAACATATACTCCTAACCCATGCTAATTATATTGTCCCGACAAACTAGTTTGAATCAATTCTCTCACTATGATGCCTAAGTCATTGTGTCCATCCGCATTACCCGAATAATACATTCTTGCATTTCTAATATTTATTAATCAATTCAAGTATTTATTTTCTAGTATAAGTTTCCACATTTATAAAATATTCTATACGTCATACTCTTTCTCATCTACTAAGAAACACGGTTGAATAATCACCAGTACATATATAGACTTCACTATCATAATATATATATACCTATAAGGCCTCCTGAGACTAAGCTATGGTTCATGCATACTCTGTTATCATGTCCCAATATATCACATACTATATGAAGGACTATAGTTTCATAATCACTCAAAAACCATATAAAACACAAATAACAATTAATGGAGGCGAATCATAGATCCAAGTCATAAGGGAGACGCACATACCCACTCACCTCTATGACCGTCTGCACTATCATTCTTAGATAGGTTGTACCAAGGTTCTATGGTTCTAAGGAACAATCCATATTCCCCCGATGGGCTCATCAGAATAAGACTGTCCTAGCGTGTAAACCTCTATGATAACAAATAGCGCGGTACAATGCATTACACATAATAATCCATACTATAGGTAATCACATAACATAAGTATATATAAAATCCATATAGGTGTATGTCGTCCCATTTTACAAGTCTCATATGTAGTATATTTATATCTCGAATATCCTACAAAATATTTTATTTAATGCGGTAACTTACATCGCATAACTTTAAGTACCTTATCCCAAAAGGTTACTAAGTTTCCTTCTATTCCTTGGTTTATTTCAGTAACTAAAATACACCCCCACTACTGGTATTAACCTTAAGTTATCGTTCATCTGTTTTAAACACCAATTTACATAATTTCTAACCATAACTCATTCAATTAACACTCGTAATTTCCCCATTCAATCCCATGCATAAATAAGATTTTTCGGGTCTTAAGTATATCTTACTGCCCTTCCCTAAGTCTCATTATGCTCAATTAATCATCACCAAAGATTTCTAAAAATTAGGGATTTAATCAAATATAAAAAATAAACAAATCACATTTTCCATGGGAGTCGATCGATCGATGAAATGGGTTAATCAATCGACATTCATGAGTCGATCGATCGATCGAAGAGTTATTTGCCCAGATTTTCTTAACAGTTACAGGTTTCAAGATTTTTAACCACCAAAATCTTCTTTAAACACCTCCACGTTGATATACATGAAATCCAGAACCTATACTAACATGTATAATTAATTCCTAACATATCCAAATCGTTTAAACAACATCAACATGCATAAATTCACCCAATTTCCATCTTTAGTCTAAGAACCCTAGTTTTGACTTCATCTTCAGTTCAACATAAAATTTCTAGATTTCTTCAACCAATTTGATTATAAGAATGTGGGTTTGATTCTATATGCATAATTGAACCTATTTCATTTAAATGTTAACCCAAGAATCATGATTTACAATATTTAAATTCTTCCAAAGTGTGAAATATTCACATGAATGTCACCCAATTATACCATGGATCATGTATTTACCGTAAATTTATGAAAGATAATTAATTTCCTTATGTATAAGGTCTGTTCTGCTGGTGATGAAAGGTATGCGGTTGATCCTCTCTTTCCGATCTATGCGTTGGCAGCTACGGTGGTGCAAATGGTGCTCTAATGATGGTTCAAGCCTTAGAAAACCCTTCACTCTCTTGCTCCTACGATTTCCCAAGCTTTTTGTGTTTGATATCTCTACAAAGTCTAACCCTAGGAGCTGATATAGACTTACGAATTTCCTGGGTTTAATTACCCCAAAAATATATATGATTAAAATACCCTCCCGGAGTGCCGGTTTAGCATAAAAATGCCCCGGGACCCAAACTGAACCCCAGGGTAGGCTTTTCGGACTATCTAAACCCTTTCGGACACTTTGGTGCACTTGATATGACCATATGGCTGACTTATCAATAGATTACTTTTTATTTCATTAATTTGCATCCCGACACGACTGACACGCGCGTCCCTACTTAATTTCCATAGTTGTCGTATTATTCACTCATGACAATTAATTCACAATTACTTATTACTATACTCACAAAGTAGTATTCAAAATAATTTACATCAATAAATACTAAATCTCATCGCACGAGTAATTATTTAATTAAATGCAGATTAATTATAAATAAATGTCTCATTTTTAAGTTAATTAATCCCACAATTAAAAATCATTAAAAATACGGGGGATTAAATTACCAAAATCTCAGATAGCCATTGTACACCAACTCTTCACCTATATAATACATCTAGAGCACACTTACCATATATGAAACACTCACACTCACACTTTTTTCCCACCTTTTAAGCAATGATCATGGGTGAGAGATAATATACCTCACCTCTTACCCTAAACCCCTACCTTTGTAAGAAGTCTCTCTCTCCCCCTCTCTCTCTCTCTATCTCTCTCTCTCTCTCTCTCTCTCTCTATATATATATATATATATATATAGCTCTCAAGAGAGAATCCAAAGCCTTAGGTTCATAACTCTCAAAATGATCCTTCTATATGTGGAACACATTTGTGGAACCCTCTAAAATACCCCTAATACAAAATCCATTTCACATAAATTTGGACACATTTGCTTCATTAAACCTAGTCCTTCTCTAGTCGCGCCTATCAAACCAAAAAACCCTACCCCTTTTAGTTGCGTTCTTTGCTAAGGCAAATCTTCCCTTCGTTGTAGCGAAGCCTAGCCTTCATTGGTCGTATCATTGGAAAAAATGGGTTTGGAGTATTTTGAGCCAAAACTCCAAAAACTAGATGTATGTTGGTATTCTTCTAAAGATGATTCTAAAACGGAAATTATATGCAAGAAAATTAGGGATTAATGATCGAAGATAAAGATAAGATGTAGGAATATGGAGGGTTTAGCGATAGAGAGATCTTTGGTTCATTTTTTATAACGTGACTTTTGCGTATGTCGTTATTGAAAGCCAAGTTGGTCAAAATCCTCAAATACCTACAAATATAACAACTCAAGTGTAGAGGTAAGTAAGGGTATCAATCCACTTCCAAGGGGGTAAGTTAGAGACAAATTCAATTGTAATTCACTTTTTATTTTCTTTTTAGGCCTTTTACTTTTTCTACTTTTTTTAACTTTTTCAATATTAAAACAATAGGGTGAGGTGAGGTTTTAAACTAAACTAAACTAAGATGAAAATAACTAACTAGAAAGTGACTAAAATGAATAATAAAGTCTAAACTAAAAATAAGAGATAAATGAGGTAAATAATTGTGAGAACAATTAAGGAATGGGGAAATACCACAAATTTTAGTTATTCTAATTAATTAATTGAATTAATTGAATTTTCCCTAATTAATATCAAAATTACAAATCAACTCTCGTTGCAAATGTAATTTTGATAGTAGCATTTTAGAAAATTAAGTTTAGTACCTCACAACTCTAGAAAGATAAATCTATACTCCTTTTAATTAATCACCCGCTAGGATCGATTAATTAAAATTTATGTAAATTTTAGAAAATAAATTTAGAGTTGAAATTCAACCCCACTTAAGAAACCCCTATCTCTAATTCGAATCTAAAATAGGTATTATCACTAGAATTTTGATTTTCTCTCGAAAATCATTTACCCTCTCTCGAGGCGTAAATTTAAGGGTGAGGGATCAAAATTAACATTCAAAGGGACTTTTCAAGTAATTAAACTAATTAAAATAAAATAACATCAAATAAGGGTTTTACCCCACCCCTTGAAAGGGGTTTTCTAGCCTAACATGATATAAGATTTGACAAATTAATAATCAAAGGCATAAAATAAATGAGAAGAGAAGAGAACAATCAAACCCAATCTCTTGAAGTGAAATAGAACTCTTGTTTCCTTGAAATCAAGCACAATCCATCCAATAAGAGCATCCAACAATAATCAACTCAATTGAATTTCACACATTTATCACTCACAAATATCTCTAAAAAGAAAAATAAAAACTATTTACAAAATGAAATTTATCCTAATTGATTTCTAAACTAAAATTTCTCTCTCTACAATTCTCTCTCTATTTGATGATAAGTCTCCCCTCAAATGGGGTCTTGAGTCTTCTTTTATAGTAGATGCATGGCACACATGGGGCTAAGGGGTATTTTTGGGAGAGTTTAATGTGCATGGAAATGGGGTGTGAGGTCATGTGGATGAGGAGCGATAACAAATTTGATTTGGTACAAGGGTGTTTTGGGGTATATGGAAAAAATGTTTAGTTGGGAATAATTTGGGGAAATGGGTTTAAAGGGGAATAAGTGAGGTTTTAAGACATGTGGGTATTAGTGTTTAGTTTTGGTTTGCATTTTGGCTAGGGATATAGCAGGCACGATTTTGGGTAAAAAAAAAGGGGGAGAAGTGGGTTTGGTTGTTGAATGGAATCGGGTTGGTTTCGTGTGGGTCAAGGAGATGTCATGGAATGTATCGATCCCAGCTGGGCGATAGCAGGTCCGCAATGAGCTGTTGGAAGGTTTCTCTACCTGGGTCTCGGGTTGAAAGGTCCGGCTGGTTGAATGGGGGTCCAAGTAGGTGGCGGAGCAGGGTCGGCTCCGACTAGGTGGCGGATCAAGGGGTAGGAGGTCCGGCACCGAAGCAAGTTCCGGTCGGAGGTGGAAGTTGGAGGGGCGAGAGGAATGGGAAGTGGGTGGCGATGCCACGGGTAAGGCTGGCCGAAAATCGCAGGGGTAAGGGGTGATTTGATAGTTAAGGTGATGGGGTAGGGTCTTTGGTGTTTTAGGATAGAGAGAGATGTAGGTTGATTTTGTTGGTTATGGAGGTTGGAGAGAGGAGAAAGATGGTGGGAGGAAGATGACGGGAGTGGGGTTGTGTGTGGAGAGGGTGTTGGGAATAGTGGTGGGGGTGAGTTGTTAGTTTGTGTGTATGTGTTGTATATGGGGTTTAGGGTGTCTTCCCAAAATAACACCCTTAAATACCAAATCAAACTATTAAAATGAGGTCTACTTAGGATCATTCGGTTGCAAACCAGTAGAGCTTATATAGTCGTTAATAGAAAAATCATTGTGGCAGACCATCAGTGACAGAGATCATGAATCCAAATTGGGATGAGGTTTTCACTATGCCAAAAGTTAGAAATGGTCACAACAAAGTGGGCAGGGTCTAAAATCGTGACCAAATAATATTATACGTGACTCAAGAAGGGGTGATATATACCAAACACTGGTTACAATCATGATTTGTAACCAACCTGGTCACGAGAAAAATGGCCGTGTTACTAGTCACGATCCAAAATTGTGACCATCAATTAAGGACCATGACAAAAATTGGTGTAATATGGCCATGTTCCTAAAACATGACTCCGATCTATAACAACAATGAATTGTAAAATGGTTACACCAATTGGTTCACTACTTTAAACTTTGGCCCCCCTTTTTTACATCTTTAAGGGTCACGGTCCTTAATCGTGACCATCATCATCGATCGTGACATGTTATTTTAATTTAAAATCGTCATAGATCATCACCATCTAGGACCGTGACCCCTCTCAGTGATTTTTTTCCCTAATTCATTTTCTTTGTATAAAACACAAACCCCCTTTCACACTCTTTCTCCACTAGCTAGGGATACCTCCACCACCAGTTACTCTGTTTCTCTACGAATAGCCTCGCTCGGTTCTCTCCCTCTCTCTCTCTCTTCATTGTATAAGTATGTTTATGTATATATATGTCTATGTAAATGTATGTTTGTGTATGAATGTGTATGTATGTATGTGTATGTAAGTTTCTGTATGTATATGTATATATATAAATATACATATTTAGTGATTTGGAATGTTTTTTAACTATGGTTATGAAAAATAGTTTTGTTGTTTTGGATTATTTCATAATTTCATGAAAATTCGACCTGTAAAAACTTTAAAAATGAGGAAATTGAGATTTTCGGATGTTAAATGTATGATTGATTGCATCCACTGAATAGGAATCTGTAGCTTCTGTTTCTTTTAATAGCAAATGTTTTCTTAAATCTTTTGATTCCATGATAGTGTTTTTAATTTTACTGGATGTCATTATCCGAAAAAGTTTCCTCTGATTAGTTATTATGTACAAATATCAATTTATTAGTTTTGAAGTTTTATATTAGATTTTCCTCACATTAGTAGTACGAAATGTTGTATGTTAGATTTTGTAAATTAGTTGTGATTTTGATTTTGAGAAAGTGAATGATTTAAATATATGTAAAAATAAATTAACTAGTTCCAACATGGTTTGATGAAAAAATAGCACTAGTATGGTTTATGAATATGACATATAGAAATACACAAAGAAGTTCTTCATTCATGTTTGGTCCAACATTCACCTCTTTTATGTCTCAAGGTTTTCCCTCCAAAATAATTCTTCCAAGATTCCCATATCATGCACCTTCACCTAATGCATCCTCTTTCTGAGCATCATCATCTTCCTAGCACGGTGACAATGTTGATGAATATTATGTAAGTAACTTTAACAATACCAAGTTCATGGGCAGTGCATATAGTTTCTATGATTTTGAAAACAATTGTGAATGATTGATCTTTTCAAAAATGTGAGGCTAAGATATTGATGGATGAAAACTACCCATGGTGCGGATAGGAGGGTGTGTATGTTGACCACATGGGTGACAAAGTTCTAATTTTTTATTTTAATAACATATTTATTATCTAGAAAATTTATTTTCTGACAAAGTCGGTTGGGTGAACAACGTTGTATTTTAATTTTCTGCGATAAGTTTGTAATTATTCTAATTTCCTTGGACATGTTGACCATTTGTTTTTATGAAATGATGACATCTTAATTTGTTTTGTTTTATTTCATATTAATTAAGTTCTTGGATATAATGGATTTGAATGAATTATCAATTGAGAGTTCTTGTATGCAATACAACCTTCAATTTAGCATATTTATATAAGTGAATTGAATTTTGTAGGACTATTTAATGGATTACCTCAATTCAAAAAATTGATGGGAGAAAGTGATAGGGTCTCCGATAAGCATGTAAGGGGGGTTCTTTAATTTGTTATGTTTGCAGATGAAAATCTTAACAATGAAAAAAATGACAAAATTATGTGTCTGTGAACATTGGGTTGCATCTGATAAGGTGGGGTATGTCGCCAGAGTATAAGATATTGACATTCCATCGGGAAAAGAATGTACCTTACGTTCGAAAATAATAACTGTAACCCGATCGGGTGGAAATGGTGAATGATTCGCTAGTACATCGTACTTTGAATGACCTAAAGTTATGATGATTATGGAGCCCACCAACATCAAAACCACTAGCTTTGGTAATTATGATACAATCGACACGATAACATGTTAAGACCATAACTCTTTGCTTACAAAATATGTTCAATTTATTTTGCAATATATTTGTAACTTTGGTAAGGATTATTTTGTTTTTTAGATTATATTACTGTTAACATTTGGAAAATTTTGTAGCTCAAGTCAGGTGGACGCATATGTCAATTAAAACGAGACTGCATATGCTTTCGGGATATGAAGGGATGCTTTGAGGATTTTAGTATTATTAGCTTTGGGTTCATGTAATTAATTAATGGGTTGATAATTTTATTATTATTGCTCTTTGATTAATGTATTAGGTCTTTTTATAATGGAATTGTATGAAAGGTTTAAAACATGTACAATATTTTTTTTGGAAGTAAAGAAATCAAATTATTTTTTAAAAATAAATTTACTATTGTTTAAGGTCCAAAGTCGTGACCATAACCTTGATAATTTTTAATGGGTAAAAAGGGGAACACGGTCAGGAGTTGTGACCAATAATATATGTTCATGGAATTTGGTTAAGGTCATAAATCATGTCTTATGAATTAAAGTTCACAGCGAGGGGCCACAATCATGAACCATTATCAACGGACATAATTTCATGGCATGGGATCATGGTTCATGACCATGAACAGTTAAATAGTGGCCACGATTAGGCTCACGATTTATGACCATGACCCCTGGACATAGTTATTCATCGTGACCAAGTCCATTACTTTAGGTTATGGATAAGACCGTAACTTTTATATTTGGTCACGGCATTAGACCGTGACCACCAAAATGGTCACGCTAAAAATTGTCACGATCTTGGCCCGTAATGAAAGTAGCTTGTTAAGATTCAAAACCATGACAATTTCCATTATTTGGTGTAGTGTTTTCAACTTAAAATATTTGCAGCAACAAACGATTATGGGGAATCCTTTTATGCATCGAAAACACAACAAAGAGTCAGTGAAAAATCGCGAAATGAGTTAGGAAAACTTCTAAATTTCGTGGGAAGATGCACTAGGAAAAAATATCTAACTTAAGAACAATTACACAAACAAAGTCATATTCTAAATAAAGTTCATTTTAATATTTCTTATTCAGATATAATTAATAAAACCACCAATTAATGTGATATAACTCCGTCTTGAGTATGTTCTTGCTCTTTGTTTCCCTCTCCATCCTTATCAGTACAGAGATAAAGAGAAGACAACACAGTTAGTAAATGGATATGTTGAAGCAATGCACAAACAATTATAGAAGGATATTTGTAATATTGTTAGTAATCAGTTTAATAGTTAGTTAGAAGTTGTTAGATGAGTAGTTAGTTAGTCTCTTCAGTTATTAATGGATATAACGTGAAACTATTTAAATAGGGATGTGATGTATTGTGTATTCAATTTGAAAGTAATGAAATAATATTTTTCTTTCTCTCTATTTATCTCTTTTAACTTTATTCTCATTCTCTCTCATTATTTGATCTCTAATCCATCATAGCTATTATTCTTAATCACCTCCTATTATTTGATCAATTACCTATCCCGGATCTTCCATTAATTTCCATGGCATGTCATATTAGTATTAGAGGGTTATGAACCAGAATGTCCCATAGAAATCATAAAACTAAAATATAAGAAACTCATTGGGAATATACATAAAATAAGTTGTGAGAAATCAATGAAAGACAATACACCATTGAAGACAAGGTTACCCAAGGCCAAAGTACCCCTTGAAATATTGATGAATGGAATAAACAACATAAACCAACAAATAGAGAAACTCAACAATAATTACGAAGAATCCAATGGAATTTTGGGAACCCTCCAATCTTGGCCAGTCTTGATGGAGGTAAGAAGGAGACAAGTGCCCAACTTTCATGGTGGTGGTGGTCATTTTGGACCCAAGATAGAATGCTCCAAGTTTAATGGTGAAGATCTTAAAGGATGGCTACAGAAGATTCAATGGTGTTCATGCTTAACCCCATTCCCGAGGAGTATAAAGTACTAATATCAACCATTCATCTAGAAGGTAGGGTTACATTGCAATTTTAAGTTGAGTATGCAGACCCAAGGCATGTGAAATGCGAGGTGTTATCTAGCCAAGTCTATGCAATATTTTCCAATGAAGTTTATGAAGACATTGCTGAAGAATTCAACAAGATACATCAATAAGTCATTGTAGACATGTATCATTACATTTTTGAAACTCTAAGCCCCTAATACTAGCAGACAATCCAAGGCTCAACAAAACCTATTTTATATCAATATTTCTAAGTGGATTAAAAGAAGAGATCAAGGTCCCAGTGAAAATGTTTTTACCCAAAACTCTTAACCATGTTATTCCATTACCAAGATTACAAGAAATAATTCTCAAAACCAAAAAATTAAAAAATTGTTTTCATATCCTAACTCAACTAGTTCTCAATCCAACAATTACCCCAGCAATTCAACCCAAAATTAGTAATCTGACAACTATAACCAACAGCCAAAAACAAGTTCCAATAATTCCACCAAGAACCCAACCACCCTTAACAAAATTACCACTTATGAAATGCATAATATAAGGGAATAAAAGAATTGTTATTATTGTGAGGAACACTATTTCTTTTACCATAAATGAAAAAAGATGAATGTCCATATGTTGATTACTGATGAGGACGAATTTGGTAAATCAGATAATGTAAAACATATACCCATCCAATTGCAAAATAAAGAAGATTAATGAATATCTATCTCCACACTATGAGTGGATCTAAAACTCCAAAGGCCATAATAATTAAAGGAAGGTAAAATAAGCAATGATTGACCATCTTAATTAACACAGGAAGTCCTTATAACTTCCTAGACCTAAAATCTTCCAAGAAAATAGGGTGCATTCTTGAATTAACCAAAGTAATGGGATTCATAGTGGGTGATAGTAGCAAGGTCAAAATTACTATAGACACCACATTATAGGACCCCCTAAGTCTCTCCTTAGACTCCTAGCACTTCCCCCTTCCACCAGAAACTTAGGTCGCACTCTGAGTACCGATCTAGAGACCATCGGGCGCCCCCGGGCCCCATTTGACTCCCATTAACTCTCTCGTTAGAGAAAAATATCTTTGAGTATTTGAAGGGCTCCGAAACCCCTTTCCAACGGTCTGCCTCTTGTGAAAATCGGCATAACAGTTAAGATGAAGGGACATTTTCACTACCAAAAATTAATTCAGAGGCCATCATGCGCTCCCGGGCCCCTAATTGACCCTAATCAACTCCACCGTCAGAGAAGAGCTATTTGAATCTTATAAGGGAACTAAAACCCCTTTCCAAAGGTCTATCCCGTGCATGAAATAGCATAATCGTTCGGGCGAATGATCAGTTTTCCCTCGATAATCGATCCGAAGGCCATCGAGCGCTCCCAAACTTCGTTTGACCAAAGTCAACTCTTCAGCTTGAATGATACTGAATGAATCTCCTAAGGGCACTAAATAAACTTTTTAATGATCCACCCCATGCACGATTCTGACCTACGATGGAGACGAATGAGCCGTTTTACTTCAAAAGTCATCAGGCGCTTCTGGCCCCCGGTTGACCAAGGTTAACTTTCCAAACTAAGCGAAACTTTGAAGTACATCTCCTAATATATCCAATCGTCCACCCCGTACGCGATTATTACTTACCATGTGGACGAACGATTCGTTTACATCTGACGAGCTCCCATTCAAAGGACCGACGTGCATTTTTTAGCCATATTTGACCCAAAATCAACTCCTGGACCCGAGAACGGTCCAAAGGAATCTCGAAGGCCTCTGAAATAATTTTCTAACGGTATGCCCCGTATGAGATTCAAATTAAAGGTTTGAGCTCTATAGTCATTTTTCCCAAAAATTCCGCACGAGAATGCCAATTGGCATGTCCTGAAACCTACCAAATGGCACAGTGTCAAGGGTGCCCTACTGATAGGCACCACCTGGGGTAGGCTGATCGGCACCCCTTTTTCCCTATAAATAGGGGCCATGACCTCATTCCCAACAGACAGCAAAAACCCATCAGCATCAGTGATATCAGTAATATTCTCTCGAAGTCAGCGAAGTTCCATATGAGAAATCTCATTCAAGCCTAAATACCCATTCTTTTCACACCCAATTTGGCAAATATCCATCTATCTCATCAACATCCATCAACATTAAAAGGAGTTCATCCAAGATCCAAGCTCAAGCTCCAAAAGAAGGTCCAATTCCTTCTCCCTCTCTTTCAAATATCTTGTTTTGCATAAATTACTTTAGATTCGTAATCTAGTTTCATTATAGTTCATACATATTAACATCGACACTTTTATTAGTATATTTCACATACTCAATTTTTCATTAAAAACCCCCAAAAACAAATAAAAGAGGGTTACACCCGTAAATTTCAAACGGAATTATCCACCACACTTTTTTCCAAAACTAGAAACACATTTTCTACACACACACCTAATAAAATTCCGTTCGAATCTATGGGATAAAACCCACCCCCGTTCTACATTCGAACTACATGAACTTTGATGCCTTTATAGGCCACGTAGTCATCTCAGATTAAAATTCGAGACTCGAGCCCAACTTTTCAATTTTCCAACTTCTCCTATTTTTCCAAATTTCTCAAATCCCTCATTTTTATCATACATATACATATAATATGCTTATTCGCGCTTCATTCCACATATATTATCGTTTCCCCATAATGATCAATATCTCGATGAACGCTCATATTCTATCTTCTACATTTGTTATTACTTTGTGAATATTCCTATGGATGATCTCACCCTATCTTTTCCATGGTATGGGTAGAACGATTCCAATCTCCATTATATAAACACATGCACACACTTCATGGGGATAAAGGAAAATATTAACACTTGCCCATGGGAGACCGCAAGGGAGGGATGGGTGCCTAACACCTTCCCATTCTGTAACTTAGCGCCCGGACCTCCGATCTATTGGTTTCGCATGTATCAGTTTGTCTTTGATGCCACTCTCTCGAAGTGTCAATATATTATTTTGCCTATTTTGAGCAAAATAGGCTGGCGACTCTATCTCCTTACATTCACCCCACACCGATGATGGCTGAAGCCCCCTTTTCGAAGAGAAGGGTGCGAGACCGCGTCGTTGTTTCTTCCCCGGGGGAACCTCTTTCTTCTCCCCCCGGGAACGAACTCCCCGTCGATCGGGATGGCCACAATTACATCTAAGTGTACAGGTCAACAGTACATACAAGTGCAAGGTTATAAAAAATGCGGGGCATGATCGAGGTGTGGAGGCCAAGCCTTAAGCCTTAGAAGCCTAGGCAGTATTAGGTGTAAAAAGATGTGAAAGGGTGTTTAGGCCTTCTTAATATATTTTAATATTTTTTAACCACAACAAGGCTATTAAAATACTAAAATTATACAAATCATAAAAATATGTCTGAATATTTGCAAATTAAAATACTATTTGATTATTTTGGATGATATAATGGTTCGGTTTGTAAAAAAAATCTTTAAAAGGCGACATCATTTCACTAAAGCATTGTTGTTTTAGAAAAAAGTGTTCCTTAAGGGTTTTATAAATAATAAGGCGTAAAAATCTTAAGGCCGGGCATTTCTCCCAAGCCTCAAGCCTAGGCGGGCCTAGGCGGGTTTTTTATAACATTAACAAGTGTAAGAACTTTCATTACACTACACCAAATCTGCCTAATTGTCACGGTCATTGACCTTGACAAGTTCAACTTGTCAAGGTCAATGACCGTGACAATTTGGGGCGAGACAACTTTTTTTGTCATGGACGTGTCACGATCATTGATCGTGACAAGTTCGTTAGAATTGTCACGGTCGTGTCACGGTCCATGACCGTGACAAGTTTAGTCACAGTTAATAACCGTGACAAAGCTTTGACCCTTTTTTTAAAAATTGTCACGGTCAATAACCGTGACAATTCTGGGCAGAATTTAAAAAAAATCTATTGGGCAGTATGGCCACTGCCACTGCCCAGCAGTATATTTGTACCTATTATAGCAACATTGTACCTGTTCAAACATCATATATCCAAATAAACTAGAGATAATGCAAATATACATTCAAAATAGAAACTATTTAAGAAGAAACAACATCACCATCAATTATTTCAAATCTACAAACTATTTAGCTGGAAAAGAGATTTTGTACTGCGACGCTCGGGGACACCTCCTTATCCTTCCCTTCTCGTCCAAAGAGCCACATAAGTATCGAGCCTATGTGGCCTACCCCCAGGGCCACTCTATGTCCCCTGAAATAAAATAAAGTAAAATTAGTATCCGCCCCACAAATATAGATAAATATAAATATAAATATAAATATAAATCAAAATCGAAATCGAAATCGAAATCAAAATTGAAATTGAAATTGAAATTGACATATAAATATAAATATAAATATAAATGCATTACCTGTAGTGCCACCCAAAAGCTAACTTGAGCTCATATGGCACCTCCTTTCAACTAATGTACCCCGGGCAATCGTGTCAAATATAATTCCCTTCATATCTAAACACTAAGAAATGCCATAATCCTATAGAGTTATGCTTTGCAAATTCCTTCCAACCATTGTGTAGCCAAAAATCACCAGTTGAAGTTGTCAATTCCACCTTCTAATGGTCTCCCATATTTTGCTAGAGGTTCCAAGTGGTGGGGTATGGAAAGTGGAATTGACAACTTAAACTGGTGATGTTTGGCTACACAATGGTTGGGAGGAATTCGCAGAACATCACTCCATAGGTTTATGGAATTTATTAGTGTTCGGATAGACGAAGAGATTCAGTCTCCTCTCCACAAATAGGACACCCCAAATAACTATGTACTAATCACCTATTAAAGGTAAGAAGCATATATTCATGGATTAGTATAAAAAAAATTAGATGTAGTTGGAATATTTATGTATTAATCTCCTCTCCACACACGCACACTACACAAGAGTGAAAATGATAAAGTGCAAATCAATTAAAATCATTCAAAATGGATGTTTCGGTACAAATTGGAATATTAATTACAAATTGAAAAATTATTTCAAATTCGGGTTATCATAAAAAATGGATTGATATTCGGTAGGAGCAGCCAAGTCATCCACACTACTATTTAGACGCCTTGGCGCGTGTTGGACAATTGATCACGGCTCGTTATTGATATACTCCGAGTAAAACACCTGTTTAACCTTTTGAAATGCACAAACAAACGGCTCATCGCTCATGTAGTCGTTGCTCTTCAACTTGGACAAGTCAACCATGATCAAATTGGTGACATGATCAACTTTACAAGCATTTTTATCCTCAACTCTTACCCAGTCACAGTAAAATAAAACCTCTTTGAAGCTTAAATAATCCAATTCAAATATATTTTGGATTACACCATAGTAAGTCATTTCAGCTTCAACGAGGTTTTTATCTTTTGCGCTCGCTCGAAAGAAAGTACGAGCCTTGAATGAAATTCCCGAGTTCTGTACATTTGTACTTTCCTCGTACACTTTAGCGCCAAAAATGTAACCGCTCAATCGATAATTTTTGTACTTTTGTGCCACGAACGAGGGTCCAGTGGCTAGATGAGCAAGCCTTGATGTCGCATCACCCGTCTTTAGGAGCTGAGAATATAGATAAATTAATTATATTAGTGGTAAAATTTGAGTGTAATGTAACGTTATATAACGATTATTTTCATTATAATTACCTCTTGTGTCAACCACCACCTAAATTCGTTGTCTGATTGTACCATTATTTTTCGTCTTTTATTGTTCTCACACGCTTCATATTTTCTGCATATTACAAAATTAATCATGTATAAAATAATCTAAAATAATGTTAAACATTATAATAATCGAAACTTACTTTTTCATTCTTCGACATCTTCATGTGTATCAAATAGATAACGAGCTACTTGTTCATCTTGCAAACTCATTAATTTCACTCGTTTTCCCATCACATGACCACTATCATCGACCAACTCATCAGTGTCAACACTGCTGGTCGAGTCAGGCATATATTCCCGAGTATATATTGATGACTCCACGGTGATGTATTCCTCTGTAATTGATCCTGTAATGTATCGTGTATTCTTGACGTAATGTTTAAAAACTTTCATCAATCTTTCAAACGGATACATCCATCGATATCTAATTGGACCACAAAGAAGTGCCTCATCACATAAGTGTACCAACAAGTGAACACTTATGTCAAAGAATGCTGGGAGAAAGTACTTCTCCAATACACAAATCGCTTCGATCAGCGCCAATTTTGCGACCACTATGTGTTCTCGATTGACTACCTTCTCACACAATAGGGAGAAGGTAATACTAATTTGCATAATAGCCCTACGCAAATCCTTGTGCTTTGAGAAACAGTGCTTAAACAATAGAGGAACCAATTGCATGATCACATGCCAATCGTGGGACTTACACTTATGTAAATCATGAGTAGCATGATTCACAATCCTTTGCAAGTTGGACGAAAAAGTAGATGGGCCCTTCAAATTATATATTCTGTCTAGAAGCACCTTCCTTTCCCCACTCGTTAAAGTAAATGCACCATGGGGAATTATCGTCCTTCCCCTACTATCTTCTTTCAACCATATTTGTGGCTTAAGTTTTAACGAATTAAGGTCTTTTCGTGCATTTTCTCCATCCTTCGAATGACTCCCCCTAAGGCAAGTACCCATAATATGTTCAGTGAAGTTTTTCTTTGCATGCATCACATCCAATACATGGCGCACCGGGTTATTCTTCCAATAAGGCAAGTCAAATAAAATTGACCTCCTAGACCATGACTTTCTTGTCTCAGTTTCATTCCCAGTTGGGGTCTTCTTATGCTTGACGTTCTTAAATTTGGGATTCTTACCTGGCATATTAGGGACACATTTAGAAGATTTACTTTCAATTTTTAAACCCGAAAGTTGTCTCGACGGTAGCCTATGTTCAACCCCGCCTAATAAAAAATTAGAACCTTTCTCAGAACTGAAACTATGAGCTGGGGGTAAAAAACCCCTGTTACGATGATATACATTTTTTAAGCTAGAGGATAGACGAAGAGATTCAGTCTCCTCTCCACAAATAGGACACCCCAAATAACTATGTACTACACAACCGGATAATGTCCCATAAGCTGGAAAATCATGAATTGCCCACATCAACATAGCACTCTTCTTTTCTAAAAGAGTCAAATGATTTCACACCCTCTTACCATAACTCATTTAATTCTTCTACCAAAGGAGCCAGGTAGACGTCAATGTCATCACTTGGTGCCTTTGGCCCAGGTATCAACAAAGCCATTATCGAAAATTCATGTCTCATACACTGTGAAGGAGGGAGGTTGAGTGGGGTTAGGATCACTGGCCATACACTCTGATTGGTGCTTAGATTTCAAAATGGATTGAAACCATCTGTTGATATAGCCAAACGAATGTTGCGTTGTTCTCGAGCAAAATCAGGATACTCAAAATTCATCCTCCTCCAGGAGTAGAATCAATAGGATGACGCATGATATTACCCCTACTTCTTCCCTATCATGCCAAGGCATTGCCTCTTCAATCCATGGTACTATGAAAAATCTCTTTAATCTAGGCCCGACGAAAAAATATTTCAATACTTTTTGAGGTACTTTTGAGCTTGTGCCTTCCTTACTAGTAGATTGGACATGCATACCGGACAACGATCGAGATTTTCATACTCCTTTCAGTATAGTATGCAGTCATACACACAAGCATGAATCAATTTATACTTCATTCCCAAACCCTTCAAACTGTTCTTCATAACAGGATAGCTATTTGGAAGTGTATTCACCTTGGGTAATAAGCCCTTCACCCATTTAAAAATTCTCGTCACGCTATTGCCAGAAAAATCGTACTACGTCTTCAAACTGTGCAAACCAACCATGGCATGTAAATTTGTTTGATCTTTCTCACAACCAGAGTATAACGGTTGGGTCGCCTTAAATTTTAAACTTCGGTAGTCATCGTCAAGTTTTATCGTGTTATCTTCACGAGCACTTGAATCTTCTACATCATCAGTAACCTCATTCTCCTTTACTTAATAAACTCCGTACGTATCATCAACTAAATCCTCTAACATATTATGATCTACGTCGTCCCCTTCTACATCTATTCTACTTGTTGAAGGTTGTTGTGAAGGTTGGTCGGGGACAAAAGAAACTTTCAATTCATCGTGAAAACTCCAAAATCAATAACTATCTTGCATAACCGATGTTAACAAACGTAGTTCAACTGTTTTCCACTCAAACACCTTACCATTCTTACACCTAGCACACGGACACATAAACTCTTCATCATTATGAAATATCTTTGCATATTTCAAAAATTCGTTAGCACCTCTGCGAAATACATCCCCCATTCTATTTGTCTCACCCATCCACTCTTTGTATTTCGGATATCCCATCACAGCTACCACAACTAAACAGCTATTAAAGGTAAACAAAACTTAGATTTATTGTTTGTTTCATTTAATTATCCCATCATTTAATTTCTATTTCCTCCATCTCCTTTAAAGGGTGAGTGGTCCTATCCCATTCAAGACCGCATTTTTCTGTAATATACTTAACAACTCATGCACATTGTTACGATTTGAAAAAAATTCGATAGCATATCCCCGTAGTTCTCCAAGTACACGACGTAGATTGGCAGGTGCGAGTGTTATTTCAATTGATCAATTAAAAAAACAGTCACACTTGTCAATCTAGTATGTACCCAGAGAACATTAAGATACGACTGCAGAACTTCCTCCAAAAGTAATAACTTTAAGCCACTAAGAATATTATACATAAATTATACAGTCTCAAACTGTCCAAACGGGACAATTCGAGAGATCTCATTATAGGGGTAATGACTCTCGAACGGGTCTAAGGGCTATTGAATGCGTACGCATAAGAACTATAAGGCTAGTATCTATGCGCACTATATTTAATTTCAAGTATGTTTCATTTAATTATCATACTATATATATATATATATATATTGTTCGATATACAAAGTAATTTTCAAAAAAAAGTTGAAAAATCCCACCCCCCATATTGACAATAATCCAGTGGTCATGCCACTTTTAAAACTAACCAATCAAACATTTACTAAACAAAATAATCCAACATCAATTTCAACAACAAATGTGTATCCCATACTCCTTCTAATTAATCTACTAAATTAATTCATTGCATTAATTAAACTAACAATTAACGTATACAATTATTCATTTACTAATTTACAATGAGGGGCAATCCTACTTTCATATGAAATGGGCACTAATTATTAATTTACTTTCATCTAAAACTATACAATTAAAATTATAGTGAAAATGATAAAGTGCAAATCAATTAAAAGCATTAATTTCATTTATGCAAATCACGTATGCTTTATTTATTAATTATATTTTAGTGGATGTAATTACAGAATCTATGGATGGATTCAATTTAATCTTACTATGTGAATGTTTTTATCTACAATGAGTTAACCTTGAAACAATATATATTATCTCATAGAATCATCAAAACACGATATTAAGGGAATTACAATGGGACATTGCCTTACCCCCCCCCCCCCCCCTCCCCACCCACCACACACGCACACACAACAGCCCCCTACCCCCACCCAGCCCCCCCTCCCCACCCCCACCCACCACACACACACACAACAGCCCCCCACCCTGCCCCACCCCCACCCCCCACACATATACACATACACACACACAACAGCCCCCTGCCCCACCCCCTACCCCCACCCTTCCCCACACACGCACACACACACACACACATACACATACACACACACACACATATATAAACACACACACACATATATATACACACAAACATATATATAAATGGAAGAGAGAGAGAGAGAGAGAGAGTGAGTGAAAAAAGGAGGAAACCCTCGGGGGGGGGGGGAATAAGGGCAAAGGTTTTTTTGCTGAGCAATTTGTCACGGTCGTGTCAATGTCCTTGACCGTGACAACAATTTTAAGAATTATCACGGTCATTGACCGTGATAAAGAATTGTCATGGTCAATGACCGTGACACAAAACACGTGTTTGTTGTCACGGTCAATGACCTTGACAAGGGTGGCCGGCTGAAAGGTGACAATTTGGCCATTTTGGTGTAGTGTTAGGAAATGCAAGACAAAGTTTCAAATCGAAGTGAGAATACCACCCTTGGGAGACTGTGGTATGGTCTTGGGTGTACACTAGTTAGTGGAGGTTAATCCTATATGGCTCAATAAGCTCATTCTCAAGTTTAATATGAATGATCAAGAAGTGTAACTCGAAGGTTCAAGGGGAGGACTATAGTTAAACATTATTATTAGGAAAGCACTCCAAAAATTTTACAACAAGGAGAAATATTGCATTATATGTAAACCCCACTCCATTTTTTCACCAACAATAGAGGTACAAACCCATATTTAACTAACTAGTTTACTTAAATAATACTTAATTATTTTTTTATGAACCAAAATGGCTTCCTCCCAATAAATCATTTGACTACCATATTTCATTAAATAATGGAAGTGAATCTATCAACATTAGACCCTATAGGTACCCACACATATGAAAAATGAAAATAGAGAAATGAGTAGAATAAATGATGAAATCAAGAATCATTAGACATTCCAGCAATCCATTTCCCCCTTAAGTGCTTTTAGTCAAAAGCAAAGATAACAATTGGAGGATGTGCATTGACTATAGAGAGATGAATAACTTGACCAATACAGACAAATTCTTATACCAATTATAAAAGAGCTTTTAGATGAATTACATGGAACGTGTGTGTTTTTCAAATTGGATTTGAGGGCACGTTACCGCCAGATTAGGAACAACATTTAAAACTAATAAGGGACACTATGAGTTTTTGGTTAGGCCCTTTGGGTTAACCAATGATCCTACCTCCTACCAATCTCTCATGAACAATGTGTTTAAACCTTACTTGAGAAAATTTATTCTAATATTTTGTAATACCCCGTAATTTTAAATGACTTTTAAAATGCGTTGTATTTTAAATTAACGGATTAATTGGATTTTATTATAAATTAATTCATTTGGGTTTTATTCGAATTGAGGATATTAAAATGTATAATTCTGAATATTACTTAAAGATATTTAGGTAATATATGAATGAGATGCTATTGATATGGCGGTGTGTTATTAATTCAGTAATTTGAATTCTTAGTCGGACGCGGTATGGGACGTGTCGATACTAAATTGTGAGATTAAAAAGGAAATTTATTTTCTATCGACCTTATAGTCATTTTGACTGTGCCGTTGCGTCCGGAAGGTTCGAAATAGTCAGAAAAGTCTATTGGGACGTTGTTTTTGAGTCTCGGGTCATTTGAAAATGAAAAGACAACCCAAAAGGTCATTTTGGTCATTTTTGTAGGTGGGATGAATAGTGATTTTGGATTTTGTCCTATTATAAGTATTAGTAGATTATGTGTACGTGGGTTATTCATCTCCTCTACACAAAATAGAGAAGTCATCTTCCTAGAGAGAGTGAAAGGTTACTTGGGAATGGAAAAGCCTACTTGGGAAGGAGAAGAACTAAGAACCAAGAGTCACCACCACCAACCACCACTGGAGGTTGACCGGAGAAGGGAGAACCACCTGAGATACACTACACCAAAGGATCAGATCTTCATTAGAGGCAAGTTTTTGATAATGGCAATCTAAGTTTGTATATTGTGCATGTTAGAATAATTATTAACAGAGATGATTTTTCATGTTTGGAAGAAATAATGGAGTTGTTAAATGGATTTCTGGAAACCGAAAATATATAGGAATCAAACTCATGTTATAAGTAGTTAGTAATCCACTAAATAATCATGAACCTGTTGAAGAAATTCTGGAAACCATTGTTATGTTCTTGAAGATAGTATGTTGATGATTTTCTGGAAATAAGGATAGAAACATGCTTTTAATCCAATCTCTTGATGATTCTAGGATGTTTAGAACATTAGAAATCGTTCATATATGTTGATATATCATGTAGTAGAGATTATAAGTCATTTGGGATCTTAATATGAAGGTTTGAATGATCTAAAATGGCTAAACCCGTAGTTGCAGAAATGCAGAAAAACCAGGTTGTTACCTGAGTGATCGATCGATCGACCCCCTGCCTGCGATCGATCGACCTCCCCTGGATTCCTAAAGTTGTTTCTTTTTAAATGTTGATTCTTATCCCAAACCTTTTGTGGATACTTGTTGACTATTATTTGGATATTATGGGACTTAGAAAATATCAGTAAGCCCTTGATAAGATTTGAATTAATTTGATTGGGATTTAATTGATTAAAATAATGATAATTATATTGAATGAAATTTCGGTTGCTAGATTCATTTGTTGAATTCAATTGGGATGCATGAGGATCAAAGATAGGACTAGTAGGGATGATTTAATATAACACCTGGGTATCCTTGAGTTTACAAGTGGGTCTAATCCTAAGTGAAAGAAGATGTGTTTATAAGAGATTTGAAACTATCAGTTTTAACCTTAATTAAAGGGAGAGTTTAATTCGTAATAATTCGATAAATATGACGATATGGACCAGTAGGATATTAGTGACTTCTTACTGAGTATATGTTGAGTAAAAACCTATTTGAACCTTGTGTATTGAGTGAGGCTCGGGGTTAATTAAATTAAGATGTTAAGTTATGATATTTTAATACGTGGGATTTAAAGAGATAAAATGTTACGTATGGGAATAACCTAAGGATAATATGAATATCTTGTTGATAGTATATTATAGGTATGATAATGCCTATTTTTTTTATTGTTGATTTATTTGTATGACATACCTAGCTTACTTTCTATCGTCGGGAGGTTTGCGCGTGAGGGCAGTCATATCCTGATGAATCCATGGGATCTTTGATTTGTCGCTCAAGAACATAGGTCTATGAAAGACTTATCGGGGAGTTGATAAGTCCGCTGACCGTGGGAACGTAGGTATGTGTATGGCCCGTGGGTATGAGAACTATGTTCGCCTCCAATTTGTATGTTATTGTTTGTGGTTCGAGGAATCCTTACCGAACCTTTAGTCCCCTATTCGGCGACCAGCGATGATGGGACTTGATAGCAGAGTAATCCATTGCACCGCAGCTGTGACTCGGGGTGCCGTATTATATATATATATATATATATATATATATAATGAATTAAAGGAATGAATGGTTATATAGTGATTAAATCTATCTACGGTGCTAATTGTAGATAACAGTGGATTGAGAAAAAGAATAAAACTAAGTTAATGAATGTTTATTCTTAAAGAATTGAAAAGCTTAAATTCAGAAATGAATAATGTAAATGTATAATAATGTGATGTATGGTATGGGACATACTGGGATTATGATATGGGAATGGAATTATAATATGGAGACTAGAAAAGAGAAACCATTAACTAGGAGGTTAATAGGAAAACGTTAAGTGTGCACTCTAGTTGAGAGGTGAGAATAGCAAGTGAGAGTGGGATGCTAACATTTACATAATAAATGCTTTATTGCACTTGTTAAATACTTGTTATTTTAAAAATCATTTTCACAATCGGGCTCTGACCCGTTTCCTTGCATATTTTCTTTTCTATTGTATCTTATATATCAGGTGTCCAGCAGCAGGGATGCCAACCTTAGTTGATCTTGACGAGCTATGGAGCTATGGAGTGTTGTTAGACCCTTATATTCTTTTGATTCACAGTGATCTTCTAGTTAGGGATTGTCTCCCAAAGGATTCAGTTATCTTTTTCTATCAGGGTCAAATACTATTGTATTCGGGTCTTTTTAATACATGTAATATTGTTGGGATTACTGTAATGGATTTATATTATTTGGGAATGTTTATTCCAATTTCATATAAATTCTTTTCTGTTATCTATATTGTTATCAGTGTTGTAGAATAAAATGTGTTGTGTTATTCTTAAACTAGAAATGAATTTTGTTAAATTAAAATTTGGAAAGTTTTTAACACCAGCTTAATTAGGTGTTGGGTGAGTTGTAAATGTTTTCGATAGTGATGCTGAGAATGAGTCAACTGTATATTCTGTTATAATTTGGTATGGGACTGGCTACCCCGTATTTAATTAGGAGGGGTGTTACATATTTTTATGATATTTTTGTGTACACTTCTATCATGGAAGAGCATAAACTATACCTAAAAACTACACTAGAATTTCTCAAGAAACATCATTTGTATGCCAAATAGACTAGCTTGAATATTTAGAGCACGTTGTGTCTAAAGAAGGGGTGTCTACTGTTAAAGAAAGAATTGAAGCTACGGAAACATGGCCTTTACCTAAAACTATAAAGGATTGAGAGGATTATTAGGCCCTACGATCTACTATAGAAGATATTTAAGGTTATGGCCTACCGAGCAAACTATTGACCAACATGTTGAAAGCCAACCAATTCCATTAGACAAAAGGATCTAAGAAAGCATTTGAAAAGATGAAACAATCCTTGACCACTCCCTTAATACTTGGGCTAACTAACCTCAATAAAGCTTTCATTGTATAGATTGATGCCAGAAATGAAGGTATTAATGAAGTCCTAATGAAAATTAACAAACCAGCAAATTTCATAAGCAAGACACTACTAGATAAAAAAAAAAGGGAATTTCTAACTAGGAACATATGTGTGGGCTATAGTATACGCAATAGAGAAATGGATAACATATTATTATGGGAACCATATTATAATCAATACAGATCATCAAATATTGAAATATCTTTTGAAGCATAGAGATTCTTTAATGTTATAATACAAATTGTTCAACAAGTTGATTTTTTTATTATGCGATTGTTTATAAGAAGGACAGTGAAAATAAGGCTGCAAATGCCTTATCTTGAATTATATAAGGGAAGCAATATTGTAATGCCATTTCAACAATCCAATCAGCTTGGTTGGAAGAGATTAACCATAACATTAATGATGATGCACTAGCTCAATAAGTATTAATGAAGCTCCTCATATAACCAGTTGATGTAGAGGGCTATACTCACACCCAAGGGACTTTGAGATTTAATAAAAATACTATATGTTGGAGACCAAGGCCATCTAAGACAAAAGATTTTGGAAGTAATACATTCTTCTAAATCTTGTGAACACTCAGGAAGCAAATCTACCATTAAAAGCATGGAGAAATATTTTGTATACTCAAACCTCAAACAACAAATCAATGAGTTTGTTGTATCCAGTGTTATTTATCAATAAGCAAATAAAAAAATGTTCCTTACTCTGGACTACTTCAACCTCTCCCTATTCCCAATAATCTTCGGTCGTAAATATCAACGAATTTTGTTAAAGTCTTGCCTACATCAAATGGTTATGATACCATCCTTGTCATTATTGATAGGTTGACCAAGTATACTGTCATTTAATTCCACCAAACCTCCCATTATCGGCTTCACAAGTATCTCAAGTATTCTTCGAGACCTTAGTCACTTTTGGAGTCAACTTTTTAAACTACTAGGCACTAACGTACATATACACTACTCCATTGCCTAGCGTCCATGAAGTGATGGTCAAAAGGTATAGAGAACTACTTGAGGTGCATGATAAGTGATAGAATAACCACATTGTCCAAATGGTTATCCTTCGAGGAATGGTGGTACAACCCTACCCACTGTTTAAGCATTCCAACCACCCCTTTTGAGCTCTGTATGGTTGTCCACCCCACCTTTTTATCCCTTAATAAACCTCCACCCAAAATTAATAAGTGGGCCAATTTCTAGAATATTGAAGAACAATTATACAAATCTTATAAGAGAGGCTTCAACAAGATAGACTCTGGATAAAGACCTACGCAGACCAAATTAGATGTGAATGGACCTTCAAACTTGGTGATTGGGTATTTCTGAGATCGTATCCATACAAATGAGCCTCTATTGGTATGATTCGTCACACTAAGTTTTCACCTAAGTACTATGGGTCATTTCAGATTATAACTAAGATTGGTACAGTGGCCTATAGGCTCAACCTACATCATAACTCTCTTATCCACCTTGTGTTTCATGTCTAAATGCTCAAACGAAAATTGGGGGAAAACATCACTACCGAAGCGTAATTACCTATGATAAATAAACAAGGGCAGATTTTGATTGAACCTAGTGTGATCTTGGAAAGAATGATAATAAAGGGCAAACAAAGCTATACCTCATATTTTGGTGCAATGGTACATTGGCCATCCTGCTACGACTTGGGAATATTATGACGTTATTGGTCGTAAATTACCACAGTTTGATCCTTAGGGGAAAGGATCTAAAAAGGGGCATGCTTTGTGAGTAAAATATGTACCGAAGGCGACACAATTAGTAGAATAGTTATGTTGAATCAATGCAAACCTAATTGGAGAAGGATAATTGTTCTATTGTTAGTAGTTAGTTTAGTCGTTAGTTAGAAGTTGTCAGATGAGTCGTTAGTTGGTTTATCTAATATAATTATTTAAAAATGAAGCCTCTAATTATGCCAAGTGGACTATTTAAATTTTTTTTTAATTCATAAGTTAACATTCCACACCTATTTAGGATTCTTTGCAAGTCCTTTCACCTCCCAAACTTTTTAACTATGAACCGTTGATCTCTATCTCCTCACCTCCTGTTCTAATAAAGCATGTCTCTCCAAACCAATCTAAAAACCTTATCTCCTTCACTCTTATATCATAACCTCAACTAGAACTATTAGGATTGAAGTTCATGTTTTCTACCGAAACCATTGTAAGGTATTTTTTACACTTAGTCAAATCAATTGGGTTTTGCGATTCAGTTGGGTTTTAGATGAATTGAATTGATTAAATTGGGTTTCTATTATTTTTTTTCCTCTCTAGACTGGAAAAGGCCACAATTGGACAATCGAAACATCATAAATCTATAATATATCTTAGGGTTTGGAAAATATTGAATTTAATATCTAGGGATTTCAAGAGTTAAATAATCTAAAATAAGAATGGTAATTGTTCAATTAGAATCGAAATTTCAGCCTTTATTAAAGTCAATTGAGAAGAAATTTTAATTTGAAATATGACGGTAGGCATTTTATATATTCCATATATACATTCTTATGAATGAGATACTTGATTATTTGAAGACTGGATCATAGTTGAATCATTTGTGATTAATTAGCCATTATGTATTATTAGCAGTTATTGGATGTCATGGAGAAGATGTGAAATATTCGTACTTTTTGTCTTAGATATTTTTAAAACATTCCAAATTCTATGTTAATTTAATGTATTCAATTTTCTTTCAATACATCTCACAAATTTCTCCATAACCTTTTCAGTCTCATACCCAAGCCCAAGATGGTTCATGTGCAAAACTCATATTTGATTAAATGCCAACTAAAGGTGAAACTTGTTTTTAGTTCCTTCGTTTGTTCTGAATATTTCAAAATGTATTTTTAGGCAAATAATTATGAATTAGGAGAATTTTCCTTAGAATTTTCCTATCAAAAGAACTTTTGCTATATTTTAAAAAAAAAGTATTGTTGTGGAATATATACTATGTGGGGATAATGGAAAATTTATGATACAAAGAGTTGTATTCATTATGTTGTATTCATTATCACTATATTACAAAGTAGTTTTGTGTATTTATTTACAAAACATTATATTACCATAACTATAAATAGTACGTGTATCGCGCGGGTCGAAAACTAGTTCTAATAATAACAGTCAAGGTTGGTTTTGAGGGGAGGTAAGAGAGGCAGCCGCCTCAGAATTTTAGGAGCCCCAAAATTTTATGTGTATTATATTTATAGTGTCATTTTCCAATTGTCCAAAAACAAATTGTTGAAAACTGAACGGACAAACATTTAAACTGGTTGCAACTCCCAAAAAATAAGTCGGCATATTTTCAGTTAAAAAAAACTATAATTTATAAATTAATAAAAAAATCTCTTATTGAATATGAGACCCTAATTCAAGAGTTCGCCTCGGACCCCTAAAATCTTGGGACCGACATGAACAGTCAAATGGGAAAACCATTTATGTAGAACGCACAGATTCTTGGAGCAACTTAAATTTTAATTAGAAACCCAAATATTTATTTTAGTTTTGTTTTTGATAAAGACTCTAAATAATAAATTAGTTGAAAAGAACATACTTGTAATTATAAAAAATTATTAATAATAAACTCTGGAATACACGTGAAACCCTATTAAATATTGTATTTGTAGGTCAAGTTAAATGATAAATTTAATATGATTGCATATAGTAATTATCTAAGAAATCAACATAACTCAGTGTCTCTTTGTATATTATTTGTTAAAAAATAATTGAATAATTGTAATCATGAATGAAGGGAAGTTTTGGATATTAGAGTCGGACAATACATATGGTTCGATTAAGTTTTGTAAATAAATCTACCAACCAATATTTGAGAATTCTTATGAACAGAGGAATAAGATTTACAACAAATATAAAATAAAATAATATATTCAAATAAACATGGAGAAAATGATAAATCAGATGAACCAAACCAGGTCTTAAGGCTTCTGTGCAGAAAACATGATAAAGAATTTCTCAACTTTGACCGCATGATGAGCACAAATCCTCTATCTCCTCTTTTTTCAAATAATTGATGTGACTTAAAATCCTTTGCCACAAAAATAACAAAATTCACAAGCCATATTGATGCATTTGATAAAAATCAGGCAAATGTTCTGAATAGTCCTAAGAAGCCATTATAAAGAATTTACCAAGCAAAAGATCATACTATAAATTTACAAAACCAAAAGCCATATACAGTAAAAGAGAAAAATCTAGTGTATGAATTGTAAGTTCAATGAACAAACCAGTCTTTGTCACAAGTTTATGATCATCAATAGTCTCAGAAACCCCTTTTATGCGCGTCAAGGGGATCCGGTGAACCACTTGAAAATTTATATCTTTTGATCTCTGGCTCTTCAAGTTTGATGGGCGAGTTATATTGATGGAGAGAAATGGAAGGACCTTGAAATCGAAAGTGATATATAGAGAGAGAAAGAAGATTGAAAGGTCAAGATGATGAATCTTTGGAATTGGAAATTTTTTGAATGGGAGAGTGAATAAGCCACGTAGGAACTACTCTTTAGAGGATCTATTTTTATATGTTAACATTTATTAGATAAGCTACGTGGCAATCTCTGTGAGGAGACACCAAAATTATATTTAGATATTAGATTTCATGGCATGACAATCTTCCTGTCATTTGGTTCCCTCATTGACAATGTTCTTAGTTGTGTGTTGAATATGGTGTCTAGTCATGGTCACCTCCCCCCACTAAAATGTTCGTGAACGTCATCCTCCATTTCAGAAGAGAATACATCCATAAGCTATCCAGAAGGTAGACATGCATCGTGAGATAAAATACAAGGATACGGTCAAGGGTGAAGATATTGACGGCAATGTTTCACTCCTTAATATGCTTGAGGGCCTAATGAAGGGCTTCCTTTTCATCAGCGGGGGTCTCAAAATCAATGACATTGATCATGTTGGTATTTTAAATGGCCTCATCTGTAGGGATCCGAGGTACACATGGATTGTATTACCTTAAGTAAATTATACCAAAACATGGTATCCTATTGTGATAGATTTCTTTGCGCATGTTTCAAATATATTCATTTTGTGAAAAACGAATTTATCAATCAAAAGTTATAACATAAAGAAGATTGAAAAAAGAAAAAAAATTGCAACTGCCTAAATTTTTTTCTCCCACCAATTACACATGAGTTGATTATATATGATATTTATATCAAATAAAAGCCAAGCACTTCTATATGCTCACAAAATGTTCACATAAGACTTGCCTAAAAACTTATAGATAAAATTTAATAAATATGTGAAGATGTAGAGATCTTCAAAATTTTCTTTAGTACAGCCCCAAAAGAATGTGTAGAGGGTCGGTCCGAAGTTCTAAAATATCATTAAACCTCATTGTCATTGATAGCAAAATTATCACCACTACAGGAGAAATCAAAGTTGTAATCCACATCCAAAAGTACCTCTTTTTCCGTATCAACCAAATTTTAATAACAAAATTCAGATCGATCAAAATCAATGTGTTCCTCCGCAGATCTACAAGTATGCAGATTGAAGGTTTCTTCTTGTGATGACTTCTGCAAGTTACTTTTTCCATCACTACTTTCAACATGGTACAAAGAACCGCATGATTTATTATATTCTTCCATTGAAGGATTAACACTGCTAGTTTCTTCATCTAAGGTATTCCCATCCTTCCGATTGATCCAAAATGTCATTTAAACTAGATGATCTTATATCTGGTGAAATCCCGAAATTAAGTAAATCAAATTGAGTAGAATTATTGTTGTTATCTTGTCCAAAAGCCCCAGATGGCTCATTGTCAAAACTTTCTTCCATTAAGAATTTCTCCAAGTCTTGAAGTTGATCCTTGTATTGCAAATCATTCTTTTGATTATCCCCCACTGATAAACCACAAGATTCATAATTTCCATCTTGTCTTAAGTCAGATTCAGTTTCCTCCAAAGTCTCAACATCATATGTTCCTTCTTGTACATTGTGCTTACAGTAACCAGTTTCATCTTGTGTAACCTCATATTTATCAATACTAGTATGTCCCAAAGGGTTAGTGTGAATTTTTTCATCCTTAACACTAGGGTCTTCAATACTAGTGTCATCAACATGTTCACTATCTTTAACCAATCCAATTTGTTCCTTCTCCAATTCTGGTGTTGAATTTTGTGTAACATCAGAATACTCATTGGATAATTTAGTATCCAAATTTGGTTTATCAAAATATCTAGGAAAATTTAATATAGCAGTGGGCCCATACATAGTTCTTGCTGCCTCATCATACGCAATAGCTGCTTCAAATGCAGATAAAAATGTACCTAACCATAGCTTGCGTGGGTTTTGACCCGACCCGATACCAATTTTGGGTTCCCGGATCTCAGCTACCCATTTACCCCAAGTCCTTTGTCTCACTCCTCTGTATACACAGTTTGGATTATCTGGCCCACCTTTGCCTCTCATGCAGCCCTTCTGTGATCCATTAACTTGAAATTTTCTTCTCTTCTTTTTCACTCCACAATGAATTGTAGTTTCAAGGTGGTGGTTGAAATTCTTCCACTTTAATAGAGTTTGCTGTAGAGAATTACACCCATTCCTCCTTCGAAATCTTCTGTCTCCGAAATAACCCATGAGAGATAATGTTAAAATAATATAAACGGTACCTTAGAATAGGCACAAGATTTAATATCATCAAAAACAAAATACTTGTAACTCTTATAGAGAAGATATAATCCTAACAAAATACTAAACAATAAATCCTAGATGTACAAGCCTAAGATATAAATATAAAATTCATACACGTACTTGAAACATGTAGATCATAGCGTGTGGGAAGAAGAAAAACTTTAATATACAATGAATTGTAAAGTGATATGTCTTTCTTCCACGATTTTATAAAGGCGAAATCTAAATACAATACACAGGTGAGAAATATTGTAAAAAAAAATAGGGAAGGAGGGTAAAATTACTCACCTGTCACTAATATTAGACGACATGGGTGTTAGGAAAAAGATAACCTTTAGTTTCTTGTATGTGGGTTTCGGCTTTTTACGCCGGCTTTATATCGTTCGGTCTCCTATACAATTGGATTTGTAGAGTTGTTAGGAAAAAGATAACCTTTAGTTTCTTGTATGTGTATGTGGGTGGCTGTGTTTATTGTTTTTGAAAGTCGTAACGTTTTTTGCTTGGAAACGAAGGTAAATGGGATTTATGGGAACTTTTTATAATCCGTGGACGTTTATGGTATGGATTTGTATTACCAAAACTTTGCATGGCATTATCTGGTGTTTATTATCCGTGGACGTTTATGGTATGGACGTACGAAATACTACGTCATCAACACGAAATTCGCTATTGTTTTCTTAACCAACACGAACTTGTATTCTTGTGCCACGTCAGTAGCTCAACAGAAGACTCGTGGTCTTTTCTTGCTCGCAAAGTACAGTGTCTTGCAAGCTTCCTCCTACATATACATATACTTAGTAGTTTTTTTACTTTAATCTTATTTTTAATATTTTGTTGAGCTCTCATTCTATATATTTATTAAATTATATTAAATTACAAAATCACTCATAATCGTTTATAGTAGCCTGTTAAACGTCTTTTTTTTTTAGAAAATGATATTTGCTACATATTACAATACAACCAATAACTAAAAATACAAATACATATAGTTACGAATAATTTTTTAAAAATGAGACTAAGGGCATGTTTGGTTTGCAATTATAATTCTGTTTTCTATGTTTAAATACAATTCTAATAAAAATCTTCATTTGACAACCTGTTTTTAAACACAGAATTATAATATTTCTGTGTTATAATCAAATTTTTCAGAAAACAGATTTAGGGTGTTTTATAACTTCTATTTTTTATTTTTCAACTCAAAATTATTCATTCTTAATATTTTAATGCAGTTATACCTTAATATACAATATACATACATAATATATTAATATGTGTATAATTCTTATAAATAAAAAATATATATGTGCATGTACACAAAATTACGTATGGAATAATAGAAAGTCAAATAATATTATCAATAGATACATGATACTTATATATAGCTTTATACATGTATTAATAATGTATGGAATAATATAAAATATACATATTATAAATATGTATTAAAAATATTATCAATTCATGTATGTATATAATTTTATACTGAATTATACATGCAATATCATTATATATATATATATATATATATATATATATATATAGAGAGAGAGAGAGAGAGAGAGAGAGAGAGAGAGAGAGGCTCTCCAACATACCTCTTAGCAACATACTCTTTTTTTAAAATAGTAAAAAAATAATCTTGAGATGATATTTTTTATATGGGTTCATGATATTTCAATGTGCCCCTATAAAAAAATCAATTGAAAATAAGATTTTTTTTATTTTAAAAAATAGGTCAAAAAACTGTCAGTTTTTACCCTTTAAAACTGTCATTTTTTTTACTTATTTTTTAACAATATCAAAACATAGTATTTTGATCTGAATATTTTTACAGGGGTATATTGAAATATCATGAACTTGTATAGAAAATATTGAATCAAAATTAATATTTATACTATTTTAAAAAAATACGTATGTTACTAGGTATGTTGGAGAGCCTCTCTCTCTCTCTCTCTCTCTATATATATATATATATAAACTCCCGAACATATCTCATTAAATATACCTAAAATTACATGATATTAAATGTACATGTATGTATGTATTCATACATACATACATACATACATACATACATACATGTACATTTAATATCATGTATTTTTAGGTATATTTAATGAGGTATGTTGGGGAGTTTAACTATATATATAGAGAAAGTACCACTACACTGACACACTTTCATACCCGTTTTTCATACCTGCCTAATAAGAAAAGGTAATAGAGCGTTGTACTTTGTGCCCTGGCGGGATCCACAACAATAAGGTATAAGATTTTAAAGCAGTAGGTATGGAATATGTGTACCAAAGTGGGTACACACACACACATATATATATATATATATATATATATATATATATATATATATATATATATATATATATATATGTATGTATGTACAATATAAATATATATACAAAAACAAGTTTACCAAACGCAGACCAATAATTATATATACAAAAATCTGAATTTTAAAACTGTATTTAAAAATATTGTTTAAATCGAGTTTTCTGAGTAGCGAACTAAGCGCGCCCTAAATATTGTCGATTTTTATGTATCTTTTTCCTCTAATATTACCCTAATGCCTATATTAAAATGTGTTGAGCATATTGATTTAATGTTAATTTATATGGCATGAAATTACGCCTGTTTATGGCACGTTTTCCCATATTTATTAGAAAAGTCATTATTCATGTACTTACTATTAGAACTTTAACATATAGTTGGTGTATTTAGGTTAGTGTTGTTATTGTTGTACACCATAGATTTGAAGGAGGATGAGATTTAGGCTTATTAGAGGCTTTAAATTTTGGTTTTGGGTTGTTAATGGCCTTTTTTTTGGTACACGAAGAAGATGAACTTTTCGTCAAATTCGTTAGAATGGACATATTATACATTTATTACTAAAACTTGATTATCTCATGTAGTATAAAAGATTTTTAGGTGATTTCAATAGAATATGGAACTAGATTCGCATACCTTTCCAACCATGTATGGTACAACACCTAATTATTTCCCAATTAGTACATATTTATCTACAAATTTGACCCAAACTAATAAGCTATTTTCGAGACAGATTGTACACCTATTAATACAACTTGAATATCTCTTAGGGTATAAATGATTTTTAGGTGTTTCCAAGGGCATATGAAACTGTATTTACGTAACTTTCTAGCCATGTATGGTACAATACCTCATTAGTCCCAATTAGTTCAAATTTATCTACAAAGTTGACCAAAAAATAGAGTTTGTTTTTCTAGATAGTCTACCTTTACTTTACTAAAATACCAATACCTCCTAAACAATCAATACGATTGTGGTAATTCGAGTTTGGTTATTAATTAGACTCAATATATATATATATATATATATATATATATATATATATATATATATATTAGCAACGAATTTTTTAGCAAGAAAGTAATTTTCGTTGCTAAAAATGTATTATTAGCAAGAAAAATAAAAAAATGTAATCTTGTCATACACATTCTCCAAGGATATATTTCCTTGCAAAATGTAACTTTTAGCAAGGAAATTTTAGAATTCTTGCAAAAAAACATAGAGGTAAAATTTCCCGCCCTTTTTTTAGTATCCCAAATATTTATTGCAGCATTTTTAATTATTTTCCTTGCAAAAAATAAAATATATATTTAAAAAAAAAAGATAAAAGCTTAAATTGTAAGACGATTAAAAATTTTAGGGTAAAGAAATCCAATTTCAATCCCCCGACTCTCTCAATCTCAGACGGCACATCCTCTCTCCCCCCTCTCAATCCGTCGGCGCTGAAGAAGCTCAAAGCCACTGGTACCATCGCTTTTCCCTTCTTCTTTTTTGTCGGTTCCATATCTGTTTGAAAGTCGCTCTGTATTGAATGTTAACAATGGCCGCTTAATATATTACAAATCCTAACATGGACGAATATGTTTGAAACCCACTCTGTTGAATTTGTTTTGACAGTATGTTGTCCCCACGCAAGCACTGGCACGCTGAAATCAACATTTTGATCTGTTGATTTCCATATCGGTTCCATCTCTTATTTTCAAAATCACGTGACAGTATGTTGAATTTGTTTTGAAAATCAACATGAAAATGTCAGTTCCATATCTGTTTGAAAGTCGCTCTGTATTGAATTTGTTTTCAAAGTTCATCTTCATCATTTTGATAGTATGTTGTCCCCACGCAACATGATCAATCCCGAAAATCGACCTTGAAAAAATCCCCACGAGTATGTTTGAAACCCACTTTGAAAATAAGAGATGCACTGGCACGCTCTTAATAATACTAGACCAAATTACCTAAACTCACAATGGGACACTTGCACGCTCTTAACCATACCACACCAAATAAATATGAAATCGACTAAACTCACAATGAGACACATGGATTCACTAAGAACAAGCTATTAGTTAATACATGGATTTTTAATAGTTTTGCCCATAATAGTGACACCTCCGGAAAAGACCTGATAATATTTCCGTGGTTTTGGTGTTCACTCTTTTCACACATTAAGATTCTTGAATTTAAGTAAATAAAAAGTATTGTCTAATCTTTCCTTAATATAAGTTTAGTCATAATGAATCTTATTAAAATAATGTTTCTTATTGTCTTTAATTTGAGCTAACGTGTTAAGTATTTAATGGGTAATAATGACATAGCAGTAGGGGTGGCAATTCGGGTAAACGGGGTAGTGTTTCGGATCGACACGATACGACACGTTTTTTTTCAGACACGAGCACGACACGACACGAATTCGTATTTTTTTTAGTCGATACGAACACGATCCGAATGAAAAATAACACGACACGATACGATACGAATACCAGAATTTCTTAAATTTCACGCCTAAAAAATACGATAACACGACACGACTCATAATTTAGACACGAACACGACACGACTTCATGTCAAAAAAATATGACACGAACACGACATAAACACGACAAATCGTGTTAATTTTGGGTCAATTTCATGTTGTTCGGTGTCATTTTTTCGTATCGTTTCTAAAACTGTCGCCCCTACATAACAGAATCCTATAAAACATAAAGCAAAAAGAAAGAAAAGACCAAAACCAGCCTACGCTCAAACACTACTCCTTCCAATAGAACGAAAGATGTTTCACTTTGTATTTACTTTTAGTATAAGAGAGAAACAATTGGTTGAATTTGTCTTCTTTGCCCTTCAGTCACACGAGAACTGAATGGCAACATGAATTGTTTCAAGTTGAGCTCACATGGACCCACAATATTTGAGGATTCAAAGTACCAAAAATCCATCACTGTACAAGAAATCCCAGTTAACCATTTATGTCACCACCATACACAAAAGTTCTAGTTATACTTATATCCCTCAAACTATCACTAGATTTTAATTATCCCTCCAAATTTATTCATTTTGATTTGCCTCTAGAACTATTATTATTCCTTTGATTGACGTTGTTGGCATGACATAATTTGCCTTGGTAAATTTTATCTGGAAAATTTTGCTGTGACAAAGATAATTTTGTCATGTTTGATAGGCTTTATTTTCACGCTGGCAAAAACTCTATTTGCCATTTTTTTGTGTTTGATATGCATAGTTTGCCTAGTGAAACACACTTATTTGTCTACTCATGTTGTTTGATACCCAAAATTTATCTTGGTAAATACAAAGTTTGCCCATATAATGTTGAGAAATTCTTGTCATTTTTACCCATTTGCATAATAACTAATAAAAAAATTTGGACTAAATGTATATTAAAAAATATTTGATGAACTTATAACAATAAAAAAAAACACTTTTAACATAACTTTATAACTTCCAGCTTTTTAAGTTAAAAGTTAAATCTAGCAATTTAAAAAAAAGAACTGTTTTCTTGAAGCACTATAAAAAAAACTGTTTTTATGTTCATAAAAAAACTGTTTTTTAGTTAAATCTAGCAATTTAAAAAAAACATCTAGCTTTTTTATCTTAATTAAAATAACTCCCAGTTAAAAAAAAAAAAAAAAACAGTTTTTTATAACTTTTTTACAAGGTCCAACTTATTGTTTATAAACGTACAACTTTTTATAACTTTTTTACAACGTCCAACTTTTTATATCTTTTTTACAACATCCAATAAAAGAATACTTATTTTTATTTAAAAAAAAGATTACTAAAACATTTTTTATCTTTTTACAAAACAACTTTTTGTACCGCTTTAAAAAAATGTTACAAACAATGTTAAACTTTTTATCTAATATAAAAGTAACGTCCAGTTTTTTTTTTAAAAACGAAATTAGTTTTTATAAAAAAGATGAAAACAGTTTTATAACGAAACAATTTTATAAACAATTTTAAAATATTTTATTTTGCTATAAAAAATAAACATTTTAGAAAATCTTATTTTATAAAAATGTCCACTTTGTTTTAATAAAATATACAGTTTTTTAACACAAAATGTCAGTTTTTTATTTACAGCTTTTTTATTAAATAACATACAGTTTTAGGCAAATGTCATGGCAAATATTTCCCACCAAAGGAGCAAAGCGAATTTTTCCCACAATTTTAGGCAAATAGAGGTCACGTGACCTTTTTTGGGCAAAATTTGCCATGGGCAAAAATGCTTATCAAACACTAAAAAAATGTGTAAAAAAGTGGAGATAGTGGATTCTGGTTTGCTTAAAGTCACAAAAGTTGTAGGTAAATGATGGCGGTGTGTTTTGGTTGCTAAAGCCCTGTTTTATGTTTTATATATGTGACGATAATGCTCTGGTGTTAATTGGTTTAACAATTAATTTGAAATTAGGGATTTAAAATTTCGGTGAGAGATAGTGGATTTGTGCGTTGAAGTCTTTAGTTTAAAAGAATTAAAAGAACGAGAGATGTAATTGAAATTAGGGATTTTAAATTTCGGGCATAACTAAGCGTGTTTCCACATTCGGGTTGGTCTGAATAATAGATATATTTTTATAGGTAAGACCACGCACAAACTTGAATTCTTTTACGCTTTTTAGGTAATGATAATAACATTAGTAGTCACGGTGCTAAATACATTGCATAACGAGTTTTTTTGGCAAAAGTCCATTCTTTCCATCACGCATGCATTTTAAGAGCTAAATATGTTGCATATATATATATATATATATATATATATATATATATATATATATATATATATATATAATGATGCTCTTGTGCGGTCTAGTCCGCATTTTAAGAATGCGGACCGGACATGTGTCACCTAACGATTCGCTTAGAAACTATCGCCTAAATTATAGGCACACTCTCTCTCTTTTCTGGGCTCACCACCAGGTGACACATGTCCGGTCCGCACTCTTAAAATACGGACTAGTCTGTACAAGAGCAGGACTATATATGTATATATATATATATATATGGATGACTGTGAAATATGACCTATATTTTCGATTGTCTCTAATAATCCATCATTAATATTCATTTGGTTTTATTTTTTCTCCCGTCTTTGTGTTTCAAGTATTTTTAGGTTTGATATTTTGATGTGCTATTTTATTCCAATCATTGCTTTGGGATATTTGGTATTTGGTCTTATTACTCATGTTATGTTATCCATCTTAATAATGATTAATTATGACAGTCATTATTTATTTTTCCAAACAAGTAATGATATATTGGTGTGAAATAACAGGAAGATAAAGATGGATAAGAGTTGGATGTTTCTGCCTAATAGGTTGTCTAAGCAATATAAATCTGGTGTTGATTTGTTCATTGAGAACGCAAGAGACCACCTTGATGAAAATAACAAGTCACGATGTCCATGTAGAGATTGTCAAAATGCATATTTCCATGATCTGATAACTATTAAAAGTCATTTGTTGAGTCGTGGAATGTCTTATAGTTATACTTGCTGGATAAATCATGGAGAGGACGTGAATGATGAACAAAACTTTTCAAGTGCACAAGTGCCGGAAAATGTAGAAGTTGAGGAGGAAGATGATGACATGTTTGGGCTATTAAATGATATGTTTGGCCCCAATGGTTCTCCCGGGCATAGTGAAAATGCTGCTAGTATATATAATAAATTATTTGGTGAACTCGGAGAAGAGCTACATCCAGGATGTAAAAAATTCTCCTCATTTCAGTTTCTTATAAAGTTGATGCATGTTAAGGTTCTTAACCATTGGAGCAACAAATCCTTTGATATGATACTCCAACTATTAAAGGAATCTTATCCAGATTCAAATATCCCCTCTTCGCATTATGAAGCAAAACAAAAGTTGCTAGATTTAGGACTCGGTTATGAATCGATTCACGCGTGCAAATATGATTGTGCATTATTTTGGAAAGAGAATCAAAATACGGATAGGTGTCCAGTATCTGATGAGCCTAGGTACAAGTATGATGATAAGAAAGGGAAGAATGTTCCTCATAAAGTACTGCGCTACTTCCCATTGAAACCAAGGTTGCAACGATTGTATATGTCAAAGCATACAACCGTTGATATGAGGTGGCATAAGGAAAAACGAGTCGATACGCATGATGTTTTAAGGCATCCGGATAAGCAGTACCCTTGGTTTACGAACGACTCTCGTAATGTGAGGTTAGGTCTTGCTTTCGATGGTTTTAATCCATTTAGAAATATGAGTAACTCATATAGCATGTGGCCGATAATTCTCGTGCCTTACAATTTACCACCCTCGCTATATATGATGGAACAATTTTTCATGATGGCTTTGTTAATTTCGGGTCCACAAGCACCGGGTAAGGACATGGACGTCTTCTTACGACCCTTGATAGATGAGTTGAAAGATCTTTGGCATGTTGGTGTAGAAACATGGGATAATTTTGGCAAGGAATATTTTCGTTTACATGCAATTTTATTATGGACGATTAATGACTTCTCGGCATACGGTAATTTGTCTGGATGGAGCACGAAAGGGTACAATACATGTCCAGTATGCAATGAAGACACATCTTCGCAACGACTGAGAAGTAAAATATATTTTATGGGTCATCGTCGTTATTTGCCTTCCAACCATTCTTGGCAAAAGAGTAGATTACATGATGGGGGAAAAGAAGAGAGACCAGCACCGAGGGATTTTACTAGAGATGACATATTAGAGCAGTTAGAGAAGGTGAAAATTTTGAAACCGAGTAAGCATCCAAACAATAAGGATAGGAAGAGAAAACGTACCTCGGAGGAACTAAACTGGACGAAAAAAATCATATTCTTTGAGTTAGAGTATTGGTCAAAGATGAAATTAAAACATAATCTCGATGTAATGCATATTGAGAAGAATATATGTGATAGCGTTCTTGAAACATTGATGAACCTGGAAGGAAAGACAAAAGATACTGACAAGGCTCGTCTGGATTTAGCTGATATGAAGATAATAAAGGAGTTTCATTTACAAGAACAAGGTAACAGATGGCTGAAACCACATGCATCTTATACCTTAACATCAGAAGAGAGAAATGACTTTTGTGCGTTCTTAAACTCGGTCAAATTCCCAGATGGTTATGCAGCGAATATATCTAGAAATGTGAGCATCAAGGATGGAAAGATATCGGGCTTAAAAAGTCACGTTTGCCATGTTATTCTGCAGTGACTTATCCCCATCGGCATATGTCGATATTTGTCGAAGGATATTAATAGTGCTTTGATTGAATTGTCAAACTTTTTTCAGCAATTGTCTGCAAAAACTTTGAATGTGAAGGACTTGGTGAAACTAGAGGAAGCGATTGTCCTTATACTCTGAAAGCTTGAATTAATTTTTTCACCAGCATTTTTTGATGTTATGGTCCATTTGGTCGTTCACTTACACGCGAGGCTATGCTTGCCGGCCCAGTAAATACGCGATGGATGTCCCTTTTGAGAGGTATTTTAAAAATATTTATTCAGATGTTTAATTATGAACTTTCAATGTGAAAAATGATTTATCTATATAACATTCAATTTGTCTAGGAATATGGGATCCCTGAAGTTAAGTGTAAAAAATAAAGCTCGACCCGAAGGATCAATAGCAGAGGCGTACGTTATTAATGAAGCCGTAACTTTCTGTTCAATGTACCTTCGTGAGGTCGAAACCAAATTCAATCAAGGAGAACGAAACAATGATACATGTAGGGGAAAACGTAATGCAAAACTCTCAGTTTTCTCTCAATCTGTTCGTCCCTTGGGTGCTGCACAACCCACTAGATTGTCCCAAAGCATTATTGATAAGGTCCACGTGTATATCTTGAATAACTGCGAAGAAATACAACCTTATCTTGAGTAAGTATCGTTTTAAACTATCTTTTATTAATATATCACAAAATGAAACTAAATATTATTTTGCATGTTTAGTGAACATATGACGCAATTAGAGATTGAATCTCCCGATAATTTATTTCAAAGGCAAGAACGTGAATTTCCAAAGTGGTTTGCGGACCGTGTAAGTTGATAATTTTAATAACGCGTTTGCTAATTTTCTGATATTAAAACATGATAGTAAATATAACACTAACATCTTCTTTATATAGATGAAAACTTTACGTCATCAAGGGTCACTAGAAACCACAGATGAGCTGTATCGTTGGCGTGCGACCTAGATGTTTGTGTAAACAAATACTCTGGTTGTATTGTTAATGGGATTCAATTTCATGCTAAGGATCGTGACGATCGTCACATAACTCAAAATAGTGGAATTCTTGTTCTCGGAGGGCACGATGATGAAGTGGTTGATTTTTATGGACGTTTGTGTAGTGTCATGCAAATGAAGTACCTAAATCAGTACATTATTTCTATATTTGAGTGTGAGTGGTTCGACACTAATCCCAAGAAGAAGAGTATACAAACGGACTATTACCTCACTTCTATTAATGTCAGTTCGACATGGTATAATGATGATCCCTTTGTGATTCCAACTCAAGCAACGCAAGTGTTTTACTTAGATGATTACAAGTTGGGTCCTAACTGGAAAGTAGTACAAAAAGTGAAACATAAACATATTTGGGACATTCTAGAAGAAGCGGATGCCGGAGATGCTAATGATTGTCTAAGTAATGTTGCATACCAAAAAGAAGAATCTTTTGATATTCAAGTGGTTATTCAAGAAGGAGATTTGGACTTGAGTCAAATGTCTAGGACCGATGCTCTACCAGACATTATTGAAAGCAATGATTTGCAACCAGGTGATGATGATAATCTTTACAATGGTGATGGTGATGATGAGGAAGATGACACATTAGCATAATACTGTAGTGATGAAGAGAATTACAGTGATGATGATTATGACAGCGAGTGAAGGAAGATTACACATTTGAGTTTTTTTTGTTATTTAAATCACAATGGACTTGTTATTATGTGATGGAACTTGTTAAATTCCTATGTACTTGTTATTTGTGATGTTGATTGAACTTAGTTAAATTTTTATGATGTGGGAATAATATGTTTTTATTTTATTTAAACTCTAAATTATATGTTACTTAACTGAGTTGGTTCCATTATCATTGCTTTTCTAATTTTATATTTGTAAATTAATTATTTTGATTAATTAATCAGGATTATTATCATCTTTATGGCACCTGGAGGATGTGGACGCGAACGTGGACGTGGAGGTGGACATGGTTCTTCAACTAATTCTTTTGTAGAGCCACGTAGTACGCAAGATTCAACTACGCACGAAGATCCAATACCTAAGGAAATTGCATCTAGGACATCGAATGGAGCACAAATAACGGGTGCAAATTCTACATTTGAGCCTAATTCTAATGGTACATGTCATATTATTTAATTGCGATTTCCACTTTATATTATACTTGTCAATCTTCTTAGCATCTACTTTAATTGCATCAAGACTCATGTTTTTCTTCTCGAAACAATAGATCCTAGTAAGTTATTTTCAAGGGAAGATCGGTTGAACTATTTCTGGAATTATGCAGGCTTGCTTGAAAAATAAACACTAAGAAAATGAAGGGAAAAGAAATAAATGTCATGCCAGACTACGGAAGAAAAAAACTTCAAAAAAAGAAAACAACAAAAGAACATAAAAAAAAACAAATGAAAAAACAACAAAAATAACTAAAAATACAAATAAAACAGCAAAAATAACTTATGTTATCCTAACTAAAAATAAATAAACATATGATAATTGTTTTATACTAGCAAAGTAACTAAAAAAAATAGCAAAATTAGTAACATGCCTTTAAACAAATTAATAACATCCTTTATACAAAATTAGCTGACTTCGGTATAATTCAATATAGTTGACTTTTGTATTATAATGGTATACTTGCATGTTTATGCTATTGTGAATACAAAATTTATTAGATAAATTTGTTTTGTTTTTCAGAATATGGATCCACCTCCAAGAAAAAAGTTCGTGGCAGAACACGCGGGATAGCAACTGATACTCTTATTAAAAGTTTTAGGTGTTCTAAAATTCCAATTCAATGGGACTCTATGCATAATAAACCGATTGGACATACTGCTACCTCTTTGGCTAATGAAATTGGCTTTGTCGTACGAAATTTTGCTCCATTAAAAGTGGAAAAATGGAGAAATATTGAAGAGAAGGAGAAGACATCAATGATTGATCGAGTTTTGGTATATTTAATTTTGTGTTCTATTCCCCTAAAAATTTGTGACTTTATATTCTTAACTCATTAAAACTTGTGCAGTCAAAATTTGAGTTAGACATCACAAATCCGACAGTTGTGAGCTATTTGCATACATCAATGTCCGCACGCTATAGTGGATTCCATAACACATTGAAGAAACATTTTGCTAAATTTTTTAATATTGAGGAGGTGAATAAGAACAAACCTAGTGATGTGGAAAAGGACTATGATTGTAAATTTCTTTGCTTGTTTTTTGTACAGAGAAACATAAGGTAATAATTTTCTTATGTATGTTTTATGTTAAAAGTTTATGTTTTCTTAAGTTTCAGTAAATTAACTTGAAGTGAATCACTTTTTTGTAGAAAAAATCTGATGCTTGCTCTACTAGTTGCTCAAATACCAAGTATGTTCATCGCGGTGGAACAAAGTCTTTTGTCTAATACTTATATGAAGACAAGGTAATTTATTTAGCACTTAAAATTTGTTAAATTTTGAATTTATGTGGATACTTGTACTTATGTATTTTATTTTCGCATGTTAATAGACAGGTAATGCATATGAGACGCCAAAATGACAAATTGAAGTATTTTATGATACTCATTGGACGAAGGACAATGGGTGGATGAGTGAAGAAGCAGAGTCTGACTATGTAAGTATATAAAAGAAAATAATTTTACATGATTAAACATAAAGTATTATTCCCAAGCCGTGTGGGCTGGATTGATTTTTGTTGAAATGGGTGGACGGGAGTCGTTGGATTATTGATTTGTGTCACAACAGTTTGGATTTCATGAATAAATAAAGGAAGTTCTGTCGATTTTTTCTAAAAAAATATAGTGAAATCGGTGGAAGTGATGCATTTTACATGTATATATAGTTGTTAAATTAGTGATTTGTGTGTCACAACATGTTGGATTTCTTAAATAAACAAAAGAAACTTTGTCGATTTTATTTTTTAAAGTTTAAAAAATAGTCAAATTGATAGTGTAACATATTATTTTCTTTTTCTTTGTAGAAAGAGATGCTTGAATTACAAAAAAGCTCTGAAGATTCTGATGAAGCATCAATCTGTCAAAAAGTCCTTAGAAAGAGGTCGGGATACGTGAAGGGTCTTGGTACCCGACCTTTGAAATCACTATGCAAGTAGAATTTTGATTTGGAGAACAAAAAATTACAAACAGAGATCGTAGATTTGAAAACCCTAGTCCAAGGTCTCGTGTCAGAGATGGATACAATGAAGGCCACATTATTGTCAGATAAAGACGCTGCTCCTGAGGAAGATGTTCCTGAAGGATCTTCTATCCCTACTAACCAAGTTGCTTGATTTCAAGTGTTGATTTTATCAGTTTGTTTGTGATGAGAAAACTAGTATAAACTCATCTCTTAGTTATGAAGTATTATTTTTGAGCTTCTTTGTGACACGAACAGTAGAACATTTGTGTTTTGAATATAGTATAACATTTTTTTTAATTATGTGTGTTTACTTAATTTTCTTTTTATTTATTTCATTATTTAATATAATTTTGCAACGAAAAAGAGTGTTACAAAGACTATTAGCAACGAATAATTGACATTTGACAAGGAATTTTAATTTCCTCAAAATATCTTTTGCGAGGATTTATTAGTATCTTTTGCAACGAAATTTTCATTGTAAAATATTTTTAGTTGAAATACGAGAACTTTTTTGCAAGTAAAAAGAGTGTTACAAAAAACTTTTAGCTCTGTATAATTAATATTTGGCAAGGAATTGTAATTCTCTCCAAATATATTTTGCAAGGATTTGTTATTATCTTTTGCAACGGAATATTCGTTGTAAAGGATTGTTAGTCAAAATACGAGAACTTTTTAGCAATGAAAAAAAGTTTTACAAAAGACTTCTAGCAATGTAAAATTAACATTTACCAAGAAATTTTAATTCTATCAAAATATCATCTGCAAGGATTTATTAGTATTTTTTGCAACGAAATATCCCTTGCAAAATCTTTTTAATTAAGATATGAGAACGTTTTTGCAACGAAATGTTTTATTTTTTCCAACGAAAACTTTCATTGCACAATATGTTTAGCGGCGATGGCAAAATTTCCTTGCAAAAGATCTATATCATGATGGCTAATGCGAGGAACGCTGCAAGGAAAAAAAAGCGTTGCAAATGGTGTTTTGCAACGAAAAGATACTTTTTGCAACGATTTTTTTTCCTTGCTAAAATCCACAATTCTTGAAGTGATAAGATTTACAACAAATTTAAAATAAAACAATATATTCAAATAAACTTGGAGAAAATGATAAATCAGATGAACCAAACCAGGTCTTAAGGCTTCTGTGCAGAAAACATGATAAAGGATTTCTCAACTTTGCTCGTGTAGTTAATAAGACCGCATCATGAGCACAAATCCTCTATCTCCTCTTTTTTCAAATAATTGATGTGACTTAAAATCCTTTGCCACAAACATAACAAAATTCACAAACCATAGTGATGCATTTGATAAAAATCAGGCAAATATCTGAATAGTCCTAAGAAGCCATTATAAAGAATTTACCAAGCAAAAGACCATACTAGCAATTTACAAAACCAAAATCCATATATAGTAAAAGAGAAAAATCAAGTGTATGAATTGTAAGTTCAATAAACAAACCAATCTCTGTCACATGTTTATGATCATCAACAGTCTCAGAAACCCCTTTTATGCGCGTCGAGGGGATCCGGTGAACCACTTGATAAATTATATCTTTTGATCTCCGGCTCTTCAAGTTTGATGGGCGAGTTATATTGATGGAGAGAAATGGAAGGACCTTGAAATCGAAGGTGATATATAGAGAGAAAAAGAAGAACGAAAGGTCAAGATGATGAATCTTTGGAATTGGAAATTTTTTGAATGGGAGAGTGAATAAGCCACGTAGGAACCACTCTGTAGAGGATCTATTTTCATATGTTAACATTTATTAGATAATCCACGTGGCAATCTCTGTGAGGAGACACCAAAATTATATTTAGATATTAGATTTCCATGGCATGACAATCTTCCTGTCATTTGGTTCCCTCATTGACAATGTTCTTAGTTGTGTGTTGAATATGGTGTCTGGTCATGGTCACCTCCCCCCACTAAAATGTTCGTGAACATCATCCTCCATTTCAGAAGAGAATACATCCATGGCCTATCCAGAAGGTAGGCATGCATCGTGAGATAAAATACAAGGATACGGTCAAGGGTGAAGATATTGACGGCAATGTTTCACTCCTTAATATGCTTGAGGGCCTAATGAAGGGCTTCCTTTTCATCAGCGGGGGTCTCAAAATCAAAGGCATTGATCATGTTGGTATTTTAAATGGCCTCATCCGTAGGGATCCGAGGTACACATGGATTATATTACCTTAAGTAAATTATACCAAAACATGCTATCCTATTGTGATAGATTTCTTTGCGCATGTTTCAAATATATTCATTTTGTGAAAAACGAATTTATCAATCAAAAGTTATAACATAATGAAGTTTGAAAAAAGAAAAAAAATTGCAACTGCCTAAATTTTTTTCTCCCACCAATTACACATGAGTTGATTATAAATGATATTTATATCAAATAAAAGCCAAGCACTTCTATATGCTCACAAAATGTTCACATAAGACTTGCCTAAAAACTTATAGATAAAATTTACTAAATATGTGAAGATTTAGAGATCTTCAAAAATTTCTTTAGTACAGCCCCAAAAGAATCTGTAGAGGGTCGGCCCGAAGTTCTAAAATATCATTTAACCTCATTGTCATTGATAGCAAAATTATCACTACTATAGGAGAAATCAAAGTTGTAATCCACATCCAAAAGTACCTCTTTTTCCGTATCAACCAAATTTTAATAACAAAATTCAGATCGATCAAAATCAATGTGTTCCTTCGCAGATCTACAAGTATGCATATTGAAGGTTTCTTCTTATGATGACTTCTGCAAGTTACTTTTTCCATCACTACTTTCAACATGGTACAAAGAACCGCATGATTTATTATATTCTTCCATTGAAGGATTAACACTGTTAGTTTCTTCATCTAAGGTATTCCCATCCTTGCGATTGATCCAAAATGTCATTTAAACTAGATGATCTTATATCTGGTGAAAACTCGAAATTAAGTAAATCAAATTGAGTAGAATTATTGTTGTTATCTTGTCCAAAAGCCCCATATGGCTCATTGTCAAATTTTTCTTCCATTAAGAATTTCTCCAAGTCTTGAAGTTGATCCTTGTATTGCAAATCATTCATTTGATTATCCTCCACTGATAAACCACAAGATTCATAATTTCCATCTTGTCTTAAGTCAGATTCAGTTTCCTCCAAAGTCTCAACATCATATGTTCCTTCTTGTACATTGTGCTTACAGTAACCAGTTTCATCTTGTGTAACCTCATATTTATCAATACTAGTATCTCCCAAAGGGTTAGTGTGAATTTTTTCATCCTTTACACTAGGGTCTTCAATAATAGTGTCATCAACATGTTCACTATCTTTAACCAATCCAATTTGTTCCTTCTCCAATTCTGGTGTTGAATTTTGTGTAACATCAAAATACTCATTGGATAATTTAGTATCCAAATTTGGTTTATCAAAATATCCAGGAAAATTTAATATAGCAGTGGGCCCATATATGGTTCTTGCTGCCTCATCATACGCAATAGCTGCTTCAAATGCAGATGAAAATGTACCTAACCATAACTTGCGTGGGTTTTGACCTGACCCGATACCAATTTTGGGTTCCCGGATCTCAGCTACCCATTTACCCCAAGTCCTTTGTCTCACTCCTCTGTATACACAGTTTGGATTATCTGGCCCACCTTTGCCTCTCATGCAGCCCTTCTGTGATCCATTAACTTGAAATTTTCTTCTCTTCATTTTCACTCCACCATGAATTGTAGTTTCAAGGTGGTGTTTGAAATTCTTCCACTTTAATAGAGTCTGTTGTAGAGAATTACACCCATTCCTCCTTCGAAATCTTCTGTCTCCAAAATAACCCATGAGAGATAATGTTAAAATAATATTAATGATACCTTAGAATAGGCACAAGATTTAATATCATCAAAAACAAAATACTTATAACTCTTATAGAGAAGATATAATCCTAACAAAATATGAAACAATAAATCCTATATGTACAAGCCTAAGATATAAATATAAAATTCATACACGTACTTGAAACATGTAGATCAAAGCGTGTGCAATCAAAGCGTGTGGGAAGAAGAAAAACTTCAATATACAATGAATTGTAATGTGATATGTCTTTCTTACATGGTTTTATAAAAAACAAATCTAAATACAATACACAGGTGAGAAATATTATAAAATAAAAAAGAAGGGACGGAGGGTAAAATTACTCACTTGTCACTAATATTAGACGTTTGTTTTTCTAGATGTACAAGCTCAATTAGTACAAATTTATCTACAAAGTTGACCAAAAAATAGAGTTTGTTTTTCCAGATAGTCTACCTCTACTTTACTAAAATACCAATACCTCCTAAACAATCAATACGATTGTGGTAATTCGAGTTTGGTTATTAAATAGACTCTCTCTCTCTCTCTCTCTCTCTCTCTCTATATATATATATATATATATATATATATATATATATATGTGTGTGTGTGTGTGTGTGTGTGTGTGTGTGTGTGTGTGTGTGTGTGTGTGTGTGTGTGTGTGTGTGTGTGTTAATTCATAGGAGTTTGGTCTCAGTGACATTTTGAATTCAGAATAGGGGTGATGTCATAATAAATTGAAAAGTAAAAGATGTCCAATGGATTAACAATGTTAGAAGTTAATTATCTATGATGAGACAATAAGGGATATGTGTAGACACCATATTCTAGCCCCCCCCCCCCCCCCAAGTATATCCTTAGGATCCTATCATCTCCCCAATTCATTACAAACCCAAGGTCATACTCCGAATACCAATCTAAAGGCCCTTGTTTAACTCCAGTCAACTCTATCCTCAGAGCGAAAGATCAATGAATCTTCAAAAGGCTCTGAATTCCCTTTTCAACGGTTCGTCTTTTGAGTGAATCGGCATAACGGTTTAGACGAATGGACCATTTTACTACAGAAAATCGATTTAGAGGACACCGGGCGCTCCCGGGCCACGGTTTGACCCTAATCAACTTCATTGTCACAGCAAAAGCTCAATGAATCGTTGAAGGGAATTGAAACCCCTTTACAAAGGTCCACCCCGTGCGTAAAATGGTATTACCGTTCGAATGAACAATCTATTTTTACCCAAAAATCGATCCGGAGGCCACCGGACGCTCCCGGGCTCCGTTTGACCAAGGTCAACTCTTTAGCTTGAACGAGACTAAATGAATCTTCGAAGGGCACTGAATACCCTTTTCAACTGTACGTCTCATGCACAAATAAGCCTTACGGTATGAACGAATGATCCGTTTTACTCAAAAAGGTCACCGGATCGAGCCCCGTTTGACCAAAGTCAACTCTTCGAACCGAGCAAAGATCTTTGGAACGTCGAAGAAAATTGCATAACCTTTCCAATGGTCCACCCCGGGAGCGATTATGACTTATAGTTTGGATGAACGATCCATTATCGTCTGACGATATCTCGTCCAAAGGCCGACGAGTGCTTTCAAGCCCCGTTTGACCCAATGTCAACTCTCGAACTCGGGAGTGGCACAATGGGCACTTGAAGGTCTCTGAATTACCTTTCTAAAGGTATGATCTGTTTGCGATTTAGATTAATGAATTGCGTTCTACGACCATTTTTTCAAAAAAATCTGCACGAGACTAACGATTGACAGGACCATTTTCCTGCCTATCGACAGTGTGTCTAGGGTCACCTGCCAATTGACAGGGCTAGGGGTATGCTGATCGGAAGTCCCCTTACCTTACAAAAGGATATCATGGTCTCACTCTCAAGACACACATCAGATTCATCAGTATCAGTGATCTCAACAACATTCTCTTGCAATCAACTAAGTTTTTGTTTGCGAAATTCCTTTCTATCTTTCATTGCAATCATTTTTATACCCAATTTAGAAAAATCTCCTTCTCTCTCATCCAACATTCATCCCAACATTCAAGGCAGATCATTGATGATCAAGATCAAGCCTCAATTCTCCAAAGAAGGTCGAAATATCCTCCTCTCTCTTTAAACTATGTACTTTTGTATTAATTACATAAATTCTTAATTTAGCCCCTACTTTAGATCATATAAATTAACCTTTCATTCTTTATTAGTTATTGCACACATACTTTATTTTCTATCAAAAATCCAAAACAAAGAAAAAGAGGGTTACACCTATAGATTTCAACGGGGTTATCTGCCACAATTTCTCAAAACTAAAAATACATTTTCTACACGCACACATATAATAAACACTCATGTGAATCTATGGGATAAACCCCACCCTTATGACACATGCGAACTACGTGGAGTTTAATGCCTTTATAGGCTACGTAGGAATTTCGGGCTAAAACCCAAGATCCGAGTCCAATTTTTCAATTTTCCTATCTTCACATATTCATTTCATTTATATATTACTTGTGATTCATATTTGTATTTTATCTAATGAATATTATCGTTTCACTGTAACAATCAATATCTTGATAAGCGCGCACATCATACTTTCTATTATTATTTCGGGAATATTCCTTTGGATGACCTCACTCCATATTTTCCATGATATGAGTCGAGCAATTCTGAGCTCCATTTATATATACATGCACACAAACTTCATGGAGAAATTAAGAAAAATAGTAACATAAGCCCATGAGAGACCGAAAGGGTGGGATGGCTGCAAAACACCTTCCCATTCCGTAACTTAGCCCCCGAACCTCTGAACTATTGATTTCGTAAGCATCATTTTGTCTTTGGAATCGCTCTCTCAAGGCGGCGATATGTTCTTTTGCCTATTTTGTGTAAAATTGGATGGAGACTCCATCTCTTTACGTCACCCCACATCAACGACAGTCGAAGTGCTCCTAGTAAGGGTGCGATACCTTTTGTCCCTCTTTGAGTGCACATGCATGAGCACCGGAACCCCAAGACGGGAGGAAAAGAACCAAAAGGAATGAATGGCCATAATATATAAGTTTTTTTTACAAATTTGTCCCGTTTACTAAGTATATAGTTCAATAGGTCCTATCATCATTTTTTTACTCCAACAGGTTCCATAAAAAAAGTTTTTTAGTCCAATATGTCCTATTTATAAACATACAGTGAATATTAACTATATGTATAAATAGCATCTTTGGTTAAAAAAATTTATAATAGGACTTATTAGGAAATGTCATATGCAATGAGACTTTTTTGTCAAGCTCTCATATATATATATATATATATATTGTATTATTGTGCATGACCCTGCACATGGGGCCATGATTTTTTGTATTATTTATGATGAAGATGCTTGGGGTGTATATAATTGAGGTTGGATTCCGTATCGTGGGGCTTGGTGACCAGAAAGAGGACTGGAGCTATACACGATTGTGATGATTTATGGTGACATTTTGGGGTATATATAGTGGAGGTTGGATTTGTTATGTGACGCGACCACAAATGTGTATCTAGTGTGAATTCTGATATAGGCTCAAGTGCAAGCCTGTCTCGTTAGTAATAAACCCAGTAAGTAGGGATCGTCTCCTCAGGGAACTTGGATAAAGAATCATAACGACACAGAATAGAAGACTAGCCCTAAAATTGACTCTCAAAAGAAATGGAAAAGGTGATTAAGATGAATAAAAAATCCACTTAACTAAATGTGAATGAAATTAACTAACAACTAAACTAAATGCAAAGGAACAAATCTACTGAAAGAATTAACTATGAATAAGGAAAGATAGATCGGGTTACAATCCCTCAAACCCTTGTACATTTAACGTATAGCATGCCAGATTTTGAATTATAAATTTAATTGAGCCCGAACTTTATTTATCCTAAGAATTACATACATGAGGATACGAGTCCGCATCATACATAATCAAAGGTAAAAATAAAGCGGTCCTGAATAGATACGCGGGCATCACATCCTTAAACATCCCGGTTACTTAGGGCAAACGAGATTAAAAGGTCTACGATGGTTGTACGTACTACACAACACGATTCACTAAAAATTCAATTCAAACCCTATTTTCTGCATGGGTAAATTACATTGGGTTGGTTCATACACCCCAACCCTTAAAAACTTAACCGAAAATGATCAAATTAAATGAAAACACAAGTTTTAAGTGCAGGATTTCATGACGATTTTGGAAATTTTGAGAAGAAAATTTTGGAATAAAGAATTAAAAACTAGGAATTAAGAATTAATCTAACTAACTACGAAAGAAATTGAAAGTAGAAATTAAATGTTACATGCGATGAGGAAATTTGGAAATAAACACCGAATCTTGAATTAATTGCAACAAATCTTCAAAACTAGGGTTCTTCTATACAAGAATCCTCTAAAACTAATAATATTCGAACCTCCTAATGTCTGACAATAAGCTAAAATAAATATACTTCAAAATTTTACAAGAGTTTGAACCAAGGAAAACTATAAATTAGAGACGAAAAATCTAGGAAAATCTCAACCGAACGGGTCCAGCAGGATTTCTTCGGTTCAGTTTGGTGGCATAATCCGGATCGGTTCATTTTCTTCTGAAATCGGATCGGTCTAGTACTCAATTTTATATAGTAATCTTCAAGACATCGAACCAGTTCATTTTCCCCTGTACCCGGATTGGTCCGGTAGCCAATTTTATTTAGAGTCTTTATTCTTTCCGGATCGGCTCATTTTTGTGCATGGTCGGTTCGAATTTGAAATTCTTTTTTCTTACTTTTCTTTTAATTTTCTCTCATCTTTCAATCTCTGTTACTTCTGATCCAGGGCTCGGTTTGGGATAATGTTTCTTCCTAAGCGCTTGTAGACGCGAGGTCTTCATTTTTTATGTTGGTCCCTCATCCGAACTCTAGATGTGAAATGACTATTTTTCCCTCTGACTTTCCTTCCTTTGTTGATTTCTCGGCTTTGGATTCCTCTTCTCTTCAATTGCATTAAATACCTGTAAAAAGCATGAAAAATATACAAAACTTGAGGCACTATGTGGGAATTATTAGTAGCATATAAATGAGATAAATCAATGCATTTTACATAGTCCGAGGTGATAAAATCTACTAAATTAAGGGGACAAATTCAAAAGAATTTATGCTTAATCAAATCCCCCTAAGTTAGAACTTTGCGCGTCTCGAGAAATGTAAAAGAACTTCACCACGGCTCAACTCTTGAAATTCATTTCATTAAGATAGAATACCATTTTCTCGGGAAAGTTATTGTATTTGGTGTATGCAAAAAGGCATTAAACCCCAAGGTCACCCTAGTAGGATGAGTTGTGTCTCATGAGGGTTTGCAGTGAATATACCCACAAAATTTAATTTTTGACTCAAATAAAATTCAAAATACCTAAAAATTATATAATTAAAACTTTTTGAAAAATAATCACCTTATATTTTTATGCTCAAATCTCAATTTTGTCGTGTGTGTGTGCGAAGTCAGAAATTTAATCGCAAATTTCCACCGATTGATCATTACATTACTTTTCCAAAAATTCGTTTTGATTCAAATGCTCATGGGATACTCTCGCAAACGAATAACTGGAAATGTGGCTATTTCGCTCGGTATGCGTGATATAAGGAGTATATGCATTGGAACAAGAATTCACGCTCACAAAATTGAAAGAAGAAAATTTATGGGTGAAAAGATCTGTTCATTGGGTTATGGTCGTTGGGAAACGGGGACATTGCCTCTTATACACAACGATTAATCTTTTCTATTATATTTTCATGTTTTAACTCTCCACGCGGTAATCAACTTAAAAATATGGACTCGGTTAGGACTTTTCTTGGGTTATAAGGTGTATTGGGTAATATGGGAATGGTCGAAAAGTTCGGAATTGGAAAATGTCTTTATAGTGTCCGTTAGTGCTTTTTCGGGCTTTTGCTCACTTTTTTTCTTTTTCTATTTTTCTTCCCTATTTTTTGCATTTTTATTTTATTACTATTTTTCTTGAGCATTTTTCTTTTATTGTCCCTTTTCATTTTCACACAAATTGGACTTAATTGCTGAATTTTTCACTTCTCTCAATTTCGGGCTATATGGATTTTTCGAGTTATCAAACGAAAGGATAAATTTAATTTGTTTCAAATTGGTTTACAAAAGGGAATTTTTCACAACTTTTTATGGATGACCTTTTTGGGTAACAAATGATGGCCGAACTTCATTTTCTGAACTACTAATCATATTACCATACGCGTCTCGAGATGAATTATAGTTTAGAGATATTTCAGCGCCCTTTATAGGCAACATCACACACTATTCCTTGACCGATCAAAATAATAAATTATAGATCATCAACGACTTATTTTAATGCTAAATTGAACTTTGAATTAATCATGAACTCATATGGATTTTAAAAACTCAGAAAAAGTGAAAGGCTTGAAATCTCACCGGTTTGATTAATCTCCACACTTATTCGTTAAGTTGTCAATTTTCGCTCAATTCCCATATTTGGTCAATTTCGGCTTTGTGCAATTTTGGAATTTACAAATTTGAGACATTAAACAAATTTTCAATGATATTTTTAAAATTTTAAATTTCAATTTTTATTTACTTTAAAGAAAAATATTTTTGGATTTTTCAAAAAAAATTCAAATTTTTTTTTGATTTTTTTTTTTTTGGTTTTTGGGCATTTTGAACTTTGTGAAATGTGAAGCGCACGCGTACCCCCCCTAACTTAGATTTTTGCAAAGTCCCGATGCAAAAAGAACTAAAAGCTAAATTAAGGAGAGAAACAACAAAAATGGAACAAAGTACAAAATGGAATATACAAACGCAAGCATAAGACACACATGATAGGTAATCCAATTTCCATTATATATTTAGAGAACATACAAAGCTGTGGAAAAAGGAAATGTGAAACATTATATGAGCGTCCTTGAAAGAACAAACTACTGAGGGGGAGAGTGAGAAGTACCGGGACCATTTGGGTCGTACGAGTCATAGAAATAGGCCGGGGGAGGAGCACCCATGGTCATCTGGTACATTTAAGCTTGGAGGCGATGAGCATACTCGTATCCCGCCGATATGCGCATCGGTCCTCCCCCGGTGAGCGTTGTATTGATTGATAAACCCATCGAATCGGGCTTCCAACACTGTGATTCGCATATCAAAGTTGGCTCCTGGGGATCAAAATCAGAATCGTCGTCCTCGTTATATTCACCCTAGTCGCCTTCTCCCATACTTATGTCATCGCCCCCAGCGGCTTCCTCCTCGGACTCATCATCCTCCGAATCATCTATCTCTGTATCATCATCATCATCTTCCTCAGCTCCGCTTACCAGGTGCGGATAATCTCTCGTTGGATCTCACTCTTGGTACGGGTGCCTTTCCCAACAGGATTGGGAAGGCGAAGGGACCCGTTGGGAGGAATAATGAGTATGTTGGCTAAAATATACATTATAAGTCGGGCATACGAGAGAGGGGTGACACCCTTTTTGTCTAAGGCCGCATAAAATACGCCTTTGTAAATAATATGTGTTAGGTTGATCACGGTGTTGGGCTCAAAGAGATGATATATAAGGGTCACTTGCCGGGGTTGTATTACGGAATCATTGGATGTCAGTAGGATATTGGAGCAGACGATTTGAAACGTGATACACGCCTTGTCTCTCATCCACCCTATCAAAAATGTTTCGGTATCCTAAACCTCGTTGATTGCTATACGGGTAATGCTAACAGCTTTGTCGATGGGGGCAAAATAGTTGGAGCACGTGAACTCGGTTGGGTTCGGGACATCCATTTCTGCTAGTTTTTGGGCAAGAATCTCGAGGGAGAAAGGGATGCGTTGTCCGTCCACATGCGCCTTGGAAACAAAATCACCGGTGCGGACAAGGGTTACATAGAAGGCTTGCACTTCAGCTTCCCAAACTTCATTGTGGGACTCGTTAAGGTACCGACACTAACCCTGTGGAAGGAATAAATTGGTGACAAAATTTGGCAGCTCGTTCCAACGCACTTAGCGCTCCAATTGTAGTTTACGAGCCTGGACAAAAAAATGTTCACACCATCATTATTCTTGATCGGAGCGGTATGCTTTATTGTCGTCGATGAACGCGACGAAGTTCTAGTTTTGAGGGATGGCAAGGTTGGACATGTGTAGCAGTAGTGTTTGGACACTAGAAATTTGGAAGAGAGACAATATGAGAGTAGTGAGGAGTGGTTGTGGAAAGGAGGAGGGGTGAAGTTGTATTTATAGGTGGGTATGGTTGAGGGAAAGGTTGGTTTTGGAGGGAAAGGGGGTGAATTTGGGAGGGAAATGGTAGAGGGAAAACATATTAGGAGGGAGCGAGATGGATTGGGGGATAGGGGTTTCACCTTAGGAATGATAGAAGAAAACCAGAAGCCGAATCAGTCCGGGTGTTCTGGACCTGACCGGTTCAGTCCCTTTTTATTTAATTTTTTCCAAAAATGAACCGGTTCGGTGTCCAGGGGTGGACCGATCCGGTTCCCAAAATTCAAGAGTCTCCTATGTTAGATATAACTCATCTCTCTCAATCTCTGGAACCTCCCACCACTATACGGACACGTGATCAACCTAACTTCGCTTAATGCATGCTCCGAAACCCTAGGCTCGCTCTCAACATGTGTTCTCTCCACCTATCCTATGTGACCTATACCTACAGACTCTGACTAACCTAACCTATGCACATCTCATATACACAATAATCACCCGATACGCGTCGGGGGTGAAACAACATTCTCGTACTACTTAATCAATCCCCATATATGGGGTTCGACAACCAAATGGTGTTGGCTTCTTCGATTCACGCCTCGTAGTATGGCTTGAGGCGTTGTCCATTCACTTTGAAAGTAATTTCCTCTTTCGAATCTTCTAACTCCACAACACTATAAGGGAACACTTCTTGAATAAAAAATTAGCCCGTCCACCTTGAACGTAACTTGTCGGGAAACAAGTGTAGTCGAGAGTTATAGAGAAGAACTTTTTGTCCTGGATGAAACTCTATTCATCGAATTATCTTTTCATACGCGAGTTTCATTCACCCTTTTGAAATTTTAGAATTCTCATATGCGTCATTGCGCATCTCTTCCAACTCATTCAATTGAAGCTTGTTAGTTTCACCGGCTTTATCGAGATTGTAGTTCAACCTCTTGATGGCCCAATACGCTTTGTACTCTAGCTCTACAGGGAGATGGAAAGGCTTGCCATAGACAAAATGAAATGGGGACATACCAAGGGGGTTCTTGTAGGTGGTACGGCAAGCCCATAGCTCATTGTTTAATCAAAGTGACCAATCTTTACGGGTAGGATTTATTATTTTCTTAAGGATGGTTTTGATCTCACGATTTTATATCTCGGCTTGCCCACTTGTTTGAGGGTGATAAGTCGTCCTAACCTGGTGGACGACCCCATGCTGTCATATTAAATTTTCAAATGACTTATTGCAAAAGTGTGTGCTGTTATCACTTATAATTGCCTGCGAAGCACCGAAATGAGAAAGTATGTGTTCTTATAGGAACTTAATCACCACCTTGTTGTCATTCTTTCGGGTAGCTATTGACTCCACCCATTTGGAGACAGTCTACCGCGATGAGGATGTATAGAAAGACAAATGAGGGAGGTAAAGGTACCATGATGTCAATACCCCATCAATTAAATAACTCAATGACGAGTATAGGGGTTAGAGGCATCATGTCGTGGCAGGTAATAGCTCCCATCCTTTGGCATCTATCGTAAGATTTTTAATAGGCGTTAACATCCCGAAATATTGTGTGCCAATAGAGACCTCTTTGTAGAATTTTAACGGCCGTGTTATTCTTGGAGAAGTGGCCTCCACAAGCTTCCATATGATAAAACTGTATCACATCTTGAATTTCCTCATTTGGTACACATCTTTGGATGAGCTGTTCCGTGCAATATTTAAATAGGAATGGATCGTCATAGAAGAACATGCGGGACCAAGTGATGAATTTCTTCTTCTTTTGCGGTGTCCATACAAGAGGAATGACTCCCGTGACAAGATAGATAATGATGTACGCAAACCAAGGTAGAGAAGAAGAAGTAAAGAGATGCTCATCTGAAGAATACTCGTCTATGGGTATTGAATCACTAGGAACGTCAGACGAGAGCCATGATAAATGGTTGGCAACGACATTTTCTACCCATTTTTTATCTTTTATAGAGAGATTGAACTTTTGTAGGAGTAGGATCCACTTTATGAGGCACGACTTTTCATCCTTCTTAGTAAGGAGATATTTATGGGTCGTGTGGTCGGTAAAGCAAGTGATGGGTGACCCAATAAGGTATAAGTGAAATTTGTCCGAAGTAAAAAACAACCGCTAGCAACTCTTTATCCGTGGTAGAGTAGTTAAGTTGTGGTCTGGCCAATGTCCACCTAGTGTAATAGATGACATGAGCTTTCTTATCTTTTGTTTTCCCCAAAACAGCCCTAATCGCGTAATCACTAGCATCACACATAAGCTCGAATGGAAGGGACCAATCCGAAGCTTACATGATGGGAGAGGAAATCAACATGCTTTTTAATTTATCAAAAGAATCTTGGCATGCGTCATTCCACTCAAAGGATGCATCCTTTATAAGTAGGTTACTCAAGGGTCTAGCGATGGCCCTAATATCCTTGATAAACCGTCTATAAAAACCTGCATGGCCCAAGAAGCAGCGCACGTCCTTTACTGATTTAGGCAGGGGGAGCTAGGCTATGGCATCTATTTTTTCTCGATCAACTTCTATTCCATTAGATGAGACTATATGGACTAAAACTATGCCCTCGGTAACCATGAAGTGGCATTTTCCCCAATTAAGAACTAAGTTCTTATCCACACACTGGGATAGTACTTTTTCAAGATTCGCTAGACATTGGTCAAAAAAGGGGCCAAAAATGATGAAATCGTCCATGAAAACCCCAAGTCCTCTTTCTACCATATCGCTAAAGAGACTTAACATGCACCTTTGAAAAGCCAGGGTCGCATTACACAATCCAAAAGGCATACGTTTGTAGGCAAATGTACCAAATGAACATATAAAAGTCGTCTTCTATTGATCAAGTATATCTACCTAGATTTGATTATATCCGAAATAACCATTAAGGAAGCAATAATATGGGTGGACCGCTACGTGTTCAGGCATTTGATCGATGAAAGGTAAGGTGAAGTGATATTTTATCGTCCCGGCATTGGGTTTTCGATAATCAATGCAAACACACTACCCGGTGGTGGTGCGTTAAGAAATTAATTCTCCCTTACCATTTTCGACCATCGTCATTCTCGACTTCTTCAGGACGACTTAAATTGGGCTCACCCATTTATTTTTTGAGATATGGTAGATAATATCGACATCTACCAAAACTATATAATTTCTTCTCTAACGACTTCTTTCATGGTTGGGTTTAGTCGCCTTTGCATTTCCCTCGAGGGCTTCACGTCCTCCTCGAGGTGGATTTTGTGAGTACAAATCCGGGGGCTTATACCCTTCAAATTCGCCATATACCAACCAAAATCACCTCTGTGCTTCCACAAAATTTCCAGTAACTTACCCCTTGCTCTTTATCTTGGATAGAGGAGACAACAATAGAAAATGTCTTATCCTCTCCAAGAAAAGCATATTTCACATTAGAGGGTAATTTCTTCAACTCGAGGCTAAGAAATTTCTCTTCGAAAGGTGTCAAGCATGACTCCCTTGGGGATAGTTCCTCTAATATATAAACCTAATGAACATCTCTTAACTCCTCTAACGACGCTCCCTCGTCTAATATGGATTTTAACTCCTCTAACTCTCACTCATACTCGGTATATGGGATCTTACTTTCGTCACCTCTCACTAGACATGATTCTAACATGTTCCCACCTATAGTTCTCTCGATCTGATCTTCTACTACCTACTCTATGAGGTCGATCGAATGGATTTCATCTTAGTCACACATTTGATTAGCAACATTGAAGATGTTTGTCTCGAGGGTCATGTTCCCAAAAGTGAGCTTCATTTTCCCATTTCGTGTATTAATTAGGGAGGTAGCTGTAGCTAAGAATGGTCAGCCTAGAATGATGGTAACATGGCTACTAGAATGGATGGAGGGCTTCGTGTCCCAAATGATAAAGTCTATCGGGAAGTAAAAAGTGTCCACGTGGACTATCACGTCCTCAACAATCCCTCGAGGCACCTTCATTGTGCAATTCTCTAATTGGAGAGTGATTCATGTGGGCTTAAGGTCACCCAACTCAAGTTTCTTGTAAATGGAGTAGGTAAGTATATTAACACTAGAACCTAAGTCCAATAAGGATCTCTCAATTCGACGTTCTCCAATTACACATGAGATCGTCGGTGCACCCAGATCTTTAAACTTGGGTGGAAGGTGGTTAAGTAGAACGGATCTCACATTCTTCTTCATCTTTTCCCATCTCTTCATAGTCAAAAGATCTTTAATGACCTTAGCATAGGTAGAAATTTGCTGGATGGCATTAAGGAATGGAAAATTCAGCTTCACTTATTTAAGAGCATCTAGCATTTGCACGGGAGGCACCCTTTTGAGGTGGGGCCAACCATTTAAGGAACGGAGCAGTGAAAGGAGGTTTCATAAAAACTTCGGTCTCTCTAATGTCTTCCTTGTCACTATCCTTCAAGGATCACCTTCGGCCTCTTTCGTACCGGGTGAAACCTCTTTGTCTTTTGGCTTCTCGTGTGGGGGAGGTGATAAATCAACGACTCGTCCACTACGTAGAGTGGTAAAAATTTGGCATTGCTCTTGTTGATTGAAAGATATAGAGCTAACATTATCTTGACCTTGAGGAGGTCTTTGTCCTTGAGCTAAAAAATTTCTCTTCACTTGGACACTCAACGAATATTGCAACTTAGATAAGCTCGTATGTATCTCGGTGAACATAAGCTCAAACTTGGCATTGGTTGCATTTTGAGACAGGATAAACTGGGTTAAGTTATCATCAAGAGTCCTTCGCGATGGGGTAATATATGGGCCTGGAGGTGGAGCTTGCATATATGCTTGTATAGGTGGAGCTTGCTGAAATTAAGGAGGGGGTGGAGGTACGACAACATGTGAATGTGGTTTCAATGCGGCTTTTTATTTCTCATAGCATAAACCAGGATGGTTTCTCCATGAAGGGTTATACGAGTTCCCATGAAGGGTGTTAATTTCCCTTAAACCCTCCTATAGCTTCCATTTGTTAGGTATCCATATCTCTGTAGGAGGGTATCGTTGAACATTCATTTTTTGAATGACCTGCTTAAAAAATAGCGCACACATTTTCTTTCATATCACGAGTGGATCTGGTAGCTTCTCTCAGTCGTACCTAAAGTAGGTTCCCCATACTCTTCTCAAATTGATAAAGTCATCGGTCTACCACGGTATCATAATTTAATTGATCTAGACCGTACGCAGCAGGAGTATTGGAAACTTATCGAGGTCGGTTTTGAGCATTAGGATCGGATGTGTCCCATGCTTGAGTAGTCTCGACGACATACTTAAGATGAGCCTCAACGTCACTCGCATATAATTCCCAAATGGTCTTTCACTCATTGTTTAAACAAGTTGTTTAAACGCTATTGTGAGCCCATGATGAAAGAAAGAGATAAGGTGATGTTTCTCAAATCCATGATGGAAGCAAGAGTTAACCAACTCTTGGAATCATTCTCAACACTTATCAAATGACTCATTATCTCGTTAGAGAAAGGCTTGAATTTGAGCCTTGACGAAGTTGGTTTTATGTGGTGCAAAGAACTTTGAAAGAAACTTGGATTTCATATCCTTCCATGATATGATCAAGTGCAATGATAAAGACCAAAGCTAGGTCTTAGCTTTATTCTTTAAGGAAAAAAGGAAAAATCTTTAGGTGCACGACATCTTGTGTGCAAGCTTGATAACTAAAGGTTTTGCATGCCTCTTCAAACTCTCGAATATGGAGATATGGTTTCTCCGAATCAATGTCCTGAAAAGTTGGAAGAATTTGTATCATCCCATTACGGAAGTAGAACTAATCGACATTATATGGGAGTAAAATGCAACTAGGGGTGATAGTTTGCTAAAGAAATAGGAGTTCCTTCATGGGATGATACGGTAGGTTTCCCTCACCTGTACCGAAACTAGCGATATCGGACATGGATCACTTTCTAATGGACTCATAATCCTCACTCAGTGTTATAGACGTGTGACTCAGTGTGTAACTCAAGATGGAGTTTGGAGGGGTAGGAGGTGGAGCCCAGAAATGTGGCACGTGAGGGGTATGTGGGCTTTTGAAATTATACTCAACGATGGGATTTTCTTGAATTCTTATTATAGTATTTTGAGGAGTTTGTTCTTGATTTTGCATGAAAGGGCTTTTGAGAGATGATTTATTTTTTATTTTTTTATTCTCTGATTTTTTTTGGATTTTGGGTGTTTTTTTGCTTTTTAAATTTCTAGAATCAAATTTAGGATTAAATCTACTAACTTAAAGTCTACCTAACTCCTCGATAACGACGCTAAAAACTTGACGCGACCACAAATGTGTATATAGTGTGCGTGCTGATATAGGCTCAAGTGCAAGCCTGTCGCGTTAGTAATAAACCCAGTAAGTAGGGATCGTCTCTAGAGGGAACTAGTACGAAGAATCGTAACGACACGGCATAGATGACTAAACCTAAAATTCACTCTCGAAAGAAATGGAAAAGGTGATTAAGATGAATAGGAAATATACTTAACTAAATGTGAATGCAAATTAACTAACAACTAAACTAAGTGAAAAGGAACAAATCTACTGGATGAATTAACTATGAATAAGGAAAGATAGGTCGGGTTACAATCCCCCAAACCCAAGTACATTTACCGTATATAATGCTAGATTTTGAATTAGAAATTTAATTGAACCCAGACTTTATTAATCCTAAGCATAACATATATGAGGATACGAGTCCGCGTCATACATAATCAAAGGTAAAAATAAAGCGGTGCTGAATAAATACATGTGCATCGCATCCTTAAAGTTCCCAGTTACCTAGGGTAAACGAGGATAAAAGGTTTATGATGGTTGAACGTACTACACAACACGATTCACTAAAAATTTAATTCAAACCCTATTTTTTACATGAGTAAATTACATCGCGTTGGGTTCATGCACCCCAATCCTTAAAAAGTTAGCCGAACATGATTAAATTAAATGAAAACACAAGTTTTAAAGTGCACGAATTCATGACTATTTTGGAAATTTTGAGAAGAAAATTTTGGAATTAAGAATTAATCTAACTAACTAAGAAAGAAATTGAAAGTAGAAATTAAATTTTACTTGCAATGAGGAAATCTGGAAATAAGCACTGAATCTTGAATTAATTGCAACAAATCTTCAAACCTAGCGTTCTTCTATACAAGATCCTTCTAAAACTAATAATATTAGAACCTCCTAATGTTTGGTAATAAGATAAAATAAATACACTTCAAAGTTTTACAAGAGTTTGAACCAAGTAAAACTCTAAATTAGAAACAAAAAATCTAGGAAAATCTCAACCGAACCGATCTAGCGGGACTTCTTCGGTTTGGTCTTGTGGCATAATCCATATCGGTTCATTTTCTTCTAAAATTGGATCGATCCGATACTCAATTTTATTTAGGAATCTTCAAGACATCGAACCATTTCGTTTTCTCCTGTACCCAGATTTGCCCAGTAGCCAATTGCATTTAGATTCTTTATTCTTTCTGGATCGGTTCATTTTTGTGCATGGTCGGTCCGGTGGTGAAATTTATTCAGAGATTGGCATCCTTCTGAATCAGTTCACTACTTGTCTTGACCAGTCCGGTACGGATTGGAAATTATTCTTTCCTTCTTTTCTTTTGATTTTATCTCATCTTTGAATCTCCGTAACTTTTGATTCAGGGATCGGTTTGGGATGTTGTTTCTTCCTATGCGCTTGTAGACACGAGGTCTTCATTTTTCATGTTGGTCCCTCATCCGAACTCTAGATGTTAAATGACTATTTTTCCCTCTGACTTTCCTTCCTTTGTTGATTTCTCAGCTTTGGATTCCCCTTCTCTTAAATTGCGTTAAATACTTGTAAAAGGCATGAAAAATAAACAAAATTCAAGGGACTATATGGGAATTGTTAGTAGAATATAAATAAGATAAATTAATGCATTTAACATAGTCCGAGGTGCTAAAATATACTAAATTAGGGGGACAAGTTCATAAGAATTTATGCCTAATCATTATGTGATTATATTTGGGGTGTCTATAGTGGAGGATGGGCATTGTTTAAGATGGGGATTTACCATATTGTTATTTACTTTTATTAATTGTGTATGACATGATGTTAGTTACCTATAGAGTTTTGGAATGCTAGATACGTTCACGGTTTTAAATAATATTTTATTCTACGATGGAAATTAAGAATGATAACGTAAAGAATGGGTGTTATACATAGAGAATGTCTTATCTGGTTTATGTGATTCTGTGTTGCAGTACTTGAGTTGATTGTACGGGTTTCTGTCTTATAATAGACACATATATGATTTATATTAGAGGCGATACATAGATACTTATGATTCAGTATTTTATATAACAAGTGTACTAGAGACGTATATGCTACATTAGTGGGATCATATTATGCTAGACTGATAGACTTAAGGCTCACATTTAAAACTGTAATCTGAGACTGTTAAGGATGCTTTTATCAATTAGCGAGTTGCTATTAAAGTAAGAGATTACTATTGAATAAATTAATACAATAGGTTCATTTAAGAATGATAACGTAAAGAATATGGAATTAAGAGATGAACTTTATTCGTATGGTCCACACTAGGGTTCAGGCTTACAACGATATGTATACCTTAGGTTGTTTGGGTTGGGTAACTTAAATATCTTAAAATCCATTTAAAAAGGGAGGAAGATGTATTATTATTACTATGGCCCAATTTCAGCTAAATTCTTATTCTTTGTAAATTTATTATTTGCATTGTTGTTGAATCTATTTTTACAAGTCTTGGGTCATTATTGATGTCGCATAATTGGGTTGACTCGTTAGAGGAGTATCTCTAGATATGTTGTATTCATCATTATTAGAATGTGAAAGTCGAGTAGTGTAGATCATATTACTTCCTCACATTCATTTTATGTTTTAGTATAGGTAGTTGTATTCTTTCAGTTTATCTAGAGTGGAGATTATTTTTCCTGAGATACATTTTATACTCCAGGGTTGGATGGATTTATATTGGAAGTTAAAGGGTATCAGAGGTGGTTTTTATTTATTAGTCTCCCAATTTATTTATTCGTTCAGTTTTATTTACTTCGTTATGCTAAGAATGTTACCAAATATTTTTTATTCTCATGATTTTTGTATTATACATGATCAATCAAATTATGAATTTATGGGGTGTCACAAATATACCTGTCATAGACCACATGAAGGATTGAACCTTCGTGGACTTTCTTATGCCTTTATTGGTAAATCCATAGGAGTTCCGTACCTAACGGATTTAAAAGCATGCACATACAAAAGAAAGGGGAATAATCATGTAGTCACACTATGGTCTAACGGTAAATCAATTTTTTATTTATCAAATGATGACAAACTAAATATATGATCAAACACATCAACCTCCATACAGCTTGTTACATCAACCAGGAGCATGTTACTATGACACCTCATAAAATCTAAGATAGATTGATCAGGTCTAAAATAAATCATACAAGAGTCTAAAATAATAGAATATCAATCTAAACATGATTCAAATAAAATGAAAATGCACAATATAAATAACTGAAACATAATAATAATAAACTACATAATCTTTGATACCAATATAAATAACAGTAATAATCCCAACTCTAGAAATACAATTATCCCACATAAATCCAACACCAACTGAAATATTAATGTTGACTCTAGTAAAACTAAATACCAAATCCAATATGATAGAAGTGTAAGAGAAAGTATACTGAATAAGCATGAAATATCGACACCAACGTCATAATAGAATCAACAATTAGAGGGGATCGAAATAAATTGATCGGGGTTAAGGATGCAATGGTGGCCCGGGTCTTGAAAAACAAAATCAACAACAAGTTTATAAACAGTACAAATTTAAGAAAATTTGGTCACAATAATAACTACACATCTTCCTATCATATTTTACTTATTTTTAAGTTAAACCAACCCAAAAATCCCTAAATATGTTAAGTAACCAATCCCTAGATCAAGTGAACCCAATGATTAATTATTATTCTCGTCAACTAAATATAATTAAAAGTTTCCATAACTAATAACAGTGTATGTATCTCTATGGCATTGAGGGATAAGAGCAGTTATGCTCTCGAGGGGAGAACAATCACGAGTGTGCATTCATTATAGATGATCGGGAGTGCTTGTCTCTTGATTCTCGACCTCTCCCTCAAGTTGGGTTCTCAACTTGACGTGGGTCGAGCAATGAGATTTTCTCCTGGAAGATGTTTGACTCCATATCCAATTTGAGTCACACACCCCTAGTTTTATTCCTAGGCCTAAATGTGTTCTGTGCGATAAGAGGTTTTGTCGGTTGTTCAAAGTCGTCAGTTTTCTTTATGTAAAAATAAATAAAAGGTTTGGGTTATCCATTCCAGGATAATCTAAAAGCAAGTTTAAGTTTGTAGTGGGTCCATAAATACTTTTTGTGTGGGTTCGGGAACCGAATGCTTTCCTTAATTATATGTTTATTGTCGCTCTTAACATTATTTGATTACTTTTTCGTTTATTTTAGAACTAGTTTAGAAACATTAGGTTAAGAATACCTTAAACATAAAGAGGTTCTTGTGGGCATCCCGAGGGTGGCTGGGAGCCCCCCCCCCCCCCCATTTTTTCGTGTGTCTGCGCGGGATTAGGCCCTTTATCGGGGAGCTCGGTCATTGTCAATGTGGGGTAATATGTAGATACAGAGTCGCTAAACTATTTTAAACAAAATAGGCAAAATAAATGTTGTCACCTCGAAAGAATGACATCATGGACAATACTGATACTTACGAAACCAAATAGTTCAAAGGTCCGAGGATAAGTAACGAAATGGGAAGGTATTAGGCACCAATCCTTCCCTTTCGGTCTCTCAATGGAATGTTTTAATCCTCTCCCATTAGACTCCGTGAGGTGTGTTCTTATGTGCATAATATAAATGGAGAATGTAATCACTCAAATCGCATCATGGAAAACAACGAAGTGAGTTCATCCTTAGGAGTGTTCCAAAAAATAATAATTGAAAATATATTATAAGTGTTTTGCCAATTCACAAGTTGTTATATAAGAACAAATGTATACATAGGATAAGAGATAAGCATGCAAGAATATGAAATCCATTAAGAATATAAAATAAAAGTAATGTAACAAATGTGTATAAGGGAGGCCTCAAGTCTAGGGATTTACCTAAGATGCCTACATAGCCCGAGGGGCATCAAAGTACAATTAGTTAGAAGATAACATAGGGTGAGTTTAAACCCATAAATCTAAATGGTGGATTTCTCTTATATGTGTTTGTAGAGATAAATGTACTTTTAGTGTGAGAATGTGTAATGAGAATCCCTATTTTGAAATTCATAAATAAACCCTATTTTTCTTATTTTTTTAATGAAAATAAAGTATGTGAAAATACTAATAATAAAGGTTTCAAATTAAGGTATGTGATGTAATGAAATAAAGTGTTAAGGTATAAATAAAACAACTAATTCTAAAATAAGAGAATTTGACAAAAATGATGGAGAATTGGACCTCTTTATGAAGACTTGAAGTGGATCTTGATCGTAAATGTACTGATCTTGCAATGAGGTGTTGGTGGTGTGAGGATATGGGGGGAATTTACTAAACGCAATATGAAAAGTATGGAAGGAATGTGGGAAATGGGCTTTTTAAGAGGGGAAGATCTCTAAATTTTAGAGAATGTTCTCTCAATTGTCGAGAGGAATGTTCAAGGGTGCTTTTTAATGTGAGGTCATGGCCTCAATTTATAACGCTAAGGTGGGTGCTGATCTGTAGGTTCTTGGACCTACCTATTGACATAAAACACTAGGCACACAGCCGATAGGAAAGGTCCTAGAGGTGCCATTCGGCATTCTGGGATAGGATTTTCGAAAAAAGATCGTAGAATGCGAATCATAAGTAAGAATCATGCATGGTGCAGATTGTCGAAAAGGGTATTTAGAGCCCTTTAAGAATCCATGGAGCCACTCCTGAGTCCGATAGTTGATCGAGGTCAAACGGGGATCAAAAGCGCCCATTGGTCACTAGTTAAGAAATTTTTGAAGGAAAACAGATCGTTCATCCGGACTATAAGGCTGATTCGCACACTGGATGGACCATTGGAAATTATGTTCAGTTACCTTCGAGATTTTATTTATCCTCATTCAGTTCAAAGAGTTGACCGAGGTCAAACGAGGCCCAAAAGCGCCATGTTACCTTCCGGTGTAAAATATGTCATTTTTCTGTATAGTAAGGCTGATTCGAGCATGGGGCGGACCATTGGAAATGGGATTCAAATGCCTTCAAAGATTCATTGAGCTTTACTTAAGATGAAGAGTCTAATAGAGTCAAACGAGGACCAAGATTTCCCTATGGCCTCGACAACAATTTTTAGGGTAAAACGGATCGTTCGTCTGAATTGTAAGGCCGATTCTCCCATAAAACGGACCGTGGGAAAGGGGATTCATAGCCTTTCAAAGATTCATTGAGTTTCCACCTAGAAGAGAAATTTGACTACGGTAGGAGCACCCAATGGCCTCCAGATCATTACTTGGGATATGACCTAGGGTTTGTGATGAACGATTTTGTGCTAGTGACATTAGGAGGTTCTTAGGAGGGTCCTAGGATAGGGTGTCTACAGAGAGCCCCTCGATATGTGATCTTGGAATAAGTTAAGGTCGTCGAATTCTATGGGATGGGGTCTGTTCTGAGGACCTAAAGTTGGGGCGGCCAATTCTGTGGGCTGGGGTCTATTCTGAGGACTTAAAATTATGGCAATCAATTTGAAAGGCTGAGGTCAATTTTGAGGACCTTGAGTTATGATAACCAATTCTGAGGGTCAAGGTCAATTCTAAGAACCTAAAGTTGTGACAACCAATTTTGAGTTTCGAGGTCAATTCTGAGGACCTAGAGTTAAGACGGTCAATTCTAATGGCCGAGGTCAATTTTGAGGACCTAAAGTTGTGATGACCAATTCTAAGGACTGAGGTCAATTCTGAGGACCTAAAGTTGTGACGACCAATTCTGAGGACCTAAAGTTGTGACGACCAATTTTAAGGCCTAAGGTTAATTCTGAGGAGCTAAAGTTGTGACAACCACTTTTAAGGGCCGAGGTTAATTCTTAGGACCTTAAGTTGTGATGACTAATTCTGAGTACCGGGGTGAATTCTCTGAACCTAAAGTTTTGACGATCAATTCTGAGGGCCGTGGTCAATTCTGAGGTCATAAAGTTAAGACAACCAATTATGAAGGTCGAGGTCAATTCTGAGGACCTAAATTTGTGAGGACCAATTCAGGCCACCAAGGTCAATTTTGTGGACCTAAGTTGTGACGACCAAATCTGAGGGTTGAGGTCAATTCTGAGGACCTAAAGTTGTGACGACCGATTCTGAGGTCTAAGGTCAATTCTGAGGACCTAAAGTTAAGACGATCAATTCTATGGGGCTAAGGTAAATTTTGAAGACCTAAAGTTATGATGACCAATTCTGAGGGTCAAGATCAATTCCAAGGGCTTAAACTTGTGACAATAACTTCTGAGGGTCGAGGTCAATTCTGAGGACCTAAAGTTGTGATGACCATTTCTGAGGGTCGAGGTCAATTATGAGGACCTAAAGTTGTGACGACCAATTTTGAGGGCCAATGTCAATTCTTTATACCTAAAGTTGTGATGACTAATTCTGAAGGCTGAGGTCAATCTGAGGACCTAAAGTTGTGATGACAAATTTTAGGATCGAGGATAATTTTGAGGACCTAAAATTGTAATGTGAGGAATTGCTTTTCCAGGGAAATTTAAATTATCTTAGGTGTTTAAGTGTACTTGTGGTTTCGTTGGGTATTGTGTTGTCTTAAAAATCCACGGTCACTACACCAAAATGGGTAAATTGGCACCTTTTCAGTGGCTAGCCTTGTCACGGTTAATGACCGTGACAAAAAAATACACGTTTTTTGTCACGGTCATTGATCGTGATAAGTCCATGACAAGGTATTGTCACGGGCATTGATCGTGACAAGACCGTGACAACTACACTTGTCACGAACTTGTCACGGTCAATGATCGTGACGATCCTTATAATATTGTCACGGTCAAGGACGGTGACACGTACATGACAAATGTCCCACTAAAAAAGCCTTTCCCCTTGTTTTATTCCCCCGCCGATTCTTCCCTCCTTTTTTCTCTCTCTCTCTACGCTGCTCTCCCTCTCTCTCTCTCTCTCTCTCTCTCTCTCTCTCTCTCTCTCTTCCATTAATATATATATATATATGTGTGTGTGTGTGTGTGTGTGTGTGTGTGTGTATATGTGTGTGTGTATGTGTGTGCGTGCATGCGTGTGTGTGGTGGGTGGGGGTGGGGAGGGGGTGGGGCAGGGTGGGGGAAGGGGGTGGGGAAGGGATGGGGGGACTGTTTATGTGTGTGTGGTGTGTGTATGTGTGTGTGTAGTGGTGTGTGGTGGGGGAAGGGGGTGGGGCAGGGTGGGGGGAGGGGGAGGGGGTGGGGCAGGGTGGGGGAGGGGGCAAGGATGGGGGTGGGTGGTGGGGTAGGGGTGGGGGCTACGTGTGTGTGTGTGTGTGTGTGAATGTGCGTGGGTGTATGTGTGTATGTGCGCGTGTGTGTATATGTGTGTGTAGTGTGCGTGTTTGTGCGAATGTCCCTTGTAAACGAATTGATTGGTTATTAATTTTTTAAGTAAATTAATATATGATTGCCCCTCATTGTAAATTAGTAAATTAATATATGATTAATTATGAAAGTAGGATTGCCCCTCATTGTAAATTAGTAAATTAATAATTGTATACTTTAATTGTTAGTTTAATTGATAAAAATAATGAATTGAGTAGATGAATTAGAAGGAGTACGTGATACACATTTGTTGTTGACATTGCTGTTGGATTATAGTGGATCGACGTTGGGTTGGTTAGTTTTAAAAGTTGCATGACCACTAGATTATTGTCCATGTGGGGGTGGGATTTTTCAACTTTTTTTGAAAATTACTTTGTATATCGAACAATATATATATAGTGTGATAATTAAATGAAACATACCTGAAATTACATACAGTGCGCATAAATACTAGCCTTCTAGTTCTTATGCATACGCTTTCAATAGCCCTTAAACCCGTTCGAGAGTCATTACCCCTGTAATGAGATCTCGTGAATTGTCCCGTTTAGACAGTTTGGGACTGCATAATTTCTGTATAATATTCTTAGTGGCTTAAAGTTGTTACTTTTGGAGGAAGTTCTGCAGTCATATCCTAATGTTCTCTGGGTACATACTAGATTGACAAGTATGACTGTTATTTCAATTGATCAATTGAAATAACACTCACACTTGCCAATCTACGTCGTCTACTTGGAGAACTATGGGGATATGCTGCCGAATTTTTTTCAAATCATAACAATGTGCATGAGTTGTTAAGTATATTACAGAAAAATACGGTCTTGAATGGGACAGGACCACTCACCCTTTAGAGGAGATGGAGGAAATAGAAATTTCTATTATAAATTAAATTTGAATATAAATAAGACATAATTAAATGAAACATACTATAAATCTAAGTTTTGTTTATACTAATCCATGAATATACGCTTCGTACCTTTAATAGGTGATTAGTTGTGGTAGCTGTGATGGGATATCCAAAATACAAAGAGTGGATGGGTGAGACAAATAGAATGGGGGGGGGGGGGGGGTCGCATAGGTGCTAACAAATTTGTGAAATATATAACGATATGTCATATTGATGAAGAGTTTTCGTGTCCGTGTGCTAGGTGTAAGAATGGTAAGGTGTTTGAGTGGAAAACAGTTGAACTGCATTAGTTAAGATCGGGTATGCAAGATAGTTATCAATTTTGGAGTTTTCACGATGAATTGAAAGTTCCTTTTGTCCCTGACTAACCTTCACAACAACCTACAACAAGTAGGATAGATGTAGAAGGGGACGACGTAGATCATAATATGTTAGAGGATTTAATTGATGATGCGTACGGAGTCCATGAAGCGGAAGAGAATGAATTTACTGATTATGTAGAAGGTTCAAGTGCTCATGAAGATATCGCGATAAAACTTGACGATGACTACCAAAGTTTAAAATTTAGGGAAACCCAACCGTTATACTCTGGATGTGAGAAAGATCAAACAACTTTACATGCCATGGTTGGTTTGCACAATTTGAAGACACAATACGGTTTGTCTGGCAATAGCGTGAAAGGAATTATGAAATGGGTGAAGGGCTTATTACCCAAGGAGAATACACTTTCAAATAACTATCCTGTTATGAAGAACAGTTTGAAAGGTTTGGGAATGAAGTATAAATAGATTCATGCTTGTGTGTATGACTGCATACTATAGCAAAAGGAGTATGAAAATCTCGATCGTTGTCCGGTATGCGATGAACCTAGATATGTCCAATCTACTAGTAAGGCAGACACAGGCTCAAAAGTGCCTCAAAAAGTATTAAAATATTTTCCCATTGGGCCTAAATTAAAGCGATTTTTTACAGTACCATGGATAGCGGAGGCAATGACTTGGCATGCTAGGGAAGAAGTAGGGGTAATATCATGCGTCATCCTATTGATTCTACTGCCTGGAGGAGGATGAATTATGAGTATCCCGATTTTGCTCGAGAACAACGCAACATTCATTTGGATATATCAACAGATGGTTTCAATCCATTTGGAAATCTAAGCACCAATAAGAGTGTATGGCCAGTGATCCTAGCCCCACTCAACCTCCCTCCTTCACAGTGTACGAGACCTGAATTTTCGATGATAGCTTTGTTGATACCTAGGCCAAAGGCACCAAGTGATGACATCGACGTCTACCTGGATCCTTTGGTAGAAGAATTAAATGAGTTGTGGGAAGAGGGTGTGCAATCATTTGACTCTTTTATAAAAGAAGAGTTTATGCTGAAAGGTATGCTGATGTTGGCAATTCATGATTTTCCATCTTATGGGATATTATCCGATCGTGTAGTACATGGTTATTTGGGGGGGTCCTATTTTTGGCGAGGAGAGTGAATCTCTTCGTTTATCCTTTAGCTCAAAAAATGTATACCATTGCCACAGGAGGTTTTTACCCCCGGCTCATAGTTTCAAATTTGAGAAAGGTTCCAATTTTTTATTGGGTGGGGTTAAACAGAGTCTACCGTCGAGACAACTTTCGGGTTCAAAAATTGAAACTAAATCTTCTAAATGTGACCCTAATATGCCAGGTAAGAATCCCAATTTTAAGAATGTCAAGCATAAGATGATCCTAACTGGGAATGAAAATGAGACAAGAATGGCAGGGTCTAGGAGGTCAATTTTATTTGACTTGCCTTATTGGAAGAATAACCTGGTGCGCTACGTATTGGATGTGATGCATGGAGAGAAGAACTTCGCTGAACATATTGTGGGCACTTGCCTTGGGGGGAGTCATTCGAAGGATGGAGAAAATGCACGAAAAGACCTTAAATCGTTGAAACTTAAGCCACAACTATGGTTGAAAGAAGATTGTAGGGGGAGGACAATAATTCCCCCTGGTGCATTTACTTTGACGAGTGGGGAAAACAAGGTGCTTTTAGACACAATATATAAATTGAAGGGCCCATCTACTTTTTCGTCCAACTTGCAAAGGATTGTGAGTTATGCTACTCATGATTTATATAAGTGTAAGTCCCACGATTGGCATGTGATCAGGCAATTGGTTCCTCTATTGTTTAAGAACTGTTTCTCCAAGCACAAGTATTTGCGGAGGGCTATTATGCAAATTATTATTACCTTCTCACTCTTGTGTGAGAAGGTAGTCAATCGAGAACACATAGTAGCCGCAAAATTAGCGGTGATCAAAGCGATTTGGGTGTTGGAGAAGTACTTTCCCCCAACATTGTTTGACATAAGTGTTCACTTGTTGGTACACCTATGCGATGAGGCACTTCTTTGTGGTCCAGTTAGATATCAGTGGATGTATTCGTTTGAAAGATTGATGAAAGTTTATAAAAATTACGTCAAGAATACACGATACATTGCAGGATCAATTGCAGAGGAATACATCACCGTGGAGTCATCAATATATACTCGGGAATATATGCTTGACTCGACTAGCGTTGATGACACTGATGAGCTCGTCGATGATGGTGGTCATGTAATGGGAAAACGAGTGAAATTAACGAGTTTGCAACATGAACAAGTAGCTCATTATCTATCTGACACACATGAATATGTCGAAGAATGGAAAAAGTAAGTTTCGATTATTATAATGTTTAACATTATTTTAGATTATTTTATACATGATTAATTTTGTAATATGCGGAAAATATGAAGCATGTGAGAACAATAAAAGACGAAAAATAATGGTACAATCAGGCAGCGAATTTAGGCTGTGGATGACACAAGAGGTAATTATAATGAAAATGGACGTTATATAAGGTTACATTACACTCAAATTTTACAACTAATATAATTAATTTATCTATATTCTCAACTCTTAAATACGGGTGATGCTACATCAAGGCTTGCTCCTCTATCCACTGGACCCTTATTCGTGGCATAAGAGTACAAAAAGTATCGATTGAACGGTTACATTTTTGGTGCTAAAGTGTACGAGGAAAGTACAAATATATAGAACTCAGGCATTTCATACAAGGCTCTTACTTTATTTCGAGCGAGCGCAAAAGATAAAAACCTCGTTGAAGCTGAAATGACTTACTATGGTGTAATCCAAAATATATTTGAACTGGATTATATAAGCTTCAAAGAGGTTGTATTTTACTATGACTGGGTAAGAGTTGAGGATAAAAATGCTTGTAAAGTTGATCCTATCACCAATTTGATCGTGGTTGACTTATCCAAGTTGAAGAGCAACGACCACGTGAGCAATGAGCCATTTGTTTGCACATTTTAAAAGCTTAACCAAGTGTTTAACTCGGAGTATAACAAGAACGAGTCGTGGTCAATTGTCCAACATGCACTAAAACGTCTAAATAGTAGTTGTGGATACCTGGAATTTAGAACTATGGGCTTGGACGAGTAGCCCAGTCCTGGCGGCCCAAAGTCCAGGCCCCTCATTTGTTATAATTGATCCGGTCTCCCCCCATGATCCCATGGTGGGAGATTATGGGGGAAATGGAAAACATGGAGGAACCCATCACCTCCACTCACCTGCATGCACATGTATATATTAAACCCTAGGTCCGGGGCAAAAAGGATAAGTTGTATTCTCTGTAATCACTCTCCGGAGTATATAGAAATAATATCGACTGCACCACCGTGGACGTAGGCACATCTTGGCTGAACCACGTACATCCTTTGTTGTGTGATTGGCATTTTGTATTCCTTGTCCTCTTCTTGATTATCTTTCTCTCATATTTATTTGTGTTGCATAATAACTGCATCCACAATTGGCGCCGTCTGTGGGAAGCGTTCATCTTTCCCTGAGAAGAGCCCACATCAAGAAAGGAGTTTAAGATGTCTGGTCACAGCAGCAATGCCCCCCAAGCAGGAGATATTCAATAGCCACCTGCTCCTCGCAGGATTAGGTCTGAAGTTCGACGTTCAGTTCAGAGAGCTCGCTTGGAAAGACCAGCCTCAGAAGAAAGTCAGGGACCAGTGAGGTCCACGCAGATATCCAGGTTGATTGATGCGTACGAGACAAGGCTCCACGAGCAGAGGGAGTCTTCTCGCAGATACGAGGCTGAGAATGCTCGCTTGAAAAGAAGACTGGAAAGACTAGAAAGGGAGCTTCGCCCTGATAATCGGAGACGCCCATATCGCACTCCTAGCCCTCAGGTGAGCAAGTCTCGCAGCTGAGGAAGGAGCCCTAGGCGAGAATCTCAAAAGGACGAAGGAGACGAATCAGACGACGACCTCCGCGAACAGTTGCGAAGAGCTCGCCGCCACCGGAGCCCTGCTCGCAGCGACGAGCACATACGAAACATGGTCCGCAGGGAGATGGACCAGCATCCCGCTCACCACAGAACAAGATCAACTAGAGAGCTCGCGAGGCGAGCTCTCAAAACCCAGATGAAGTCACCTTTCACAAGAGAAATCGAAGAGGAGGAAGCTCCCAAGAAATTTGCCATTCCAAGGTTCAAGATTTATGACGGAAAGACTGATCCCATCGATCACGTCGGGCAATACCGACATGCCATGACCCTCTGGAATCACCGGGATGCCCTGATGTGCTGTATTTTCCCCTCGAGCCTTCATGATGTAGCACAGAAGTGGTTCGAAAGTCTCCCCCACTGGTCGATCAAGAATTTCAAATCCCTAGCCGAACTTTTTATGGCCCGATTCATTACCAGTAGCTCCCATCCCAAAATGATGGATGTTCTACTGACAATGAAGAAAATGCCTCAAGAGACCCTCCGAGAGTACGCGAAGAGGTACTGGGAGTTATTCAATGAGATCGAGGACTGCGCGGAGGAGGTGGCAGTGGCCTCCTTCAAAATTGGGCTCCCTAGTTCTTCCCCCATCTACCAATCCCTGACGAAGAAGGAAGCTATGACTATTGATGACCTTATGGCCCGAATCGAGAAATACGCAAAGGTGGAAGATGTCACCCGCTCTAATACAGGAGAAAACGGTCGAGCTAAGCTCACTTCCAGGGTAGGTGAGAAAACTGAGAACTAGAGGAAAGGAGGAAAGAACGGAGGCAAAAATGGCTCCAAGAATGGAGGGAACCAGGACGCGTCGAAAGCATTCCAGGCGGTCAACACCGTCTTCAAAGAACCAATTTATAAGGTTCTCGCGAAGATCAAGGATGAGCCATTCATCAAGTGGCCCAGGAAGATGGGGGGAGATCCCTCAAAGAGGAACAATGCGTTGAGATGCGCTTTTCACAAAGAGGGAGGGCACAAGACCGAGCACTGCAAAGCTCTTAAGTCTCACCTCGAAGAATTGGCCCAGTCCGGGCATTTGAACGACTTTGTGGAGAAAAGGGCAGAGAAAGTGACTGCCAACAGAGACATGAGACCCGATAATGTGCTGGAGGATGATGCTGGACACGAGTTCGCCGTAATTCACGGAGTATCTGACGTCAAGCAGATATAAGGGAACTCAGCTCGAATGGAGATGAAAAAGCTTACAGCGGTAATGCAGGCTTTTCAAATCGATCCAGCAAAGTTGCAGTCAGGAAAGCTTCGACGATCAGAGGACGTAAACTATAACAAGCATATTGTTTTCACGGATGAAGATTTGATGGGGGTAAGGACCCCACATCATGATGCCCTGGTCATTACACTCAGGATAGCCAACTTTGACATTGACAAGCTGCTCGTCGATCAAGGAAGCTCATCCGAAGTAATGTACCTCGACCTGTTCAGGAAATTGAAGTTAAGCGTCGCCGACCTAAAGGAAGCTACTGTTCCTTTGGTCGGCTTCGCTGGGAAAATGACCATGCCCCTAGGCAAGATAGTGCTACCAGTTCGTGCTGGGAACGTCTCCAAGATGATTGAGTTTTTGGTAGTTGACATCGAATCACCGTACCAGGCCATCCTCAATAGAGGATGTCTTTATGCAATGAAGGCGGTGTCCTCGACCTACCATCAAAAGCTCAAGTATGTAACCGAGCGAGGAGTAATGGAGATCCACGGCGACCAAGCGATGGCGAGGAAGTGCTTCATAGCAGCCATCCGACCAAAGCCAGAGAAGAAGGCCGGTCAACCCAGCGAGAAAGTTAAAGAGGGTGTGATACCTTCCAAATAGCAACTAAAGTATGGAAGACCAGGAGTAGAGGAGACCAGGCTCCTCCCCTCCGAGCGTGTCATCGAGGACCTGGTAGAAGTTATAGCCGAAGTTGGTGACAGTAGCAGAGTCTTCTTGATTGGAGCATCTCTCACCGATCAAGAACAGAAGGAGTTGACGACCTTGATGAGACATAACGTAGATGTTTTTGCATGGGAACCATACGAGCTACCTGGCATTGATCCTGATATGGTTTGTCATCAGCTGCACGTCGACCCCACATTCAAGCCAGTCATGCAGAAGGCACGAAGAACTGCACCCGAGAAGGCTAAAGCGGTCGAAAAGGAGGTCGAAAAACTACTGGATGCAGGATCCATATGGGAAATACAATTCCCCAAGTGGTTGTCCAACCCAGTAGTAGTTCCGAAGAACAATGGGAAGTGGAGAGTTTGCATCGACTTCACTGACCTCAACAAAGAATGTCCTAAGGATAGTTCCCCCTCCCAAAGATAGACCAACTAGTAGACGCCACTGCAGCTCATGAGAGAATGAGTTTCCTGGACGCATACTCAGGATATCACCAGATCCCCTTGTATGCCCCAGACCAGGACAAAACGGCGTTTATCACGATGGTTGGGTTGTATTGCTACAAGGTCATGCCATTTGGGCTCAAGAATGCAGGGGCAACCTACCAGCGGATGGTCACAAAAATGTTCAAGGATCAAATGGGAGACACAATGGAGGTCTACATCGATGACATGCTCGTTAAGAGCAAGAAAAAGGAAAATCACCTCTCAGACATGTTAAAGACCTTCAAAATCCTTAGGAAGTACCGAATGAAGCTTAATGCGAGCAAGTGTTCCTTCGGTGTCCAGTCAGGAAAATTTCTTGGATACTTGGTCAGTAAGAGAGGCATAGAAGCTAATCCGGACCAGATCAATGCAATCAATAGGGTACAACCCCCTCGAATAGTTCGAGACGTGCAGAAGCTCACTGGAATGCTCGCTGCCTTAAATCGCTTCATTTCCAAATCCTCCGAGAAGTGCAAGCCTTTATTCCAGCTTCTAAAAGGGAGAAAACCAATAGAATGGAGCCCAAACTGCTCGCGAGCTTTGGACGAGCTCAAGTCTTACTTAAGCTCTCCACCGCTGCTTGTAATACCACAACAAATGGATTCTTTGTACCTGTACCTCTCGGTATCCAGTCACACTACCAGCTCGGCGTTAATATGCGAGGTCGCAGGAATCCAACACCCCGTTTACTACGCGAGCAAGACCTTATTAGACGCCGAGCAAAGGTACCTACCATTGGAGAAGCTCGCTTTTGCACTAGTGATAGCCTCGAGGAAACTAAAGCATTATTTCGAAGCTCATACTATCATCGTCCTTACATCGCACCCCCTTAAGGCGGTCCTAAGGAAAGGGGATTTGTCGGGCAGATTGTCTAAATGGTCAGTCGAGCTTGGCCAGTTCGACATCCAATTTCAACCAAGGACCGCTATGAAGGGTCAGATCCTCGCTGATTTCGTAGCCGAATTCACTGGCGAAGAACTCCCCGACCAACCTCAACCAACAAAGCAAAAAGAGGACCCAGCAACAGTGGAAATCTGGAAACTATTCGTTGATGGAGCCTCCAACTCAAAGGGGGCAGGCGTAGGCATCGTTCTCATCACCCCAGAAAACACCATCCTTGAGCAAGGAATCAGGCTTGGATTTACAGCCTCCAACAACGAAGCAGAGTACGAAGCCCTAATAGCCGGTCTCCAAAAGGCGCAAACTCTAGGAGAAAAACATTTACAGGTGTTCGGAGATTCTCAACTAGTCTCCAATCAGATAAGTGGAGATTACAACGCGAAGGATGAAAGAATGGCAGCCTACCTCGCCCTGGTGAGGAAACTAGTGACGAGCTTTGAGGAGATCAACATCCAGCAGTTTCCCAGAGGGCAAAACAGTCATGCCGACGCCTTAGCAGCCCTAAGCTCGGCAGTTGATTCTAGCCTTAAAAGGGTCATTCCCATCGATTTCCTCATTTGTCCAAGCATTAACCACATCAGCAAGCTGCCAAACGTGGAATAAATACTCCAGGTGGGATCAGCCCCCAGCTGGATGGACCCCTTAAGAGACTATTTAAAGGAGGGCACGCTCCCCGAGGACAAGAAAACTGCCCACCAGATAAGAGTCAAAGCTGCTCGCTTTCACTTATCCACTGGAGGCGACTTGTATATGAAGTCCTTCTCCGGTCCCTACCTTATATGCGTCCACCCAGGCGATGTCGAGCAAGTGTTGCGCGAGCTTCACGAAGGAATCTGTGGAAGTCATGTCGGAGGAAGGTCTCTAGCCTTTCGAGCAATGAAGGAAGGCTATTGGTGGCCATATATGCAAAAGGACTCCGCAGTATATGTCCGTAAATGCCCGAAATGCCAGCTTCACGCTCCAATGCTCCACCAACCAGCCAGCGACCTAAAATCCCTGACCAGCCCGTGGCCCTTCGCCCAATGAGGGATAGACATCGTGGGACCACTACCCACTACTGCCGGCAATCGCAAATACCTGTTGGTTGCAACTGACTACTTCACCAAATGGATCGAGGCAGAACCATTGGCAAACATCCGAGACGCTGATATGATAAGATTCATATGGAGGAATATAATCACTCGATTCAGAATCCCCAGAACCATCATCACTGATAATGGGACACAATTTGAAAGTGGCCCCTTTCAGGACTTCTGTAACAAACACGGGATCAGGCACAACTTTAGTTCGGTGGCCTACCCTCAGAGAAATGGGCAAGTAGATGCTTCCAATAAAACTATGATCTATGGATTGAAGAAGCGACTAGAGCAAGCCAAGGGCGCATGGGCAACCGAGCTACCCCATGTCCTATGGGCATACCGAACAACTCCTCGGCGAGCAACATGAGAAACCCCATTTTCGCTAACATATGGCATGGAAGCAGTCATTACACTAGAAGCGGGCTTGCCAATAATGAGATCCGACCTTGTCGACCAAGGCCAGAATGATGGGGCGTTGCTCGCTGAACTCGACCTCACCGACGAGCGTAGAGAACTGGCCCTGGTAAAGCTTGCTAGCTATGAGCAACAGCTCGCAAGGCATTACCACAAAAAGGTTAACCCGAGAAGATTCTAAGTTGGGGACTATGTTCTGAGGAAAGTCCTGGGCAACACAGTAAGGTCATCAAACGGTAAGCTAGGCCCAAACTGGGAAGGACCCTTTAAAGTAACTAGGGACGACCTACAAGGTGCATATCATTTGGAAACAATGGAGGGCAGAGAGATACCACGAGCATGGAATGCAGCTAATCTCAAGAAATTATATTTTTAGATTCTCAAGGAATTCTATTGTTGAATGTTTTTCTTGTATTTGTTATGTGAAAAGAACAGTTCATTCCCCTTATTACTAATGAAATCAGTAACTGCATTTTATCACACATCTTTTTCCAAATCATAGGCACGATGGTCGATATAACAGGGGGATACCCCTCCTCAGGTCATCGTCATGAAACACGAGAGACCTCTTAGCATTGCCCCTGGCAATATATAAAGCCCTACAGAGGATTCTTAGGCAATGCGACCAGATTTAATACTGGCCATCAAACCTACTTTGGTTGAGCAAAATCCTGATCGGATGAAGACATCCAATACCAGGTGTGTCCTCGCCAATTTCCCTACTTAGGCCTAAGGGAGTGTGACGACACAACCTAAAAGGTAAAATGGGGCACAATGGTATTTTGGTATTATACTGGACTGGGGGGACACTTGCATGGCAAAACAAAAAGAATTATGAAGCAGCAGGAATATAAAAAGATTGGATGAACACGTTTAGTCGGCAAAATTGCCCAAAACACGAACTCTTCATTAATCTCTTATATTTACAATAGTGATAATACATGTTTAGTCGGCGAAGCTCGCCCAAAGCGTTTACATCATCAAAAGAAAAACAACTTGCAAAAATTCAAGAAGGTGGAAGCCTCCGAACAAGATAGTCTGCCACTCTAGCTCTTCATCCATCATTAGGAGCAGGGACCAGCTCTTCCACAACCTCATATGTGTCCAACTCTAATAGTTGCCGAGGGATAGCATCAATGGGGATCCATCTATCATCCCTACTGAATGGATTAGGCATCAGAGAGGAGGAGGACATCTCGTGACGGTACCATAACATCGAGTTCCTCGGGACCTGAAGCTCTTTCAAGGCACTCAACCACCCTCTGATGAAAGAAAGCTCCTCAAACTCGGATAGTCTTGTGGGAGCATCTAGCCAGCCTTGATCATAACCATCATCCCACGCTTGTCGAGGACCCCTCTTGAATAAATGCCGCAATCGAGTAACGTCCCTTTGAAGCCCAGCAGTAGTTACATATGCTCGACGGACATCATCACGGAGCTCTTCTATCTCCTTGTCCCTCTGTTCTTCTGCTTCCCTGTTCCTGCCCCTGGTGCTCCTACCAGCTCGCAGGAGGGGAGGATGAGTGGAACCTCGCGGCATAGGAGTATGTCCAGCTCGCGAAGATGAGGAGCCTTGCAGAACCACTGAAACAGTGCTCGGCGTATGCTCTCTAAGTTGCAGGACTTCCCTCCTCGGGTTTTCATTCTCCTGCTGCAGGAATTCCCCAACTTGATTTATCTCGGTGGCCTCCAGCAACCTAGCCCTCAGTACATTGACTTCCTCCTGTACAGAGGCACCAATGCCTTCTATATCCTGGAGCCTGTCCTTCAGCCTAGCCAATAGCTCAGACTGCTCCTTATACTTTTGATTCCTTGACCTAAGAGACTTGCAAAGCCTAACAAAGGCCTGACGAACCTGAGGACTGGCATTGGGACCAAGAGTCCTGCCCAATTGAGATGTGGGAGGAATATACTCTTCTACATCAGTCAACTACAAGACATAAAAGGGGAAGGGAAAGAAAAATCAATCAATGCATTGGAAAAAGAAGCCTTTTTATTTCATTAATAAAGGTCAAGTACATCGAGCAGAAAATGGAAAAATTACAAGCAAAAGTACAAAAATAATCCTAAGTGGGGATTAACTAGCAACCTCAGGCTGCCCAGAGGTGGCTGGCTGCTTCCCCTTGTCAGCAGCAGCAGAGGCATCCCCCTCTACAGGGATGCCTTCATTCGCCTAGGAAGAACCAGCATCGGCAGGAGTTATCTGAGAGGGAAGCTCAACACCCTCGATGTCAGGGGCTTCTTCGTCCACGGTTGGCCTTGGACCCGGGTCATGCTCATCGAATAGAGGAGTCTCAACATCAACAACAGCAGCTAGGAGGGCCTTGTTCCAGCCCTTCTTGAAGTTCAAATGGCTGATATAGCCTATCTGAACTTCGACGTCTTCATAAGCAGCAGTCCACCCGGAGTTGTATGAATCCTCCTTGATGGTGGCTACCTGGGACTCCTTCTCCTTCAGCTGCTCGGTCAGAGCCTTGTTCTCCTCAATAACACTCAGCTTGCTCGAGCAGAATAGGTCATAGGCCTACCTCAGCTCTCTCAGCTCCTTAACCTCCGCATCCCTCTCTCGGTTAGAATTGATAAGGGCCAGATCAGAAGAAGCTCGGGCGGCATCAACAGCCTTCAAATCAGCCTCCAGCTGATAACCCCTGACTTCCAGAGCAGACTTCTGCTGCTCCAGCTCGCCATTCATTCTCATCAACTCGTCGCGAGAATGGTAGATCACGATGAAGTCAGTCACAAACTGCTAAAAATAAAGAAGAAATCAAGAAGGAGAAACAATTAAAACTTGTTAAGGAATTGAAAAAGGGAGAGAACCTTACCAAGGCTAGTCTCTGGCTAGCTTGAAGGGCTAATTGATTAGACCCCAGCGCCCTCTGGCGATCTGCAGGAAGAACTTCCCTCTCGAGTAGCGCAGGAGCCAGCTGAGGAGAAGTGGCAACTGATGCCCCCTCGGGCAAAGCAGACAACGGGACCAAGGCTTGCCCCGCCTTCGTCCTCGACTCCATCTTCCTCCTCTCTTCCTCTCTCTCCCTCTCCATCCTCTTCCTCTCCTCCACCCTCTTCTTTTCCTCCACCTTCTTTCTCTCCTCCTCCTTCTTTCTCTCCCTCTCTCTCACCTGCTCTTACTCTCTCCTCTTCCTCTCTCTCACCTGCTCTTCCTCTCTCCTCTTCCTCTCTTTCTCCTGAGTGGAAGACCGAGAACCAGTAGCCACGGCCCCAGAAGAAGACTTCTTTTTCTTTGACCTCTGTGTAAGAAGCACATGGTCCTCATCATCATCGTCTCTAATCAGGTTCTTCCTTAGAGGTATCTCTTCGCCTGAACTGCTGGAAGTGCTCGACGATCCTCGAGTTTCAGAATCCTCTTCAGAAGAACTGCTACTGTCAGAGCTCCCTCCACCCAAATTACTCATAGCTCCTGCAGGCTCACTCTCATAGATGCTCTCTTCTTTGTCCAACTGGATAGGCTCAGCAGTAGTCTCTCCGAAAGAATCAAACTCCGGAACACTATCCACAGGCCGTGCTATGAAGCTGGAGCCTGCGTTCTTGTACTCGAGCAAAAAGGCAGCAGACCTGGGATGCTCGCCGTCACCCAGAGGCTCGCTGATATTCCAAGCTTTCACTAACTCTGAGATATGAACCTCGCTGAGAGCAGGCTCCAAATTCTTTGTCCTCGTTGTGGGATAAAAAGCAAAGAGAGGTTAGAAAAGTCACAAGTCAACAAAGGTTGACAACAGTACAATGTCTACCTATATATTCTTCCTCGTAAAAAGGGACGGTGAACCTCTCAGACCTCGAACCTTCAAACTGGGGAAGGAACTGCCAATTCCTAACGAGGAAACCCTCTTGCTAGTAGTCCTTATGGGAATCAGGTAGGTTTACTACCAATACCCTATCAAGACTCCTCGCTTTGAGGTATAAGACAGCTGAGCTAGTTCGAGAGAAGGAATAACAGAAACAGATCTCGGCAAGTCCTAACCTAGTACCATACAACTAGTTTATTCTATGGATGCCATTTACTATCTTCCACACATTGGGCGAGCACTGTGCGGGAATAATATTGAAATAACCAAAAAAATGCATAAATAGATCATTAGGGGGAAAAGTAAGTCCCCCCTGGGAGAGCAACAAAACATGGATCCAGTGGGCATCCTCTATATCCCTAACATTCCTAGGAGGGGAGGCACAACATTTAATATCTACCCACTCAGAAATATTGTAGAACTTCCTGAACTCAGAGATTGACCTATTTCCAATCTTTCCCATTGAAAAACTCAAGAAATTCTACAAACCAAAGAGAAAGTGCAAAGAAAGGGCACGAGAAACTTACAAAACAGAAGATCGGTTCGAGTGATGAAGAAGCCCGAGCTCAAGATGACTAAGAAGCAATGGGAATGGGGATTCAGAGAAGAAGGTACGAGGCGCTAGAGTTCTCAGAAGAAGGAAGAGTACTAGAAAGGCTGAAACGACGGAAGAAAAAGTGGCTATCCCAACAAGCCTTTAATTCTAATCATAGCGCACATATAGCGAAGCGAGTGCCGCCAAAGCAACTTCACAATTTTCGAAGAATCACAAATCATCCATAATGGCTGATCATTTAAATCCATTGGACCCATAAACGTGGCCCAACAAATTTAGGGGCAATTGTGGATACCCGAAATTTAGAACTATGGGCCTGGACGAGTAGCCCAGTCCTGGCGGCCCAAAGTCCAGGCCCCTCATTTCTTATAATTGACCCGGTCTCCCCCCACGATCCCATGGTGGGAGATTATGGGGGAAATGGAAAACATGGAGGAACCCATCACCTCCACTCACCTACATGCACATGTATATATTAAACCCTAGGTCCGGGGCAAAAGGACAAGTTGTATTCTCTGTAATCACTCTCCGGAGTATATAGAAATAATATCGACTGCACCACCGTGGACGTAGGCACATCTTGGTTGAACCACGTACATCCTTTGTTGTGTGATTGGCATTTTGTATTCCTTGTCCTCTTCTTGATTATCTTTCTCTCATATTTATTTGTGTTGCATAATAACTGCATCCACAGTAGTGTGGATGAGTTAGCTGCTCCTATCGAATATCAATCCAATTTTTATGATAACCCAAATTTTAAATAATTTTTCAATTTGTAATAAATATTCCAATTTGTACTGAAACATCCATTTTTAATGCTTTTAATTGATTTGCACTTTATCATTTTCACTCTTGTGTAGTGTGCGTGCGTGTGTTTGGGCACTTTATCATTTTCACTCTTGTGTAACAATTCATTTTTATTTGTAGTAATTGTACATATTTGCATGTCTTCTTTTAATTCATTTTGATATGTACTAATAACATTTTTTTTGTAGCAAATGTATCATTCAGGTATTAGGGCGAGGATGATGATGCTTGTTATGATCATGTCGTCTGGGCTCGGTGGTAGCGAAGGCGACGAGGGATCCTCGGCCCCTAGGCTACCCAAATATGGCAAATTGGGGATGGCCATCGAGAACAAGTTGGGGCTATTAGCGAGATCCCTCGAGATGGTAAAGACGATCATCGGCCTGGAGTACATTAGTTGGAAGGAGGTTCCATATGAGCTCAAGTTAGCTGTTTGGATGGAACTATAGGTAATGTATTTATATTTATATTTATATTTATATTTATATTTATATTTATATTTATATTTATATTTATATTCATATGAATATTTCAATTTCGATTTCAATTTTAATTTCATTTTATATTTAAATTTATATTTATTTGCAAATAAAATTGTATTTGTTGGACAAGAACAATTCAGCCTGGATCCAAAGCTACGCGATTTCGTCTTGGAGCAATTAAGGGAGCAACATAAGATGTGGAAGAAAAATATGCGGACCCGGTACTTTAGGAAGACACGAGAGTCCATTATCCAAAGGCGTGATCCATCCCGCCGAAGGAGCCGATCTCATTGGCACAATGGCAAAAGTTCGTTGACAATGAGATCGGGGAACGACAATTGGCATCTCGCCAATCAGGGAGGGAAAATCGGGCAAAAAAGATGGATGTGCACTACTCCGGCCGGACGTCTTACACCGAGGTGGAGCATAGGATGATGGTAAGATTTAATTTTTCTATAACTGTAGAAATATATTATTCTGCATTAATTTACTTTGTGGGGCCGATACTAATTATAATTTATTTTATTTCAGGGGACAGAGAGTGGCCCTGGGGTAGGCTACATAGGCTCGATACTTATGTGGCTCTTCGGACAAAGAAGGGGAAGGACAAGGAGGTGTCCCCGAGCGTCGCGGCCACGATTGTAAGTAATCCGATAGTTTACTTTCTGTTAATTACGTTATAATTTTTTAATTTACTTATTTTACTAATCATGTGCTTTTTATCATTTTAGGCAAAGCTTAAGGAAGTGCATGGTCGCAGTCTGATGCCGACAAGGCATCTTTGTCCACAGACGCACTCAGCCAAGTGCTTGGCTCTGATCGTAAGGAGAGGACACGGGGGGTGAGCTCGCGGGTGGCCAAATCTAGGATCATCGGATTGGAGATGAATGACACCTGGTTGGCTCAAACGGTGGACTCGCATGATGCGAAGTTGTCCCGTTTGTAGGCGACGATCCAAGATATGTTCTCATTCATGAAGCGTTCGTTGGGCGACGGAAAACACAAGGGTAAAGGGAAAGATAAGGTGGTGGGGGAGGAGGTGCGGGAGAATGAGGTGCAGGATGATGAGGATGTGTGCCTCGCTGCTTCATCGTTGACACGTGCGGACTTTAATGATCCACTTCCCTATTTGGATCCCTTCGACCGATCGATGTCGACACTTGGTTGGCCGAGCATGTTTATACTGGACATATTTGATGGCCAGCGGATAGGGCAGGGGTTGAGGGACCCGAATATCATCCAGGGTGGACTAGTTCATGGACGTGAGCTTCAAGACATCGAGTCCAAGGTGCCTATCACGCATGTGATACCCGGGAAGGAGAACTCCCCGTTGTGGTTATGCAAACAATGCAGCACGATGTATATCAGTGGGTGTGTCAATTTGTATATCGTGTGGCCTACTCACCTCCTCGGATTTAACCTTACCCAAGACATGTAGTGACATTATTTGAATTGTATTGTTTTTAAGTTGGTACATTTGAATTGTTTTTAAGTTGGTACATTTGAATTATATTGGGATTATATCGTGATGTATATTGTCTCTATTTTTAATATATATTTGCACTATCTCTATTTTATTTGGGTATATAATGTTTGAACAGGTACAATGTTGCTATAACAGGTACATATACACTGCTGGGCAGCGATAGTGGCCATACTGCCTAGTAGATTTCTTTTCAATTCTGCCCAGAATTGTTATGATCATTGACCATGAATATTTTTTATAAATTGTCATGGACTTATCACAGTTATAAACCATGACAAAACTAGTCATGGTCAGGGACCGTGACATGACCGTGACAATTCTATTGAGCTTTTCACAGTCCATGACCGTGACAAAAAAAGTTATCTCGCCCAGAATTGTCATGGTCATTAACCTTGACAAGTTGAACTTGTGAAGGTCAATGACCGTGGCAATTCAGCAGATTTCTTGTAGTGGGTGGGATGCTTTAGTTTTAGGATCCCGATTAGGGAATTGTAGACGACTTGGATGCGGGCACATCATTGGTTATATTGGGTAGAATGATGCGGGCAAGACTGTAAGATTAATCCATCTAGGGATTTTGAGAGTTTTTAAGGGTTTTAGTTCTCTAAAAATGTTTTTTGTTGGGTAAAATGATGTTCCACATATTTTTAGGGATTTTTGGTTATTTTTCGAGCAATTTTTGGATTTTTCAAGAATTTTTGGCATTTTTTGTACAAAATGTGAAAGGAATTGTCGATATGCAAGTCTCGGGAGGTTCCAATCAGTATATGGCACGGACTCATGGGCTTCGTAGGGAAGAGGAAAGGTCACTATCAACTTTTGTCTTTCCTGTGGCATTAGAACTCTGCTTCTGGGGGGATTGTTGAATCTTTACTGGGGATGTAGGTGACCATCTACTCTTGGAGTCTTCCTTCGAGGGTCGCTGGGGCTATGGGTATGCAGGTTTAGATAAGAAGGTTGCTGGCGCATGAGATTGGTTATGTCCCATACCTAGGGAAGAGGGTTGTGTGGAAAATAAGGGGACATCCATTTTTGTTTTTATCCTTTTGAGATTTTCTTGTAGACTATTGTTGTGACTAGAGAAGCTTGGCGTTGACTATGTTGTATGCTTAATTTAACAGCTTTGTACCTGAAAAGTGACTCAAGAAGGAAAAAAGATATGCATCTTTTGTTTGATTATCTTAATTTAGTTGATTAATCAATGTGCACTTTAATTTGCTGTTGAGATTTTGTTTTAAGAAAATGCTGGAAAATTATATTTTTTTGAATTTTTCGAGTAGATGAAGGTCTTGGAGGTTTGGTTGCAAAAAGCTTCCCTTCGAAGGGAATTATTCTAAGGAAATTGTGTTTTTGGAAATTTTTGGATGGAGGAAGGCCTTGGAGGCTTAATTTATATATGGATGAGGATATAGAAATCTTGATGTAATGTGGATCTTGTAATTTTTGTTGGGTTGTGTGAATTCTAGTGTATCGGAGAGACATTACTAGTGATGGATTTGGTGGAGCTGTTGGATGGAATCTGCTAACAGTGACGGTACAATTCTGTTATCCCTAGGATTATGTCTTTCGTTTTGGACTGGATGAGGTATGTCCTACCTACAAGGAATTCTCAGCAATATTGGGGTCAGCCACGGTGTGGGTGATGGCTATGACCAATTTTTCCCATTCTCCCCAGGCATTTTTGGTCGAGTTTCTCCATATTTCTCCTTCGGCAGCTCTATGGTTGGTTATTGGAGGGATTTCTCTTGAGGTGATTATGTATCCAGTGAGCTTAAGAGGTTTTAAGGATGTTGGGTTTACGAGAGTTGTAACGTTGGGCCTTACTTAGATGTTCCTCAAGTGACTATAATAACGACACGGATTTCTTACTATCATAATCCTACGAAGGTGATGCTGGATGAGACCCTTAACGGTCTTGTTGCTCGGAAAAAGGGTCCTTCGAAATTTTTGAGGGGCAGCCCGATAATGCTATTGATGTGGCTTGCAAAGAGATTTAATTTAGTGGCCCCTCCTGAGTATCCCTTGGTAGGTGTGACTAATTTCTTCATCTGACCTTTCTTTAGTTTCAACCATCTGTAAAGAACTTGGTAAGATATTTAGTGGAGCATGGATCCCCGTGTCTTCGTTGGTCAGTGTAGTGGTGGGGATACTTGCAGCCGATTTTACATCTTGGAGTGTAGCGGTATATGAAGTTGGTTGGAATTTTCCATACTTCCTTTTATTTTCCCTAGTGGATTCTGCGCCAAGTTGGATGGGAACAAATTGTGCCCCCTTGCATAACGAACTTCTTCTCGGTTGAGGACGTGACTAAATTATTCTAGATGGTGTTGGGCTCCATATGGCAGTACCGTCGATTGTCTAACTGTCCATCACAGTCTGTAGGATGGGCTTAACATGTGTCCAAGAAGTACCTAAAGTGGTTGTGGAAGAGGGTAATGGGGAAGATCATAGAGGAAGATACTGGTCAAAGGTGGATCGTCGCCTTCGACACCATGGAGGAAGCTGTCGTGGTATTGTCTAGTCTTATCAGGGCGTACCCCACCATGGAGCGCATATGAAGTGTTAACCAGGAGTGGGAGACCTGGGGACCTCCGAGGGTCATCAATGAAGATGAAGTGTTGACATCGAGCAATTAAAGGTGTAAGGGAAAATTTCCAGTCGAGTCTATTTGTAGTGTTGGCTTAATTTCGGACAAAACTAATTGAGTCATAGGATTCTAGTTTGTCATATCTTTTCAAGCCTATGACATTTGAGTTGAAGACGTAGCGGCCAAGAGTTTGAAGATTACATCATTTCCAGTTTATGAGCCAATCTTTTACGTCATCAACATTTGGATTCTAAGGTCTCTAAAGGTATGAATACATTTAATATATAGAGAGAGTTGGTTAATTTTTTATATGTATCTTTTTATTATTTTTTTGTCAAAAAATCTTTTTATTTTTTCTCAGAAAATCAATTTTAATCTTTACATAAAAGTTTTGGGCTTTGAAAGCATTTTTGGATTTTAAGAAATGTCATTCGAACGAAACTGGGATCTCATTCGAACGAGATTCCCAAGTCGTTCAAGCGAACATCGAATGAGCTATCGAACAAAAATCGACTATCTTTTTCAGTTTTCTCATTAGATAGTTTGTTAGAATGACATCATCTGAACTAGATATCTAACGAGACATCTAACAAGATTTTAAATTTCAACTCTGCTTTCTCGTTAGTATCTCGTTCGAACCAAGTCGTTCAAATAATATTCAAAAGTCGTTCGAACGCCCCGGGCGATTTTGCACAATTTTGCGAGTTTTCTTTTTTAACCGCCATTTTCCTCCATAATAGTTGAATGATCGCGTTATCCGACGATGGTACCCATGCATATGGTATAAATTCTGAAACCTCTTTTCATCCAAGAGTATTAGTTCTTCAAAGCAGCTATGATTTTAGTCTTCCTCACTAACTTTGCTCTCGAGCATGACGTGTAGGGAAGGTATTTGTAGCTCAACGGGTAGGAATGGTTGCATATCGTACAGTAAAGAATAACGGGTATCCCCAGGAGGCGTTTTGATTGAAGTGTAATAACCCCAGAGAGCATAAGGGATCTAGTCACCCAATCTCTACAACTCTCAATCATCTTGTTGATTTTCATTTTGAGATTTTTATGGGGGCTTCGATAGCACCATTGGTTTGGGCTCTATAGGGGAGAAGATTTATGTGACCTCGCCGACTAATTATGTGACTTCGCCTTCAAAGTGGAGTCCATTAGTTGATACTAACTCATGGGGAACTCTGTATCGACAAATAATGTTCTTTCTAATGAACTTGGCCATTTTCTTGGCATTCAACACTGCGTATGATTCAACTTTGACTCATTTGGTGAAATAAACAATGGAGACTAGGATGAATTGCTGACCGTTAGAAGTTTTGAGAGTAACCTTCCCTGTGATGTCGATTCCCCAAGTGGAGAAATTCCAAGGATAGGTCGTGTTGTATAGTTCTCGAGGAGGTAAGTGTTGGAGATTGGCAAATTTTTGGCATTTTAAGCGTCTTCGAACATAAGCAGTGAAGTCTTGAACCATGGTGATCCAATAGTATCCTTGACGGATGATCTTCTTGGAAAGCATATGACTTCTTGAAAATAATTCATGTGGGGGGCACATTCCTCACTGTGGGTCTTCTGTATCATTTCTTTAACATCATCCTCTGCTATGTAGTGCAAATAGGTTCCATTGAAGTTTCTCTTGAAAAGCACCTTAGCGTAAATGATATAATGGGCATCCAATTTGTGAATGGTCTCATGGCCTTTATTATCCGTGTCTTGGGGATATCTATCATGTCTGATGAGGCGCCAAATGTATCAGAATCTTCATTGGTGATGAGCTCGATGTGGTAGCAATTGGTGGGCATAGCTTGTTTCTGAACGAAGAAAGGGGCCATTGTTATTCCCTTAAGCATGTTGACCATGGATGTCAGGGTAACAAGGTGTCACCTAAGTGGTTCTTTGCATGAGGAAGGTAGTGGAAGGTGAAATTTTTTCTTCTTTAAATTTCTATTTTCTAAGGATTTTGACGAAGATGAGGGCAAAGTCTTCGTAGACATCTTGATGTTTGATACCTTGCTTGAGGGATATCTAGAGGCCTACAGTGTATGCCTCATACTGAGTTATGTTGTTGGTTCAAAGAAAGTATAGTTTTATGGTAATAGAGGTGTGAGAGTCATCAAGGGTGATCAGGAGTATCCCAATGTAGTATCCTTTCTTATTATCCGCTCCATTAAAGAACATTTTTATCTAAGGTCCTCTTGAAAGGAGCATAGAATACTTTCATTCGATAATTTAGAGACCTAAACATCGGTTCCTTCCATGGGGTAATCAGCAAGGTAGTCAGAGATGACTCTCCCTTTTATATCTTTCTGCGTGACATACCCAATATCAAACTCGGCTAGAAACATCAACCAACGGGCCATTCAGCTGGGTATAAAGGGATTTTCTAGTAGGTATCTAATGGGATCCATGCAGGATACTAGTCTGATAGGAAAGGCAAGAATTTAGTGACACAACTTTTACGTGACCAAGACCAGGGAGACTAATGTTTACTCTAAAGAAGTGTAGTTGACTTTGTACCCAACCAATTTTTAACTGGCATCATAAATGGATCTTTCCTTACAAGATTCTTTAATTTATTGGGCTACCGAAGCCCCGAGATGTGGCTACGGAGGCATACGCACTGGAGACCGGGTGAGGTATCACTTGATTCAGTCGAAGGCTTCTTAGAAGTCTTCATTTCAGACTTCAGTTCAATACTTTCGAAGAAGTTTCAAAATAGGTTTGCAGATAGTGTCAATTAGCTGATGAACCAATAAATGTACAATAGTTTACCTAGGGATCCTCGAACTTCCTTCTTCGTCCAAGGTGGTGGCATCTCAAGTATAAATTTTAGCTGGACAGGGTTTTCTTCGATTACATTCTCACTGACCATGAATCCCAAGAGTTTTCCTATCGTGATGCTTAAAACACATTTATGTGGATTTATCATCATCTAATATTGTCAGAGTCTCTCAAAGAACTTTCAGAGGGTGGGAATATGACATTCCCGAGTCTTAGACTTAATGATCATGTCATCTACATAGACTTTGACCTCCTTGTGAATAAGGTTATGCATGATGGTTATGGCAGCCCCGGTACCTCCGGCATTCTTAAGTCCAAATGGCATGATTGTATAGCATAAGGTTCCCCATTGGTTGATGAAGGCAGTTTTCTCCTAACGGTCTAAGTGCATCTTGATCAAGTTATATCCAGCGAATCCGTTGACAAATTATTTAAGGGCTTGGATGGCTGTGTTGTCCACAATCATATTGATGTTGGGTAATGAGTAATTATCTTTTGGTGATGCTTTATTCAAATCCCTATAGTGGACGCACATGTGTACTTTTCCTCCGGACTTCAGCACGGGGACAATATTAGTGAATCATGTTGGGTATTTAACTACGCCAATAAAACCTACATTTAACTGTTTGACCACTTCCTCTTTAACTTTGAGCGACCATTTGGCATGGAGTTTCCTTAGCTTCTATTTTATTGGCTTTCATTCTGGGATTGTTGGGATCTCATGATGAGCTATTTCTGTGCAAAACCGAGCATGTCATCATAGGACTATGTGAAGATATCCACGAATTATTTTAGTAGTTCTTTGAATTGCGTACGCTTATGCTCGTTGTAGAAGGGTGCCTTCCTACAAATACTTTTTAAAGGTATTGAGAGGGAACCTCACCTAGGCGGAGGCAGAAGCCCATGTTGAGAAGGACCCCCTCCAAGTTCCCTACAGAAACTCAAGTTGAGAGGGAACCCCACCTAGGTAGCAGTAGAAGACTATGTTGAGAGGGACCACCGTAAGGGTACCTGTAGAAACTCAAGTTGAGAAGGAACCGTTGTTGAAAGGGAATTCCCCCAAGGTCTTCGCAAAAACTCACGTTAAGAAGGAGCCCCATCAAGGTGGCAGCAGAAGCCTAAGTTGAGAGGGCCCCTCGCAAGGGTCCCTGCAGAAACTCAAGTTGATAAGGAACCTCTATTGAGAGGTACTTCCCTCAAGGTCTTTGCAGAAACTCACGTTGAGAAGGAACTTCACTTAGATGGCGGAAGAAGCCCAGGTTAAGAGGGAACATCGCAAGGGTCCCTTCAGAAACTCAAGTTAAGAAGGAACCTCTGTTGAGAGGGACTTCCCGCAAGGTCTCCATAGAAACTCATGTTGAGAAGGAACTTCACTTAGATGACGAAAGAAGCCCAGGTTGAGAGGGACCACCGCAAGTGATGATGCTTGGATTTAGCACCACCAGATAACTGATGATGAGCTCATACAATAGTAACCATGGCATCAATAGAGATGTAAGTGTATAAGTATATAAAAGGAGATGAGTATAAGAGGAACAAGATAATAATGTATAGTGGTTCAGCCAATTAGGCCTACAGCCAATAAGGCCTGGTTGAGGATATATATAGGCATATCAGTAAGGATCCCTGCAGAAACTCAAGTTGAGAAGGAACCGCTGTTGAGAGGTACTTTCCCTAAGGTCTCCGTAAAAACTCACATTGAGAAGGAACCTAACCAAGTTGGCAGTAGAAGCCTACGTTGAGAGGACCTACCATAAGGGTCCCTGCAGAAACTCAAGTTGAGAAGGAACCTCTATTGAGAGGTAATTCCCCCAAGGTCTTCGCAAAAACTCATGTTGAGAAGGAACTTCACTTAGATGGTGGAAGAAGCCCAGGTTAAGAGGGACCACTACAAGGGTCCCTCAAGAAACTCAAGTTGAGAAGGAACCTCTGTTAAGAGGGACTTCCCCAAGGTCTTCGCAGAAACTCACGTTGGGATGGAACTTAACTTAGATGGCGACAGAGGCCCGAGTTGAGAGGGGCCACAGCAAGGGTCCTTGCAGAAACTCAAGTTGAGAAGGAACCTCTATTGAGAGGGACTTCCCCCAAGGTCTCCGTAGAAACTCACGTTGAGAAGGAACTTCACTTAGATGGCAGTAGAAGCCGAGGTTCAGAAGGACTCGCCCCAGGGTCCCTACAGAAATGACATTTGAGAAAGACCCCCCCAAGGCTTCCTCAACAGCAGAAATGATGTTTGAGAAGGAACCCCCCACTAGGGTTCCTCAACAGTAGAAACTTACATAGGAGGAAGGACTCGCAAAGTCCTCCCCTCTCTGCTCCCAGAAAACCAAGTTAGGATGATAAGGTGTCTACCATAAGAAACCCCTCATCATGAAAAAAGAACAAAAGTACTAACACTTATTTTCTCATACAGGTTGCCTGATTGAGCAAGAAGGGCTCAAGTAGGTTAATTGGGATCACTTGGGAGTTTTGGCTTCGCGACTGAGAGACAAGGTATATTAAGAAATCTCAACCACTTAGCAATAAAGGATTGAGAGAATACTAGAAGGAAGACTCAGAAGTCACTCAAGACTACACACACCTCACACTTGGTCACAAGTGAAGTGAGCAGCCAAAGAGCTGGTTGCTCACAAGGAATAAACTCTGTACAAAAAATGACTTTTTCAGAAGAGGGGGTCCTTGAGGTCCCTCTAAATAAAAATAATGATTTTAGAAGAGATGGGTCCTTAAGTCATCCTCTCTCAAGATTTGCAAATATTTCACCACAAGTTACCGTTATAAAAGATATTTACCAAATCAGATATTTTGTCATCTAGCGTAGACATATTTTCTTTTCAACTTTGGTTTGCACCAGGTGAAACCTGCCCGAGGGGATAGGCTGCCACACACAGGTAGGGACAAATAGTACACTGTAAACCTTATCCCTCACCAACCCTCTATGTTCTGGCGCCAAAAGTGCCAACCCAACCCTAGTTCCCAAGTATAAATAGGACCCCTGGGCAAGGTCAAGAACAAATAGAAAAACTCAACAGAACCATTACTCTATCAAAATCACACCAGAACCTCTTTAGTATTCTCTCCATGCTCTCTCTCTCTCTCTAGTGCTAAGTTCCTTGTCCTTTCACTCCCCACTGACAGCCATCACTCTCAGGAGTTCCTCTTGAGAAAATTACTATTATTATTGTGGAAGTTCATCTTCTTGAAGGGAAGGAGTTCCAGCTTGAGATCCATTTTTACCAAAAGGAGAAGATTTTACCAGAAGCTGCTCCAGAAGTTCTTGATAACCTTGCAGACATCATCCATTAGAGTGGGTCACGCCTCACCCTTTCCAGTTATTCATAGACCCCAGTCTCACTACCTTCCTACACTCGTTAAGGTTGGACCCTATCCTAATCTTGCGTCGATGGATACTAGAAACGAGATCAATAACAAGAGTCTCATGATCATTAATTTGAATGTAGTTATGTTGTTTGTTATTCTCCTTATTAAGATCAGTTAAGAATTATTCATTTTCCAAATCATCATCATCAAATGTTTGAATAAAATCAAGACAATTAATGTAAGGCACAGTAAGATAATGAAAATACTCATTTATTTCATTTTCGAGAAATATAGTATTAAGAACCTCATCAAAAGAGGTCTCAGTTATATTGATATCAGGAAAAGTAAAAAATAACATCACTTGAAGAGACTTGGATTGGGTAAACATCAGGGATATGTTGAATCTGAGAAGGTTGGACTGTTACGGCATTCTAGTTGAGGAGAGACATATCAGCAGCTTTGATTTGAGGAGACAGTACGATGGCACGACATCTAAATGGATCATAAAAAGACTTGTCCCCAGTGTCTGCAGCTCAAATGAGTTCTCGAAATCAATTTCTTCTGAGTCTTTGGTAACTGTCACGTCTTTCTCGGTGAGAGGTTGCACTTCAAGTTTGCAATCTTTGGTCTAAGAGTTACTACTTTAAAAGAATACTTGTAGCCCAAGTATCATCTTCTTGTAAACATGGTGTACCACGGTTTAGATAATCTAGAAAATGGTAATTCCTCACCTTCATTGATAAATCTTCCATTCAAAGAGTCTCTTGAAACAGTCCTTTCACTTTCTAAGCTTCTTTTTAGTCTTGATTGAAGGAGCACTTTGAGTTCATCTAGTCAGGTATGGTAATACAAGACACATGGGGGCAAAGGCCACCTTCAATACTATGGGTTCAAGAATCCCTTACTAGAATCGTCATAACCCCATTATGAGCATGAAGTGTATGTTCTTAAACATCCGAATCACATTGACGTTTCCACGAAGACTGTGTTCCAGACATACCCGATCTTTGAACTTATCTCCTGCAAGGAGGGTAAGTGTATCAACTCTAAAACTAGACATGAGCATGTCCTTTGTCCGATGTTGGATTTATAATATGAGATTGCTAGAGCTGTCATTGTTTGTACTATCCTCGTCCACCAAAATGGTGACAACCTAACATTTAGAGAAGAACTTCAGTTTTTGATGAAGAGAATAAGATACCTCTCGAATGTTGTGAATCCATGAATGACCAAGGAGTAGTTTGAAGATGATAGTATGTCGCTGACTTAAAACTCGATGAAGATTGATAAGTCCAATCCCTAGTGTGAGTTTTATGGACCACATTACTTATCGATAGGTATTGTCATAAGAACACATAATGACGAAAGTGGGAGTGAGATCACTAACTTTGAGTTAAAAATAATTAAAGGTTCTAAGAGGATGAACATTGAGGGCAGATCCATTGTCAATAAGTGAAAGTTGGACTGTTTCCCAAAACTTCAATGGAGATGTTGAGGGCATAATTATAATCAGGGATGAACTTTGGTATCTCTTATTCAGAAAAGGAGATGCGTATGGAAGAGGTCAAAGATCAAAGATCAAACCATAATTAATTCTTCTTCGGTAGTTGTGGAATGAGAGGCTATGGGTCCAGTGAGGATATTTATCTAGGCATTTCGTTGCAACTGAGAGGATATGAAAAGCCTCAATAAGGTGATATTATCTTGGGTCTTCTTCCGCTGGTCAAGGACTTTTCTCTCTTCAATGGTCATTTATGGCAATGGAATTTCTTTGACAACTCCATTTCTTTTATCTATTTTAGTTGCGTAAGGAATCGAATCTTTATAATATCTCCCAGACCTGGTCATGTGGTTCATTGAGGCAGGGAAGAATAAGAATCCCGTGATTTCATCTACCTTGGGCTGAATGGATACTTTATTGATTTCCTCCAATAGATCTTTAAATGATATCATTCCACATAGGCTGGATATCGAACTGACTTCTTCCTGAATTGGTTTATTATCTAAACTATCAAAATTATCCCCCATATGGTAGAGACTATATCCTTTTGACAAGATTAATCAATATATTCAATAACCTCAATGACTTCATTATATGAATCTTCCCTCTCAGTAGGGAAGTGCATGAGTGAAGGGCCCAACTGTCCATGAAGCTTCAAAGCTGTAAATTTCACTTGTGTAACGAAACATATCGGCCATGGTCGGTACCATATCATCTAGACTGACTTCTTCAATGAGAGCAACCCATTCATTTGATTCCCGAGCCCACTTTCGGGCTTCCATGAACAAGACACTGAATTTCTGAACATCAACGATCATCTCGATGAATAATTTGATCCCAAACTCTAAGAGTTAGTTCAATATATATGGTAACTATATGTCTCCCCACTCAGATCGGGTGAGGATGGTGATGCAAGCCCTTGTGAGGAGTGACAATGACACACCCTGACCTAGTTACTTATAATTAAGTTTGAAGGTCCAAGTGAGTCATACTAGAATTACCTTAACCAAATAATAAACACGAGTTATAATTATAAAGCCATATTACTAAAAGATTCTTAGAACATTAAAGTACTATGCTTGTAGAAACTTGCTTAAATGATAAGTTTACCTAATTAACTTATTTAAATTTAAACAAAACCATTATTTTATCCGTTCCTTACTAAACCAATCTGACCTCCTAGGTTTGGCAGTGATATCACGATACTTGTAAAACATATGCATAGGAACCCTGAGCAAAATAGCTCAGTGCATGCATCACTATTACACTATTGCATAAAATTAAATGCAATAAACCATGTCTATATAATAATGTATAAATTTATCTGGACCATTCATGATTAATGACCCAACTTTCCAAATCATGAATCACATATTCTATTAGCAATAGATAATTCTCCCCCATTCCTAGTCAAGGAGTAACCCCTTGTCCGTAATAGACAATTCTCTCCCATTCGAGGAGTAACCCCTTATCTGTAATAAACAATTCTCCACCATTCCAGGTCTGGGAGTGACCTCCTATTTCGGTAGATTGAAATGGATAATTTCATATTCATAATATTATCATATCCATAACCATGTATAAATACATCTTACTAGTGAGTAGACTCAACTTGGCATTATAATAGGCCTTTCCTTTGCTTTTGTCTGGCACTTATTCAATGGGTTCTTCTTCCCTTCCAATCATTCTTACAATGTTAGTATCATCATAATAATATCAATAGTCTAAAGAATAATTTAAACGTAACCTAAATCATAAACATCATGTGATCCCATTGGATCATTTATCATAGATGATGTCCCATATAAATTCATGTTAAGATATTTAACATATCCAATTCATAGCCCAAACATACTTTAATTCCCTCTTGGTAATTCAATTATTAACATATTAGGTTTCAAATACAAAAGACGAAACATCATTTCAAGTTCCCTAGTGTTAAATATGCTCGTTTATTCACTACATAGCAAACCTACTCTATAGGCTCCTTTATCTTTCACACAATTTCCAAGAATTTTTATAATTTTTATACAACATAAATTTCTACCATCTTCCACTCAATTTCAATATGCATATTGAATAATACAAAATTAAAGTTTCATAATTTTCAGAGTTAATTTGCTATGTCAAAAGCTTTATCAAACTCAGGGCATATCCAATCAAATTATGCATATGGAAATTTTGTACTGACTTACAACCATCACCTTGAAAATAAGCCCCAGCCCAAACCAAAAGGTACTTTAAGCTCATATTCGAATATCTTATACTCATATGTGTCATCTAATATCTCTAACTGGAGTCCCTTTATTTCCTTAAGTACTCAATGAATTATGCCATTTTTAATACAACTATATCGGAACAGAATATTAAAGCAAAACCTAGCATGATTAAGCATACATAATCTCCACCTCGGACATCAATCATGGAAACATATTCTGAGCATGTTTTTAACCTATAAACACATCATATACATAAATTTCTTAAATTAAAATGCATCTCAATAAGGTGATTCAAATCTAGGACTTTAAAGTTAACATTCACCATCCTAACACAAGTTTTTCCATGTGTTCTTAAGCCATCCTTGTTTAACGCAATTTGTCAATATGGGCATCATTCAAATCTTTATGAAAATCAAAAACAAAAACCTACAAAGTGTAAAACTCATTCTTGTGTCCAACTTTAACAAAGAGGTAATCACCTTACAAGAACTCCTCGATTTATTGTAACATTTAGAAGCAATTTCTTCCTTAACTTCCCCTTTTTCTATCCTTATGCCAAATTTGTCAAACCTTCTCATTTCTCATGTGGAAGAAAGTTTATATCTAATTCTTAATCAGAAAACACGTTATAAGGGTTCCAATATCCGTAAGGTTTGTGGGAATGAGTGATTTGTTGGACGAAAGGTCCAATTAAACAATTCCACTAATGACAGATTTGTCTCTCCATTGTAAAATCACCATAACTCCCTATTACGAGCCCCTATTTACTCCCACTTTGTATTTACGTGTAGATAACTTATATATATATATATATATACATACGTATATATATATATATATATATAACTTTCATATTTTGTGTTTTTCCAAACTCTTAAAATTAGTATGCCTAATTTGGGCTTGAACAGGAGAGAAGAACGTACAAAAAATCTCAAAACTTTCACATTGGGCGACCAAACATCGCCAATTTTGCACCAACACCCGAGTTTATTTTTATAAACATAATGATCATTACAAACATATTTCATGATGCATTTAACAACATAACTAATTATATTCTCTTAACATGTTATCACCGATCATAAGCTCGATTAGCATATAATGTAAACAACATATATATCACAGGGGTATGAATCCCCTAAACACGATAATTAAAATATTTAGCAGCCATCACCCAAGTTATAACTCATAACTTATACTTTATTATGTAACTAACATTCCTAATCACGTTTTAGGGCCTTATAATTATATCCCTCTTAGAAAAATTTTGTCCCTAAAATTTAATATGAATGTCACTTACCAAACAAATGGGGATATTATTTCTTCATGTTATCCTCCATTTCCCAAGTTTCTTATTTATTTCCATGGCTTATACATATGACTTTAACTAAGGGAATAACTTTGTTCCCTAATACTTTCTCCTTACGATCAAGTATTTCCATCGATTCCTCGATTTACGACAAATCTTCTTTCATAATATCTACATTTTTTTTTCATTTATACATAAGGATAATCGTCTAATAATTTCTTATCAATTAAAACCAATTCCCAACTCATATATTATTTCATACCTTTATAGATGTATGTTGAACATTCACCCATAATATTGCATCATCTTATATTCACAATGAGTGGACATTCTTAATAAACCTATAGTCTATCTTTATCATCGTATAATATTTCAAATCACAAATATTCTATTACAAGGATAACTTCTTATACTTCCTCTCTATATCTTCCATTCAATACCAAATACATGTGTTCGACTTTAACTACTATCCACATCATCTTTGAAGTTTAAGGCTATGTTAAATATCGTTCTTACAATCCTTAATCAAAATATAGCCTTACTACTTTTCCTATATCGATAATGAATAATTATTCATCCAATGTCTATTTTTAACCAAGATTCCATATTCACTTTCAGGTATATTGCATAGTCATACAATATGAACTCAATATAACTTCTCATTATATTCCATTTTCATCATTGGTTGATTGTTATTTAACTAAACATACAATGACCTTGCCAAGTCATCCACCCAACACAATAACTTTACAATCATAATCTTACCCCAATCCTTAGTCACACTATCAATATTTTTTTCCACATTCATCAACATTATTCTTAAATTAACACCGTATAATATGTATATATGTCTTCAAAATATTTCCAAACATCTCTTGTGCATTATATGGTAAAGAATACATTATAGTATTATGCAATATCACCAATGCACTCACTTTACCAATTTGGTAACATGGATGTTAAACATAACCACTTAAAACCTTAACCATACTTATCATCCCCATAATACTTCTCTAACTATTATATGTTGTATTTCTTTCAAATAGCTTGTATAAGTACCTTAATGTATCATATTATGTTATCTCACATTGCACATTATCCTTACACATACTTCTTGGTGACTCATTATAATGTCAACCATGTTCATGATATGACATACCCTTAGTGATGACACATACATACATTGGTAAATACAACTCAATATCCACCCACATCAGTTGTTGATATTCAAACCCGATTAGAATATTTCCCATACTCATACATAACACATACTCTTAAAAGGGCTCTTCAAAATATTTTAAACTTCCAACACTTTAACACCTCATCGCAACTTTACAATTTATATAGGCATTTCAAAATCACTAGAGTAATATCCACTCCATGTACTCATAGTACTACATCTCAACTCTTATTTATATTTTCTTCTACTTGTCATACTTCATTATGAACCCATATTCAGATCAATTGTGACATATTGACTAGTAATTGAATTTCAAACAATTTGATATATTAAATTTAAACCTATACAATTACTAATATTCTCACTTCACCTTTACTATGTGAATCTTCATTTTAGTCACACTCTAACAATTTAAGTTTCATCATAGTCATGTAATAGTAATTATCCTCACTTTTCATACTTTAATGGAATATGGGTTCTCATACATCACTCTCCCATATAGATGAGACGCGGACCCATTCACGGCTTAGTAAGTAACACGACTTAAGTCCACATATATCAGTATAGGAAGATATCACTTCCAATACTTCACAATTTTTCATATCACATTTTGTCTTTAAAAATTTTCTTCAATGACATGTTTCTCCATACCACATATAAAACAATGCAACAATTCATATTAAAATACATGTATTCAATGTCATCCCCGAATAAACTTCAACATCTTGTTTACTTTCCTATAAGATCCTTACACTACATATCTCGTACAATAATATATATATATAAGAGGAGGTTATTTTATTGTTCTAAACAATTAAGGGTCGAGATCGAATTTTTTAGAGCGATCTAATGGTGTGGGAATGTGCCATGTCAGCACTCAAGCATTGTGACATGGCACAACCTCATAAGATCAAAAACATAAGTGGAGGGATGGGCATAAGATCAAACTCATCTCACTATTTGAACCAACAAATCCTCAAGCAACTCAATATGTCCCTTCTATCACCAGAACTTCAATAAAATCCTCGAGCCTCTCAATGGTTCAAAACGACCCAAGATTTTCAGCTTAGATGTCTTCCATTATCTATAAACCCTCTCTCTCTCTATGAAGACCATGGTATAGCTTAGAGCTTCACCTTTGGCAATAGTTTGTGGCCTTGGGTTCCCCCCATCGTTCTCTTTAAACTCTTTCTATCTTGAACTATCTCGACCCAGTGTGCATCTATGGTTCACTTTTTTCTGTTAATATCATTCTTCTCTTAAAGATAATATATTGTGTTGTTTCCTTCCATCTAAAGAGTTTTCGTTTCCATGTTTAGGTATGTGTTGTAAACTTCTGATTTCGGGGAGTAATTTGTTTATAACTTTGGTTTGGCTTTAGATTTTGATTTTCTTCTTAGATTTCTTTTTTCCCAAAGATCTAAATTTTCTAATTCAATTTTTTATTTAAATTATTTATTTATATTTTCTTTTTGGTTTACATTTTTGTTTGATAATTTCTTTTAGATTTAAATCATATTTTTTTTATTAATGTCTTGGTCTACCGTTGTTTTTGCGTTTCATTATTTTTCTGTTTTTAATTTTTGCTGTGGATTATCACTAACATTATTTTTTTCTTCTTTTTATTTGGCTTCCATATTCATATTTAGTAGTACGCTACAAATCATATGCCCTTTTGGATGGAGAATTCTTCTTCATCGACCCAGCTCCGTGAGATCATCAATATCAATCCTGTTTGAACATTCTATTAGTTTAATACAAAATTTTTATGTGATTGTTGAAGTTTCAAAAATTTTAGAACATTCATCCTTTTGGGGGAACTGATTACTAATTGTTTGGTCTCCTTTGGATTTTGACTGCGGGATGTAAAAATGTGCACATTTGTTGGAAAATTTGGTGTGAAAATTTTTAATAGTTTTCTTTACATTCTTCAATGTGTGATAACAAATTTGTGTTTATTGCGGTTTTGTAGGTACTAATTTCACGATCGTAGTTAAGGAACTCTATTCCTTATGTTCTTTTTATCGAGGTACTCTGTTCATTTGGTTCTTTTTATTTTGTGTTACTCTTATTAGATTATAAATCATTTGTACTATTTATTGTTACCAATAGCTGAAGCATTTACTAATTTGTGTTTGATGCATTCAATTTACTTATATCTGGCTTGAATTTTCACCTGATTACACAGTTGAGTTTGATGCATTGTTTCTTCAAAATTGTTGAATACAATCCCCCAAATAAAGTTATATTTGTCTTTTATGTTCAGTGATGCATTAAATTATTGTCAAAGAAAGTTATATGATCGACAATGATGTTTCCCTTATAATATGGGAAATCTTAAATCCGCCACCTTTTGTATTAAATTTTCATTACTCTTAAATGTTAAACTTTCTATTAATGCTCTTAAAGGGAGAAATCATGGGTTTAAGTGATGAAAGAACTGTTGGGTCTGATAATTTAGCAACTTTGGTTTGACATTCTACAGAAAGAACTGAGGTTGTGTCTATTTTTTATAAGTTTAAATAATGGTCATTTTTGTCGAAATTGTTCAAATGCATAATACTTTGTAAAATCAATAGAGGGATTATCAATAGTAGCCACTAATAATACTCCTTCAATAATATTTATGGGTTTATTTTTCCATAGTTAATCAGAGTTACGATCTCACACTGTTTTAAAAACTCCTCGGTTTCCTTTATCTACCATTTTGGTTTTAACCTATTTACCATTTTGATTTCAGTGTCTGATTGGAAGTGCAAACTCAAAGTTTAGCTGGAAATCATTACCAAGATGTCGAATGGTATGTTATCTAACCTAACATGTTACCATTTTAACCCAACATGTTTCTTTTTTAATATTGTAGCATTTTCCTGTCCAACAAGATGAGTACTGAAGACTGCGGCTTTTGCAAACCACATTGCATATAATGTACTTTCTCACAGAATCTTTTTTTTCTCTACTTTTTACAGCCTTACTCTCTAAATCTTCCGCTGAAGCCTGTGATTTGTTCTTGAGATGTTATAAGCTTTAATGTTTATAATTTTAGCTTTTCTTATTAGGTATTTTAAGTTATTTCCTTATATATAAGTTTCCTTAAATATAAGTTTTGTTATTAGGTATTTTAACTTATTTCCTTGAACCACATTGTAGTTTGTTTTTTAATTTTTGTCTCATATATTATTTTTCTTAGATTTGTTAGTTTTTGCATATGAGTTTCCTCCACGCAACTGAAAGCATATAAAAGGCAAGTGACTTTACAACACCATATTTATGGATAATTGGCATAATTAGATTGACATGTGCAATCACTGTCAGAACATGTAAAATCTTATTTTTAATTAAATAGATTGGCATGTACAATCACTGTCACCATATTTATGCATAATCTGCATGTTTTGTGTTTTTCATTTTATCAACAATCCAAATTCAGCGAGATGAATTTCACCAGTGCAGGTGAGTTTAAAAGCAACAAATTCAGCATTGATCAATGTTATTCTATAATGCAACATCAAGAGCTTAATCACACAGACTTCGAATAAGATGATTGAAGAAGTCAAGTTGGTGAAGTGATTGAAGCACAAGTTGAGCCCTATTATAAAAAGGCACAAGTAGGGTGTGTCCTTGGCAGAAAGAAACTTTGGTTTCCATAGAAGCATTAAGTATACTAACTGTAAAGCAGCACTTGCTCTGCTAAACCAAGTGTTACATCCATGGTAAGTTTTTTTTTATTTTGTTTAGAGGCTATCTACTAAGACCCTGTTCAATTTTGTTCCATTTGGTTTGATTTTTTTAAGGTTTGATCGATAATTGCCTAAGCCTCTCTCAGATTTTTTTCAGGTTTGATTTATAATTATTGTTCGTTTTACATATGTTTGGGTTTGAGTTTTTTATATGTCCATAAGTATCATCCTACATTTTTTCCTCGTGGTTGCAATATATGACATATTTAGCTCACTTTTGAAGGTTTTCATTTGTATTCGAGGTTTTAAAATCAAATCTAATTTTTATTACAATTTTGGTGATTCCTATTAAGTGGTTGCAAGTTTATTGTAATTACTAATTACTGTTTATTATTATTTTCATGGTTGCAAGTTGTTTCGGATTTTTTGGTTACAAATTTGGGTTATTTGTTTCAGTTTTTGGATGTTCAAATGACTATATCGCTATGTTCATTTGACCTATATATTTTTGGTTTATCAGTGGGCCCCTGAATCTGGAACTTGCTCTGTTATTGAGTCGAATTGTCGACTTAGGGTAGCCACTCGGACCTTTACAACACAATGAGCTTCCAAAGGGATGCGAAAGGGAAATAAATTACTATTATTAGTTGGTAACACGCAACAATAAATTAGGTTGTTATTTTGGCATCATAATGTTAACTAACATTAACACCTCTATTTTTGGGGGGTTTTGTCATGTAGAGTGAAATTAGGAGATGTGGCTATAATTTTGGCTTTGGATTTTTTAAAGAAATTATTAGTTTTTTTGTCTTTGTACTATTGAACGAAATTAGCAACTTTGGTTGTTTTTTCAACTGTTATGTGAATCAAATTAGCAGATTTTTTTTATCTGTTATGTTTCATGAAATGATTTTTTTTCTAAAGTCGTATCAATAATAGAAACACGTTTCAATACGACTAATAACAAAAAAAGTTCGGTTACAACACAGTTGCTTCCCAGCGTTCTGAGTAATAATGTAATCAAAAGATGCCATTTTGTAATTACGTATTTTGGAAATTTTTTGCCTTTTTATGCTTAAGTATTTGGATATTTTCGTCGTGCCTTTAGGCACGGGGCATTTCGCTAGTATATATATATGTAGCTGACATAAGTCAGTCAATAAAGAAAATTTAGAACTTAATAACAAACCCTTCACGTCCATTTCTCGAGAATCCAACATACTTATTTGTATCCTTTAAAATTGAATACTTATGACTCAAAATAATTTCTCTGTCCACAACTAAATCTTGGTGCTTTAAATTTTAAAACCTCTAAAACCTAGGCTCTGATACCAAAAGCTGACACACCCCAACTCACTTACTTATAATTATGTTTAAGGGTCAAAGTGAGTCAGACCATAATTACCTTAACCAAACTATAAACACGAGTCTTAATTATAGAGTCATCAATATAAATCCATACTACTAAAAACTTTTCAGAACATTAGAGTACCTAACCTTGTAGAAACTTACTTGAATGATAAGTTGACTTAATTACCTCATTTACATTTAAACAAAACCAATATTTTATCCATTCCTTGCTAACCGAAACCAACCTCCTAGATTTGACAGGGATATTACGATACGTGAAAGACATAAACTTAGAAACCCTAAGCAAAATAGCTCAGTGAATGCATCACTATTACACTATTGCATAAAATTTAATTCACTAAACCATATCCATATAATAACGTATAAACTTATACTACCCATTCATAATGAATGACCCAACTTTTTGAATCATGAATAACATATCCTATCTTCAATAGATAATTCTCCCCTATTCCTAGTCGAGGAGTAACCCCTTGTCTATAATAGACGATTCTCACCTATTCCTGGTTGAGGAGTAACCCCTTGTCTGTAATAGAAAATTCTCCACCATTTCGAGTCAAGGAGTAACCTCCCACTTCATAAGACTGAAATGGAAAATTTCATATTCATAATATACTGATCATATCCATAACCATTCATAAATGCATCTTACAAGTGAGTATACTCACCTTGGTAACTTAATGGGCCTTTTCTTTGCCTTTGTCTGGCACTTGTTCAATGGGTTATTCTTCCCTTTTATCATTATTATAATGTTAGTATCATCATAAGAATATTACTAGTCCAAAGAACAATTTAAACGTAACCCGATTCATAAGCATCATATGGTCCCATTTAAATCATTTATCATAAATGAAGTCCCATCTAAACTCATGTTAAGATATTTAACATATCAAAATCATATCCAAAACATACTTTAATTCCTTCTTGGTAATTCAATCCTTAACATATTAGGTTTCCAATCCAAAAGACAACACATTATTTCAACTTCCCTAGAACAAAATGTGCCTATTTATGTACTACATAGCAAATCTGCCATATAGGCTCCTTTATCATTCAGTCAACTTCCAAGAATTTTCATAATTTTTATGCATCATAACTTTCTATGATATTCCTCTCAATATCAATAAACATATTTAATAATACAAAATTAAAGTTTCATAATTTTTAAATTTCATTTGTTATGTCAAAAGCTTTACCAAACTCAGGTCATATCCCAGCAAATTACGCACATGGAAACTATGTACCGACTTACAACCATCACCTTAAAAACAAACCCCAAGCCAGAACCAAAAAGTGTTTGATGCTAATATACGAGTATGTTATACTCATCTATGTCATCTAACATCTCTAACTAGATTCCCTTGATTTCCATAAGTATTCCATGAGTTATGCCATTGTTAACCCAACTCGGCCAGAATAGAACATTAAAGAAAAACCTAACATGATTAAGCATACATAATATCCACCTCGGGCATTAATCATGGAAACATATACTAAAAATGTTTTTAACATATATACACATCATATACATGAATTTTTAAAATTAAAAATCTTCCCAATAAGGTGATTCAAATCTAGGACTTTAAAGTTAACATTTACCTTCCTAACACGAGTTCTTACGTATGTTCTTAAGACATCCTTGTTTTAACACAAATTAGAAATATGGGTATCATGAAAATATTTATTAAAATCAGAAACAAAAACATAAAAAGTGTAAAATTCATTCATGTAACCAACTTTAAGACAGAAGTAATCACCTTCCAAGAAATCCTCGATTTATTGTAATTTTTCTGAAGAAATTTCTTCCTGAACTTCCACTTTTCTCTTTCCTTAGGCCAAATCTTTCAAGCATTATCCTTTATGATGAGGAAGAAGGTTTATATTTGATTTCTAATCAGACAACATGTTATAAGGGGTCCAATATCCATAAGTCTTGTGGTAATGCGTGATTCATTGGATGAAAGGTCTAATAAAATAATTCCACTAATGATAAATGTATCCCACCTTTGTAAAATAACCACAACTCCATATTACGGGCCCCAATTTACTCCCACTTTATGTCTACGCGTAGATGTCTTATATATATACAACTTTCATATTTTGTATTTTACCAAAATCATAAAACTAGTATCCCTAATTTGGGCTTGAACAGGAGAATAGCAATGTATGAATAATCTCAAAACTTTCACATCTGGCAACCAAACATCGCCAATTTCGCATCAACATCCCAGTTTACTTTTAAAAACATAATGATGCATTGAAAACATATTTCATGATGCATTTAACCACATAACTAATCACGTTCTCTTAACATGTTATCAGTGATCATAAGCTCGATTACTATCTAATGTAAATAACATATATATCACATGAGTATGCATCCCCTAAACATGATAATTAAAATGTTTAACACCCATCACCAAACTTATAGCTCATAACTTATACTTAATCACGTAATTAACATTCCCAATCATGTTTTAGGACCTTATAGACAAATCTTGATCGGTAAAGCATGTAGGGTGTTGGAAAAAATATGGGCAATCCTTGAGAGATTTGGGTGAGATTATAGGGATGATAGGTTCTTTGATGGGCATGCTATGAGTAGATGGGTCAAATTATGGGTCACTTTCTAGAAACATGACATTTTTATGTGTTGAAAGTGGGTTATGAATGGTATTGGGTTTAGGATTAGACAATGGGGCAATGATACCCTGTTCAATTAGGCCTTGGATCACATTCCTAAGGTGATAGCATTGGTTGGTGCTATGACCTGCGGATTAGTAGAAATCACAACAGGCATCGAGTTTGAAGTTTTTAGGGAGTGGATTTAGTAATGGACGGTAGTCTAAGGTTTGATGAGATTTTGGCTTAACAAGGCCTGGTAGACTTTAGACAGGGGAGCATGGAGCTCAATGTATTCTTTCTTGGTAGGATTAGTGAGACTTTTCGGTGCCCAAGAGGTTGGGGATAGAGAAATTTTGTTGATGGTTGAGATCTTGGAACTAGCGGACTTTTCATACTTACAGGAAATGAACTATCTGGTCACTTTCTTTGGCTCGAAGTTGACTTTGGTAATGCCTTCCTCAATTTATACTCTAGCTTATCGAAGGGATCAAAAGTGTGGGTAATACTATCATCCCATGGATGATTATTTATGACACAAGAAGTTCTTCTTCACAATACTGACTTATTCTTTCTTGGAGGGTCTATTGGTCATGGTAGCAGCTTAACACAATACTGAATGTTTCCTTATGGTTTTGCTTAAGAAGCTCTAAATATCGACGTGTAACCTCTATCTCCTCATTGTACTTGTACTAAGACATAAATTCTTGGGTGACATCCTTCAAACGACGGATCTTGGATTCTTATAGGGAAAGAAACTATTAAAGGGAACTTTCTTTCAAGGTCTGCAGGAACATTCGGGCCATTATCTCTTAAGAGGAACCAATGAGGGTCATGTCTTGGAGATAGCTTCGATGTTGAACAATTATGGGTCCAATTTCCCTGAACTTCTCAATGTCAAGCATCTTTGAACTTCTTTGGCATTTTAGCCTTAGATTAAAGAGATATATGGTGGTAGTTCCCAGATATCTTGACTTGGTTGAACTTCTTTGACAATAGTTTAGGGTCTTCCTTAACCTCATTCAGTCCCTCCTCTCTGGGATCCATGGGTACTGGCAGGTTAGCCCCTAGTTGGGCAAGGTTCAGAATATTATGTTGAGCTGGTGGCGGCCCATTGGCAGGTGGGGCACGCGGAGCATGATGGTACTCTTCTGGGACCCAAACAGGCTCGACAATGGGTGGAACCATGGCACGAGGAATGAGAAGCTCAAGTTTTTTAGGAATCTAGGCTCGAACACACTACATTTTATGGACCTTGGTTTGAAGGTTGTTAATATTGGCACTAAGTAAGGCTAAGATGATCATTAGATCGGGATGCACATTCGGTGCTTGGTCAGTGTTCTCCATAAAGAGCTCGCAAAGGTAAATCCTAAACTCGGATGAAGTAACAGAAGAGACGACAAAGCTTCGAGGATATTTGACGAAAAGTTGAAGCCAATAGGGATCCAGGCCAAAACCAGGGGCGTGATCAACCGGAGAGGAAAAAAAATTCAAATTTATTTTTGAGATTAAGAGGGAGAAATTTTTTGCTATTTCAGAAGGAGGAGAAAAAATATTTTTGGTATTTTTGATTTTTTAAAAAATAAGGGAAAAAGGAAAGGAATATAAGCATGATTATTGTTATTATTATTAGTGTTATTATTAGGTTTTCTCTTGTATTAAGTCTACCTAAATGCATAAAAAATGCCAGATAGGACCCGAGCCAGGGAAAATATAGTTGAAAATATATAAGACACGATTTGACATGCTTTCAGGATCACAGACGTGTACATATTTTGAAAAAAAGACGAAATAAGGCTAAAATTTGGGTTGTTTACTGACCTAGAATTTCAGTAAAGTTTTGTATGGTAATAAAAAAACTAAATATGCGCGACCTAGGTTTGACACCGAGGTTTATGCAATTGTTGGGTTAGTGGAAGGGATCCTCCCTTTTGCATGACTTCCACAATATACATGTTGCCTATAAGGGAAATCATTCATCGGTACCTGTTGACAAGCCATTTGATTCACCTGAGTGTACGTGAATTGCCTCACTATATACCTCGTTAGGATAGTACATGTGAGAGATAATTTGAAATATTCAATGTACGTGAACGAGTTCCTACTATATACCTCCCGTTGTGAGTTCGATCAAGAAGTACGATTAGGGGGAGCTGTTCGATATACATCAAAGGTATGAAGCCAATGGAAGGTGAGAGACATATCACCTAGGCTAACTATGACCCGCAAGACCAGTGCCCATCATAAAGTGACTCCCCTGTACGAGGAAAAATTTTGGTCAATATTGCCATGCTCTTAGTGACGTTTGTGCAAAATGCACGAGTCTTAATTAGCATATTATGGAAATAGAGTATTTTTACTATTTTTTTATTTGCATGATGAGTAAAAGGAGCACTGTAATAACGACGGAGCATATACAAGTATTACGAAAAGTAAATCTAGCATGGAGACTATACTATGCATGGATATATGTGAATAAGTGACATGGGAATATATACAATTGAGTGTGTGTGGTAGTGATCCTATACATGCATCAACTACAAGTGTTGTGGGATATGTGTAAGTGATCATGGAGATATATACAAGTGTGGGTGTGTGCTAGTGAAGCCTATTAATGGATATTCTAAGTGGTGTGTGAAGCATGTGAATAGAAGTGAAGCGTACATTGAGAGTATATGCACGTGTGTGAAGTGTATAAGTGAGTGAAAAGTGATACATACATGAAACATATATACAAAAAAGGTAAATAGTGGAGAAAATGGAACATATAGGTAGGTCCATACACACACATGCAAAAAAGAATAACACCCATGCAGAAAAATAGAGTCTAGTCCTCTTAAAATCATCCCTAGAAGAGTCACCACTGGAGGCATACCGATGGGGTTGGGAGGGTTTTCCCCCTCATTCCATGCACGGGCACGAGATTACGCCATTTCTTAGGGTGCTCGATCGTCGTCAATGTGGGGTGATATGTAGAGTCTCCATCCTATTTTGCACAAAACAAGCAAAATAATTCTTGCAGCCATGAGAGAACGACATCAACTACAATACTGATGCTTACAAAAACAAGTAGTTCAAGGTCCGGGGACTAAGAAACGGAATGGGAAGGTGTTAGTCACCCATCACGCCCTTTCGATCTCTTATGGGCATATGTTAATCTTCTCCTATTAGACTCCGTGAAGTGTGTGCTTATGTGTATAATAGAAATGGAGAATGGAATCTCTCAACTCGCGTCATGGAAAATGACGAAGTGAGTTCATCCTTAGGAGTGATCCCAAAAATAATAATTCAAAATATAATGTAAGCGTTTGCTGAATCACAAGTCGTTGTAGAAGAACTAATGTATAAATCGAACAAGACACAAACGTGCAAGAATATGAAATCCATTAAGAATATATATATATATATATATAATAAAAAATAAAACATAACAACTGTGTATAAGGGAGGAGCCGAGTCTAGGAGTTTAGGCCAGGCGCCCACATAGACCAAGGGGCATCAAAGTCCATGTAATTCGAAGATAACATAGGGTGGGGTTTAACCCTTAAATCCAAACGGGGGGATTTTCTTATATGCGTATGTAGAGATAAACATTCTTTGAATGTGTAATGAGAAACCCTCTTTTGGAATTTATAGTTAAACCCTCACTTTCTTGTTCTGAAATTTTTATGAAAATAAAGTATGTGAAAATACTAATAATAAAGGTTTGAGAGTAAGGTGTGTGATGTAATGAAATTAAGAGCTAAAGTAGAAATAAAACAACTAATTCTAAAATATGAGAACATAACAACAATGATGAAGAATTGGACCTCCTTATGAAGACTTGAAGTGGATCTTGATTATAGAGGCACTGATCATGCAACGAGGTGACGGTGGTATGAAGAGATGGGGGGATTTACTAAATGGAGAATGAAAAGTGTGGAAGGAATGTGGAAAATGGGATTTTTAAGAAGGAAACATATATGAATTTGGGAGAATGTTCTCTTAATTGCTGAGAGGACAGTTCAGGGATACTTTTTAAAGTGAGGTCATGGCCTCTATTTATAGGATCAAGGTAGTGTTGATTGGAAGGGTCCTAGACCTGCCTATCGGCATAGAAGCCCAAACACAATACCGATAGGTAGGATCCTAGGGGTGCCATTCGACATTCTGGGACAGTGATTTCAGAAAATGTGGTCGTAAAATCACAACCATAAGTCAAAATCGCGCACGGGCAAACCATTGGAAAAGGTATTTAGAGCCCTTTAAGAATACATTAAATCACTCATGGGTCAATCTTTAAGAGGATCAGTAACCCTCAACTCGTGAAGGGTAGGTTCTTGGTTCTTATCACGAACTGTAAAACAGAGGAAGAAAATATAAAGCAGAAGACAGGAAACATAAGTAGTAATCAAGCAAACAAAAGTATCAAGCAAATAAAAGTAAAAGAGACAATGACCTATTTGATCTCAGTTAGGGATCCATGGACCTAGGTACTTCACACCCTCAAGTAGGGGAGGATGCTGCCAATATTTGGTAATAAAACCTTGCTCCCAATAACCCTTGTGGCAGTCAGGCAAGTTCATGACCAACATCTTATCAGCTTTCCTAGTTTTTAGGTACAGAACATTGTCATTGGTGCGCGACTAGACATAACAGTAACAAATCTCAGGGAGTCCTAATCTGGTTCCATACAATTCGTTGGTTAAATGAACCCCATTCAAAATTTTCCAGACATTTGGGGAACATTGATAAGGAACAACATCAAAATACTTGAAAAATCTCAGAAAAAGAGGGTTTGGGGAAAAATTTAAACCCCCCTATGTAATTAAAAGAATGTGTATCCAGTGCCCACCCTCTATGTCCCAAACATATCTGGGCATAGGGACACAATTGATTTCCACCCACTATAGGATATTGTAAGATTTCCTAAATTGAACAAAAATTTTGTTATCGATAAGATCCATGGATGAAAAGGACTTCAAGTGACAAAAAAGACTAATCAAAATGGTGAAAACAAAGAGAAGATTATAGAGACTTACAGTGATAATGATCAAGGGAAGCTCTAAGAATATGAAGAACTGGAGATATAATGCAATGAAAGTTTTTGGAAGAGAGGAATTTGGAGAAATAACGGTTGAAAGTGATAAACTTAGATTAAATCTCGCGATAATGACAGAGCGCGGTTCTCAATGAAAATTTTGGCACTTCACTTACCAGCTCATACCAGTGTACCCCTACCTTTTCAACAATATTACAAGTCTTCCATGGTGTTAATCCTCGGACAAGATTTTCCTCATAATTTCACGAGTATTATAAATGTGCCACGTCGGTTTTAAAACAATTCTGGGCCCTGGGCATTGAACTTACTTAAAATCTATTGGCCTAAATTTTTAGCCCAAATATTTTAGGGGCAATTGTGGGGGATTATTTATTCAAGCCCAAAAGTGCATTTGGCAAGCCAAGCACAGATAGTGGACTTCTTGACCCAACTCAAATATTTATTTAGACCCGTGTATTTAACATGTACTTGAATGTATGGAGATATAATCAAATCGGTTACCAACAATCTCGGAGGAGATATTTAGGGACATCTATGAGTTATCTGCAAGCTGATTGAGCTACTTGTACAATTCAATCACTTATTGCTACAACTATAAATTATAAACCTTGATCTGGGACAAAGGGATGTAACTTCGATTATTAAAATATACTAATTAGAATCCAATAATCTCTCTATGGACATAGGCAAGTTTTTGAACCACGTACATCTGTTATTGTGTGTGTGATTATTTGCTTTCATCTCAATACTTCTCTCTAGATCTTTTTTTTTTTGATAATTTTTGCACTCACATTAAGAAAAAAAAAAATTTAAATTTTGCGTAATAAAAATTACCTGATTCTAGATCCGACATTTCATCCAATCGCATCGCAACTTTTATTGGTAGTGGCGATGCGCCAAGCCAATATTTTTAGCAAATTAAGCACTCTGCTATCTTAGGGGATATGGAACTATTGAATTGGTCAAGGACACACATTTTTTTAAGAAATAAAATTTATTAATAATTAGAGAGAAAAACCCTCTCTTTGTGCCAATACAAAAAGAAGCCAAGTCAATTAGTCTTTCTAATATAAGGCAAACTACTTACATCTAGTCTTAAAGCTCCCCTAATCATCTTCGGAAGATCTTCAAAATGATAGAAATGGGTACTCTTCTTGGAATTAAGGCCATGTTTAGACAAAAGATCAGATACAAGATTAGCTTCCCTATATATGTGAGTAACCTTAATGTTCGAAAGAACTATGATATTTTGAATTTCTTCTATACAGCTTCTAGTTTTCCAAGAAGACTTTGATTTGGAGTTTGTGCAGTTTACTGCTATTTGAGAATCCGATTCCACTTCCAAGTTATGACCATAAAAAGAAATTCCATGATTTATGCCTTTGTAATACCCCGTATTTTCATGGCTTTTAAATTAAGGATTTATTAAATTTAATTGAGATAAATTAATTTAATTTTAATCCAAAATGTTGTTTTAAATATTTACTAGCGTGACAAAAGTTAGTAATTATTGGGAATATATTATTGGTTGCGTATTACTGGATGAGTATAGTAATATATGAGATTTATTTTTATAATATTGTCACGTGTGAATAAAATGACAATTGTGGAAATTAAAGTCAGGACGCGCCTGTGTCGTGTCGGGACTAAATGTGGATTAATAAAAGTGAATATTTTATAAGTCGTTCATATGGTCGTTTTGAGTAAGCCAACGCGTCCGGAAGGGTCGATATAGTCAGAAAAGTGTACCCGGGGGTTTAGTTTGGGTCTCGGGGCGTTTTTAGGCCTAATTAGTACCCCGGGAGGGCGTTTTGGACATTTCGCAATTATGGGTAATTAAACCCACGAAAATCAGTAACCTATATCAGCCATTTAGGTTAGTCATCTAGGGTTAGAAAATACAAACACAAGAACGACCATAGTAGAGGAAGGAGAGAGCTCTCAAGGAAAATTCAAGGCCCAAAATCAATCCGGTTGCACCGCCACCACCACCAACGCGTAGATCGCGCGACGGGGAACGCAACCACACCAAAATCATCCGCAAAACAGAACGTCAAAAATCCCAGGCAAGTGTTTATCTTGATTATTTTGTTGACGCATCTTTCATATTAGTGTAGGAATGATTAGGATGAGTTTTATGGAAGAAAACCTAAGATTTGAGATAGGAATCGCATGTAGTTACGGTTTAAATGATAATTCTGGAAACCCTTGCCATGTAGAGGAATTTACCCACGAAATTATGATGTTTATAAGAAGAAATTTCTGGAAAAACAGATTAGAACCATGATTTAGAGATTTCTAGGGTTCTTGAATATTTAAATGAATTATGGCATGATTAATCCATGTTTAGTGATGTAAATTGACATGCTTTACGTAGGAAATGTATGATATTATGTTAGGATGTTAGTAGTACAAATTTTGAGACGTTTGGGATTGTAAAATATGGATTTGGTGTAAGTTAGAAGATGAAACCCGTAACTGCAATTCTGCAGATTTCGCAGACCTGCTTGATCGATCGATCGAGTCCAGAGCTTCGATCGATCGAAGGTTCGCTCGATCGAGCCCCAGACCTCGATCGATCGACCCCTTCCTGGCAGACTCATGTTTCCCCTTATTAATTAGTTGAAATTCAATTTAATGTGAAATAATTCTTGGGCATCCTTAATAAAATGTTTTGGGAGATATGGAGGACAGTAGGACATATGAATAATTTTGGGATTCTTAATATGAGACGAGAATTGTACTTGTGGGATAATTACTTAAGGGTTGATGAGTTTATGAATTAACGGGAGAGTTACGTAAGAGAGTTACGTTGGAACAAAGAAAGGACACTTACTGAATTTTACACTTGGGAGGATAGAGTCCATGCATGTTACGTATTCAGATGAGAAAATCCTTCGAGTTAAGGTTAGAAACGAACTCTTATACGTAATACTAATAATGTGAAAATTAAGGATAAATGTTGTAATTATGGGTGATGAGAGGAACCTATATTAATATGATAAAAGTGGTATATTTATATGATTGTGTATGCATATATTATATACATGTGAAAACCATGCCCGCGCTACTTGCTATCCCAGAGGTTACCGCGCTGGGACAGTCTTATCTCGATGGGACCTTTATGGGGGATATTGACTTGTACCCTAGAAGATAGATATCCTTGGTACAGGCTATCGAATCGATAGTTCAGACAGTCCTAAGAGGCGTGGGGTATGTACTGATCTCTTAGAGACTTGGAATCTACGTTTTGCCTCAATATTGTTTGTATATATATGTTGATACAGTTCGAGAGTGATTCCGAACTTGTATTTCCCTTAGTGTGAGCGATACGGGGATTGGATAGCAGAGTATGCCCGCACTATAGTTTCATTTGGGGTGCTGTTATAATATATATTATACGAGTAGTTAATATATATATGAAATTATGAAATTCGATACTACCTACTGTGTTATGGTAAGTAAGACTGATATAATGTCGTGAATCGGAAATACTTGTTTGAAAAGTATAATATAACACTGGGAAGCTTTGTTAATAAATAAAGTAAAATGAGAGCATTGTTATTAAGCGAAAATCCTCTTTTTTTTAAACATTTACATGGTTCGGTTCTGAAATCTTACGAGTAATCTAAGATAAGTTAAATCATTGGGAAGATTAGTGCGATAAATGATAAGATAAACCGTTGGGAAGGATAGTGCGATAGGTGTGCACATTAGAAGAGAGGTGAGAATTTCTCAAGAGAGTGTCGCACTAATATGTTGTTGCATTGGCCTGTATCAATTTAAATACTTGTTAAACGAATTTTAAATCATACACACTATCGAGCTCTGACCCGTTTCTTTTCCTCTCTCTCTTGTATATATATGTATATATTGCAGGTGCCTAGCCACAGGGGCGTCTTGCTTAGGATCGCTTGAAAGGAACGTGTTGCATCTTAGATGGGAGTTGCAGTCCACTTGCATAGACGACTTCGTTTACTTGATTCCACATCTATCATTCTCATTTATTGGGCATGTGTCACCCTTTTCACTATTTATCTGTTTTATTGGGACATTTGTATTTCAGTTATTTCTAGTACGGTTAATTTGGGATTTATTCAGCATGAATGTTTTACTTTAGGTTTTAAATGTTGGGATTTTGAATGTTGAATGTTTAAAGTAATTGGATGATGTTCCAGGATAATTGTTGTATGATTCTTACTTATTGAAAATGTGGTTAATAATTAAATAAATAAGTTTTTCTTTAAAAATACAAATTGGTTAGAAAGGTTAAAAATGGTTTTGACACTTAGCTTAATTAATTAGGGTGTTAATTTGGAAAAGTTTATTTTTACGACAGTGATGCTAAGAATGAACCAACTGTTCACCTTGATTTTAATTTAATAAAGGAGTGATCGCCCGGTATTTAATTAGGCGGGGTGTCACAGGTGGTATCAGAGCATCAGGTTCTAGTGTCCTTAGGATCTGTACGGCTTATTATGCTTTCAACGTTGCTTTGTTTGTTATAGAGCCCTATGTTTAGGATTGTCGATTCCTTTGACGAGATTTCGTTCTCCTGCTATAATGTGTATACACTAGTGAATTCTAATTTCGTTTGGATGTGTGCGTGTACCGAGCGATAACGGATGTCAGAAGAGGACCGTTAAGCGTACATCAAGAGGCAGGGCTCAGTTGAGATTATGAAATATATCCGAGGATGATGACCGTAGTCGAGGTCACCTCCATTATGGCACGAGAAGCCACGACTAGAAAGTCGACTAAGGTGCAGCAATGATTTTCAAATGCTATTATAGTCAAATGAGGTGCGAGGGTAAACTTACCCAACGTGTTACAAAAATGTGTAGAGACTGTCAGTAGGAAATTTTAGAAACGCGAAAATTGTATGAGTTTACCAAAGGAGGTAAAGTATCCAAAGGCTTAAATATAGAACAGAGTGTGGCAAACTGAAAGTGAAAATTTAGAAAAAAAATTCTTGGCTTTTGGGACGAAATTATAATGGTTGGAGTTAACCACCAATTTTAGAAGTGGAATGCTATGCCTATAGGAGAACCTTAGGTACAGTGTTGACCGTATGTTCCTTCCTCAACTGTTAAGGATGAGAAGCAAACGTGGTTCTGAACTCATCGCAGGAGGGAATGACAGAAGTCCAATTATGGATATAAATCCTAATCGTTAGCAAATTTTGTATCGAAAGAGGTAGATACTAGTGGAGGAAACGACTCCAAGTGGGATACCAACTTGTAATAATAGTTGATAATACTCAAAGAGGTAATTCTGATGGACGACCAATTCAGAGGTTGACAATGTCATATTTTGTCAATATAGATGATAACGCTTCCTTGTGGGGAAGTTAAAGGAATCGAAGAATTTAGTCGAGAATAAGACTGAATACAACGGTGGTGGTATAGCACCACAAAAGGATGTAGATGCACATCAGGAAAACCATTTAAATGCTTCAGATAGTTAAATCCTTACCAAGTAATGGTAAATTCAGTAAGTACTATTATAGATAGTAACATGATCTTTATGGCCTAAGAAGCTATGGGAACAACCGGGATGGCTAACAGGAATCGAGTTTACTAACGTCCGAGAGAAGGACAATCCTAACCTGGTTAGTAGGACAGGTGGTAAGTGGATTATGTGTTGAGGTATTTTGTGCGGAGTGAGATCGCTCACGATAATATGTTCCAAAATGAGAAAAAGGACAGGAATACGGTGCCTAGTAAGGCAACGATTAAAATAATTTTGTTTTGGATTGGGCAGACGTGTTACGTCCGAAAACCATTTGTGCAGTCAAGACGATTGCCAGGATGGAAGTATAAGTTGTATCCTTAGAGGATGCGGCGTGTTTATATGACACGAGCGAATCACCATATTTTGTTCATTGCTAGATTAGCATGTGAGACGAGCTTAATGCATATAATTATAAATGTTACCATTATGTGAATATTTCTCCCTAGTGTAGCGGGATTTTTCTTTAGTGCTATCCGCGGAGGATGAATAAGTATATTAACAGTGTTTCATACTTTATTGAGGTTACTTGTTGTAGTGATGCGATACACGAGTATGATATTATCTTTGTTAAAACGTTATAGAAATGGTTAGTACGATAGTGGGCATTTATTACAAGGCTATCGGAGTAGTTGCAATAGTGCAGCATGTTTTGTTGTGGCAAGCTTTACCTGTAAGAAGGTTGGGCTCGCACCTATATTATCTATCCTAGAGACTTCGGAGGAGATAGTGGGCTCAAGATATTCGATGCCAAAGTATGTATAGACTTTGTCAGTATAATTCCGTATGTATCAGGATTTACCATTGAGCGAAAAGATTTGACTCAGTATTATGTTTAGCAATCCGGACCTAGTGATAGGAAAAGTGCATTATTATATTTATCCTTTAGAGATGTGGGAGTTAATATTTATACCCCTATTATTAGCGAAAGGAATTTCGAGAATTCCGAGTGTATGTATTCGAGGTTTATGAAATGCTATTACCACCAACCTATACTAAACAATAGTGCAATTAGTGAAACGTTCTTTGTTAAGCATAATTATGGGAGAAATTGTAACGTTTCTGTCAAGAGACGGAATAAAGGGGTACATGCCACGGACGGAGGACCTAACGGATTTCGATAACCGACAATGCTAAGTAGTAGTGTATTGGGGGGGTTCCTTGTTTGGATTTTGCTCTGTGAGACATCCCACGCATGAAACTTAGCGTAAGGTCGGAGATAGGGAGACGTTTGGTCACTATTCCATGAGTTCGGTACCCTGGTCGAAATAGGATCAAGTAATTATGTATGTAAGTTGGAAGTTGGATTTTTTTTTAAGGTCATTGGAGCCGAATTTTTGTGGTAGGAAAGCATTGAAAGTTATCCCCACGAGTTGAGAGATGGAACGATGATAAGGAGAATTTAAGAATTTTGATTTCTAGGGTGATTGAGAGTACCCAAATGTCATAACCGCGTACAGAAAACAAGGTGAATAAAGAGTTGGAATGATTTTTAGCATGGATTATCCGGAAAGAACTTTATATTATACAAAAGAGATGACCTGTAATTATTTTGATGAATAGAGCGTTAGTGATTTATTTTGGTTATTGTACCTATTTGGGAAAATTGTTGTACTTATCTGAGGAAGGTTGAGAATTATTATTCCTCTTTTATTGTCATAGAATTTGAATGCCCAATTCCTTCTATTCCGTTGAATTTAGTTCGTTCTGCGGATGAGTAGCCCGCCGTTCGCTCTTCTAGGGCGGTCGGGGTGTTGCAAGAATGTGGACATCTCGGTTAAATGCAGTTAAAATAGTCTGAGTCGAAGGGACGTGGTAATAGACGTGTGAAATATATGTTTGTGGGACTAGTATAACGAAGTGGAAGTGATAGAGTGGATTAAATGTCACATGAGGGGCGATAATCCATACATAAGTGTGCAATTAGAATAGCACGCCCTAACTTGATTGGAAGGCTGTGGGAAGCCATTCAAGAATTGGTATTCCTTGAATGGAGTAGAATTTAATTGTTATGAAGCACACCCGAAGCGGAGTTGTTATTAGTCAAATGTGAGAGCGACTTGCGCATATAAAGAGTAATGATGTTAGTATAGTATAAGAGATCCAGAAGTGCGCTTCGTGGAGAGAAGAGCACAGGTCGGAACTTTCGGCATACTCCAAGGAAGGAAGGGGAGTATTACGTGTCACTTAATGTGAGACATTTCAAGGGAAGAATCGATGTTTAGAGAGACATAGTGAATAGTCTCTACATGCACCGCCCATAGGTAAGGTTTGGGTTGAAAGAGGAGAATCAACCAAAGAATTTTGTGTTTATCGAAAATTCCTGAACTTGGAAGAGGTCGGTAAGGTCGGTAAAGTTCTTGGATGAGTTGCCATCCTCAAAACAAGATCAAGGGTTTATCCTGAACATGTGAATTAAGTCGCCGAGAAGGAAGTGATTGATATTCCTTTGGGCTGGCTTACAATATTAACTAGTATGCCCCAGACTTCCTTTGAAAGGAAGGATCGCGCCAGTGCATGGTCCGACGCAGTATAAATTTCTGAATCAGGATGAGATTGGTGAATCCCACCTTTGAAATGGGATTTTAGGAACCATCGGAGATAAGATTTCGTTTCGAGTAGGATGTATCACCCTTAGCCAGGGAATAAGCGCATGGTGATTAAAGATTAGTGGAGCCACGTGAAGGAAATTTTGGAATCTTGGTACGATGATTTCAAGTATGCTCTGTAGAAGCACTCGTACCTGTTTGTCGCGTACGAGGTACTTATTAAGGTTTTGTTATGGAAGAACCTCGACTATTCTCCTTCCGTATGTTTAGAGGAGAGTAGATAATCAGAATTTTTGATCGGTCGAGAAAATATCCGATATCTATGGTGAAATTCCACGACTGTTTTAGGCAGTCGGGAGTGGTCAAATGTTCGTATGATCTTCTCAGAATGGGATTTCTGTGTATGAATAAATTACGAGTAGTTTGTCATGTAGTGAGGTGCGGCCTCCTAATGATAGTGAGATAAGGAAATTATAACGTATAAGCGTGACCTATGCGATTGTTGTCGGGTGGGAACACAATGTGAAGTGTCTCCAATGAGAATGTAAAACAATGTTGTTGTGAGGAAAAAGCTATAGTAATTGAGCACAAAATAGATAGTTTCCGTACTGACAAGGATATCCAGAACTGTGCTACCTGGTAGGCCTTATTTTCCGAATTTCGGGACGAAATTCCGTTATTAGGGGGGAAGTATGTAATACCCTGTATTTTCATGGCTTTTAAATGTAAGGATTTATTAAATTTAATTGAGATAAATTAATTTAATTTTAATCCGAAATGTTGTTTTAAATATTTACTAGCGTGACAAGAGTTACTAATTATTGGGAACATATTATTGGTTGCATATTACTGGATGAGTATCGTAATATATGAGATTTATTTTTATAATATTGTCACGTGTGAATAAAATGATAATTGTGGAAATTAAAGTCAGGACGCGCCTGTGTCGTGTCGGGACTAAATGTGGATTAATAAAAGTGAATATTTTATAAGTCATTCGTATGGTCGTTTTGAGTGCACCAACGCGTCCGGAAGGGTCGAGATAGTCAGAAAAGTGTACCCGGGGGTTTAGTTTGGATCTCGGGGCATTTTTAGGCCTAATTAGTACCCCGGGAGGGCGTTTTGGACATTTCGCAATTATGGGTAATTAAACCCACGAAAATCAGTAACCTATATCAGCCATTTAGGTTAGTCAGCTAGGGTTAGAAAACACAAACACAAGAACGGCCATAGGAGAGGAAGGAGAGAGCTATCAAGGCAAATTCAAGGCCCAAAATCGATCCGGTTGCACCGCCACCACCACCAACGCGTAGATCGCGTGACGGGGAACGCAACCACACCAAAATCATCCGCAAACCAGAACGTCGAAAATTCTAGGCAAGTGTTTATCTTGCTTATTTCGTTGATGCATCTTTCATATTAGTGTAGGAATGATTAGGATGAGTTTTATGGAAGAAAACCTAAGATTTGAGATAGGGATCGCATGTAGTTATTGTTTAAATGATAATTCTAGAAACCCTTGCCATGTAGAGGAATTTACCCACGAAATTATGATGTTTATAAGAAGAAATTTCTGGAAAAACAGATTGGAACCATGATTTAGAGATTTCTAGGGTTCTTGAATATTTAAATGAATTGTGGCATGATTAATCCATGTTTAATGACGTAAGTTGACATGCTTTACGGAGGAAATGTATGATATCATGTTAGGATGTTAGTAGTACAAAATTTGAGACGTTTGGGATTGTAAAATATGGATTTGGTGTAAGTTAGAAGATGAAACCCGTAACTGCAATTCTGCAGATTTCGCAGACTTTCTTGATCGATCGAAGGTTCGCTCGATCGAGCCCCAAACCTGACTCATGTTTCCCCTTATTAATTAGTTGAAATTCAATTTAATGTGAAATAATTCTTGGGAATCCTTAATAAAATATTTTGGGAGATATGGAGGACCAGTAAGACATATGAATAATTTTGGGATTCTTAATATGAGACGAGAATTGTACTTGTGGGATAATTACTTAAGGGTTGATGAGTTTATGAATTAACGGGAGAGTTGCGTAAGAGAGTTACGTTGGAACATAGAAAGGACACTTACTGAATTTTACACTTGGGAGGATAGAGTCCATGTCCTTCGAGTTAAGGTTAGAAACGAACTCTTATATGTAATACTAATAATGTGAAAATTAAGGATAAATGTTGTAATTATGGGTGATGAGAGGAACCTATATTAATATGATAAAAGTGGTATATTTATATGATTGTGTATGCATATATTATATACATGTGAAAACCATGCCCGCACTACTTCCTATCCCTGAGGTTACCGCGCTGGGACAATCTTATCTCGATGGGACCTTTATGGGGGATATTGACTTGTACCCTAGAAGATAGATATCCTTGGTACAGGTTATCGAATCGATAGTTCAGACGGTCCTAAGAGGCGTGGGGTATGTACTGACCTCTTAGAGACTTGGAATCTACGCTTCGCCTCAATATTGTTTGTATATATATGTTGATACAGTTCGAGAGTGATTCCGAACTTGTATTTCCCTTAGTGTGAGTGATACGGGGATTGGATAGCAGAGTATGCCCGCACCATAGTTTTATTTGGGGTGCTGTTATAATATATATATTATACGAGTAGTTAATATATATATGAAATTATGAAATTTGGTACTACCTACTGTGTTATGGTAAGTAAGACTGATATAATGTCGTGAATCGGAAATACTTGTTTGAAAAGTATAATATAACACTGGGAAGCTTTGTTAATAAATAAAGTAAAATGAGAGCATTGTTATTAACCGAAAATCCTCTTTTTTTTAAACATTTACATGGTTCGGTTCTGAAATCTTACGAGTAATCTAAGATAAGTTAAATCATTGGGAAGATCAGTGCGATAAATGATAAGATAAACCGTTGGGAAGGATAGTGCGATAGGTGTGCACATTAGAAGAGAGATGAGAATTTCTCAAGAGAGTGTCGCACTAATATGTTGTTGCATTGGCCTGTATCAATTTAAATACTTGCTAAACGAATTTTAAATCATGCACACTATCGGGCTCTGACCCGTTTCTTTTCCTCTCTCTCTTGTATATATATGTATATATTACAGGTGCCCAGCCACAGGGGCGTCTTGCTTAGGATCCCTTGAAAGGAATGTGCTGCAGCTTAGATGGGAGTTGCAGGCCACTTGCATAGACGACTTCGTTTACTTGATTCCACATCTATCATTCTCATTTATTGGGCATGTGTCGCACTTTCCACTATTTATCTGTTTTATTGGGACATTTGTATTTCAGTTATTTCTAGTACGGTTAATTTGGGATTTATTCAGCATGAATGTTTTACTTTAGGTTTTAAATGTTGGGATTTTGAATGTTGAATGTTTAAAGTAATTGGATGATGTTCCAGGATAATTGTTGTATGATTCTTACTTATTGAAAATGTGGTTAATAATTAAATAAATAAGTTTTTCTTTAAAAATACAAATTGGTTAGAAAGGTTAAAAATGGTTTTGACACTTAGCTTAATTAAGTAGGGTGTTAATTTAAAAAAGTTTATTTTTACGACAGTGATGCTAAGAATGAACCAACTGTTCACCTTGATTTTAATTTAATAAAGGAGTGATCGCCCGGTATTTAATTAGGCGGGGTGTCACAGCCTTCTTTCAATGTTAAAAATTCAGCCATGATACTGGACCCTCCTAAAATAAATGCAGCAATACCCCAAATAAAATGACCATTTTTGTTTCTAATCACTGCACCAATACCCATGTTACCATCTCTATCACAAGCACCATCAGTGCTAAGCTTTAAGAAAATTTTTGAAGGTTTAGACCAGATAATGGGAGTCAAGATATATTGACGAGGTTTAGGAGGAACTAGGTTAAGAAATTGAATGATCTGAGTGCAGTTTTGAGAGGATGGAGGTTTGAAATGAATAGTGGAAGCAATGTCTCTGATTTTCCTCTTAATTCTCTCTATCACATTCGCATGCATAGGAATTCCTTCAAAAACATCTTTGTTTCTCCCCAACCAAAGCTCGTAGAAAATGCAGATAGGAATTATCTTATGAAGCCACTTTGAGAACTGAATAGAGCCCATGTGCATCTACCATTTCAAGATTTGGGAATGGATCGAAAATGATTGTTGGATTCCCATTAAGTTCCCAAAAATATTCCAAATTTTAGAAGCCATTGGACCTTTCAAAAAGAAATGCTCAGGGTGATCTTCAGAATTAAGACAACACAAATATCTAGAAATGAGATGAATTCCAATCTTTTTAACATTAAAATCAAGAGGGACAGAATTATTTAAGATCCTCCAAGAAAAATATGATAAGTTAGTAGGAATATGAGGATCCTAAATGAAGGTTTGTGAGATAGAAGGAAGCTTAGGAGATCTTATAATCTCATAAGCTGAAGAGAAAGAATAAACCTCATGAATTAGAGGGTTTCCATACTTGAATGCCATTAATAACTTCGGAATTATCTTCACAGACAGACCAAGATTGAGCTATCCTTTTAGTTGCCTTAAAAGTAGAGAGGCATTGAAGAAAACTTATTTCTCAAGAAAAAAGCCCACAATGAATTACTTGATTTAAACTCCCATGCAATCTTCAGATTTGAGGCAAGAACAAGAGAGTTCAAGTTTCTAATCCCCAGACCTCCCTCATTCTTAGGAGAACAAATGATATTCCATCTTTTCCATTGATATTTATTCCCATATTTTTTTAAGAACCCCAAAGAAAGTTGCTTAGGATTTTGTTAATCAGAGAAATAGATTTTTTGGGAGGGCTAAGGGCAAAAAAGGTGTAAATGAACATTAATTGAAGGATTGAGGTCAATCGAGTTATTCTACCTCCTATAGAAAGGAATTTGGATCTCCAACAATTGATTTTAGAATTCAAAGAATGGATCATGTGGTCAAAGTACATTGCTTTTTTCCTACCTTTAAAGAGAGGACAACCTAAGTATTTAAAAAAAAAAACCTTTTCTTGTTTGAACCCTGTAACCTTTGCTACAATCTTTTCACATCTTCTCTACACTTTGTTGCTCATGAAAAAACAGCTCTTGTCCTTAATTATTTCTTGGTTTGATTGGATCTGGTATTTATTGAGAAATCCCATTAAATTAGATATACTTCTCTTAGATCCATATGTGAAAATAATTATGTCATCAGCAAAACTGAGATGGCTAATTAGATTACATCCTCCTGGATGAGAAAAGGGTTTTATAGAGCCATCAATCATAATCTGATGCAGACCTCTGCTAAGAGATTCAGAAGATAAAATAAAAATGATAGGGGACAATGGGTCACCCTGCCTAAGCTCTCTGGATGGCTTAAAAAAACCTCTAGCATAGCCATTCACACTATTGAGAACCAAGAAGAAGATATACACTTCCACACCAAATCAATCACAACTTCAGAGAATCCAAACTTTCTTTAAGACATTAGTAAAAATAACCATGAGGTCCTATCATAAGTTTTGTTCATGTCAATCTTCAACATCACATTACCACCTTGGTTCTTTCTATCCAGAAGCTGCAACATCTCTTGACTAAGAAGAATATTATCTAGGATGCTCCTATTCTTAACAAAGCCTGATTGAAATATGAGATTGGGAAAGAATGAGGATAGTCTAGAATTAAGAATTTTGGAGAAGATTTTATAACATACATTGCAAAGACTAATTGACCTATAGTCCTTGCAAGTTGAAGGGTTGGAAATTTTTGGAATGAGGCAGATGAGAGATGATCCCCAAGATTTAGGAATGACAGCACCTACAAATAATGATTGAATTGTAGCAACAAGGTTTGACTTAATGATATCCCAACTCTGAACATAAAAATAGTTGTTATAACCATCTGGACCAGCAGCACTGTTTGAATTCATGCTCCTAACAGCTTCTAATACCTCTTGTTCATCTGGCATTTTCTCTAAGGCCTTATTCATTTCATTAGACACCAAAGAAGGAATATAATCAATTGCATCATATGAGTTGGAGATACCTGTAGAAAATAAAGATTGAAAATAAGATTGAAAACTGTTAGAAATATCTTTAGAGGAATCCACAGTATTTCCATCTTCATTTTTGATGCTATGAATCCAAGTTTGTCTTCTATTCTTCTTAACCAATGCATGGTAGTATTTAGTATTTATGTCTCCATATTTAATCCATTCACTTTTAGATTTTTGAAACCAAAAATTTTCCTCTATAACTATGGTTGCATTCAATTCAACTTTAGCTTTGTTAAGAGCTTCCCTCTTTTCTGTTGATGGATCTTGTTCAAAAGAAATCTCTACCCCGGTTACTTTATCTTCTAGCTCTATAGAATGCTGAAATATATCTTTGAAGGTTTGTCTACTCCAAATACTTAGAGTACTTCTAAGTCTTTTCAACTTCAATGCAAACACTTGTAAGGGTCTGCCAGAGGATGGAAGAGCCCAACTGTTTGAAACAACCTTCTTGAAGGAATCGTGAGAAGCCCAAAAATTGAGAAACTTAAAAGGCTGTATAATAGAATCATTAGGACTAGGGATAGAAATAAGAAGAGGGCTATGATCAGAACAACTTTTGTGCAGGTGTTTAAGGGAAGACTGAGGGAATGAATCAAGCCAAGAAGAGTTAATTAGACATCTATCAAGTCAAGGACACACATGCCCGTACTAAAGGCTAACTCCATAAGAATGGTGGAAATAAAAATATCCAAAACATCACGTGCCATTAGAGATACTGTTAGATACCTACAACCATTCAATTTCCACCATGCTAAGATGTCAAAATTTAGCCCATCCTTTGGTACCTATTCATCAAAATACCTATCAACTTTGGACATTGAATCTACACTTTCTCTTTCTTCCAAATGTTTTAAAAACTCCTATTAAATGGACTTAACTTATATATAAATAATATCACCTTCCAAGGAATCAACTTCCATATCATTTGAAGATTAAGTGTTTTTTGTACGAGAATTTGTATTAACAAACATTTGATAGTGAGTATACATTCGATGCATAACCTCTTGTATTCTCATTGTCAATTCATACACTTTTCCAAATGATAATTCTCACATAGTAAAAATCCACATACTTCAATTTGTATCGTGGATCCAACACAATCGCAACCAACAACATCATATTAACTTTTTTAATGTTTCCTCAATATTTGTAAAAATTTTCCTTTATTTTTTTAGCCATGATACTCAACCTAATATCACTATGTTTAGCCCAATTCCTCAGTATTTGTTCAATTCCACACACTTAACGAAAGTAATCATTTGACTTGAAATATAAACACCCCGATAAGTGTTTGACAATGTCATAAAAAGCTTTAAAAAAATTTATCAAGACTTGAGCATTATCCCAATCCTCATCACTAGGTACCCCTTACTTAAGATAAAAAATAAAGTTTGTTTCTATTTCATCCAATGTTTCAAATGCGTTTTGAAACTTGAGTGGGGTTTGTAACATGAGAAATGTGTAATTCCATCTTGTGGGGACATCAAGACAGAACGAGGATATGGACATGATTTGTTCTTAGTCACAATAAATTTCGAATTGTTGTGCTCTTTGCGGAGAAGTACTAATGTATCTCACTACACCATGAATTCTAATAATGGAGTCCTTTATCTCTCTCACCCCATCCTTCACTATCAAATTCAATATATGGGTGCAACATTGCATGTGAAAAAATTCACCATCTAAGACAAAAGCATTTTTTGGGGAAAGTTTTTTCTTCAAGTGAGCAATAGCAGTGTCATTAGAAAAGACATTATGAACTGTCGTTTTAAATAACTTTTCTACACCCCATTCAACCAAACATGCTTCAAGTGCTTGGCATATCGCAACACCCTTATGACTAGAATAGATAGAGAAGTTGAGTATTCTTTTTCGTAATTTCCAAGTATTATCAATAAAATGAGCAGTACATATGTAACTCATATTTTGTATTGAGGTCCATGCATCAGTGGCGAGAAAAATTCATTGTGTCTAATGTTAAAAACTATTTTTTAACTTTATTTCAACCTAGCATACAACTCGACAACATCTTTAGAAATTTTAATGCGGGACACATGCTGAAATACAGATTGACATACACTCATAAACAACCTAAAACCTTCACGTTCAAAAATCCTAAACACTGATTCATCAATCATAATAATTTTCGTAAGGGCCTCTACAATCCCCCTGATGAAATTTCTAAGGAACTGGTTCACTCTCCTCTTTGTCATCCTTTGGAAAGCTAAATTTGTTTGCTTGGTATCTCTATTAAATGGATAGGCTTTACATCTCCCAAGGTACTTCCTTAAGGTATTAGTTCTATAAATCTTAAATAAGCATATACATTTGAACAATAGTTACACTTACATTGATCAGGCTTAATCCCATCTTCCTTCTCCGTTTTAGTGAAATGATCCCACACATCATATTTGAATTTGTTCTTAGCTACCTCGATCAATTTCCCGGCTGCTACATATGATGCTTGTGTAGTGGTAGGATTCGTTAGTTGTGAAGCAGAAGTTGGGTGATGAAAAACAGTGTCCGCAGTGCTTGACATCTAGAAAATAAAACAACAATTTTAAAAAAAAAAAAAGTGGAACCTCGTTTTCCTCAATAGAGATTAAAACAACAAATTAAAACTTAAAAAAATAAAACAGCAAATAAAACAAAGTAAAATCCTAATAACCAAACAAATTCAAAATCCCGTCTGTTAAAAAAATTAAACAGCAAATTAGTACTAAAAGGCTTAAAGGCTTGAGAAGCAAATTGAAGTTCACTTATTAAACAAATTAAACAACAAATAAAACAAAGTAAAATCCAAATAACCAAAGAAATTAAAACTTCTCCTATTAAACAAATTAAACAAAAAATTAATACTTAAAAGGCTTGAACATCAAATTAAACTCAAAATTAAACAAATTAAACCTCCTCTATTAAACAAATTAAACTTACTCTGAAATACCTTCGAATTTGGAGAAACCCACATGACGAGAGAGAGAGAGAGAGAGAGAGAGAGACTTGAAGGTTTTAAGACTTCCCCGCTTTTAGGAGAAAAAAGAGAGGGGTTGTTGAAAGACTAAAGTAAAGAGCATAAAAGACTAAAAAAACTTCGGTCGGTTCGATTTGGTTTGGTTTATATACCAACCTGAGAACCGAACCAACTACATTGGTTTTTTCTAGAACCATAAAAATCCATAAATAAAAAAAGACCCAATGCAAACCACAAAGGTGGGTTTGATTCGATGCTTCGAGTTGACGGTTTCAATGCACAACCTTAGGTAGCGAGGTGATGGGATGGGAGTGCCGGCAGCATGGATAATAGTTCATAAGAAAGGTAGATTTATGTGTTTATGGGTTTTTTTTAAAATAATAGTACAACTGATTCAAACATTTAATAATTATAATAATGAATGACTAAATGATAAATATTAATTAAACTTTTTTTTATTATGTTGTGTGTAGAATTCAACTCTGTAAAAGCGGGTCGAGAGCTAACATTAGATAGTTTGATAACTAGCTAGATCATGCAATTGACCCTTGAAGATTTTGTTTTACACTGTTTATAACGAAATTTAAAATCATACAATACAAAAGATTCAAAACATGTTATACATGAAAATATTTTAATAAAGATTTTTTTTATTAATATTCCGTAATTTTAATATTTAATGCGTAAAGTCACTTATAATTATAGAGCAATTAATTCTAAAATACAACACGAAAGAAATTGGCGTAATCCACCACCCCTCTTCTATGTGACAATTTCAACGGATCTTCAGATCCAAATATAAAGTTGATTGTAGTTGTGAAGGGCACATTCCCCAGAATAAACCAACAATTGGAAGTAGGAATTACGACAGACTAGTAGCCTAACTATATTGATCTATAAAAGCATCCCCAATAAGCAAGGAGTCATTGGTCCCCAAAACCTTTAGAATCCGTTTGATAGAAAATTAAAAAAATGCAAATGATTCCAGAATATTTGATTCCAGAACAAACAATTTCAAGACAAATGAATATTTTTCAACTTGTGTCTGTTTGATACAAGTTAAAAAATCATCAATTATTTACATTTTCTATCAAACACAAAAGCTGAAAAATAAATATAAATGTGAAAAATTTGTTTACGAATATATATATATATATTTCGTAAATAATATAATCTATAATGATATATATTTAGTATATATTATAATAATAATTATTATATTATTTACAAAAATGTACAAAATCTATGAAAATATAATATATTATTTACGAAATATATGAAAATATATTATATTATATACCGAATATATTAAATATATATTATTTACAGAATATATACATATATATTTCTGTAAATAATATATATTCAATATATATATATATATATATATATATATATATATATATAGAGAGAGAGAGAGAGAGAGAGGCAGGGTCCTGTGCACACTAAGTTTGCACATTACCTTTTTAAAGTAGTAAAAAAAATATTTTTGAGTTGATTTTTTTTGTGTGATATTTAAACATTTCAAGGAACCCATATAAAAAAAATCAGCTCAAAAAAACTTTTTTTGCTAGTTTTAAAAAATCGGTCAAACTTTCTATGCTTTTAAGCCCTTTAAAAACTGCGAAAGTTTGATCGATTTTTTAAAAATAGCAAAAAAAGTTTTTTTGACCTAATTTTTTTTATGTGAGTCCGTTGAAATGTTAAAATATCACATAAAAAAATTGGTGTGCGCCAGCACTCAAAAATATTTTTTTTACTACTTTAAAAAGGTAATGTGCAAACTTAGTGTGCAAACTTAATGTGCACAGGAGCGTGCCCCTCTCTCTCTCTCTCTCTCTCTCTCTCTCTCTCTCTCTCTCTCTCTCTATATATATATATATATATATATATATATATATATATTAAATATATTTCGTATATTTTGCGTATATTTATATATATTTCGTATATTTTGTATATTTAATATATTTAATATATTCCTTATATTTATATATTTCGTACATTTAATATGTTCCGTATACTCATATATTAAATATATTTAATATTTTGAGTGATTTGTCACCCAAAGGTGAAAAACAAAAATTTGGGTGACTAAGGGGTATGTTTAAGGGGTGTTATACATAGAAAAAAATTTCAAAAATAAATTAAGGCTATCAAACAACTTAATAACTAAAAAAGATCAAAATTTTCTAACTTTTCTGAATTTATTTTAGAATTAGAGACCTATCGAACGGACCCTTAATTCTCTACTGCGAATATCTTGCAATATACTCTTTCAATAAAGTATAATAGCAGCCCTTACTTTGCCTTAAAGAGAGACACAGGAAGAAAACTATAATCCCAAAGCGAATGGAGTAGAGTGACAACGTGGCAACCCTCATGACCTTAATTTGAACATTTTTCAATACAAATATTTAATGGCTCTCGCATCACTTTTTCTAACTTTTTTTTTCTATTTTCTTATTATTTAATTCTTGAAGACTAAGAGTTCACTATTTATTTATTGAGGAATATAAAGTGAGAAAAAAGGTAAGGGTGCTTTCAGTTGTGAAAAATAGTTTTTTATTTTTATTTTTCATATTTTGTGTTATAATTTGGCAAAGTATGCCCTTTAAATAAGAATATGATTTCATGAAAAATTATTTTTCAACTTAAGCTAATCTGAAAATCATAAAATACATTTTTTCTAAAATTACTTAAGTTGAAAAACAGTTTTCCACTTCTCCTTCCCATTTTAATGGCCCATTGGCAATGATATAGAATAAAAAAGCGGAATGAAAAATGAAAAACAGTTTTCCACGATTAAATGGGCCCTAAGTGTTTATGATTTTTTTTAACTTAGGGTATTGTAATCTCAAATGGTATAATGGGGTTAAGTCAAATTACATAAAGGGTTATTTAAACAGATTTAAAATGTTATTAAAAATTTTGTGGTTGAATCAAAGAGTTTAAAAAAGTAGGGGTAAGTCTAATATAATATTGAAAAACATGAGTTAAGAAAAAATCGCTTTAGTTAAGAAACATTTTCTAATGTTTTCTATAATTTAAATTTTTATTGACCTATAAAAGGGATACAAAGTAAAATAAACAAAGAAAAACTAGATAGACAATCGATCCTATATATTACGTTGAGGATAACATCAATAAAGGTAGAGTGGACAAGTTAAACTTCATAGATTCACATAACTTCAGGAGCCGTGCAATCGCCAATTTTTGCCTCAGGTGCAAGGATATATGGATGGCAATTTGACCCAATCCATCAGGTTCCTGCCCGCTCCGACCCTAATGTGATAGGTTAAAACCCCATTTGAAATAATAAAGGCGGGTATGAGTTTATTAAAAAAACTCATTAATTAAACGGGGCTGGTTCGGATTTATTATACATAAGCATTACCCGTCCCGCCTTGTTTATTTATTATATTTATTTAAATATCCTTCTTTAATATAGAATTTACATTCACACACACACACACACACACACACACTACTCTTGTGCAGAGCAGTCCGTATTTTAAGAGTGTAGAACGGACATCGGCCTTTTTTTTATGAGAGCTCCAGTTTTGAGAATAGGGGCTCAACTACTCGCCATCGGGGGAAGCTCGTTCGCTGAGGTGCTTGAGGCAATGGTTTTAGTTGACAGGGTTTTGAAAAGTCCAGTGTTGTGTCCCGATAAATGTTTTAATCCTTTTTCCCTTTTTTTTCTTTTGTACCTAAAAAATGTAAACATAATGACTAATACATAAAAGATGCATTTTTCATTCTCTTAATCTATCTTAAACTGAATGACCTAGTCTACATGCACTTTAATTTTCCACTGGGGTTTTATTAATTTCATAGTAGTAAAGAATTTTAAAATATGCATTATTACTTATTTTTTGAAAATTCTTTTCTAGGGAGTCATACTTGGGAAAACCTTTGCAAACAGGTTATTTTAACAAAGAAAGGTTTGTTGGAAAGATAGGTAGAAAGGTAGAAAATTTCCCAAAATAGGGGTTATACCAATCGGCATACCCCTTAGCCTGCCTATCGTCATATGAGTCAAATCTAAGTCACTTTTCTAGTCATTATTGTACTCCTTCTACACTTGGGTGTACTTGGGAACAATTGTTAAAACAGCAAGTCGATCCCCTTTATCCTTTCTGAGTGGTTTTGAGTATAAAAAGGGGTATTGGTATGGAGTTTCACACCACACTTAACCTTCTTTCTTTCTTTTTTTCTATTCCCAAATTTTATTGCTCCCTTGAGATGGTGGTTCCCATAACTGAAGCATTGGAATCTTATCTTGAGGGTTTGGAGGTCATGTGCCTTTACAACATTAACTATGAGGCTTTTAACTTGCGTCTGATCACCTTATGGCATAATCTTTTCATGGATTGAAAACTCTTAGAAGCAACACTACGATTCTGGTACCCCAAGAACCATGTGTTTTGCTTTAGCCTAGATGAAGTGTGGCCTACCTATAAGTAGTTTCGTATAATATTTGGTGTCAACCCTAGTGTTTCTAGGGATATATCGGACATGTCCCGTTCCTCTTGGGTACCGCTAACTGAGTTTCTTCATATTTTACCTTCGCCTGATCGACCACTGGTGAATGGGAGAAGTATCATCCTTCTGGCGCTGCTGAGTTTAGTGTGTTGGAAAGACTATATCGATAATGATTTCGCTGGTGATGTGGCTCTAGGATTGACTGTCAGGATACTCTTAGTAACTAGTGATATGTTGGTGAACCCTCAGATGGCCAAGATTTTGCTGTGAATGTCTCATCATCATAATCCTATTGTTGTCATATTGGCAAAGACTATAAACAGCCTGGATGATTGGAAGGAAGGCCGAACTAACTTTTTACGAGGCAGTCCCGTGGTGTTGTTCATATAGTTATCATTGAGACTTATCCTAGTGGTTCCTCCTGAGTACCCTCTGAAGGGTGTCCCTAACTTCTTTGCACAGTCTTTTTACATCTTTATACCATTGATCGAGAATTGTGTTAGTTTGATTATGGAGAATGGGGCTAGAAAATATTCAATGGTTAATGCTATGGTGGGGCGCCATGTAACCTATTATGCAACTGGGTGACTACCATAATTTTTTATTGGTAGGACTTTGTAAAACTTCCTTTTATTGTACTTAGTGACTTTTGCATCAAGTAAGATAGGAGAAGATTGTTCCTACTCATGTAGTCAACTTCTTTCCTGCAGAGGATCTGACTGAATCTCCAAGAATGATTTTAGGACCTTTGTGGCAGCATCTTCGACTGTCTACACATCCTTCACAGTTCATTAGGGATCTTGTATTTGTACATGGGAACTATTTGAAATGGATATAAAAGAAAGTGATTATGAAGGTCTATTCTGAGGAGACGGGGTAGAGGTGGCTAGTGATGTTTGATGCTCCAGAGGAGGGTGATGTGGTTTCATCCAAGATGATCAAGGCATACCGTCGCACGAAGTCCATGATAAAGAGTAGTCAAGATTGGTATTCCTGGGGTCCCCACAGGGATTGGTAATGATGATGAGGTGGGTTTGTCTGACAATTAAAGTGGGTTTTATGAAAATATGGTGACAAGTTTCGCAATATATGTGTTTATGTGTAGGTCAAGTTATGGGGTTGGTAAGGTGTTTTTGTTATTTTTTCATTCTTGTCACCGATACATCATGTAATCGCCTTGTTTTGCATTTAACAAAAGAATGGGATGATGTTTTCTATATATTTTGTTGTTCCTTTAAATAATCTATTTTGTTTGAATTATTTGCATCGATCATTAAGGCATACGTGATTAGGCTCAAATTCTTTCGAATTTAGCCCCTTAATTTAGAGACTTCTACCATCTCGAATAACAAAAAAGGAGTGTAATTATCGCATTTCTTTGATACTAACTCCTTCTAACGAGTACATCTAGTTTCGTGTATTTCTCATAAGTTTTACAAGTATTTGAAGTATTGTGGAAGAAATAAACTGGAAAAGCAATGAATATAATGTCAAAGGAGGAAAGTCAAAGGGCAATTTCGTAAATTTGAATCCTTCGTTCGGAGTTGAAGCCAACTAGAGAGTTGAAGAGAATTCAATCTCAAGAGCATTAGAAGAAACGACAAGTTAATCCAAGCTATGGTGAATAAGTAACAAAGATTTGAAATTGAGAAGAATCACGAAAAAGATCCCTGCATGAAAAACTAAGGCGATCCGGACCTTTTTCCAACAAGCATCCGGACCGGTCCCAAAATAATTCTCTGGATAGAAAAACCAGGCGATCCAGACCTTTTTCCAGAAAAGGATCCGGACCACCCTGGTAAAAGGGTTGTTGTAAGGAATAGGGGTATGATCCGAACCTTTTTCCCAAAAAGGATTCGGACCGCCTCAAGCTAAGTTAGGGGGTCCAGACCGCATTGGATTTTTATGAAATTTTCTGTTCCTTCTCAGAGTTGTAATGGGGTCAAAATCTTGTAAATTTTGTAACTATTTATTATAGTTTGTTACATAATAATAGAAGTTCGATTTTTAGGTTAGATAAGTAGGAGTAGATGGTTTTTGGTAGTCAAAAACCCTAGTTTTTCATAAGATGTTGCTGTAAGGATTTGAGTTTAATTTCTGCAATGCAAGTAAGACGTTTCCTTTAATTTTTTATTACTTATTATTTTAATTGCTGGTTTTCAATTTGAAATTCTATTTTCATTTAGTTTCTTTAGATTTGATGTTCTCTTCCTAAAAAACCATATCTTTCTCTAAGTTAATAATGTCTGGATAATTTTCTAAGGGTTGGGGTGCATGAACCCCACCCGATGTAATTCACAATAGTGGAAATAGACTTTTGAATTAAAATCTTAAATGAATCATGTTATATAACTGGTGCAACCATTGTAGGACTTTTGATCTCATTTTTCCTAGGTAATCGGGATGCTTAAGAGTGCGACGCGCGTATTGGTTAATGCAAAAATGCTTTACTCATCCTTTGCTTACATACTGTGCGGTCTAAGATCCCTCATATGCTTAATACTTGGAAGTACTAAATATCGGGTTCATTTAAAATTCTAATTCTGAATCTAGTATCCTCCGAATTGAATTACTAGGGTGCGGGGGACTGTAACCCGACCTATTGTTCTCATTCCATATTTAGCTCATAAAACCATTTGTCATCAGCTTTTTGTTTAATTAGCATAGTTGCATTTTATTCATTCTAGTTTAATTAGTTAATCATTCTCCAATTTGATCCTAGCTGTAGTTGTTTCGTATTCCAAATCACCTTTTTCATTCTTTTTAAAGTCAAAGCTAGGATTTCCTCATATTTCCAACATCGTCACGACTTCGTTTGTCCTTTTTCCCTAAGGATTGATACCCAACTTATCGGGATTGTTACTGGAGCGACAGGCTTGCACTTGAGCCTACATATCATGACCACTAGACACATTCTTGCTCGCATCTAGTTTTTGGATCCTTATATTCATTTAAATGACAAGATAGACTAATGTTCTCGGTGAGAAAAAAGTTTAGCATCTTGTGAAAGAGAAAGGACTGTGCCCAAAGTGTTTTATGGGATGCGTACGTACCTCTGTGTGGTTTGAAAATTGTGAGTTGTCTTCGAAAAGTTGATTTTGAGAGGATCAAGTCCCAAGTAGTTTTGAGAAAATATAGGAGAATTTTTTAAGAACAAAAGGGAGGTAAGGAGAGTCGTATGAACTAACCTAACGACCATAACGTGTTTTATTTAATAAATAAAACTCCAACTCTTTTCATTTTAATTTAAAACTTGATTGAAACCGTTGTACTCACACACATAAATAAAAACAAATTTGTGATGATGATGCTGAAATAAAATAATTTAGAATGGGATGAGGCAAAACTGAAATTGACACAATATTTGTTCTCTAGGAAACCACCGAGGTGGAAAACCCTGTGTCCCTATTCCCAAGACAACTCACACACCCAAGTCCACTATTACCAATTATAAAGTACAATTTACAATCCATCAGTTTACAATGATTTAAACTAAACAAATATAAGTTGTACAACCAGCTTAGTCTAAATATAACCCAAGATGGTTGACAATCAGTCAACCTAATAACACCCAGGTAATAGCAACTAGAAGACACACACAACCACATACTCAGACCCAAGATCCCATGAAGTTGAGCAACACCGAATTAAATGAAGATTTGTTTAAATTAGAACATACAAATTTTCTTGCTTAATAAAATGGACTATACACACTCCAGGTTAAGTCTAATTTAATTACCAAGAAAAATACCAATCAGTGACTTAATGAAAGGTAGCTACAGATTCAAACACACGCTCCTAAACAAGCTTTTGCCCAAGCCAAAAATACACTAGAGTTAATCTGATTTTAAAATACAAATATGCTTTAAACTATTCGGAAAAAAATCAGGTTACCCACACGAGTTACCTTACAAACCAAATTAATCATACGTGATAAACACACACTGATTTAAACACACCCTCAGCTAAATAAACTAGTCAAGTTAAATAGGTGAGTTAAATGAGTTTCAATACCGAGTTAAATCGATGAGTAAAACGAGTTAAACCACTCAGTTAAGAACTGAGTAAAAAGTGAGTTAAATCTTTAGTTAAAATAGTGAGTTCACTACGAGTTATACACTGATTAAATCAACACACACACCCCAGATCTGAACCAAACCAAACACACGCAGCAGGTCCAAGCTACATGCACACACGCAGCAGATTTGAACCAGAAAGTACCTCAAAAAAAAGTAAATAAAAAACCCGAATAAATCTATATATATGCCTAGATATATGTATATATTATAGAGAGAGAAGGGAATAAATATTACAATTGGAAGTCCTCAAATAACTTTAGGCAGAGATGTTTGAAATAGGGAAAAGAAATCAGGCCAAATATGAGGTCCAAGCCAACAACCAGCACCAAAACTCCAAACGAAGGACCCATCTTAAAAAACCCAAATGAAGTCACCAAATCGTTTGCAAAAACAACCTCAGACCACCACTTAAACTCACAATAGTGTATGTGAGTTTAAAGAGGTAAAGATCTAAAGAAAACCAAACAAGATTATAGGTCTATAGACGTGAATGTATAGAGAGAGAAAGAGAGGAGAAAAAATGTAAAATGTCGGCTACAAATGAAATCCCAACCCCTAAAAAAAATAATGACCGATCTCAACAATATATATATGAAACCACTAATGTGTGGTTTATTATATTACGAACCATGCCATTAGTGGTTTCATATATATATATGAAACCACTAATGGCATGGTTCGTAATATAATAAACCACACATATATGAAACCACTAATGGCATGGTTCGTAATATAATAAACCACACATAAAAGGGTAATCTCGACATTCCCCATAGGCGGCTAGGGAGATAATTGGCAAAACATAACCCAAGGATATAAGGGTCTTTAGTCAAGTCAGACAAAGGGTCAATAATGTACATAGAAAATTCAGAATGGTAAAATATAGCATGTACTTATCACGTGGTCAAATCGTGAGGAGAAAGCAAACCCTTTTAATTGGATTAAGAAGGATCACATGGATCAAGCCAAACAAACACAAAGAGACAACATCGTAGCCACACAAAAACACACACAAGATCATATCCATTGCTTTTGATTACACATTTCAAATAAACAAAATTAGTTTTTGTTTATTTAACAAAATGTATAAACACAAAAAAAAAACAAGATTTGAAATACATAACAGAAAATATTATGTTCATACATATACTATATATATAAAAAAAATAGTAAAAAAATAGATCTAGTGTGGACACACAAAATGTTCTAAAAAATAATAAAGTCTCAAAATTGAGACAACTTAGAATGGCAATTTCAATCTCTCCTTGTGGCCAATTTTGAGAGAAACAAGACTTTGAGACCTAATACATAACTGAACTAACAACAATTTGAGTCCTAGAAAATACATAACTCAACTAACAACATTTTGAGTCCTAACACAATGAGGAATGAAAAAGTACATAACTTAACTAACAACAAAACCCTAGACAACAAAGTATCAAACTCTCCCCTTATTTGTCTTAAATGGAAAAAGGGAGAAAACCAAAATCAAATTATTTTGGAACATCGACATTACCCGTTTGGCATCCTAAGGCTTTTTTCTTAATCTATCTAGGCTCATATTTGGGCGCAACAGTTTTAAAATGATTATTATCAGAAATAACTTTGGTTTGATTCACAAGAAATTTAGATTTAAAGGGATCTTGGGCATAACATTAACACAATTTGCAGTCTATTTAAATGCTTATAACATAATTGTCCTAAATGACCCGTTTTTAAACATAAATTGCATTTGTAAATGTGTCTAAAATTCAACTTAGCATTAACAGGGACCCTTTGTTTAGCATTCACAATTTTTTGAGATAAGTTCAAACGCTTGAAACAAAACTGTTCGAAGTGACCCAATCTTGAACAAAAATTGCAGTGAAACACTTTTGTTTCAGCACACTTGGCAATATTACAATGGTGCTGATTTTAACTTCAATATTCCTATTTAAATTAAGCTTTTTATAAAAAAAAATCTCTAAGTGTCCTAATTTATAACAAAAATTACACTTAAAATAAGGTTTTGCAGTCTTAATATTACCAACATTCTAAATTTGCCTAAACGAGTTTTATTCTGTCCAGATTTCTTAAAACGAAATTTTTCTAAATGTCTAGATTTATGATAAAAACTACATAAAAACCTAGGTTTAGCAGAAGTAGAGCAACCTTCATTTTCATCATGTTTATAAGGCAGCCTAATCTCATTTGAATCCGAAAATCATTCCTTAGAATTGACAAAATTAGTTACATCAAATTCTTTTCCCTCCAAACCAAGCCCTTTCGTAGGAACAAAATCCGAATAAGAATTGGTTGGATCATAACACGTATTTTTATTATAGTCTTGACTGCATCACCGGAATTCCAATAACTCTTTAACTTTTTTAAAGTGACCTCTAGTTCCTTTTTACATTCATCATATTTATTCAAAAAAGCCTTAAGTTCAATTCGAGATTCATCAACTTTAAACAAAAATTCCTTGTTTTTAATTTCTAGAGAGTGATTAAGTTCATTTAACATGACAATTATTTTCTCTAGAAATGAACCATCGTTTCAAGTTCACCTACGTGAAAAATAGATTCTTCAGTTAAAGACTTGATACGATTGTTTAGAACGTCATTTTTAGCCATCAACCTAGAATTAATTTGGCCTAAGTTAGTGCAATCCTCAATTGTGTTATCAAAAGAATTATTACTCACACAATCGTCTAAACCCGTACTCACACACGCTTCAATAATGACAGAATTGTCTACATTTTCAATTTCATCAGAATCATAAAAAATATTACCAATATGCGATAAGGTAACTATGGAAGTAAGGTGAGTATGAGCAGTAACAACATGAGATAAATTCTCTAAATCTAACACAAAATTATCTACATGTAAGTTAGAATCATCAAAAACACTAGATAAGGTATCAAAAATGTTTTTCGACTTAATATCACAACATGATGCAAAGGCCATGTAATTTTTGTTTACATCATCATTGTCACTATCAGATATCATCCCAAGTTTTAGAAATGTGAGCTTTACTTGAAGATTCCCCTTTTGATTTGGTAAAACAGTTATTAGCATAATGACCAAATTTATTAAATTTCCTACATTGAATATGACTAATATCTTTTGTAGGATCAATAAATTCATTTGGTTTCTTCTCAAATTATTTATCAAAAGACATATGAGTATATCTAGGTTGATCTTCTCTAGTCGCAACACTATTTCTTAATTTGACAAAAAATTTAAAATGATTAGAAAATAAATCAATTTCTTTGTCCAAAGACTCGAGAGTAATCGCAGAATCATTTAAATAAGACAAGGAAGAGGAAAAAATAAGATCATTTACATTAGAACTAAAATTCAGCATGCTTTGGGCATAAACTTTCCTCCTTCGTTCATCTCTAAGTGTGTTATGTAATTCAAAAGTTTTAAGTTTACAACATAAGAGATGAGGGGTATAACTATCTAAATTATCTCCAATAGTATGAGAAATTAAGTCAAAACTCTTGGTAAGAGACCTAAGAATTTTATAACATATTTTAGAATCACTATAAATAACCCCATTAGCATGTGACTGATTAATAACATCTTGAAATTTAAGGAAAAAATCATCAAATTTCTCGTTATCCTTCATAAAAAGGGAATCATACATTCTAACTAGCATTTGAGACTTGGCTCTATTAACCCTATAGTCTCCTTCATGAGTTTTCATTAGAATGTCCCAAGCTCCTTTCGATGAGGTGCAAGATGAAATTCTTTTAAATTCATTTGCATTCATCGCTTGGAAAATAACATTTTTGCCTTTATTGTTATACTGAGAATTTAACTTTTTCCACTTTAGTCCATTCGAAAAGGGGTTTTCTAACAGAAATTTGAGCATCATCATCACCAACTAAATGAGTAAGAATATAAAAACCAGTTTTAATCACATCACATACCTTATCTCCCAATTGTTAGAGGTGTGCAACTATTCTTACTTTCCAATAAGATCAGTTGCCCCCATCAAACATGGAAGGATGCAAGGAAAAATCAATATGGTCACCCATAATAAATGATTGATTTAAAACAAAAGAGTTCAGGATCCTTGTGGAATAAAAATATTTAAAAAGTGAATCCTAAAGCTCTGATACCTCTTGAAATAACCTAACCACCCTAACGTGTTTTAATTAATAAATAAAAGTCCAACTCTTTTAAATTTAATTTATAACTTGGTTGAAACCATTGTAACGCACAAACACAAATAAAAACAGATTTATGATGATGCAGCTGAAATAAAATAATTTATAATGGGATGAGGCAAAGCTAAAATTGACACAGTATTTGTTCTCGAGAAAACCACCATGGTGTAAAACCCCGTGTCCTTAGTTCCAGGACAACTCACACACCCAAGTCCATTATTACCAATTATTAAGTACATATAACAGTCCACCAGTTTACAATGATTTAAGCTAAGAAAATATAATCCGTACACCCAGTCTAGTCTAAATACAACCCAACTTGACTGACAATTAGTCCACCCAATAACACGCATGTAATAGTAACTAGACACACACACAACCACACACTCAGACCCTAGACCCCGTGAAGTTGAGCAACACATAATTAATTGAAAGATTTGTTTTAATTAGAACATAAAAAATTTCTTGCTTAATAAAATGGACGAAACACACACGAGGTTAAGTTTAATTTAACTAATAAGAAAAATACCAATCAGTGACTAAATGAAAGGTAGGTATAGATTCAAACACACTCATAAATAGGTTTTTGTAAAAGCCAAAAATATACTAGAATTAATATGATTTTAAAATACAAATATCTTTTAAACTATTCTGAAAACAAACCAGGTTACCCACACGAGTTACCTTACAAACCAAATTAACAACACGTGATAAACACACATTGATTTAAACACACCTTGAGATAAATAAAATAGTTAAGTTGAATAGGTGAGTTAGATGAGTTTAAATATCGAGCTAAATCGCTGAGTTAAAATGAGTTAAACCACTGAGTTAAGAAATGAGTTAAAAGTGAGTTAAATACGGAGTTAAAATAGTGAGTTAACTACGAGTTATGCACTCATTAAATCAACACAAACACACACCAGCGCTGAACCAAACCACACACATGCAGCAGGTCCAAGCTACACGCACACACGCAACAGATTTGAACCAAAACGTAGCACAAAAAAATAAAAAAAAATGAATCTATATATATATATATATATAATAAAGGAGAAGGTTTATTTTCCACATCATATATCTTTTAAGACAAAACCTATATAAACATATTTTGTATCTAATATATGCCACGTGGAACAGTCTACCTCGAGCCTCTCAATCTGCTATGTCGAGCCTATCAACATGTATTACTCTAATATTTGGCGTGTCTAGAGAGAGATTACAACTTCACTATTTGAGCTTCTTCACTCAAGAATGCAAGAGCTTCTTAAATATGTTGCTTCTTCACTGAACATCACCCGGTATAAGACGATTCCATCCTCTCTTTTAGACCCGTTATCTTCGTTTTCATTTTTGTTTTTATTTTTGCTCTAACATGTCACATATTAATTTTTTTACAGGTACAAATGATTTTGGGGGTTTCAACAGCTTTGCTGGGTTTCATTATCTATCATTGAAGGATTCAAATAAAATTTTGGGGGTTTCAAATATAGGCTTGGTATGAACCGATTTTCATCTTTGTTGGAAGGTGTCTCTTGGTTAAGGTAAAAAAATCAACTCTTTCACGATTAAGGTAAAATAATCATCTCTTGGTTCTTTGTTTTAAATTTTATGTTTTTGGCTCACCATCCCGCCTCTCCTTCTCTCCACCTTTAGGTTGCTCGCTCGGGTCTGGAAGGAATTTAGGTAGGGACAAAGGTTGTTTTGAGTTTTGGTTAGACAGTGGGTGGACCGGGTTGGGGGTAGGATTTAGGCCGATTTAGGAAATCAAAGGGGTTGAGTTAAATGGGTTTTGAGTCATGAGTTTGCTGGGTTTGGATCAGTGGTGGGTCGCCGGGGCATGTGGTGAATGGGTTGCAGCAGGTATGAGTGGTGTTTTTTTCCAGCTAGACCTCTCTCACTCAGACATACCCTCACAGGTACAGAAAATATCTACAAAGAAGATGTTACAAAAAAAAATTATCGTTCTTTTAAGTGATAAATATTGTTTATTGCCTTTATATTCAACTAATAAATGTGTTCGGATGTGGTCTTGGACAGGTGAGGGAGAGGAAGAAGGGCAGTTGGGACAAGCTGCGTATGGACAGAGATATGGGTTTTCCTCAATTGAGTCATGTAATTATGAGTTATAGGTCTCATCTCTGTCTACCTAAAGCCCATCTACCTAGATCCCTTTTTTTTACAGCTGCTTTTTGGAAGAGACATGTACCGGTCTCATCTCTTTCACACACACACACACACACACACAAGACTCTCTATCTCTCTTAAAATTGGGGGGGGGGGTATGAATGTTGAATACTTTTAGTTTACCCTCTTAAGAGGTAGCTTCAGTCACTCTGTAACTTTTGGACAATCAACCACTCCATTTAGTGGCCACAGCTTATCTGTATCCACTACATCTTCTTTTGGGACTCAAGAGTTCCTCTTCTGGTAACTTTTTTTTTTATATTTCTTTGTGGTTAAACAATTTGAATGTTAGAATATGTTTCAGTAGGCAGTATATTTCATGATCACGTATACAATATGGTATAGACAATAAGTATTAACTAATATAACTCTCTCATTTTTCCTGAGCCCAGGTCAGAACTACACTCAATGTTAAATAAATAAAACATTTGGGAATACCCACTTTCGACACTATATTAAATTAATAATTGCTTTGGGTGTTTTATTAATTTATGGCGTTTACTGAAATCTTGATGAATCGTGATGAGGTTTTACATTTTGAGATAAATTGAAGTCTACGAAAATCTATTACTTTAGAGTTTACATAACATTTGGATTCGAGTGTAGTAGAATTCCATATATGATTTAGTGGAGAAGATGGCGGAGTGGGTCTGAAATGTTTGTCAATTGTTTTCAAATGGTTTGGTTCTTTGTTCAGAAAAATTTAATACTGAATACATGTGTTTTTTAGTCTCTAGCGGATAAATAAAAAAGAAGTCATATTATAAAAAAGTATCATTTTTGCAAATCTTTGGGTGGTCTGTTCTATAATTTTTTGTATGGTGATAACTGTTTTTTTATAGTTACAAATCAGGAAATTTTCATTATCTAATAGTTTCACCTCTCCCCACATTTGCTCATTGAAGTCGCGAGGTTATATGTTCTTAGTTTAATTCGTAGAATACACACACGCAATCCAATTTTAATATTAGCAATAAAGTGATATTCTCCAATTTCAATTTAAAAGTAGATTCACAAGTTCGCAAGAAAAAATTTCAATTAATGCAATGGGATTGATGACTTGACTAATTAAGATAAAATTATTCAAATTTTATTCATTTTATCCTGAGCATACATCTAGGTGATTCAATAAAGTAAAATGCGAAAATCCCAACCACAACACGCCGATGTACGAAGAAAACCTAAATGGGAAAAACCTCGGACGACTGGGCCTAGACAAAATCCACTACAAAAATAGGTTTTACAAGAGACTCAAAAGACTTACAGACATTGACTCACTCGTGACTTGCTTATGCCGTCCTCGACCTCTGAATTTGTAGTACGCGAAGCTCCAACGCGTTGCTCGACACTCCTCGTGTCGCGGTATCCACCGAAGCCCAAAACCACCGTCTCCTCAAAGCTTGAATGCAGAGATCCACCGCAAACTTGCTTGTTGAATGTCGATTTGATTGAAGGAGTTTTGTTTCAAAAGATGATAAAAATGTTGGAGATGATTTTTACCAAAAAGAGGGAAATTATAGAAAAAGCTCTAAAGAGAATAATAAACTTCCTTGACCTTTGAAACTGATTTTCGTCCATATAAAAATAACTGAAAAAGTAGTGGACCACAACAGTTGTAGGAAAAAACTGCATAAAAAATAAGTTTAAAAATTCAGATCTGGCAGAACATCGTTCGAACGAGTTATCTAACAAGGTTCCAATTTCGAATTAGATAGGTCATTAGAAATCTCGTTCGAACGAGATCGTTCGAACAACCTTTCTAACGAACTTCTAATGAAGTTCCATTATAGCCTGGGGAAAGTCGTTAGATCTAGGTCGTTCGAACGACCTGGATAAACTTCGAACGAGATTTTATATTTTGCACAAACTTGTTCAAATTTATTTCAAAGACTATTCTTTATGAAAATTACTTATTTGCGAACATTTTCCTATTATGAAATTTTCTTGATTAGACAAAATACTCCAACACATAAAATTTATTTTGGTCATATACCTTTGAAGGATAGATAGCATGGCATGAATATTGATGACGCGAAAACTTTGGATGCGATACTTGAATCTTTATGATGAATGATGCTTGATGTAGAATGACCCAAAATTGTTTTGTCCAACGGAATATAGCCAATATAACAAATGACTCGATTGGAAATTTATCCTTACAAATCTTCCCCTTTGGCTATTCCGCGACAAAACAGAATAATAAAAATAAATAAAAAGACAAAATTTGCTAAGCCAGCCGTCAAGACATTTCTAAGGCCCATCCCAAAACCTAAAAAAAAATTGACTCAAAGATAAGACTGACGAACTGCAAAGAGGTAGGAGGTGTATCCTACACACATGAAACAACAAATTCATAAACGCATGGGGAATTAGAGAATGAAATATATATAGAACTATGTGTTAGCATATGTTGTGAAGAGTAGATAAAAGACTCAATATTCAATATTAAGAATTTAACTCCCCCTAAATTATGCATATGATCAATATTAAAATCAATATTAAATCCAATTAATTTATTCAACTCCCCCTAAATATGAATTCTCATTAATTAATGTTTGTCCCACTTTTTGCCCGAAAAAGACAAAGGGAGGAGGGGCCTGCATGATAAAGGATAATAGGCAATAAATCAGGAAAGATGAAGAAATAAGAATGACAAGGGAAATAATGAGGATGCATTAAGTAAGAGAAAAGGGGAAATAGTTAAGGTTCATACATGAAAATATCCAAACTAAAGCAAAACAATACATGAAATAAAAGAACCACTCATCCTCACAAATACAAGTAAACAGGAAATGAAAAAAAATATCACATCAAGAGCCAGGAGCATCAGGTGGAGTATCATCGAGAAGAGAGCCGGTGCCGGAAGAGCCTGCCCCGTGGCGCATCTCCATACGGTGAATGGAATCAAGATGCTCTAAAAGGAGAGAGTCCCAATGAGCCTGGGTTTCATCTCGACGTGCTTATGCTTCCTCCCGGGCTTCATCTCGATGGGCTTGTGCCTCGCGGTCCTGCTGCATCGAAAGTAAAAGCTCCTGCATAAGCACCCCGTCCTGACGTCGATCCTCCTGAATCTGTTCAACCTGAGAAAGGAAAAACAGAAAATTCTCCGACTCGACGGGTGCGGGAATATGGGAAGAGGAGGGGCGATGGATATAGAGGGAGGGGGCGGGAAGCTGGGGGCAGGGTGAGAGGAAGCGACGGAGTGAGAAGAGGTGGAGGGGGTGAGGGGAGGAGTATCCGATGGCAAATAACCATAAGAGAGGCTGACTGAGTACATGTCAACGATTTGATATTTAGTGACGGGGATATCGGTGGAGACGCGGGGGCAACCGACGGCAAGACAAAAACGGGCAATAATGGCCGCAAAAGGGAGGGCTTGTCGAGCGGGGCTGGAGGGGAGGATCCTAACAGTCCCAATGACACTAAAAAGGTAGGTGGGGAGGTCGATGTGAGCCCGAATGCTAATAGCAAACATAAGGTCCACGTGCTGCTTGGTGATTTGGGTGGTGTTTGCACGTGGGAGAAGACAGGCGCATACGATCCAATTAAGGACCATAAAGTCAGGATGTAAATATTTATGGAAGATAGTGACAGTGCCGAGAGGGAGGAACCTAAAAACAGTGTTTAGGACAAGATATGGATCGGGACGTGTACCGAATGTCCAAGGGAATGAGGGATTAGTGACCCTAGGGAGGGGGATGAGTTGAGATATCGAGTCGGGAGAGACAATAATCTCCCTACCGCGCACCTTAGAATAAATGAGATTATTCTTTTCGTGCATCCTAAAATAAAATTCCCGAACAAGGTCAGGAAAAATGGCATCCGTGAGAGAGAAGAGAGGGTCCCATCCTAAATCTGAAATCCACGAATGCACAGTGGTGCCGTGGAGAGAGTGGCTATTAATAATTTTCTCTCTAATGATAGAACGGGTAGAGAAACCTTGTGTGTGATAAAGAGTGTGTTTGGAAAGGGTCCTCCAACGCAGCTTAAGGACGGGTATAGCTGCAATGGAACGGGTCTCCTCTAGACCTGTCAAAATACACGATAACCCGTTAACACGACACGACCCGACACGAAATTATAAGTTAATGGGTTTACCCTTATTGGGTTTGGGTCATTAACGGGTTGACACGGTAGACCCGTTAACACTAACGGTTCGGGTTTGGAAATTTACATGTACCCGTTTCTACCCGTTAACACCCGTTAACACTAACGGGTACTATAGGGTCACTCAACCCATACCCAATAACAATAACCATTAAAACCCATTATTTCTAAATCTTTAAAGACTAACGGGTGCTATAGGGTCACCCAATCTATACCCAATAAAAATTACAATTAAAACCCATTATTTTTAAAGTATTGAAGACTAACGAGTATTATAGGGTCACCCAACCCGTTACCCATTTCGACCCAAAATGATTCGTTAATATTAACGGGTGTTAACGGTTTGAGTCGTGTACCCGTTAATATTAACGGGTCGTGTTTGGGTATTGTTATTAGACACGTTAGGCTTAACGGGTCGTGTATGGGTTAGGGTGTTTTGACCCGTAACCCGTAACCCGTACACGACCCAAACCAACTCGTTGACAGGTCTAGTCTCCTCATCAGAGGACGAGGAGCGTTCCTCGGGGGAATCGCTTATACGGCATTGGCGACGGTTACGGGCCATGGTAAAAACGACTGAAACTAGAGCCTACCTGAATAAATTCCAACCAATCCACCAATCACACCAATAAACCAACAATCAATCAGAATAATCCCATCCTCCGTTAGGAATAAAAGAAAATTAATAAAATTTGATTAATATAAATTCCATGAAAGTAATTGAAATTTAATTTGGGAAAAATAAGATTATCATGGAATATATTTTAATCAGGGGCAGCACAAACTAAATCAAATGAAAAGATAGCCCCAACAAAAATTGTAGAGATGTACACACATTCATATATATAAATGTTGGGAAACAGATGAAATTGATTAGATGTTTATTAGAAGATCCAACAACATATATATATATATATCGAGAGAGAGCAATGGAAAAATAATACCTTGAAGAGAAGATGGAAACAGCAACCACAGATCAAATGGGTGAATGAAAGAAGGTTTTATGGAGGTTGAAAGCGTGGGAAGAGGAAGAGAGTGGGGGATAGGGAAAATGAGAGATAGAGGAAAGAGGGGGAAATGAAAAATCGTGGGAGAGAGAGGAAAGAGAGTGAAGAATGGAAGATGTGGGAGAGAGAAAATCTGGAAAGAGGGGTTTTGGGAAAACGTGGTGAGTGGATAGAGAGGGCCGAAAGTTTTGGGAAATGAACTGCATGATTTAACTGTAGGTCGTTCGAACGAGTGATGTCGTTCGAATGAGGCATTTCGAACGAAGTCACAGTGGCGATTCGTTAGATAACTTGTTAGAAGTTCGTTCGAACGAACTTTGTCATTCGAACGACATTTCGAACAAAGTGACATAATGAGTCTTATAAATGTCGTTAGAAATCTCGTTCGAATGAGAATTTCTGACGAAACTCAATAATTTTTAAATAAAAATAACATAGAATAGGGTTAAAAATAGCATAATAACAAGAATTGGGAAGGCCCGAACAATGCCAAAATGTGATTGTGATAGTCCGAACTTGAGTCAACATATCCAAATGGTGGGAGCGAGAATGTAGGGGTGTGAACAATACGAGTGAGAGTTTTTAGCCACAACAATGTACAGGTGCGTAATGCCAAATAATATATACGCGCAATATTCACTCACATTAGCCTTGTGTCACGAAGGAAATATTATTGAACACTTAAACATGAATGTAACAGGCATACAAAATAGATGATTCTCTCGCCAATAATGTCACACTGAGAAAGCAATGAATCGATTACATGTGCATGCCCATTGATCTACAACTTATGTCTCCCATGAGTAACAATAGATTGAGACTATTCCTTTTTGAAGAATCAATCAAGCTAATAATTTTGGCCTTGGCATTATATATCATTTTGAATGATTCTATTATGGCACACAACTGAGAATGCAAATGGTGGCATTTCATGCAAAAACTTTGTGTTTTTCGCAGCCCTATTCCATTGCTTGAAACGGTAATCAACCGAAAGAATATAATTACTTTTGTTTCAATCCGGGCAACAGATGATCATGCACAAGTTCGATTGCTTATAACAGATGTGATAGGATTGAAAAGACAACACCAAATCTCACATTGCAAGTATAATGTGAACAAGATACTCGCAATATTTCGTGAATAGTGTGTGCAAAAGGCAAAGGTGTGAAGAAATCACAACAATATATATCATAAAAAAAGCATTTTTATGCACAGGATAAACAAGGTCTGGATTAACTACTCATCGAAAGCCACGTGGATATGGAAAAAGATAATGATCCGAATACATCGACCACAAAGCCATATGGACAATAATTTTGAAAGCTATTCTAGCCATTCCCGATTTCCTTGAGAATAAGAAAAAAATATTTTTGAGATTTTGAATAAAATATATACAAAAGAAATCTAGTTCATAGGTATAAAAATATACAAAAGAAGCAACCTAAACTAGATAAACGGCTTCGATCTCAATCAATGGAGCAAACCCCAATTGATTTCCTAAGGTTTTCAAACCTAAGGGCATCTAGAGGTTTAGTAAAGATGTCGGCCAATTGTTGATCGGTAGGAACGAAGCTTAGAGAAATAATTTTCTCTTCAACCAAGTCACGAATGAAATGTTCACGGATTTTAATATGCTTGGTTCTAGAATGTTGAATGGGATTACGGGAAATATGAATTGCACTAGTATTGTCACAATATATAGTCATAGTGCCTTGGGAAATACCGTAATCTTCCAACATTTGTTTCATCCAAATGAGTTGAGTGCAACAACTCCCAACGGCAATGTATTCAGCCTCCGTCGTGGACAAAGAAATAGAATTTTGTTTCTTGCTCATCCATGAGATAAGTGCACTTCCAAAATAGAAACAACCGCCAGATGTACTTTTACATCCATCAACATCTCCTGCCCAATCGGCGTCTGAATATGACGATAGACAATCATTGGTGTCAAAAGAGTACCAAATTCCAAAAGATAGGGTCCCACTAACATATTTGATGATACGTTTGATAGCAAGTAAATGAGACTCTTTTGGAGCGACTTGATAACGAGCACAAACTCCTACACTAAAGGCAATATCCGGACGGCTAGCAGTTAGGTAAAGTAAACTACCTATCATACTTCTAAAAAGAGTATGCTCTACATCCTTTCCATCGGTATCCTTACTCAGTTTAATAGATGAGCTCATAGGAGTACGAGGATGTTTAACAGATTCGAGTTTAAATTTCTTAACGAGGTCTTTAGCATACTTAGTTTGGGACAAAAATATCCCACTTTTGAGTTGACGAACTTGAAGACCTAGAAAGAAAGTAAGTTCACCTACCATACTCATCTCAAATTCATTGTGCATTTCTTTTGAAAAAAATTGAGTATGTTTATCACACATAGACCCAAACACTATGTCGTCAACATAAACTTGAGCAACTAGGATACCTTTTTCATCACGGCGAATGAAAAGTGTCATATCTACTCCCCCTCTTAAAAATCCACGAGAAAGGAGATAAGAGGTGAGTCTTTCATACCAAGCACGGGGTGCTTGTTTCAAGCCATATAGAGCTTTCTTTAGGAAGAAGACATGAGTAGGATGTTTTGGGTCCTCAAATCCTTTTGGTTGTTCAACATAGACTTCCTCTTGAATAATACCATTTAAAAAGGCACTTTTTACATCCATTTGATATAATTTAAATTGAAGATGACATGCTATGGCAAGTAGAAGGCGAACCGATTCTAACCTAGAAACATGAGCAAAAGTTTCTTCAAAATCAAGACCTTCTATTTGGGTGTATCCTTGAGCAACCAATCTAGCTTTATTTCGAACAATGACACCATTTTCATCCATTTTATTTTTGAAAATCCATTTAGTGCCAATGGCATTTGTATTAGAAGGCCTAGGGACTGATTCCCAAACATCATTTTTCTTAAATTGAAACAGTTCTTCTTGCATAGAATTAATCCAATGTTCATCTTTTAATGCTTCTTTAAAGTTTTTAGGTTCAATTTTAGAAGTATAGCATAGATAGGTAACTTCATTTTCTAATTGCGCCCTAGTCTTGACACCTACCTCGGGATCTCCTATAATTTTTGAAGTTTCATGACTTTTACGCACCCAAGGAGTAGCTTCCTTTTTCTCACTAGTTGGAACAACCAAATCATTTTGAGATTCAATACTTTCAACATTTGACACAACGTCACACTCACATGACAAATCTTCCTCATTATCAATTGATGTGGTCGGAGCATCATCTTTTATGACAACATTAATGGATTCCATTACTTTAGAGTTACTTAAGTTGAAAAATCTAAAGGCTATACTATTTTGAGAATATCCTAGGAAAATACCTTCATCACTCCTTGAGTCAAATTTGCCTAGAAGTTCTCTATCTCGAACAATATAGCATGGACTTCCAAACACTCTAAAATAGGACAAATTAGGTTTCTTACCCATCCACAATTCATAAGGAGTTTTATTAGTGTTAGGACGCAAATAAACTCTATTTACTGTGTGACATGCAGTGTTAATCGCTTCGGCCCAAAACCTACTAGGCACATTTCTTCCTAGGAGCATAGATCTTTCCATTTCTTGGATCGTTCGATTTTTTCTTTCTACTATACCATTTTGTTGTGGTGTTCGAACGGCCGAGAATTCATGTTTTATTCCTATTTCATCACAGAAGGCATTCACACCGGATTCCTTGAATTCGTTTCCATTATCACTCCTAAAGCGGTATATGGTAACACCGTGTAGATTTTGAAGAGATCTACATTTAGCAGTAAGAAAATCAACTGTTTCAGATTTCTCTCTTAGAAAGCCTACAATAGAGTACCTAAAGAAATCATCCACCATAACTAAGATGTATCTTTTTCCTCCTATGCTCTTGGTACAAGTGGGACCCATAAGGTCCATGTGTATCAATTCTAAGACACGAGAAGTTGTTATAGAGTTTAACTTCTTATGAGGACTTTTAATTTGTTTTCCAAATTGACACGGCCCGCAAATGGTGGACGTTGGCTTTCCTAGTGGCGGTAAGCCTCGAACTAGCTCTTTTCTCACTAGTCTATCAAGATCTCTAAAATTTACATGACCTAATCTTTGATGCCAAAGATTGGTAGATGAGGCTTTTGCATTATTGCAAACTAAATATGATTTAGGAATGATTCCATAACAATTGTCACTAGTTCTAACACCTTGTAAAATAGATTCACCAGACTGATCATAAACGGTGCACTCTAATTGACTAAATATCACATCAAGATTTTCATCACATAGTTGGCTAATACTTATCAAATTAGCCTTGAGACCATCAACATAAATAACATTTTCAAGTTTAGGAAATCCGGAGATTTCAATAAATCCCCTACCCATGATTTGAGACTTGCTACCATCCCCAAAAGTGACTTTACCATCTTTATAGTTTTCGAGAGTGGTAAATAGAGATTTATCACCAGTCATATGTCTTGAACAACCACTATCAAAGTACCATTGAGAGGTATTTTGAGCCTTTAGTGCAACATGAGCAACAAAATCTTTCTTGGTTTGATTTTTCTTAACCCAAGCTTGAGTTGTTTTCTTTCCTTGATTGGCTCTAGTCTTATAATTAGAATTATTTCCTTGGACTTTAGAAAACCTAAGAAACTCTTCCATTAGACTTTTGGAAGTATTGACTAGATACTCGACTTGACTCTTAAGATAAGCTAAGGAGTTATAGGGTTGTTTAGAATTTGTGAATTGGGTGTTCTTTCCAAGTTTGTAGCAAAAATCTTTAAGATGACCTTGTTTGTGACAATATGTGCATACATAGGGTTGTTTTGGGCCGGCTTTTAAAGGTTGCTTAGAAGAATTTATTTTAGGAACTTTAGATTTTGTAACAAACTTAGCAACAGGTTCGGTTTTGACATTTGAAGAATTTCTTTCTTCATATCCTATACCCTTTCTCTCTTGATAACCTTTCTCCTTATATCCTAAAACAGGACCTAGAAATAATTTTCCCATTCTTCTTGAATTATCCTCGAGTGTGACATTAACTTCACGAGAGGACTCGAGATCTTTTTCAAGTTGGGAAATTTTAGCTTCTAGAGATGTTCTAATTTCTAAAGATTCATTAAGATCTTTGTTAACACTTTCCAAGGAGATAATTAAGTCACATTTTTCTTTACCAATCACGATAAGCTTTTCAGAAAGAGATATCTTAATTGCCTCGAGTTGACTAACTAAAGCCTCCTTCTCCTTCAGGCCTTTCAACTATTTTTCTAAAGTTAAGACTTTAAAGGTTAATCTTTTGTTAACTTTTTAAATGCGAAGAGATTCATTGTAGAGTTCGGAATAAGAAGATTGTAGTTCACTCTCATCTATATCACAATCACTCTCTTTTTCATCACTACTAGTAGAATGAGTAGAAACAACCTCAAGATTTTATTCGGAATTGTCAACATTAAGGCATGACACACTCGAATTACTAGCATGGCTTGCCATAAAGGCAGTGAAGTTATTTCTAGACGGGTTAGAGTCATCAGAGTCTTCAGACTCATTATCACTGTCACTTAGAGTAGCATTGTAAACAGCTTTTTCTTTGCCTTGTCTTTTAAGTTTTGTAGGGCACTCGAAAGCTCTATGACCACGTCCCTCACATTCAAAACATCTCTCTGAATCACCCTTTTTAAAGTTGTCTTTGTTGAACTTCTTTGTATCCTGATGTAATACCCCGTATTTTTGGCGATATTTATTTTTGGGATTAATTAATTAAATGAGAATTAATTGGGAATTAATCCGGATAAAATACTAGCGAGATGTGAGTTGGTATTTGACTATATTGAGTATATATGATGATATATGAATGTTGAATTATGAAATTTGTCGTGAAATTGATATACGACAATTTGGACATTTTATTGGGACGCGTGAGACAGTCGCGTCATGAGATAATTATTTTAAATTGTAAAAGTGAAATTTAAATTCTATTGACCGTATGGTCGTTTTGAGTGCGCCAACGCGTCCGGAAGGGTCGATATAGTCATAAAATACTAGCCGGGGGTTTAGTTTGGGTCCCGGGGTATTTTTAGGCCATACCAGCAACATAAAGGGTATTTTGGTAATTTTGTATTTTTGGGAATTAAAAGTGACGAAAATTAAGAGTTTTTATCTGATTGGGAATTGACCCACTTAACCCATTAACAACCCATATTAACCTAGAAGGCTACGTAGGTTATTAAAATTAGGTTTTCTAATATTTCCCAAAGCAAACCCTAGCCACCATAGCCATTGGAGAAGAAAGCTTGGAGAGAGAGAGATAGAAGGGAATTCTACAGAAAGAGAGAGAGAACTTCTTCAAATCGTCATCAAAATCAGAGATTGAATCAAGGCAAGTGGTTTAATTTACATTTTTATGCAGTAAATGCTTCTTCCATGCTTAGACAATTCCATAATCATAATTAATTGAGAGATAATTAAAAACCCATAAAATTGGAGTTGTTAGTTTAATTTTGGAGATAGGTTTGCATGTAGAAATGTTATTGGAAGATCGAATTAAGAGAATTACTAATTTATGTGATACAAAAACGGATCTATTTCTGGGAATGGAAGATTTAAAATTCTAGGGTTTATGTTCTTGAGAATTTGGGGAAAAGTGATGAAACTTGATGATTTAATGATGTTGAGGATGAATTAATTCCTTCAAACACGTTAGTATGTGACTTTAATATGTTTAGGATTGATTAAAGACCTTTAAACATTGTTGGGACGAATTTTGGTTGAGATTTGAGGTGTAGAAATTGGTGAAAAACGAGACAGGATTTCTGGGCTTGAATCTGGTCACTCGTTAGAAGACCTACCCAGGTCGTTCGAACGAGCTCGTTCGAACGAGCTTCTAACGAGTTGACAGTTTGGGGTTCTAACAAGAGGGATGTCCGTTCGATAATCTCGTTCGAAAGAGATCTCGTTAGATAGCCCAGTTCGTTCGAACGAAATCTCGTTCGAACAGCCTCGTTCGAACGAGACTTCTAACGAGCTGGCAGTTTAGGCCTTTTTGTCCTGGTGTGATTTTGGGAGTCCCGTAAACTTGTTCGAGGATAAAGATAACATTCTTTTGTTAATGTATTGGTACACTTGGGACATTTGGGACATAATGAGGAGTAAAGTTACATAATTGTGGAACGAATCAAATAGACATTTGAATCGAGACGTGAGTGCCTACTACGACGTGAGAATAAATTATGGCGTGTATCATTATGAACCGGGATTATATAAATTGTATAAATTATAAGATGGTACGAGAATGCGATAAGTACTACAATTAAACTACGATGATTACTAAGATGTGTGCTTACTTAGTATTGGTATATGATTTGTGTGTATGACAAACCTACCATACTTGTTATCACGGGAGGTTTGCGTTCGCTTAGGGCCTTCTAATCCTTGTGTTTCCCGGATTTAGACTGGTTACCTCGATGAACATAGGTCAGATAAGGACTTATTGGGATGTTAATAAGTCTGTTGATCGTGGGAGCGCAGGTATGTGCGTGACCCATGTGATGTGACTGTGTTCGCCTCCATTATTTGTGATGTTCTTATCTGTGGACTATTCCTGAGAGATTCGGAATACGTGATTCCTTATGTACGTGATGTACCGGGATGGATAGCAGAGTATGTGTGCACCGCAGCTTAGTCTCGGGGTGCTTATATTATATATTTATGTTGTGGAAAATATACACTTAGTAAAATGAGAACTTTCATATGGTATTGTGTGTGTAACTATGGAATAACATATAAGGGATGATCTATAATGAGTTGTATTACTTTTATGTGAGAACCTGAATTTACAATAAGTCCCCCTATTTAATTGCGAGCGTTATAATGTTAATGGGAACCGAGTAATAAGGGTAGAACCTATGACAGTCTAGCTAGATATTATGTCACTTAGCTAGTGGGTTGTGTCATTTTAGATGGGTACTTACGTTAGAAGTGCACAGTTAGACGAGAGGTGAGAATTTCATGTGAGTGCACGTCCTAACATGTACTTTGCATTTAATGTTTTAAATGTTTTTAAAGCACTTGCAGGTTTTTAAAATATCTCCACATTCGGGCTCTGACCCGTTTGCTTTCAAATCTATTTTTTTTGTAAAACCATTTTAGGTGCCCAGCCACAAGGACACCATGCATAGGATACTCATTCAGATGACGAGCTGTAGCTGTTTGTGGAAGCTACAGGGATTTGCTTTTAGACGCTTCTACCATTTGGATTCCATATTCAGTATTCTTCAGTTGTAGGGCATGTTGCCCAAATTCTATTAGAGACTTTTCCATTTTAGTTTTTCAGACTTTGGCATGTATTGATTCAGTATTCAGTATTTTGTTATTCATTTCAGTTGTGGAGTTTGTGGTGAGGAGTTTTTCCTCCGGATTTATTTATATCGTGTGATGTTATTCTATTATTTCATTATAGTGAATGGTGATATTATTATTGCTTTAAATCTTTTACTGCATGTTAATCAGACATTAATTAAAATTTGGCAACTTACTTTTTAAATACTAGGTGGTTAGAAATAATAAAATGTTTTCGACAGTGATGTTATTAACTGAGCCAACTTGGCATTTTGATTTAATTTAATAAAGGAGTAGCTACCCGGTATTTAATTAGTCGGGGTGTCACAGGTGGTATCAGAGCATCAGGTTCTAGTGTCCTTTAGGATCTGTACGGCTATTATGTTTCCGCTAAGTTTGTTTGATATAGAGCCCTATATTTTAGGACTGTTGTACTTTTTTTGTGTATGCTTCGTTCTTCAGCTATTTTAAGTTTATAAACCGCGAACTTATAAACTTTATTCTTATTTCAGATGCCTCCACGACGTGCACGACGAGTTCCCAGGGATGCATTGCCCAAACCCCAGCCCGTTCCAGTTCAGGGCATGATGAACGCCGCTGAGGTTGCAGCCATTGTAGCCCAAGCGGTAAATGCCGCAATTGCCGTAGTTCAGCAGGCACCACCTCAGGCGCCGGTCGCCGCGCCAGTACAGGCAAATGCATTCCCGTCTGCTTGGGAACGTGTACGTGACGCTTTTCAGAAAGCGCATCCACCAGAGTTTGCAGGTAGCTCAGATGTGGTAGTCTCGAGCCAGTGGAGGAAGGATATACAGAGGCACTTGAGGATGTATGAGTGCACGGACGTTCAGAAGCAGGTGCTAGCTACTTTCAAGCTAGTTGGATCTGCGCTGCAGTGGTGGGAGTCTATTACCACCGTGGAGGAGAGGGATACTCTCACTATTCAGGACTTTTGGGTGCGGTTCGACCGCAAGTACTTTCCGTCAGCTGTTCACACAGAAATGAGGAGGAAACTGATGAATCTGAAGCAAGAGGGTAAGACCGTGGCCGAGTATGAGGCCGAGTTCACGAATCTATTGAATATCATTCCAGATGAGATACCGACAGAAAAGAAGAAGATTGAGAAATTCACTGACGGGTTGACATGGAGGATTCGTCAGCATCTGTTAGGGAACCTTTCGTTGGCCACGTATTCTGATGTGGTTAACGCTGCTTTGTTACACTGCCAGGATCACCGCTTTCATATGGCTGAGGGCAAGAGATCGGGAGAGTCTAGCCATCAGAGCAGGACTGGAGGACATGGTGCCGGTGGGGCACAATCTGTTCAGGGGCAGAGATAGGGTGAGCAGGGTTCTCAGCAGGGGGATCAGAAGAGGTTCAGATCAGGGAATTACATGCACGGACAGGGAGGTTTCCGTCAGGGCCATCAGGGTCCAAACGGCCATCAGGGTCAACAGGGGCAGAATGGGCAGCAGTTTCAGCAGGGCCAGCAGGGCCAAGGGAGGAATGGTAACGGCCACCAGGGCCGGGGACAGCAGGGGCAGAGAGGAGGGAACTTCCTAGGGAAGTGTTTTGTTTGTGGCAAGACTGGCCATAAACGACAGGATTGTCCTGATAGGGGCAGGGCCCCACAGCAGCAACAGCAGGGTGCTCGCCAGGAGCCGCAAAGGCCTATGTTTCCCGCCGCTCTCCCCGCACCGCCACAGATGGCAGCATTGCCACCCATTCCAGCAGTCCTAGCTCAGCAGGGGCAACTACAGTATGGACGTGTCTATAACGTCCACCAGGCAGCAGTTCCACAGGCACCGCCCGCGATTGAGGGTACGTTTCCTATCCATGGCACTATGGGTCGGGTATTATTTGATACGGGGGCTACACATTGTTTTATAGCTACACATTTCACGAAAGCCTTAGGATTGTTAGCTACGGCAGAGAGCACAGTGACGTGTGTCGACTCACCATTGGGGAATGGGTCACTTATATTCTTTATATGTCGGGGAGTGGGGGTAGAGATTGGTAGTCTGGTATTACCTGCAGATATGTTGGTATTAGATATGCATGTTCACGATGTGATTATCGGTATGGATTGGCTCGCTGATTATAGAGCCATGATTGATTGCTTCGGTGGGAGCATTATTTTTGCCATTCCGGGGCAAGAGATGTTTGTAGTGGCGATGCCTCGCCCAGAGGGAGGCTCGACCGCTCATTTGTATTATCTAGAGGAGGATACCTCTAAGGAGGTTGTGATTCCTTTAGATTCGATCCCAGTTGTCAGGGAGTATTCAGAGGTGTTTCAGGAGATACCAGGCCTACCCCCAAGTCGAGAGATAGACTTTGTTATAGACCTATTGCCAGATACGAGACCTATAGCACGCGTACCGTACCGTATGGCTCCGGTAGAGATGCGAGAGCTACGAGATCAGATAGAAAAGCTGTTAGGTCAGGGCTTTATTCGCAGGAGTACCTCACCTTGGGACGCTCCAGTTTTGTTTGTAAAGAAGAGAGACGGTTCACTGAGATTGTGTGTGGACTACCGAGAGTTGAATAAGGTCACGATACGGAATAAGTATCCATTGCCTCGAATCGATGACTTATTCGACCAGTTAAGAGGAGCTTATTTCTTCTCGAAGATTGATTTGAGATCGGGATACCATCTGTTGCGTATCAGGGAGGAGGATGTCTCGAAGACTGCGTTCTTGTCGAGATATGGTTCTTACGAGTTTCGGGTTATGCCTTTTGGTTTGACCAACGCTCCAGCAGTGTTTATGGACTTGATGAACAGACTGTTCAGGGATTTCCTAGATCAGTTTGTCATTGTCTTCATCGATGATATTCTGGTTTACTCCCAGACAGAGGAGGAGCACGCCGAGCATTTGAGGCAAGTTTTGCAGACACTACGTCAGAACGAGTTGTATGCAAAATATGAGAAATGCGGGTTTTGGCTGAAGGAGGTCCAGTTTTTGGGACACATTATTTCCGACCGGGGGATATTTGTTGATCCGGGGAAGGTATCCGCGGTGAGGGAGTGGGGACAGCCCACGACACCGACTGAAATTCGTAGTTTCTTGGGCCTAGCAGGATACTACAGGAGGTTCATTCGGGGGTTTTCGAAGATAGCGGGTCCTTTGACACATCTGACTCGTAAGGGTGTGCCATTCATCTGGAGTGATGCATGTCAGTCGGCATTTGATGAGTTAAAGGACAAATTGACCTCAGCACCTGTGTTAGCATTGCCGAGACCGGGAGTTGAGTATTTGGTTTACACCGATGCGTCTTTGCAAGTACTTGGAGGTGTATTGCAGCAGGAGAGACAGGCCATAGCTTATGCTTCCCGTAAGCTTAAGCCTCATGAGAGGAATTACCCCACGCATGATTTGGAATTGGCGGCAGTGGTATTTGCCCTACGGATTTGGAGGCACTATCTTTTGGGGGAGAAGTTCCAATTGTTCACGGACCACGAGTCCCTACAGTACCTATTCACGCAGAAGGAGTTGAACATGCGGCAAAGGAGGTGGCTTGAGTTTGTTAAAGAATACCAGTTCGATATCCAGTATCACCCGGGTAAGGCTAACGTGGTAGCAGACGCGTTGAGCCGTAGGCCAGCAGATAAGGTGGCAGGGGGGTGTGGAAGGCAAAGTGGAAGGATTTGGGACACCAGGATGCAGTGGCCCGATCTTTCATGTCTGGAATGACCGTTACACCGCAGATTGTCACGAAGGTAGTACGGGCACAGGCTAATGACTCGTTCTATCAGGAGCAGATAGTTCGATTACTAGCAGAGGGAGCCGAGTCCTATACCGTTTGCTCAGACGGGGGATTACGCTTCAATGGGAGATTGGTGGTTCCGGAAGGGGAGGAATTGCGACACGAGGTGATGGCAGAGTCGCACGGCTCACGGTTCGCGGTATATCCCGGAGGGGATAAAATGTACCAAGACATGAGACGCCAGTATTGGTGGAGCGGTATGAAGAGAGATATTGCTGAGTTTGTTTCAAAATGCGCCACTTGCCAGCTAGTAAAAGTGGATCATCAGAGATCGATAGGACTTCTACAGCCATTGGAGGTCCCGGTGTGGATGTGGGAGAGCATATCCATGGATTTTATCACGGGGTTGCCTACGTCGCAGAGGGGTCACGACTCCGTTTGGGTAATTGTGGACAGATTGTCCAAAGTCGCTCACTTTTTACCCGTAAGGACTGACTACACTACGGGATAGCATGCCCAGCTCTTCATTTCATAGGTTGTGAGACTTCACGGTGTGCCCCTAAATATCGTGTCTGACAGAGACAAGATATTTATTTCGCGGTTTTGGGAGAGTTTCCAGGAGGCCATGGGCACGGAATTGCGATTGAGTACGGCTTATCATCCGTAGACCGATGGCAGACAGAGCGCACAAATCAGATGTTGGAGGACATGCTACGCATGTGCATTATTGACTTTGGAGGTGGATGGGAGCAATACCTTCCACTGGTAGAGTTTGCTTATAATAACTCCTACCAGTTCACTATTGGCAGGGCTCCGTTTGAGGCGTTGTACGGTAGGCCTTGTCGTTCCCCAGCATGTTGGTTAGAGGTGGGGGACAACAAACTACTTGGGCCAGAAGTGATTCAGGATACTTCGGCAAGGATTGAGTTGATTCGGAGTCGCATTCGGGTAGCTCAAGACCGGCAGAAGAGTTATGCTGATGCGAAGAGATTTTTCAGGGAGTTCCAAGTGGGGGACCAGGTTTTGCTCAGAGTATCTCCTATGAAGGGGATTATGCGTTTCGGGAAGAAGGGGAAGTTGGCACCGACGTATGTGGGGCCGTTTCCTATTATTGAACGGATTGGACCAGTTGCGTATAGACTCGGGTTACCGGAGCATTTACACCGGATTCACGATGTGTTTCATATTTCCTCGTTAAGGAAATATCTCAGGGACGATTTGGCTCATTCTCACATCGCTTTGGAGGAGATTGATTTACAGCCTGATAGCTCCTACGAGGAGGGAGCAATTGCTATTTTGGACCGAAGCGAGAGGAAGTTGCGGTCAAAGATAGTTCCGTTAGTGCGTGTTCAGTGGCGACATCACAATGTCGAGGAGTCCACATGGGAACGCGAGGATGAGATGCGCGAACGTTATCCAGAGTTGTTTTTATCAGGTACTTTCTATTTCCGAATTTCGGGATGAAATTCTGTTATTAGGGGGGGAGTATGTAATACCCCATATTTTTGGCGATATTTATTTTTGGGATTAATTAATTAAATGAGAATTAATTGGGAATTAATCCGGATAAAATACTAGCGAGATGTGAGTTGGTATTTGACTATATTGAGTATATATGATGATATATGAATGTTGAATTATGAAATTTATCGTGAAATTGATATACGATAATTTGGACATTTTATTGGGACGCGTGAGACAGTCGCGTCAGGAGATAATTATTTTAAATTGTAAAAGTGAAATTTAAATTCTATTAACCGTATGGTCATTTTGAGTGCGCCAACGCGTCCGGAAGGGTCGAGATAGTCAGAAAACACTAGCCGAGGGTTTAGTTTGGGTCCCGGGGTATTTTTAGGCCATACCGGCAACAGAAAGGGTATTTTGGTAATTTTGTATTTTTGGAAATTAAAAGTGACGAAAATTAAGAGTTTTTATCTGATTGGGAATTGACCCACTTAACCCATTAACAACCCATATTAACCTAGAAGGCTACGTAGGTTATTAGAATTAGGTTTTCTAATATTTCCCAAAGCAAACCCTAGCCACCATAGCCATTGGAGAAGAAAGCTTGGAGAGAGAGAGATAGAAGGCAATTCTGCAGAAAGAGAGAGAGAACTTCTTCAAATCGTCATCAAAATCAGAGATTGAATCAAGGCAAGTGGTTTAATTTACATTTTTATGCAGTAAATGCTTATTCCATGCTTAGACAATTCCATAATCATAATTAATTGAGAGATAAATAAAAACCCATAAAATTGGAGTTGTTAGTTTAATTTTGGAGATAGGTTTGCATGTAGAAATGTTATTGGAAGATCGAATTAAGAGAATTACTAATTTATGTGATACAAAAACGGATCTATTTCTGGGAATGGAAGATTTAAAATTCTAGGGTTTATGTTCTTGAGAATTTGGGGAAAAGTGATGAAACTTGATGATTTAATGATGTTGAGGATGAATTAATTCCTTCAAACACGTTAGTATGTGACTTTAATATGTTTAGGATTGATTAGAGACCTTTAAACATTGTTGGGACGAATTTTGGTTGAGATTTGAGGTGTAGAAATTGGTGAAAAACGAGACAGGATTTCTGGGCTTGAATCTGGTCACTCGTTAGAAGACCTACCCAGGTCGTTCGAACGAGCTCGTTCGAAGGAGCTTCTAACGAGTTGATAGTTTGGGGTTCTAACGAGAGGGATGTCCGTTCGATAATCTCGTTCGAAAGAGATCTCGTTAGATAGCCCAGTTCGTTCGAACGAAATCTCGTTCGAACAGCCTCGTTCGAACGAGACTTCTAACGAGCTGGCAGTTTAGGCCTTTTTGGCCTGGTGTGATTTTGGGAGTCCCGTAAACTTGTTCGAGGATAGAGATAACATTCTTTTGTTAATTTATTGGTACACTTGGGACATTTGGGACATAATGAGGAGTAAAGTTACATAATTGTGGAACGAATCAAATAGACATTTGAGTTGAGACGTGAGTGCCTACTACGACGTGAGAATAAATTATGGCGTGTATGATTATGAACCGGGATTATATAAATTGTATAAATTATAAGATGGTACGAGAATGCGATAAGTACTACAATTAAACTACGATGATTACTAAGATGTGTGCTTACTTAGTATTGGTATATGATTTGTGTGTATGACATACCTACCATACTTGCTATCACGGGAGGTTTGCGTTCGCTTAGGGCCTTCTAATCCTTGTGTTGCCCGGATTTAGACTGGTTACCTCGATGAACATAGGTCAGAGAAGGACTTATTGGGATGTAAATAAGTCTGCTGATCGTGGGAGCGCAGGTATGTGCGTGACCCATGTGATGTGACTGTGTTCGCCTCCATTATTTGTGATGTTGTTATCTGTGGACTATTCCTGAGAGATTCGGAATACGTGATTCCTTATGTACGTGATGTACCGGGATGGATAGCAGAGTATGTGTGCACCGCAGCTTAGTCTCGGGGTGCTTATATTGTATATTTATGTTGTGGAAAATATACACTTAGTAAAATGAGAACTTTCATATGGTATTGTGTGTGTAACTATGGAATAACATATAAGGGATGATCTATAATGAGTTGTATTACTTTTATGTGAGAACCTGAATTTACGATAAGTCCCCCTATTTAATTGCGAGCGTTATAATGTTAATGGGAACCGAGTAATAAGGGTAGAACCTATGACAGTCTAGCTAGATATTATGTCACTTAGCTAGTGGGTTGTGTCATTTTAGATGGGTACTTACGTTAGAAGTGCACAGTTAGACGAGAGGTGAGAATTTCATGTGAGTGCACGTCCTAACATGTACTTTGCATTTAATGTTTTAAATGTTTTTAAAGCACTTGCAGGTTTTTAAAATATCTCCACATTCGGGCTCTGGCCCGTTTGCTTTCAAATCTATTTTTTTTGTAAAACCATTTTAGGTGCCCAGCCACAAGGACACCATGCATAGGATACTCATTCACATGACGAGCTGTAGCTGTTTGTGGAAGCTATAGGGATTTGCTTTTAGACGCTTCTACCATTTGGATTCCATATTCAGTATTCTTCAGTTGTAGGGCATGTTGCCCAAATTCTATTAGAGACTTTTCCATTTTAGTTTTTCAGACTTTGGCATGTATTGATTCAGTATTCAGTATTTAGTTATTCATTTCAGTTGTGGAGTTTGTGGTGAGGAGTTTTTCCTCCGGATTTATTTATATCGTGTGATGTTATTCTATTATTTCGTTATAGTGAATGGTGATATTATTCTTGCTTTAAATCTTTTACTGCATGTTAATCAGACTTTAATTAAAATTTGGCGACTTACTTTTTAAATACTAGGTGGTTAGAAATAATAAAATGTTTTCGACATTGATGCTATTAACTGAGCCAACTTGGCATTTTGATTTAATTTAATAAAGGAGTAGCTACCCGGTATTTAATTAGTCGGGGTGTCACACTTGATTATTGAATTTTTTATTTCCTCCTTTGTTTTTATTCTCAAATTTAGGTTTTTCAAATTTAGAGTTCTGTTTTTTAAACTTGAGAAATTTTTTTAATTTTTTTGCAAATAAGGATATATCATCAGGATCAAAGTCAGACTCATCAGAATCAGACACATCGACTTTCTTAACTTTTAAAGCAACTCCTTTATCTTTGCCTTTGTTATCTTTAGGAAACATATCTAGTTCATAAGTTTGCAGATCACCAACAAGTTCTTCAAGTTTTAAAGTATTTAGGTTTCCTAAAGAATTAAGAACAGTGACTTTAGGAATGAATCGCTTAGGAAGACATCTAAGTATTTTCTTAACAACACGATTTTCAGGTATTTTTTCACCTAAGTTAAAGCAAGAGTTAACTATGTCTAATAAACAAGCATAAAACTCATCAAATGTTTCAGTTTCTTTCATGGTGATCGTTTCAAATTGTTTAGTTAAATTTTGAAGTTTTGACGCTTTAACAACACTGGTTCCCTCATGAGTAACTTGGAGAATGTTCCAAGCTTCCTTTGACGTTTTGCACGTCATTATACGACGAAATTCATCGGGAGACACGGCACCAAATAAGGCATTTAATCCTTTAGAGTTAAAGTTACACCATTTTAGTTCTTCCTCACACCACTGTTCAACGGGAGTCAAAATAGTTTCATCATTAACAACCATAGTCGGAGGAGACCATCCTCTTTCAACAGTAACCCAAACACGTTCATCAATTGATTTAAGAGTGGATTTCATACGTGCTTGCCAATAGGTATAATTAGTTCCATCAAACAAAAGTAGTATATTCGACAAAAAACTATCCATATAACCTCCAGGATTCATCTAAATAACTTTTAGAGACTAGCTCTGATACCAATTTTAAGTCGCAAGGTTATATGTTCTTAGTTTAATTCGTAGAATACACACACGCAATCCAATTTTAATATTATCAATAAAGTGATATTCTCCAATTTCAATTTAAAAGTAGATTCACAAGTTCGCAAGAACAAATTTCAATTAATGCAATGTGATTGATGACTTGACTAATTAAGATAAAATTATTTCAATTTTATTCATTTTATCCTAAGCATACATCTAGGTGATTCAATAAAGTAAAATGCGAAAATCCCAACCACAACACGCCGATGTACGAGGAAAACCCAAATGGGAAAAACCTCGGACGGCTGGGCCTAGACAAAATCCACTACAAAATAGGTTTTACAAGAGACTCAAAAGACTTACAGACATTGACTCACTCATGACTTGCTTATGCCGTCCTCGACCTCTGAATTTGTAGTACGCGAAGCTCCAACGCGTTGCTCGACACTCCTCGTGTCGCGGTATCCACCGAAGCCCAAAACCACCGTCTCCTCAAAGCTTGAATGTAGAGATCCACCGCAAACTTGCTTGTTGAATGTCAATTTGATTGAAGGATATTTGTTTCAAAAGATGATAAAAATGTTGGAGATGATTTTTACCAAAAAGAGGGAAGTTATAGAAAAAGCTCTAAAGAGAATAATAAACTTCCTTGACCTTTGAAACTGATTTTCGTCCATATAAAAATACCTGAAAAAGTAGTGGACCAAAACAGTTGTAAGAAAAAACCGCATAAAAATAAGTTTAAAAATTCAGATCTGGTAGAACTTCGTTCGAACGAGGTCGTTCGAACCAGTTATTTAACGAGGTTCCAGTTTCGAATTAGATAGGTTGTTAGAAATCTCGTTCGAACGAGATCGTTCGAACGACCTTTCTAACGAAGTTCCAGTATATCCTGGGGAAAGTCATTAGATCGAGGTCGTTCGAACGACCTGGATAAACTTCGAACGAGATTTTATATTTTGCACAAATTTGTTCAAATTTATTTCAAAGACTTTTCTTTATGAAAATTACTTATTTACGAACATTTTCCTATTATGAAATTTTCTTGATTAGACAAAATACTCCAACACATAAAATTTATTTTGGTCATATACCTTTGAAGGATAGCTAGCATGGCATGAATATTGATGACGCGAAAACTTTGGATGCGATGCTTGAATCTTTACGATGAATGATGCTTGATGCAGAATGACCCAAAATTGTTTTGTCCAACGGAATATAGCCAATATAACAAATGACTCGATTGGAAATTTGTCCTTACACTCATGTCCAGGTGTCATGGATCATGCGATTGAAGAAATGTGGTTCATTTATTAGTTTTAACCAGTAACTTTTTTAAATTTTGGAAACTAATATAAGAAAAGGAATGTCATTAAAAATTTGAGCTGATGGGTTACTTGATATTAAGTGTTAAGATAAATAGGTTGCATTATGCATATTTCTTAAGATGATAATATGTCAAAATTAAAAATAATATACACTCAAACCCTTTTTAGCTAGTGGGATTGGTCGAGATTAAGCTATACCTAAAAAAAATAACTTAATAAAATATTTTACAGTTTAAATGTACATACATAAAACTTTTTTTTTATTTTATAAAGTCATTTTTTTTTAATTTCGTTCAAGATTTTAGTACATAAAAATGTGTCAAAATATTTTTTTAAGATAAAGTGTCTTTAAGGGTATTTTTTAGCAAACTGATTTTTTTTAAAATCGTCTATAAGAATTTTTTTATATAATTATTTTATTTTTAATTTTATGCAAGATCTTTTTTATTTTATAAAAAAAAATCATATTAATAGATTTTTTTAATCCTATCATTTTAGATATACTATGGGTGAGGGAGGTTAGCATACAAAAATAAGCAAATAAGAATAGAAAGTATTCCAAGTTCTCACCCCACCTTTTATACTCTCTACTTCCGTGAACAACATTAATAACAAAGCCTATTGGCTTACTCTACTGGATTACTCATACTGAAAAGCAAAGTACACACTAATTAAATGTCACATAATGGTGCAATATAGCATCACAATATTATCTTGGGAGTATAAGCGACACAATACACTGTTTTTTAGTTAAAAATGAATTTTATTAAAATTAATAAGATAAAAAGTAAAACAATGCAACATGGAATAATATTTTTTTATCAATCATGAACATTATCCAAGTGAAAGTGGCACAAAATATAATTTTTTTTAACAAAAAAATACAAATGTTTTTTTAACCGAAAATGAAATCGACCAAAATAAACAAGACACATTACGACGCAACACACTATGAAGTTTATTTTACCAATCACGAATAATTTTAAAATAATAGCTTCAGAACACAATGTTTTGTTAACGAAAAATAACTCGACAAAAATAAGCATGACAACATGAAATATTATTTTTTTTGCTCATCTCGAACTCGATTCAAGTACAAGTGGCACAATTCAAAATATTTTTTAACCAAAGCGATTCCAACTAAAGTAAACATGACATGTCACAATACGAAATTAAAAGAAATATTATTTTTTTACCTATTTCGAACACGATTCAAGTAAAAGCGACACACCACAATATGTTTTCTTAAATCGAAAACAAACCCGACCAAAATAAATACGACGCGACGTGAAATATTTTTGTGGAAAAATTTGGTTTGGATGGGACTCTAAACATGTTGGTTGGATTTTGTAATTCAATATTAAATATGTTGGTTTGGATTTTGAATTATGACCTATTTTGGGGGGAACAAAATGAAAGGAAATCATCATTTTTTAAGATGTTTAACAACATGTCACGCTTCATTACTTTGTAATAAATTTTAAATATATCATGTTGACAACAATTTGACTTATGGGACTGTAAGTGTTCTATAATCACAAATATTTGAGAATAAATTTATCATCGTGTCATTGGCACGTGAACAATATCACGGTAACAAATTTATCGCCCATGCCATCGAATTATTATTAATGATAATAAGAGTATAGATTGTACAAATAAAAATATTGTTAAGAAATATTTACATAATACTCAAGGGATAATTTGTTTAAATAATATTATTAATAAGTATAAATAATACACAAGGGATAATTGGTACTCGACACACCGAGCATGTAGTGAACGTATCATCATTGTGTTTGATAGTCAAGTGAACTTGTGACTTTTTTTTTCTTTCTGATAATGCTTTTGGTGTAGAATTTCATCACGAGAACAAAATATCACGGAAACAAATATATCACGGGAAAAAAAATTATCGTCGTGCCATTGGCACGGGTACAAAATATTACAGGAAAAAAATTATCGTCGTGCCATTGGCACGGGTACACCCTAGTGTGTGTGTATATATATATATATTATAGAGAAGGAAAAGAACGAAACTTACAGTTGGAGGTTCTCAAAGAACTTTAGGCAGAAATTTTTGAAATAGTGAAAATAAATCAGGCCAAAAAATGAAGGACCCAGCTTAAAAAACCAATTGAAGTCACCAAATCGTTTGCAAAAACAACCTCAAATAACCACTCAAACTCACAATAGTGTAGGTACGTTTAAAGAGGTAAATATCTGAAGAAAATCACTTAAGATTATAGGTCTGTAAACGTGAATGTGTAGAGAGAGAAAGAGAGAAGAAAAAAACGTAAAATGTCGACAGCAACTAAAATCCCAAACCCTAAAAAAATGATGACCGATCTCATCAATATATATATATGAAACCACTAATGGCATAATTCGTAATATAGTAAACCACACATAAAAGTGTAATCTCGACATTCCTCATAGGCGGCTAGGTAGATAATTGGCAAAACATAACCCAAGGATATAAGGATCTTTAGCCAAGTGAGATAAATGTTAAAGAATGTACATAGAAAATTCAGAACGGTAAAAAATAGTAGGTACTCCTCACGTGGTCAAATCGTGAAGAGAAAGCAAACCCTTTTAATTGGCTCAAGAAGGATCACATGGATCAAGCCAAACAAACACAAAGAGACCCCATCGCAGCCACGCAAAATGAGCACAAGATCACAGCCATTGCTTTGGATTACACATTTCAAATAAACAAAAATAGTTTTTATTTATTTAACAAAATGTATAAACACAAAAACAAAATTTAAATAAATAAACAAGATTTGAAATACATAACTGAAAAAATTATGTTCATACATATATATATATATATATATATATATATATATAATAAATAATAATAATAAATAGATCTAGTGTGGATACACAAAATGTTGTAAAAAAACAATAAAGTCTCAAAATTAAGACAACTTAGAAGGGAAATTTCATCGTAGAACGATGAAAGTTAGACCAGGGGTAAAATTTCTTAAGATGATCCAAATTGACTAGACGTGTCATCTCTTTTTCGTCGAGGTCTGTGAGCATAGCAACAGCACCTGACATAATTTTCTTCAAGATGTAGGGCCCACTTCAGTTGGGTTTGAATTTCCTTATTGGATCCCAGATGGATTCTGTAATTTCTTTAAGGGCAAGATCTCCTTCTTGCACAACGCAATATTTGAATTTTTTGTTAAATGATTGCACAATACGATGATAGTACTGTTCTATATGAGATAAGGCTTTTAATCGTATTTTATTAAAGAGTACGAGTTTATCATAGAAGATTTTCTGCTAATCTACCTCGCTGAATTGACTTTGAGCATGACTCTCGGGATATTACTTCGAGTTTGACACATAAGACCGCCCCATGACATATACTAAGGAGTAAGGGTAATCCCAAGTAAGTGTTCTGATGGAGGTACAGTAGCCCTAGAGAACATATGGGATTCGGTCTGCCCAATCTCTACAACGTTTGATCATTTTGTTGATTATGGTCTTGATGCTTTTATTGGCAGATTCGATAGGCCAATTGGTTTGCGATCGATGGGGAGAGGACTTGTGCCTTTAAATTTCATACTCATTAACTAACTCTGTCACTTCAGCTTTAGAACGGAGCCCATTGTTTGACACTAGATCGTGGGGAACTCTGTAGCGAAAGATGATGTTCTTTCTGATGAACTTGAATAGTCTATTTTCATTTAATACTACTTATGACTCGGATTCAACCCATTTAGTGAATAATCAATGGCGACGAGGATGAAATAGTGCCCATTTGATTTCTGGGAGTGACATCCTCGATAATTTCTATGGCCCAAGTTGAGAAGGGCCAAGGAGAAGTCATGTTGTACAACACTCGATGAGACAAGTGTTGAAGATTGGCAATCTGTTAGCATTTTAAATATCTTTTGACATAAGAAATGTAGTCTTGAACTATAATGGTCCAATAATATCCCTAATAAATTATCTTCTTGGTAAGTATATAACCGTTCATATGGGGTCCACATTCCAACCTGTGGATTTTTTGCATCACGTAATCGACCCCAGCCCCTGCTATGCAATGCAAATGGGTTTCATTAAAATTTCACACAAAGAGTACCCTATCACAGATGATTTATAGATAAGAAAGCCTACGAAGGCTCACGTGGTCTTTCTTATTAGTGTCCTTAGGATATCTACCTTACTTGAGGAGGCTCCAAATATCATAATACCATAATCCATCTATGTTTGGATCTTCTTTTATTATGAGCTCGATGTGGCAGCAATGAGTAGGTGCTTCCTATTTCTGGACTAGAAAATTATCCATTTTTACTCGCTCTGGCATGTCGACCATATAGGCTATGGTTTCTAATGCGTCGGCTAGGCTATTTCATGAGTAAGGAAGGCAGTGGGAGGTGATACCTTCAAATTAGGAGGTGAGCTCTTCGAGTTGAGAATAAAAGGGTTGGAGTTTTTAATATTTGACTTTCCACTTTATGAGGATTATCTCACGATGAGAGTTGAATCCCCATAGACATCGATGCACTTGATTCCCTTCTTAAGGGATATATTGAGACCTATTATACACACTTCATACTCTATTATATCGTTGGTGAAAGTTAAGTCTAACCTGATGGAGATAGGAGTGTGAGAATCATTGGGAGTAATCAAGATCATCCTAATACCATATCCCATCTTGTTATCAACCCTGTTAAAAAAAATCTGCCATCTTATCTCTTCATAGCAAGTGTAAAGAATGTCTTCATTTAAAAACTTAAAAATCCATACCTCGAATCTCCCCATGGAATTATCAGCAAGATAGTTTGAAATGGATCTTCCCTTCATAGTCTTTTGAGTAACTACATGATGTCGAATTCAGCTAGTAACATCAACCATTAAGCCATGCGAGTAGACATGATAGGATTCTCCAGTAGGTATTTAATCTGATCCATTTGAGACATTAATTTGATGGGGAATGCAAGCATATAATGCTGGAGCTTCTGCATGACCCAGATTATGGCAGCACATGCTTTTTCTGACGTATTATAATTGACCTCGTACACTGCTAGATTTTGACTAGCATATTAGATAGATCGTTCTTTGTGTGATTCTTCAATGCATTGGGCTAGCATATCCCTTACCGTGTTGTCCATGATGGTGAGGTATAGAAGGAGGGGAAGACCTTACTGCAGAGGCATGAGCACTAGAGGTTGGGTAAAGTATCACTTGATTTGGTCAAAGGTTTCTTGACATGCATCGTTCGACACTTTAATTGAATAGAAGTTTGAAGATGGGATCGCAGATGGAGGTCAATTGGTTAATGAATCGGTTTCTATATTGGAGTATTCCTAGGAAGCTACAAACTTCTTTTTTTGTCTAAGGTGGTTGAATTTTGAGAATTACTCTGAGATTGTCAGAGTCCTCTTTGATCCCCTTATTGTTGACCATGAAGCCGAGGATTTTTTCTTTCGTGACTTTGAAAATGTATTTTTGTGGGTTGAGGCGTTTTTGATACTGTTATAGTCATTAAAAGAATTTCCTCAAGAAAGATATGTGACCCTATTGAGTTTCGAACTTGATGATCATATCGTCATTATAGACTTCAACCTCTTTATGGATAAGGTCATGAAAAATAGTTGTAGCTTACCTTTAGTAGGTAGCTCTAGTATTTTTAAGACCAAAAGGCATGACCATGTAGCAAAAAGTTCCCCACGGTGTGATAAAAATCAATCTTCTTATGATAAACGGGATACATATTGTTCGGATTATACATGAAAAAGCCATCGATAAATGATTTAAGGGCATGACTGGCACTTTTATTGATAATCACGTCCATGTTCGGTAGATGATAATCATCCTTCATGGATCTTTTGTTCTTGTCTCGATAATTGATGCACATGCAGACTTTTCCTCTTGATTTTAATAGGATGATCTTTACTGGCCATGTAGGATATTCGAACACGTGGATGAAACCTACGTTCAACTGCTTTACCACTTCATCTTTGACCTTGAGAGACCACTCCGTTCGAAACTTTCTTAACTTTTTCTTAACAAGCTTGCTTTCTGGGAAAGTAGGAATCTCGTGCTATGTGATTTTTGGGTCAATGATGGACATATCGTTACAGGAGCATACAAAGGCATTAATAAATTCATCCAATAGTTCTTCAAATTATAATTTCTCATGCTCGTCGAGGGTGGACCCTGTTGATACCAAAAATTATCCACCTATATGGACCAATCAAAAAATGGATACTCGTCTCCTTATGTGGCAGCAATCCTAGTCAACAGTCACTTAATCAACCCCAGGGATAATTTCTTGACAGGCATGCCGACCAACATGAAGAATACATACCATCATAGTAAATGAACAATCACCACTAGAGGGAAATAGCCAAGGTTACTTCCACATGTGGTCTAGAAATTCAACCATAACATTCATTACATACGATATAAATTCATGAATATATAAAGGCATCCCAAACCTTGATCTCCAGGTCACTATAAGTACATTGTATTCCTTTCATATAAGGCAAGATATAATGGATTCTAGGATATTCTTCTAAACAAGAGTACCTAGATTCTGTAATCAATCAAATCAATACAATAACAGTGGATGTAGGCTTTTTTACACAATCGAACCACTTTAAAAACTCTTTGTCTCTGATCTGATCATTCTATTATAATATTATATTTTATTCGTGGTTAAAAAATTGGATCTAGTCCATTTTTTTACATTAACAGATTAGCGTTGTCTATGGAAACGTGTGTTTAATTACCGTTATCTATCTTATACATTCTAGTTTTGAGGGAAGATGAATGATCCTAAGACTATTGCCAGAAATAAAGGTAACCCAACCGTCCGATCAGCTCCGCCTACGATCACTAACCTAAATGGAATTCTTACCAGTATTGCCAGGGGTTAAGATGCCATGCGAGAAATAATGAGGCAATGGGCTCAATCATTGCAATCCAGATCTCCATCTCTTTTTAGGAAATAAATAGTTCCTTCGTCGAGGAGGGATATGCCACCTACGCCTCCTAGGCGTAGTTGACACAGCTATTATAGAACTTCATAAGATTGGTCTTACCGTCGAAGAGTGAGTTCATCGCTCAGATCCATAGAATTTTATGATGTATATTCTCTCTCTACTAAAAGACTAAGAATTTTGAAAAGATTGAGCAAAGTTTTAGCTTTTTATCATTTGGTACATGGTGCAAACAAAAATCCTCCAAGAGAGCTATCAAGAACCAATTAACTCCCAGTTAACGACCGTGAAGCTTCAATCAGGTCCAGATTAAGTGTATGACGATCTGTGCACGCCGAGAAAACTTCTCAGGAAGAGAGCTCAACATAAACACATGGTTAGGTTAGCTGAGCTGCTTTACACAAATCTAATGCAGGAAACCCTTCATAGAAGGGATCAATCCAGCGGTTAGAAGATTGATTGGGAAAAATGGCAAAGGCAAAGAATTCATTTCAGTGGAACTTCGTCAAGGGATCAACCTTGATTCAGTCAATTGTTAATTTTCCAACTCCATCCAAGTTCAAAACTTTAGTTGTTACCCCCAAGTATGATGGTAAAACTGATCTAGTTTTGCACATCGAGTAGTATCAAGCTGAAGTAGATATCTATTATGTTCCTAATGAGATGATATGTAGAGGTTTTTCCATAACCATTACTGGTTCAGCCCAATATGGTACAATAACTTTCCCCAAGGAAAATGCTAATTTTAACCATCTTGTCGATCTGTTCATCAGCAACTTCTGCTTTGGGGCTAATCCAGTTAAGAGAGTAACCCATCTCCTGAGTGTCAGGCAACGAGTAGGGGAAACCACTAGAGAATATATCACTCATTTTAATAAAGAGAAACTAGAAGTGGTTGACTATGAAGAGAAAATAGGGAGTTACCGATTTAATAAGTGGATTGCTTCCAGAAAAGCTATACTATGCCCTGGCCAAAGATCCTCCTAAAGCCGTGATTGAGCTCTTGACCTAGGCATGAAAAATCATGAACGTCGAGGAAGAAATGGCTGCAAAGCAGAGTCTAACCACTAAGCATGAGAAGAAGGAGCAAAAGGAGCAAAAACCAAAGAAGGATGATAAGCTCAAAAAGTATGGAACATATACTCCATTGGCGATCATTATTCACCATATCCTAGAGGAAATTAAGCATAATAGAGATTTGCGATGGCCCGAGAAGCTGAGGGCACCACCTAAGAGGAGGAAAAAATCTAAGTATTATGAGTTTTATAAGGATCATGGTCACACGATCGATAACTATATCATTTTAAAGAACGAAGTGGAATCCCTCATTCTCTGAGGAAAGCTGAACAAATTTGTTGATCAATGAGAAAGCAAAGAAATAAGAGGAAGGTCAAATTCTCCCTGCAAACCTAGACATGACAGGATAAGAAACCATGAAGATGGTTATGAAGAAGATATACCAAAGAAGCCAAAACAACTAGAACTTGAAGTAGCTATGGTACGTTTTGGCTCTTTTGATTGTCATGTAATTACAAGTGGCAATGCAGGAGGAGGGGATCAAAATGTAGAGAGAAAGGCCTACCTGAATGAAGCACAAGCTTGTTCCAATATCCAGATAATCAATATGAATGAATATGATCGACCCATGAAAGTCAATAAAGATAATTTGGTAATCATCTTTTCCAAGAATGACCTCTTAGGGGTATTATATCCCCATGATGATTCGTTGGTCGTCAAGTTCAGAATTTAAGAAGCCATCATCTCTAGGGTCTTGATTAATAATGGGATCTCGAATAATATCATGTTATAACCTTGCTTTCATAGTTTAGGACTAAAACTTAGTCAAATGGAACCACACCATAGGCTATTGATAGGTTTTTTAGGCAAAAAAGTCTACCCTCTTGGAACAGTCAAGCTAGATGTGTTGTTCGGCACCTCGCTAAAAAGTCGCACTGAAAAGATACGTTTCTTTGTGATGGATAAGAACGTTCATTCTGCTTATAATGTGATCTTCGACAAGGTAGGATTAAAGAAGCTTAAAGCAGTACCATCCAAAGTCCATAAGTGTTTGAAGTTCCCTACTCACTTTGGGGTTGGGGTTGTGAAGGGTGACCAAAAGGTGGCCAGAGAATGTTATTACTCCTCTGCCGAGTAAGAATATTTGATTGATTTGAAGAAAAAGACCACCACTTACCAAGTAGACACTACGGAGCCCAAGAGTGAGTCAGAAGTTGAAACTCTAGATCCCCGAGATAAAAAGGAGTTAGTCAAAGGGTAAATTATTGAAGCCACCGAAAGCATAATCCTGGATGATGACAAACAAAAAAAAAACACCCAGATCGGCTCCACACTGGATCCACTCCTTAAACAGGAATTGATTACATTTTTTAGACAACGAAGGAATGTGTTTGCTTGGAGTTATGAGGATATGCTTGGGATTAATCCCAATTTCCTCTGTCATGAGATCAACATTAATAAAGATGCCAAGTTAATTAAGCAAAGGCGTAGGGTGTTTATTTTGGAGAAAAACCAAACTATATATGAAGAGATGGAGAAACTATAAAAGTCCCAATTCATTGAGGATATCAAATATCCATCCTGGTTGGCCAGCGTTATGATGGTAAAAAAGAAAAATGATAAGTGGAGAATGTGTGTAGATTTTATTGATCTGAATAAAACCTGTCCAAAAGACCACTTTCCCTTGCCTAGAATTGATTCGTTAATGGATCCTATATCAGGACATGAGCTACTGAGCTTCATGGATGCTTATTCTGGGTATAACCACATAAGAATGAAACCAAAAGGTAGGAAAACACTTCTTTCATCACCAGCCGAGGAACTTAATGCTACAATGTGATGCCCTTCGAACTCAAAAATGCTGGATTAACGTACCAGAGTTTGGTAAAAAAGGTATTTGAAGAGGAGATTAGGAAAAATATGGAGGTTTATGTAGATGATATGTTAACTAAAAGCATAAAGGCTTTACATCACGCCAAGGACCTTAGTCAGACTTTCGATCAGCTGAAAAAATATTAGATGAAGTTAAATCCGATCAAGTGTGTGTTCGGTGTGTAAGAGGTAATGTTCCTCGTCTTTATAGTAAACCAAAGAGTAATTGAAGATAACACTTCCAAAATCAAAGTTCTGATAGAAATCCAGTCGCCAACCTACAAGAAGGATGGTCAAAGGCTTACTGGTAGAGTAGTACCTTTAAACTAGTTTGTTTCTCGAGCAATAGATAGGTGTTTACCATTATTCAAGGTTCATAGAAAGACCTTTAAGTGGAATGCGGAGTGTGAAGAAGCATTCCAAGAATTGAAGACGTATCTCGGATCACCACTTTTATTGTCTTGACCTGTTTTGGGAGAAAAATTTTATTTATACTTAGATATTTTTTAGTCCGTAGTTAGCTCGGCATTGGTTAGATTGGATAATGGAATCTAGTAACTAGTTTACTACATCAGCAAAGCATTTTGAGGAGCCAAAGTTAGGTATCCATGCTTGGAAAAACTAGCCTTAGCACTCATTGAAGCCTCCAAGCGTATGAAGCCTTATTTCCAAGCACACACCGTAGTTGCGTACACTGACCTACCTATTCGGCAAGCTCTCCGCAAACCTAAAAATTTAATAAGATTGATGTACTAGGAAGTAGAACTGGGAGAATATGATATCCTCTATGAACCAAGGTCATCATTGAAAGGATAAGCTTTAGCAGATTTCATTACAGAGTTCACCTATCCAGAGGTTACCGACCAAAAAAACTTGCTTGTCGAGCAGACTTCTTCGAAAGAGAGCTCATCTTAAAAGAAAGCCAAAGTTATAGCCGACCAACCTGAATCATCCAGAACTCAAGAAATGGCTCAAAAATATGCAGAGGAAAGTAAGAAGTTATTTCAACATAGAATTCTATTTGCGAAGAGCTTCAGTAGTGCTATCACATTATGGAATTTATATATGGATCTTCATTCACAACTGGAAGTGGAACAGGTATCATACTTAATACTCCTGATGATATTGATATAAAATATACTTTGATAGTCAAACTGGAATTAGCCCATTCATTAGGTGTCGATCAAGTAATTGCACACCGTGATTCACAGTTGGTTGTCAACTAAGTGCTTCATATATATGGAGTCAAGGGAGAACAAATGACTAAGTATTTGACCAAGGTGCTGGAAGTCAAATACAAATTTTCAGGTGTGAAAATGAACAAAATACCAAGAATAGTTAGCGCCTGAGCTGATGCACTTGCTATTCTAGCTTCAGTAATAAGAATATAACTCTGAAGAAGTGTTCCACTTAAGATCTTGGTAAGAAGGTTCATAAATAAGGATCCAATAATCAGTTTCATTGGTGTAGATTTTGGACCTTCCTGGATGTATCCGATCAAGGCTTACATTGAAAAAAGGATCCTACAGTTGATCTTAAAAAAGTAAAAAATCTCTGGTACAAAGCATCCAAATATGTGTTAGACAAAGGAGTCTTATACAGAAAGGGATTAATTATCTCCTTATTACGTTGTGTTCATCCGTTGGAGTTTAAAGACTTGATAAAGGAAGTGCATGAAGGTTCTTATGGAGCTCATTCAGCTGGTCGGGTGTTACTCCAAAGAATCACAACACAGGGATACTACTGGTCAACTATGAGGGCAGACTGTAGGACTTTCACAAGAAAGTGAGAAAAGTGCCAGAGGTTTTCTGTAATTCGCAAAGCACTCAACACTGCTCTAGCACCAATTACTTATCCTTGTCCATTCAATATTTGGGGAATTAAATTGGTCGGCCCATTGTCGACCATCAAAGGCAAGTTCAAGTAGCTGGTAGCTGTTGTTGATTAATTCAAAAATGGATGAAAGCAGAGTCGTTGATAGAAATGCCTTATGAGAAGGTATACCAATTCATCGTGAAAAGCATCATATGTAGGTATGGCATGCCTTATTCCTTCATTATAGACTATGGAACCCAGTTTGATAATGATGAATTTAAATTATATTGTGTTAAGTCCAAGATCTATAAACTCCATTCTACACCAGTCCATACACAAAGTAATGGTCAGACAGAAGTGACAAATAGAACCTTTCTTAATGGGATGAAGAAGAGGATTAATGCTACCAAGGTAAAATGGATTAATGAACTACATTCTATTATTTGGTTATATAGAACAATGTTTAGAACACCAACTGGAGAAACACCTTATATGCTTGCATTTGGGACAGAAGCCATGGTACCAGTGGAGATAGGCCTACCAACTCACAAAATGCTAAATTTTGATTCTAAAAAGAGTTACTTGATGAGAAGATTGGAAGTGTACATGTTGGAAGAAGTCCGAGAAGGTGCTACTCTCAGAAATGTTGCATACCAATAAAGGACTGCTCACTTTTACAATAAAAGGGTCAAGTCGACCAACTTAAAAGAAGGCGACTATGTCCTTAAGAAGGTCATCTAGAAGGTAAACAAGCTTCAGGCCAATTGGCATGGCCCATATCGCATTTCAGCATCCGACTAGGGACTTTTTGCCTTAAGACACTTGATGAGGAGGAATTCAAGAACTCTTGGAACACTGAGCACCTTCATAAATATTATCACTGAATCAGGGCATTGACATGTTGTATTTCTTTTTACCTTATGTTCAGCACAATTATCTTTCAAGATCAATAAAAATCTTGATTTTAGTTCCTTCAATTTTTTCAATTTTGTTTCCGAGTACGACGATATACATCCCCCAGAAACAACAAACAAAAAATATCACTTGGTCTTCAGCTATTGCCGATTAACAGCACATCAGGTTGAACTTATAATCAAGTTGAACTTATTCGTCGATCAACGACACATACTTAATCAGGTTGAACTTATCAAATTCAAGATGTCCCACATCTTAATGCAGAGTTGTATCTCTCCCGACTTAGATTACTTGATGTATGACTTCATATGTACAAGTCACGAACAAGAAGTTATTACTTCATGTATGACTCCTTATTAAAAAGTCATAAACAAGAATTTATATTAGACCAAGTTAAATATAGGAATGCACTCCTCATATACTTGGTCGGAACAAATAATTTACTTCATGTATGACTTCGTCTTTGACAAGTCAAGAACTAGAAGTCTGTAAAACTTAGTATACAACTAAAACAGTTACAAACAAGCTTTACCCGACTAAGTTAAATGCAAAAAGACATATAAACATTCCTAACCATTAGAATACACACATATATTCCTAATACACTTCGTCACCACTGATAACTGATGCTAAACTCGGATCAATAACTCTTTATTGTTTCGTCTAAGTGCATTTATGGCCCTACAATCATAGTTTAATAATTCATTATTAAACGATAATTTAATTGGTTGATTGATTAAATAATCATAAGTTGACGACACAAAAGTGTGAATTTTTATTCAAACACTAATTGTATTACATCTAAGATCAAATGAGTAAAAAATACAAAAAAGTTATTCAGCTGGATGTTTTGCTTGAGCATTGGTAGTTTGTTGCACTCTCTCCATACCACCGGGAGGATCGTCCAGAGTGTAAGAGGAATTGATAAAGTTTAAATCCCTCAGCATTTGCCAATTACTGTTGCTCGGCACATTGATCACATGAGGAAAAGGAACTATTTTATAAAAATCATGCAGACCATAGTCTCCTAAATATTTGGTGATTAAGCATTGGGGAATAACATCAACAGGAATCGATGATATGTCCAACTTGAATTGGGGCTTGTCACAATCTAGAAGACCATCCTCATTCCATCACCATAGCTCCATGTTTCTATCATATTTTCGCAAGGTCAGACAGTTGGTCCATCCCCATATATTGAAACAACCTAAGGGTCACGCTACCGTGAATTAGGTTATATAAACCTCTTTTAACTCTTTGATATAAAATCTATTAATTTATAAATTAAAAGTACTCACGAATACTAGTAAGTAAAAGTTGGTGATGCTAGAAATAAAAATACCCTTTAAGAATGATATAATGAAAAGTGGAATGAACACAATATTTGTTCTCGAGGAAACCATAGTGATGGAAACCCCCATGTCCTTAGTCCCAGGACAACTGACACACCCAAGTCCACTATTACCAATTACTAGTTACAAATTACAGTCCACCAGTTTACAATGATTTAGTCTAAGCACATACAAATCCGTATACCCAGCCTAGTCTAAATACAACCCAACTTGACTGAAAATCAGTCAACCCAATAACACCCAGGCAATAGTGACTAGAACACACACACTCAAACCCGAGACCCCATGTAGTAGTACACATCACAAATAAATAATAATACGATGAGATTGAATTAATCGGTACTAAACGAATGATTAACTATCAAGTCACAAGACACGTACAAAGTCTTCCTTAATAGTTAATATTTAAGTAAATATTAATTCTAAAACAAATCAGTTACTGTAAATGACCACAAATAAAATAGAAAAAAAGATTCCAAAAAATTGTGTCACACTAACTGAAATAAAAAGTAACCCAACACCAAATAGAATATTAATAATAAATAAAACAGGTGTTATGTCACAAATATCAAGTCCAAGTAGAATGAGCAAAAGATAAAGCGTGTAGCACTAGCTCATATAATTTTGGACCGATTAAAATAATAAAAGAATATAAAGAAATGATTTCACAAAGGCAACAACCAACCAAAACAATTAGACTTAGTCTAAAAGGACTAAATAATCTCAGTCCAAATTTTCAGTCCTAAAAATTAGTTTGAAAATAAAAATAGAGATTAAGAACTAAGTCCAAACACAACAGATCTAAACAATAACCAATAAATATCTAAGGATCTGATATACAAAAAAAAACATTAATCACAAAAGAAATAGGTCAGTAAACGGATCTAACTATCAAACAAAAATAGTTTGGTGTACGGATTCACAACCAAATAAATCGATTTGATATACGGATCTAAATACCAACAAAGACAGCTTAGTGTACGGATCTAAATACCAAACAAAAATATATAAAAGATTTTTCATTTTAAACAACCATAAACCCAAACAGATTTAATCAGCAAAAAAAACTTACCTATAAAATAGTTAATTTGAAATAACATAAATATATATATATATATATATATATATATATATATATATATATATATATATATATACACATATATATATATATATATATATATATATATATATAGAGAGAGAGAGAGAGAGAGAGAGAGAGTCTTTTGTGCACACTAAGTTTGCAAACGTGCTGGCGCACACTAATTTTTTTTAAATATTTAAAAAAATTGAGTTGATTCTAATTTTGTGATAGTTAAACATTTCAACGGATCCATATAAAAAATTCAGCTCAAAAAAACTTTTTTTTTATATTTTTAAAAAATCGGTCAAAGTTTTGCAGCTTTTATAGTGCTTAAGTTTGACCGATTCTTTTAAAATAGCAAAAAAATCTTTTTTTTAGCTGATTGTTTTTATATGGCTCCCTTGAAATGTTTAAATATTACATAAAAAATCAGCTCAAAAATATTTTTTTTACTATTTTAAAAAAATGATGTGCAAACTTAGTGTGCAGTAGAGTCTGACTCTTTCTCTCTCTATGTATAGAAAGAGGGTAAAGAGAAAATGATATAACCTCAAAAAAAATCTTCAAAACAAATTGAAGTGGACTTCACACCTGAAAGCACCACCGGAAAATCAGCCACCGGAAAACAAGTACCACCAGAAAACCAATCCCACCGAAAAACCCCTCTTCAAACCATAGGCTCCAACAAAAAACTCAACTCCTCACACCAGAAATTAAACCAAATCCAAACACCAACCAAACCCTTCAAGCAGTGAGCATCAAACCCCTTTAATACAAAAAAATTCACATGGAGTATTGTACTGTGAATCAAGAGGGATCTTCTATAAAAAAATTCTAAAAAAAAAACGAGAGGGAGAAACAATGTTCAGTAACCCTTGATTATAGAGAGAGAATGAGATGAAATGATAAACAAAACTCTCAAAGCGTCTCAGATACAATGATCAAACATAAATCCCCAAAGAAAAGGGCAGGTTCGTAAATTTTCAAGACCCACTGAGGGCCAGACAGGTAAAAATAATGGAGACAAGAATGCTGAAAATACACGCAAGTTAAGGCCTCGAGACACACAAAACAGACCTTGATTAAGCCAACCTCGAAACCCTCAAGTGGTTTTAACTAAAACCGACAAAGCCAAAAACAACACCAAACAATATAGAACCTGTCGTTTTAATTTAGGGACAAAAGAGTTTAAAAATAAATAAAATTTGTGTTTATCTAAATGTTTGTTTTATCCCATTAAAATCCAAAAAAAAAAAAATAACCATCATTAAAATGACTAAAGCTAAAATAAAAAAAAAATTATAAACTTAAATATATAACAAATATTTAAGGTAAAAAAATATTTTACCAAAAATAGATTGTATATAAAATTAGTATAAGAAAATATGATTTTAATAAAAAAAAATGTAGGAGCATATATAAAATTGTTTGTCTCAAAATTGATCCAACACAAGAAGAATGAGATTTTCAATCTCCCCATTTGGCCAAATTTAAGACAAACTAAACTGAGACTCAAAAATAATAAACAACACAAATTACATAACTCAACTATACACATGAGTCTTGGAAAATAAAGATTACATGACTCAGCTAACAACAAGAGTCCTAACAAAATAGAAGATTACATAACCCAACTAACAACATCCAATTCTAAATAAATCGAAGAGTACATAACTCAACTAAACACAAGGATTCCTAAAAGACTAAAAAAAAATTATAAATTACAATAATAAAAGAGTCAAATTTTTCTCCTATTTGTCTCAAATGGACAAAGGGTAGGGAAGAATCCTACTAAAATAAAGTTAGTACAACATAATATTCAAATAAAATGTACTAACAAACAAACTAAAAGAAAATTAGTTTGGAACATTGGAATAATCTATTTGAAAACCTAAATCATCTTTCTTAATCCATTTAAATTTAACATTAGGAAGCGGAGTCTTAAACTAGGAAGGAATGAATTTAACTTGGGGACTATTCGCAGCAAAGTCAGTTTTTAAAGGGATCTTGTGCATAGTATTAACACCACTTTGCTATCTACTCAAACGGTTATAGCAGAATTGTCCCAAATGTCTCATTTTAAGACAGAAATCACATTTATACATATGACTATCATTGGATTTAGTATTAGCAGGAATATGATGTAGTTTAGCATTTTCAGATTTCTTAGTCAAATTTAAACGCTTAAAATGAAAGTGTTCTAAATGGCCATATATTGAACAAAAGTTACACTGAAAATACTTTCTTTCAGCACATTTGGCATATTTACATTTATTGGACTGTTTTTCAGTGTCAAAATTTATGTTCAAGCTTAAACTTTTATGACAAAACTGCTCAAAATGACCCATTTTAGAACAGAAATTACACCTAAAAATAGGTTTAACAACATGTCTACATGTAGCCTTCAAAGGCAGTTTATTCACATTCACAAGATTTTCGTTCGGTTTTAATCGTTTAAAATAGAATTCTTCTAAATGTCCCGGTTTAGAACAAAACCCACATTGAAAAACAAGTTTAGGAGAAATATTATTCCTAACATTTGACTACATTTGCTTTATTCAGTCCTAATCTCTTATGACAAATTTTTTCTAAATGTCCATTTTTAGAACAAAAATCACATTTAATAACAGGTTTGGCAGTTTTAAAATTTTCAACATTTTAACTTTGCCTATATTTGGTTTATTTTGCCCTAATTTCTTAAAACAGAATTTTTCTACATGGCCTTTCTTAGAGAAAAAAGTACAATGAAAAGAAGTTTTAACATTTTGAACATTCCTAACAATTTGAGCTTGCCTAAATTTTCCTAAATCATATTTATTTTATCCTAACTTCTTAAAACAAAATTTTTCAAGATGTCCATATTTATGGAAAAAACTGCATACAAATATCGGCTTAACAAATGCAGTATCACAATCCTCCAATTCAGCATGTTTATAGCTTAGTTTAATTTCAATCGAATCAGGACATTGTTTGCTACAATTAACAAAATTTGTTTCATCGAATGTTTCACCTTTAAATCCAATTGCTCTTAAAGGAATAAATTCATCAACATACTTATTCTGGGATTGACAATTAAAAGAAAATTAGAAAAACCATCAACCTTTTTAGATGCAATCTTAAGTTCTCTTTGGCATTCATCATACTTGTCTAAAATGGTCTCAAGTTCAACTTGAGCTTCATCAAATTTAAATAAACTTCTTTGTTTTTAGTTTCAATGGAATGATTAAGCTCCGTTAAAATGATAATTAAAATAAAACATCATTTTCAAGTTCACTAACATGAAAATCAGATTCTCCAATTCTAGACTTGATTCGATTGTTTAAAACATCATTTTTAGCCATCAACCTAGAATTAATTTGACTTAAATAAGTGCAGTCCTAAAATTAATTATCAAAAGATTTATTACTCACACAATCTTTTAAATTCGAACTCACGTACCCTTCTAAAATGACAGAATTGTCTACAAATTTAGATTCATCAACATCATCAAAAATATTATAAATATTAGATACGGAAGCTGTGAATGTAGGGTGATTTTGAGCAAGAGAGATATGACATGAATTCACATAATCTAATTCAGAATTATCTACACATAGATCAGAATTATCATAACTAGTAGATAAGCAGTCAAAAATATTCTAAGACTTAAGGACACAATGGGAAGTAAAAGAAACTAAATTATCACAACACTCAACGCTATCACATGCATAAATATCATCAAATGTTTTAGATAAATGGGTAGAAGAATTAGAGATGTTCCAAGCCTCCGAAGATATAGTGCAAGCTGAAATATCTTTAACAACGGTTGAACCCATCGCTTGGCAAAAGGCATTATCATTTTTAATATCTATTTATGAATAAATCTTTACCTCTTTAAAATATTCATAAAGGAATTTTCTAGTAGAAAAATCAGCATCACCATATTAGTCTCCCATATTTACAAAATAGATTTAAAAAATATAAAAATCGATTTTAAAAAGAGTTCAGGATCTTTGCGGAATAAAAACTTTTATAAAGTGAATCGTGAAGCTCTGATACCACTTGAAACAACCTAAGGGTCATGCTACCATGAATTAGGTTATATAAAACTCTTTTAACTCTTTGATATAAAATCTATTAATTTATAAATTAAAAATACTCACGCACACTAGCAAGTAAAAGGTTGTGATGCTAGAAATAAGAATACATATTAAGAATGAGATGAGGAGAAGTGGAATGAACACAATATGTGTTCTCGGGGAAACCACCGTGATGGAAAACCCCATGTCCCTAGTTCTAGGACAACTCACACACCCAAGTCCACTATTACCAATTACTAGTTACAAATTACAGTTCACGAGTTTATAATTATTTAGTCTAAGCACATACAAACCCGTATACCCAGCTTAGCTAAATACAACCCAACCTGACAAAATTAGGATTTTTATCATTGCTTGTATTGCGGTGCATAGAGACACCTTTATTTTATTTTTCCTTTTTGTAAGGACGTATTTTTAATAAGTCCGTCACAATTAATTATGTCGTATACCGCTACAAGTCATCGAAGAATTGTGAAGATTGCATCTACAAAAGACAGATCCGAATTACCTGTTGCCTTCAACATTCATATTAAGAGTATTGGGATATTTTTAAAAGGGTTTTAAAAAAACTTTATTATAAAAATTGTTTTTTATAAATGTTTGTTTTTTAAAAGAGGTTTTATAAATGTTTGTGAAAAACTGCTACAGCAGTAAACGTACCTCGGTTTCGACGCCAAGGTCATTCAAGAGAGATCTCAATATCGTTCGACCGACATGGGATGTCGCACGTAGTCGTTCAAACGACACGCGATCTCGTTCAAACGAGATGGGGTTCTCATTCGAACGACCTTGCTTTTGGCTGACACGTCTGACTTCATCCTGATACTTTGACCGACTCAATTTTCCTATAAAAGAGAACTGCCAGCATTTGTATTTCGTGGAGAACATTTTCATCTTTAAAGTGTTTTATCTTTTTGAAACTTTTGTGTATCTGCCCAGTTTTAATTCAATACCTTTTGGCAGAAAGTTTTTCTCCAAAAATTTTAATAAATATTTTATTTTTAATTCACAAAATCCCAATTACTTTTGTGTGAATTGTTTTGTGGAACCCAAGAACATATTTTGTCTTTGTTCATACTTTGTGGGGAGAGCTCTACAACCGACAGCTACGTGCTATTGTGGAAGGAATCCTTATAAAGTTCACATCTTGTGGAGAAGCCGTTTCTCTTCTTCACTACTGCCCTCCTGGAAAGAGAAAGTTCCAGCCGAGACATCGAAACCGACACCTGCGGGTATTTCGTATGTCACCTTATTTCATTGTAATCCATGTAAGCCGTTGTCTTACAAAATTAGAGTGAAATAAAAGGTTTTTCCCCTTCGAGGATTTTTCCTTAAGCTTGTGTCGCATGCTTTATTTATTTTATGGTTTGACACACGCACACACGCAGTTGAATGATTTGGGGCTGATTAATTTTGGTTTAAAAATAGACTCTAATTAAATAAGTGTGCCGAATTGGAAACTTGTGAATAAATTTAATCAATTATCACACAGTCTCACTCTTTCCAAATTAGTATCAGAGATTATTTAAGCGATCACCACTTTACAAATTGGTATCAGAGCGGGTTACGCTAATTTATCGTGTGATCCTGATTTTTCGAGGATTTACTTTCTGATACAATTTGTCTACTCACGTTTACAAATTGGTATCAGAGCGGGTTACGCTAATTTATCGCGTATTCCTATTTTTCGCAAAATCGTGTGATATTGATTTTTTTTGAAAAAATCAGTTTTGTGAAAAATCGCAATTTTTTCAATGGTACGCCCGTTTAATGAGGAGCCTATTTTTGAAAAAGTTCATGACCGTGCTGAAAAATCAAAAAGTTTGAATTTGAAACTTTGCAAAAGAATTAAAGTTTTGGAAAAAGAAAATTCTCTCTTTAAAAGTAAGATTGAATATTTGCAAGTGTTTCAAACTCCAAGTGATATTTGTCATGAGCACTTTGATAATTTGTGTATTGATTTTGATTCTTTGAAAATTGCCAAAAATAAGAGTGATGAGAAAGTCCTAGTTTTAGAGAATGAATTGAAGGACTTAAAAAATTCTAGGGTTCCCGTTTGTGCCGTTGAGGATAAAAAATTAATCGATGATTTTACGGCACGTGAAAAGACTCTTAGGGATAAGTTTGTTTTAATTGAGGGGGATCGTGATAAAATGTTAAGTTTAATTGAAAATTTGAAAAAGAAATCCCTATCTTTGGAAGAGTCTAATTCTTTGCTTGAGTAAAAAATTTTGAAGTTAAAAAATGATTTAACTGACTCAAGTAGGTTTGATAGTGATGGTAATGGCTCATCTTGTTCTCATGCTTCTAGTGCTAAAGCCAAATCCATTATTTGTTTTAGAGGGTCATCTGTTCCAAAGGATGTTAGAAAATATCACACTTTAGGTGTCGTTCCACCCGTTTACACATGTTCATATTGTGGTAGGAAATGTCACATTAGGAGATTTTATTTTAATCTTGGAAGAGATCCTAGGAATTCGAAGTCTTGTGTTTTGTTGGTTCCCAAAACCCCGTGTCGACGTGTTACATCCGTTTGGGTTAGGAAATCAGTTTTGGATACACTAGATTTTAGAATAGTTGATTCTCATTTGCTTGCACATGATTCTTCTCTTTCCATATCATATAGATGATTGTGTTTGCATGTTTGTCATACGCTAGTTATGCTATTAGATATATTTTTGCTAGCGTTGTGACGTGTACTTTTTGTATAGATTTTTGCTTTGGAAAAATACAAAAAGATTTTATTTTGACAAAAAAATTTAAAAATCTAAAAATATTTTTGTATTTTGCTTGCACCTTTTATGGATGGACACTTAGGATGATCGAGTCACAACATCATTCTATTTTTTTCATGTGACTATTTGATAGTGTTTTGAGACAATAGATCAATTCATCCCTTTTCTTTATAATGTTTGGAGTCATTAAGATGTAATTAAGTGTTACTTCCTACATGTTTGACTCATGTTTTCTTTATTGCACACATGCACGGATTTTTTTGATTATTGTGCTTGTCTTATCACATGTTGGTTGGGTGTTTTCACTTCAATCCTGTCCTTAAAACGACCAAGCGCGATAAAATTTTGATAAGGAAATTGTGCATATAAAAACCGTTTAGTGAGTTTGTGTGCTTTATTTAAATAACGGGGAAGGGCTGCGAAAGGTTCATTTTGCCTTTGCGAATACTAAGCCACCATTAAATTGGACCTAAAAAATGGAGGAATTTTATTATCCGGGGTCCAAAGAGGTATAAAAGAGCCCGAAAAAGTTAAAAGGCAATAAAAAGAAATTCATGCCAATTATGGGCCATTTAGGTTTTTGCACCAATTCTCCAAAGTTTGAGAATTTAGATTACCTCTAAAAGAAAATATATATGAGGGAGTTTGGTTGGAGATTTTATAACGGGTTTGCACGTCCTTTAAAAGTCTTGAAAGTGCGTTAAATAGTTTTGGACGTTATTGGTGTGGAAATCATTTGACTTTGATTTGTTGATTTGCATAAGACGATGTCATCTAAATTCAACAAATTTTTACACCTAAGGATTCTTTTGATGTTCATTCGTTAGGGGTACACGTATTCATCGTGTACATATGATTGATTGAGTTGATTTACCTATCGAATGTGTTCACACCCATTCATTTCGTTTCCATGACTTGGTTGTTTGAGTTTAAATCCATGGTGTGATTTTTGTATCATATTTTTCAAAGTTGTATCTTATTTTTGTATGAAAAATTGAAAAATCCAAAAATAGTTTGTGAGATTTTTTGAGATATCCCTTTGCATGCGCATAACTTGATCTTTGTTTACTATGAATTTTTATCGTGACACTCCATGTTTTGATTGTTTCTTCTTATCTGTCTATTTGGGGACATCATAAAAAGTGGGAGAAAGAATTATCATGTTATGGGGGAGTTTTTGCATTATGGGGGAGATTTGATTATTAATGTTTTATTCTTATATCATTTCAAACTCGATGCGTCACGAAGGTTTTTGCTTTATCTCATGTGTGTAGGTATGAAGATTGAAGATCATGATGTTGCACACTCTGATGAGAAAATCATTGAGCGTTTTGATGTTGAAGAAAAATTTGAGAACTTGCAAATTTTACCTTTTCAGTTTTGGGATTCATGGGAGGGTAGATTTGTATAGGCATTTTGGTTTTTGACAATTCGAATGTTTTTATGTATGTACCGAAATAGACATAGGGGAGATTTGTAAGGATGTATTTTTAATAAGTCCATCACAATTAATTATGTTGTATACCGCTACAAGTCATCGAAGAATTGTGAAGATTGCATCTACTAAAGACAGATCCGAATTACCAGTTGCCTTCAACATTCAAGCCTAACAATATGAACTTTGGTAAGATATTGTTTTAAAGTTTCATTTTCATTTCATATTAAGAGTGTTGGGATATTTTTAAAAGGGTTTTAAAAAAACTTTGTTATAAAAATTATTTTTATAAATGTTTGTTTTTTAAAAGAGGTTTTATAAATGTTTGTGAAAAACTGCTACAGCGGTAAACGTACCTCAGTTTCGACGCGAAGGTCATTCAAGAGAGATATCAATCTCGTTCGAACGACATGGGATGTCGCGCGTAGTCATTCAAACGACACGCGATCTCGTTCAAACGAGATGGGATTCTCGTTCGAACGACCCTGCTTTTGGCTGACACGACTGACTTCATCCTGATCTTTGACCGACTTAATTTTCCTATAAAAGAGATCTGCCAATCTTTGTATTTCGTGGAGAACATTTTCAGCTTTAAAGTGTTTTATCTTTTTGAAACTTTTGTGTATCTGCCCATTTTTAATTCAATACCTTTTGGCAGAAAGTTTTTCTCCAACAATTTTAAGGGTTCAAATATTTTATTTTTAATTCACAAAATCCCAATTACTTTTCTGTGAATTATTTTGTGGAACCCAAGAACATATTTTGTTTTTATTCATACTTTGTGGGGAGAGCTCTACAACCGACAGCTACGTGCTATTGAGTAAGGAGTCCTTATAAAGTTCACATCTTGTGGAGAAGTCATTTCTCTTCTTCACTACCGCCCTCTTGGAAACAGAAAGTTCCAGCCGAGACATCGAAACCGACACCTGCGGGTATTTTGTATGTCACCTTATTTCATTGTAATCCGTGTAAGCCGTTTTCTTACAAAATTATAGTGAAATAAAAGGTTTTTCCCCTTCGGGGATTTTTCCTTAAGCTTGTGTCGCATGCTTTATTTATTTTATGGTTTGACACACGCACACACGCAGTTGAATGATTTGGGGCTGATTAATTTTGGTTTAAAAATAGACTCTAATTAAATAAGTGTGCCGAATTGGAAACTTGCGAATAAATTTAATCAATTATCACACAGTCTCACTCTTTTCAAATTGGTATCAGAGCTTATTTAAGCGATCACCACTTTACAATTTTAAAAATTATAATAATCGAAGACAAACGTGATAGGGAAAACGAACAAGGTAAAGAGAGGGCGTCCAAAGGCGAGGAAACTAAGCCTCTCTACCTTGGGTCGGTAGGACTCCCGGGGCCGACTGAGATAGGTGTAATCTTCCCCCGGTCGACTCAAAATTTTCGGCACCCCATGACGTAAAAATCGTGGGAGGTACATTTCTTACACCCTCGTGCCTATCCTGTTAGCGAGTCAATTCTTTTGTGTTCTCTTATGTGCTCTTGTGTGATTTTATTCTCGCATTTATTTTTTGAATGGTGTGATGAATTAAATTACTAAGACCTACACCCAGTCACTCACGAGAAGGGATTTCATCATCTGACTCACTCGCTTACCATTGTGTGCTACCCTAGTCATCACAAAATTTAAAATCTATTAACTAGGTAGCCCACTAGGAGAAAATTTTGTAAAGACGATGACTCATATTCTTCCGTGATTTTTTTATCGCCTCCGGACTTAATTAAAATTGGACTATCCTTTCACTAAATTCAAAGATAAAAATTGGCTATGTGCTAGTTAGGATTTCTCTTTGGCCTGCGTGTGTCCAATTCATTTTTCGGTAGTCGGTTTTAGTTGGTTCGTCCAAATTCAGAGAGTCCATATTTCTCCCCACCTTTTCTTCCAAAAAATCCAAAAATAATTTCTTTCTCTCATTTTTAGAAAAATCCAAAAATATTTTCTTCCATTATTTTTAGAAAATCCAAAAATATTTTCTTTCCTTTTGAAAAAAATTAAAAATCAAAAAAATATTTCTCTCCTCATGGCCGAAGAACGTCCTTTACAGGACTACTTTGGTCATTTTCCATTGACACGCGACACGTGTGAGAGTGATCCCGAGCCGTCTCTTTATGATATTTTTAATGGTTTCACCTCTCTCACGAGTCTCGTTGATACTCTTGACCCGTCCATGCACGCATCTCATTTTCCATCCACCTCGGTGTCAAGTGTCGACGTGTCGCGTACCTTGTCATGTACCCATTGTTCCTATGCCTATCACTTGTCCCATGAGTGTCCATACTTTTCGTATCCATCCGAACCCACCATGGAACATGTGTATCCATATGACACTGTTTCGGAACACACCTCGGTCCATTATCACAATATACCTAATCCCGAGTTGTGTGAGTACCCCAGTTATTCGTGGAGGCTTGATCACCCTTCCATGCAATACAATTCCCAACCTGATGTTGTGGACCCTCACACGTTCCCACAGTCGTCATGGCAACCTTGTGCACCCATTCACGATCACTTCCCTCACTACGCACCCCATGAGTATCAACCAATTGTCCATCACGAAAGCGATCCTTTCGTGTATGATGAACTTGGCCCCACTCCACACACTTCATTTGAGTATTCTCAGTATCGTCCTGACCATAGCGAGTTGTGTCCACCTCAACCACCGCCGCCACCCATCACTCCACCACCACCATCATCCACCTCCACTCTCGAAAGCCTCTTACAACAGTTCATACTCGAGCAAGAGCAAGCCACTCAAATTCAAACCCAAGCGCTCCAAAGGCTTGAACAAAGGTTAAATGAATTGGAGTGTGCGAGAGAGTCGGACATTCCTATGGATCCTCCCATTATTGAAACCGAGTGTGATGATAATGTGTCCTCTTGTGACATAGATTTTGAGTGTGACCAACCCTACCACCCCGAGAATCTCGAAGTTGAGAATATCCCTTGGTCCGGGCCCCTAGTCGATAATTGTGTTGACTTACCTTTCATTAGTGAGACTGATCCAATCCCACGATGTCCACATGAACCCATCATTGCGGTTCACCTTTCCTTTCCCTTGGAATCTAAAATAAGGCCCGAGTCTACACCTATCGAGCTTCACCCTTATGTTCCCGAGGAACAAATTCATCATAGGTTAGCTCCGGCTACGAGTACTCACCATTTTCCTGAGATAGAATCCATGATAGTTCCTACCTATCCAGATTTGAATCCTATCCCAACATGCATGGCTCCCTTTGAGCTTGATATTTCTAGTGATCCCTATATCTTAGATCTCGGTGCCTCGTCTTACCCATCCACCACATTCCCTGATACTACTCTGATGGAGAAGTTGACCACTCCATCTTTAGAAACCACACTCCCTTATGAGTATTCTTTTACTCCTCCCAATGAGTGTGTGTCTCCCATGCTTGAGTTGGATCATCTTCCTCCACCATTTATCCCACCCGACCCACCCTTTATACCATCACCTAGTTTGGATCTAGATCTTATACCTTGCATGTTCCCAACCACATTTTTAGATCCTAACCTAAAACCATCCCCACCCATGAGAGTATTTTTGGTGATACTCTCCACTACTGTGACACCGAGCTTGTAATTCCACACCCTCCACTCTCTTATGGTGTTTATTTTTTCCCGAGACAGCTCCCTGGCGTGTCACGGTGCGACCATTATCATCGCCCATTCATAGAATGGTCGTGTGCTTTCTATGATCCCCACCCCATCACACTTTCTACACCATTCCTCCTCCCTCACCAATTAGAGCACCATGCATATAGGGCCCTAGTTTCCCTCACTTTTAAGCTCAATAAGGCCCGTGATCGATACCTCTTCACCCTTACCCTAATCCCCACCCACCCATAGTCCACCGATGCTTTGCATCGCGTGATGCACTTTTCCATACAGGTGCATTGACCATTTTAGCCTTCTTCCAACAAGACTGACGCTTCAGTCTTGTTTGGGGGTGATTCTCATCACCCCAATTTTTCTGCCGCCCATCACTTTCCTCGTTCTTATCCTTAGGGTGAAATCCCTTCGGTCTGGCTGAAGACATTAAACTTAGTGCTACCGATAGGCAGCCCGCGTTTCTTGTACTAGTCTCATACTGTTTGGGGGTGGTGTTTCACACCACCTAATGCTTTATCATGTTTATAGACTTGTACACCTTTTGTTCTCTTATTATTTCTTCAGGTTTCATTTTCGCTTCATCTGTTCACTTCATTAGCGGTGGTTTCTGGTAATCTCTTTCCACCTTATGCTCTCAATTTTAAAACTCATTTTACTTAACATTGAGGACGATGTTTCTTTTTGTTTGGGGGTGGGGAAATTTATCAAAATTGTACCTCTTTTGAAAAATTTTAATTTTTAAACCTGATTTTTAAAATTTTGAGCAGTTTCTTTCATCTCACTCATTGATGTGAATTTTCAATCATCCATCTTTCAAAGTCTAGGAATCAAGCTAGAGAATATTTTTTCTAAATAGCTTATGTAATACATAACAAGACATTTTGCACAATGAATTTCTAGACTCAACAAAAATTTGCGTACTTATCAAGTCACTACGGTTTAGAGTTAAGGAGTACTATAATTCTCAAGAGAACCTTAAGGATCACTAGTAGAGACTTTAGCTTGTGAGATTCGCTCCTTTCACCCTTTTTGAGTGTTTTACGCAATGTCCCAATCACAAGTTGATTCAACTTCCTTTGCGTCCGCATTTAATTCGTTGTATGATCTCATTTTTCTTTTTTAAAATTTTGGCTTGATCACTGAGAACAACGTCACTTTCGAGTTATAAGAAACGCGTGTCTTGAAATTTGTCCCGATCACCAAATTTTCATCCATACACCTATCATTTACCATTCACCTCACCCATTACCTTCCCATTTATTTCCCTCATCATCCATACACACTCCCCACTCCATTCATATATCATCCATCATCATTTTGATAAAAAGAGTGTTGATTCCAAATGTTAAATGTCTTCAGTGTTGGTTTGCAAAGTGAGAGAAAATAGCAAAAAAAACAACAAAAAAAAGAATACAGAGAAAAAAGAAAGGAAAAATCGAAAAGAGATGAGAAAAGAAAAGAAAGAGAGTTTGTAGTTAGTTTTGAAATAAGGACATTTGTTCTTCAAGTGCTATACACTCTTCTCAATCTTGTTGCATCCATTTTACATCCATCATTTCAAATATCCATCACTCATCATTCATATCAATATCCTACTTCACATCATCCTATCCTACCTCATTTCATTCCCCCCTCACCCATTATCATCAATATTCCCCTAGATGTTCGGGCAAATGAAAGTCGACGTGGTGAATCACTCGACGTTCTCACTATAGTGATTAACATTTCTTTCATGAGATCATTTTTCTTTCTAATTTTTCATTATTTCTTTTATGTGTGTGAGACGTTTGAACTTGATTACATTTACTCACCTCCTCACACACAAGAGCGATACACTAACCCTAATCTCGAGAGTTGGTTTGAGAGAGATATATCCAGTGAGATTTTGAAGTTGAAGCGTTGATTTCGAAAAGGCAATCTAGGAATTACTCTTATAATACTCGACCCATTTTGACTGATTCACACCACACACGTTGAGTTCTAGGAGGGATGTGCCTTGAGTATTTACTTAGCTTAATATTTTTACACATTCTAGCTTGTATTTCTCATGTGATGGATTGTGCAACTATTTTATGTCTAATAAGAGATTGACTGCATTTCAGTAAATCTTTACAAATAAAGAATTTTGTGGATATATTCTCTGCAAACCCTCACGAGACACAACTCGTCCTGTAGGGAAACCTATAGGTTTAAAGGCTTGTTGCACATGCTAAGTGCAATTGCAAGTTCCCGCGAAAGTGGTACACTTTTGGTTACTTATCTTTCTCTTTGTCTCTATCTTATTGCTCAAGAACTAGCAACGCTCTATTTGGTGGTGGCGTGATAAGCACCAAAAATTGTACATTTTATACCCCAATTAGACGTACTTTAGTTGCTAATTCTTGGCAATTTGGGTCTTATGTACTTTATTGTGTATTTTGTAGGTCAAATTTTACATTGCAGAGTTCAAATGCTTAAATCAAGGAAATTATGCGAAAATGGAGCTAAATACCCTTGTCCCATATCCTAACCTACCCTAAACCGAACTTAAACCTACCCCGAACCCCGTGTATGTTTAGGTTGTGCCCGTTTATATTTTTTTAGATTTTTAGTCGAGCCATTTTATTTTTAGGTTTTATTTTAGATTTACTTAGGTTTATTTTCTATTTTTCTATTTTATTTTTATAATTTTATTTTATTTTTATTTTTGTTAGTTTTTAGTTTTATTAGGATTAGTTTTTAGGAGTTTATTTTTATTTTATTACATTTTATAATTTTTTTTAGAACTTTATCTTTCATTTAGATTTTAAGTTTTTATTTTTTTTATTTTATTTTAGTTTTTATATAAGCGTAGGATTTTATTTTTTATTTTTAATATTTTTTATTTTTATTGTTTTTAGTTTGTTTTATTTTTAGTTAAATTTTATTTTTAGTTCTTAGTTTTATTAATTTTAGTTGAGTCTTTATTATTTAAGGGTCACAACTTAAACACACACCCTAAAACCTACACACTCACATACACCCCATTCAACCCCTCACCCACATCATAAACCCTACTCTTTACCTACACCCTATCATCACCACTTCATCTTCTTCCCCCAACCCCTTTCTCTCACAAAAACACCATAACCAAAACACTCTCTTTTCTCTCTCTTTCCACCATTAAAACCTTTCTCTCTCCTAACTCAACCCACCTAAATCCAAATGCCAGAACCACTTCAAACACTTGCCAACTCATCTTAAAATCAAACCGCTGGCTGAAACCACCCAGCCATACCCGCTGCCCCAGCAGCTCACCCGCCGGCGTCCCCACCAACCCGTCGAACCTCAACCGACCACCTACCAAACACCCCATTCTGGCCACCCCTCACTCGACGGCGTCTTAACCCCTGAACAATCTCCGATCGCGTCTTGACCCCTCTTTAACCCCGTCGCCGCCGACCCCAGCCAGCGTCGAGACCACCTCCGGCCGACGACACCCATCCAGTTCCTCAGGCGGTTCCAAACCCAAACAAACCCCCGATCCAACCCCGTTTCCCCAAACCCGGTTTCGTGAAAACCCAGCAAATCCATCTTCAAACCCAATGCCTTTTTTTTTACACAAAATCCATTTGAACTCCCATTGTGTTACCCAATTTTTATCACCTACCAACAAACCAAAAATGACATCCTCTTCCAAAGCCACTATCCCATTTCACCCATTTTAACCCTCAAGCCAAACTCCCAACTTAACCCAAATCGTGTTTCTATCAGTTACCAAACCAAAGCCAACACCAAGTCAAAAACCCATTTACCCCACATGCCTAATAAACTCACTTATCCCCTTTTACCCAAAATGGCCCCAACTACCAACTTTAAACCATTTCCAAAAATAACTCTTAAAAAAATCTGATTTGTTTTATTCCAGTCCCTCATTCACATGACCTCACACCTCTCTTACCTCATGTGTACACACCCCATTTTCATGCACATTAAACCTTCCTAAAAATACCTCTTAACCCCATGTGTTCCAAGCATCTACTATAAAAGAAGATTCAAGACCCCATTTGAGAAAAAAAAGGAGATCATCATCAAATAGAGAGAGAAAATTCTAGAGAAAAGTAGAGAGTTAGGTTAGAATAAATTAAATAGAAATATTTGTAAATAGTTTTATTTATTTATTTTTGTTAGATATTTGTGAGTTTAAATTTTGTAAGAGAGTTAATTGAGTGGATATTTAATTTCAAATCACTTTGATGCTCAACTAGAGGGATTGTATGCTTCAAATTGGAAGATTAGAGTTTAACTTTCTCAAAGAAATTTGGTTTGCTTGTTCTATTCCCTTCTATTTTATTTTAGTAGCCTTGATTGTTTATTCATCATGTTTAATATCATGTTAGGCTAAATTCCCTTTCAAAGGGTGGGGGGAAAACCTTATTTGATGCTATTTTAGTTTAATTAGTTTGATTACTTAAAAATTTTCTTTAAATATTAATTTTGATCCCTCACCCTTAAATTTACGCCTCGAGAGAGGGTAAATGATTTTCAAGAGAAAATCAAAATTCTAGTTATAATACCCATTTTAGATTCGACCTAGAGATAGGGGTTTCTTAAGTAGGGTATTATTACTTGAATTTCAACTCTAAATTTATTTTCAAAGATTTACATAAATTTTAATTAATCGATCCTAGCCGGTGATTAATTAAAAGGAGTGTAGATCTATTTGTCTAGAGTTGTGTGATGTTAAACTTAATTTTCTAAAAGATCACTATTAAAATTACATTTGCAACAAGAGTTGATTTGTAAGTTTGATATTAATTTAAGAGAATTCAATTAATTAAATTAATTAATTAGAATAGCTAAAATTTGTGGTGTAATCACACTCCTTGATTGTTCTCACAATTATTTACCTCACTTTATCTCTTATTTTAGTGTTAGACTTTATTTTTCACTTTCTAGTTAGTTGTTTCCTTCTCACATTTTAGTTTAGTGTTATTTCACCTCACCTCACCTAATTGTTTTTAATATTTGAAAAAGCTAAAAAAAAAATAGAAAAAGCAAAAGCCCAAAAAAGAAAATAAAAATTGAATTACAATTGAGTTTGTCTCTAGCTTACCCCCTTAATGTGGATTGATACCTGTGCTTACCTCTACACTTGAGATTATTATATTTTGTAGGTAATTGAGGTTTTGATTAACTTGGCTTTCAACAACGACAACACACAAAAAGTAAAGTTATCAGTCAAACCAATAACACCCATGAACTAGTGACTAGAACACACACACAACCACACACTCAGCCCGAGACTCCGTATAGTAGTACACAACACAAATAAATAATAATAATAATAATAATAATAATAATAATAATAATAATAATAATAATAATAATAATAATAATAATAATAATAATAATAATAATAATAATAATAATAAGAAGAAGAAGAAGAAGAAGAAGAAGAAGAAGAAGAAGAAGAAGAAGAGATTGAATTAATCGGTACTAAAAGAATGATTAACTATCAAGTCACACGACATATGCAGGGTCTTCCATAATAGTTAGTATTCAAGTAAAGATTAATTCTAAACAAATCAGTTGTTGTAAATGACCGCATATAAAATAGGAAAGAAAATTCCAAAAATTGAATCACACTAACTGAAATAAAAAGTAACCCAAGCCCAAATAGAATATTAATAAATAAAAGAGGTGTTATGTCACAAATATCAAGTCCAAGTAAAATGAGCAAAAGATAAAGCATGTAGCACTAGATAATATAATTTTGGAGTGATAAAGATAATAAAATAATAATAAAGAAATGATTTCACAAAGGCAACAACCAAAAAAAAAAATTTAGACTTAGTCGAAAAGGACTAGATAATCTCAGTCCAAATTTTCAGTCCCAAAAATTAGTCTGAAAATAAAAAGAGAGATAAAGACTAAGTCCAAACACAACAGATCTAAACATTAACAAATAAATATCAAAGGATCTCATATACAAAAAAAATATGTTTATTGACATTAATCACAAAAGAAACAGTTCAGTATACGGATCTAACTATCAAACAAAAATAATTTGGTGTACGGATTAAAACAACCAAATAAATCAGTTTGATATACGGATCTAAATACCAACAAAGACAATTTAGTGTACGGATCTAAATACGAAACTAAAACAGATCAAAGGTTTTTCATTTTAAACAACAATAAAATTAGTCCCAAACTGAAGAGCGTGTGTGCTCGCGTTCAAATGATCAAGTTATATATAAAACCCTTTTAACACAAACAAACCCTAAACATGCAGCAGTATGTGATTGAATAAATTGATAATCTACACAAGAACATTCAAACACATGCAATTAAGGAAAAATTCCCCTCAGGGGCAAAACCATTTATTTTCACTATAATTTGTAAGAAAACGGCTTACAATCGGATTACAATGAAAATACAAGTTGACTAAGAATTACCCTCGGGTATCGGATTCTGTAGTCGCGGCTGGAATTATCCCTTTCCAGTAGGGCTGCAATGAAGAAGAAGAACGGTCTCCTCCACAAGGGTTGAACAAACCAAAGTTGTGTTCTTGGGTTGCAAAAGGATTCACAAAATATTTAGCAAGGATGTGTGAATCAAAACATGAGTCTTGGGACTCAAAAATATGAAGACTAGGTGTATTTGGACTCTCAAATTCGTCTCCTAAAGTCTTGCAAAACAACTCTCCCGAAGTTGGTATTTATAGGGAAATACATGAAGAGACCCACGATTTTAAACTGCTGAAATTCTATCCAGCGTACAGGTACCCCGAACCGGTTCGGGTACCCCTGCGAACCGGTTCGCCCCCCCGAACCGGTTTGGGTCTGGGTTCGGGAAAGTGTGCTCGAAAAAGGCTTTAAACACTTAGAAAAATTTCCAGACTTTTCAATGAACATATCTCCATTTTCAACGGGCCATAACTTGTTCACCGTAGCTCGGATTGAGGTGCCGTTTCTTCCAGTATCTTTGTTGCGGCAAGCTCTTCAACTTTCCAGTTGACCGGTCCTCCGGACGGTGGCTGTAAAATTACCAATATGCCCTTGAACATCCCTATCATGCTTTGTTTCACTGATTTGACTTCTCTTGCGTTCCACTTGCATTACGAGCCTACAATCAAGGAACGTGAAGTCGTTGATGCAGATGAGGGACATATTAGTGGAGATAATGCATGCTTGATTCCCGAAATTCGGATAGAGGCCGTCATGTGAGATCGTGAGGAGACGTGCCAAATGTAGCGGCGTACGACATAAATAAATGAAACATTTCGGACATGAGAAAAATGTCCTTACAAATATCCCCCTATGTCTATGCCGGTACATACATAAAAATCCGAATTATAAAATATGAAATTGCCTATACAAATCTACCCTCCCATGAACCCAAAACTGGAAAAGGTACAAATGAATAGTCTTCATCGTTTGTTCTTCAATTCTTCAGGAATCTCAAAACTTTTCTCATCAGGGTGTGCAACATATAGATCTGCAATCTTCATACCTACACACATGAGACAAAGAAAATACCACGTGACATATCGAGTTTGAAATGAGATAACATGGATATCAATATATGATATAAGCAACATCTCAAAAGCTCCCCCAAAATTCAAACTCCCCCATAATATGATAATTCTTTCTCCCCCTTTTTATGATGTCCTCAAATAGACAAATTAGAGAAATAAATCAAATAAGCAAGTGCGGGGTGTCACTAGGATAAAAACACACCATGAATAAGCAGAAAGCAACCAAGTCGATGATAGCGTAAATGAAGTGGTGTGAACAAATTCGATAGGAAAATCAATGCATACTATGTTCACGATGAATATTGGATATTCCTAGCGAATGAACTCAAATGCTTCCTTTGGTGTAAAAGAGTGACAGTATAAGATATTGACTCAATCAAATCAACAAATCAAAGCTCAAAATGATTTTCACACCAATAACGTCCAAAATGATTTTATGCTTTTTCAAGACTTTCAAGGAAGTGCAAACCCGTTTAAAGATTCTCCAACCAAACTCCCTCAGATATAATTTTGAATAGAGGCATTCTAAATTCTCAAACTTTGGAGAATTGATGGTGAAACCTAAGTGGCCCATATTTGGCATGAATTGCTTTTTATTGCTTGTAAATTTTTTCGGGCTCTTTTAACCTCTTTGGACCTCGGATATTAAAATTCCTCCATTTTTTAGGTCCTTTTTAACGGCGGCTTTTGCGCAAAGGATAGATGATTCCCTTTCGCAGCCCCTCCCCGTTATACAAAAACACATAGTCTCACCAAAACGGTTTTTACATGCATTCCAATCTTGTCAAGTTGTATCGCATAGTGTACATTGTATGGACAGGATTGAGATGAAAACACGCAAGCCAACATGAGATAGATAAGTGCAATAATCAAATATAGCCGTGCATGTGTGCAATAAAGGATATAGGAGTCAAACATGTAGGAAGATATCACTAATTACATCTCAAAGACTCCAATCAATGTAAAGCACATGGATGAAATGATGTAGCCTCTCAAATCTCTATCAAACAGTCACATGGATATATGGAATGAAGTTGTGACTTGGCTAACTTAAATGCTCATCCATAAAAGGTGCAAAAAACAGAAAAATCTTTTTGGCCTTTTTCAAAAAATATTATCAAAATAAAATCTTTTTGTGCTTTTTCTCAAAAAATTTTCTTAAAGGAAAATCTTTTTGTATTTTTTCAAAAGAAATATAAAAAGAAACAAGAATAAAACAAATCTGTACAACTAAGCAATGGTACATATAAAACAGACTAGCAATAGGAAGCATATGATATGAACATGAAGGAGCATCCTATTCTAGACATAGACCAACCCCTCAGTCAACTGTGCAAATCCCTAAAGATTTCCTAAGACTCTCAAATCTAAGGGCATCTAAAGGTTTCGTGAAAATATCGACTAACTGACGGTCGGTGGGAACAAAACTCAGGGATACGACTTTCTCTTCAACTAACTGACGTATAAAGTGCTCACGTATCCTGATGTGTTTTGTGCGCGAATGCTGAACTGGATTGCGGGATATGTGTATCGCGCTCGTGTTATCACAGGAAATGGTCATGGTGTCCTGTGATATCCCATAATCCTCCAGCATTTGCTTCATCCACAAGAGTTGTGTGCAACAACTCCCGGCGGCTATGTACTCAGCCTCCGTAGTGGACAAAGAGATGGAATTTTGCTTCTTGCTCAGCCAGGAGACAAGAGCAGAACCAAAATAGAAACACCCACCAGAAGTGCTCCTACATCCATCTACATCCCCAGCCCAATCGGCATCCGAATAGGCGGACAGACGGTCATCGGTATCAAAGGAATACCAAATCCCGTATGAGAGAGTCCCACTTACGTATTTAATAATACGTTTTAGAGCAAGTAAATGTGACTCTTTTGGGGATGCCTGATATCGCGCACAGACTCCAACACTAAAGGCGATGTCGGGACGACTGGCAGTCAAGTAGAGAAGACTACCTATCATACTCCGATATAAGGTTTGCTCTACGTCCTTGCCTGAAGTGTCCTTACTAAGCTTGGTAGTGGTACTCATAGGTGTACGAGCATGCTTAGCGGAGTCTAAACCAAATTTCTTCACTAGGTCTCTAGCATACTTGGATCGGGAGATGAACATCCCATCCTCTAGCTGACGAACCTGGAGACCAAGGAAGAATGTAAGCTCACCAACCATGCTTATTTCAAACTCACTTTTCATCTCCTCCTCAAAGTGATGAGCATGCTGGGAGCATGTGGATCCAAAGACTATGTCGTCCACATAGACCTGGGTAACCAAAATAGCACCGTCATCTCTCCTGATGAACAACGTCATATCTACTCCCCCTCTCTTGAAGCCACGAGCTAAGAGATAGGAAGTAAGCCTCTCGTACCAAGCACGGGGTGCTTGCTTGAAACCATACAAGGCTTTCCTCACATAGTAGACGTGCTCAGGGTGCTGAGGGTCTTCAAACCCTTTTGGTTGTTCCACATAAAACTCCTCCTGTAGAATGCCATTCAAAAAGGCACTCTTGACATCCATCTGATACACCTTGAAGCGCAGATGACATGTGATGGAGAGCAGAAGACGGACGGACTCAAGCCTCGCAGCAGGAGCAAATGTCTCCCCAAAGTCTACACCCTCTATCTGTGTGTAGCCTTGAGCGACCAACCTAGCCTTATTTCTGATTATGGTACCAAATTCATCCATTTTGTTCTTGAAAATCCACCGGGTACCTATCACATTAGTCTCACTAGGTCGGGGGACTAATTCCCAGACATTATTCTTTTTAAACTAAAGCAACTCATCCTGCATAGCAGATATCCAGTGTTCATCCTTGAGTGCTTCTTTATGGTTCTTGGGCTCGACTTTGGACGTGTAACAAAGATGGCTAACAACGTTCTCTAGCTGAGCACGAGTCTTGACCCCTAGAGTGGGATCACCAACAATGGCAGAAGGTTCATGACTCTTGCGAACCCAAGCAGGTGTGTCCCCTAACACAGGAGTAGGATCCACAGAGTGTGAGAGAGGAACAGGTAAATCACTGTCAGAACAATCCTCATCCTCACACTTAAGGTTAGGATCAATAACCGTCGAAGGTTCGTCATCTTGCACGGTGACGTTTATTGATTCCATAACCCTAGAGATCTTCAGGTTAAATACCCGATATGCTCTACTATTCGATGAATATCCTAGAAATATTCCCTCGTCGCTCCGGGAGTCGAACTTTCCTAATTGCTCTCTATCCCGTAGGATGTAGCATTTACTCCCAAAAACACGGAAATACGCCAGGTTGGGCTTCTTTCCGGTCCACAACTCATAAGGTGTCTGTAGTGTGTGTGGACGCAAATAAACCCTATTCACCGTGTGGCATGCAGTAGACACTGCCTCTGCCCAAAATCTCCTAGAAACTTTACGACCTAGAAGCATAGATCTAGCCATCTCTTAGATCGTTCTATTCTTTCTCTCAATAATCCCATGTTGCTGAGGAGTTCTCACAGCAGAAAACTCATGTTTGATCCCAAGGCTATCACAGTATAAATCCACCTTTGCTTCCTTAAATTCAGTGTCGTTGTCACTACGTATTCTGTTAATAGTGACACCGTGTTGATTTTGCAGGACACGACACTTAGTCGTTAAGAAATCTACAGCATCGGATTTCTCTCTCAGAAAACCTACAATGGAGTACCTGGAGAAATCATCTACCATCACGAGGATGTACCTCTTACCACTTAGACTCTCAGTACGAGTGGGACCCATAAGATCCATGTGAATCAACTCCAGAACACGAGAGGTGGTAATGGACTGCAACTTCCTTTGAGGACTACGAATTTGTTTTCCCAACTGACAGGGTCCACAAACGGTTGAAGTTGACTTTCCAAGAGATGGTAAGCCACGTACTAGGTCCTTTTTAGATAAACGATTAAGATCTCTAACGTTCACGTGACCTAGACGTTGGTGCCACAGATCCATAGGAGTGATCGTGGCGCTGTTGTCGACAAGTGAGGATGTGGGCTCAGTCCCATAGCAATTATCCTCGGTCCTCACCCCTTGCATCAATAGTTTATCGGTTTGATTGTAGACTTTACACGCGTCCCGATCAAACTTAACTGCAAGGTCAGTGTCGCACAGCTGGCTAATGCTGAGAAGGTTTGCTTTCAAACCTTTGATGTACAAAACATTTTCTAGCTTAGGAAAACCAGGTAACTCGATAGTACCTCGTCCTATAATGCTAGACTTACTCCCATCTCCAAAGGTGACTCTGCCATCTTGATAGTCCTCAAGAGTAGTAAAAAATGAGGCATCACCTGTCATGTGTCTGGAGCACCCACTATCTAAATACCACTGAGAGGTATTATGTGCTTTGAGATCAACATGAACAACAAAAACCTTTTTATCTTTCTTAGGTACCCAAGTCGAGATGACCTTTTGTTTGCCTTTGTTGTTGTTGGTTTTAGCTGGAATGTGAGAAGCATTCACTAACAGCGAAGACATCCGTCGGAATTCTTTCATCAAACTCTGAGTCGTGGCAGCTAAGAACTCAACTCGCTCTTTCAGACTAGAAAATTTATCAGTATGACGTGGTGGAGCAGTAGTACGTCGTGTTCGACCCATACTATAGCAAGATTCCCTAACGTGACCTTTTCTTTTGCAATAAGTACAAAAGAGCACAGTCAAAGGCGGACCTTGGTTTGCTTTTCTTGGTCGAACTCTCCTTCGAGGTTTTTGACGGTGACCATAAGGAGTTATAGTAAACTCAGGAACTGGTCCAGGTGCAATTTGGGACGTGGAGGCACCATCATATCCAATTCCTTGACGATCACCAAAACCTAAAGCGGGGCCGAGGAGCATCTTTCCCATCTTCCTAGATCTGTCCTCGATTTGTACCTTGACTTCCCGTGCTTTCTCAAGATCATGAGTCAGCTGGGCAACAAGGGCTTCAAGTTTCTTCCGAGTCTCCACGGAGGAATGGAGCTGACTCGTAAGACTAGCCACTTGCTTAATCAAGTCCCCTCTCTCTTTCTCTAAAACACTCTCTCTTTCTCTAAACAAATTCTCATTCTCGACACATGTAGAATCTCTCTCTCTCAGGGCGGTGCAAGTGGAGAACTCTCTTTCTCTTGCTTTCTTTAAATCTTCCTCTAAGCAGGTGATCTTAATAACTAACGCTTTATTACGCTTTTTAGTTTTAAATGACTCAGAATATAACTCAGCGTAGGCGCGTTGTATATCACTCTCGCTCTCACTTGTGTCATCCTCCCCCTCACTCACATCGATCTCACTGTCGAGGTGTCCCTGTGAAGCATCATCCTCAACGTCGTGAGGAGAACTAGGAGTGCTCACCTGGCTGGCCATGAATGCGGTGAAGTTACACTCATGCGGTGACTCATCTCCAGAATCCACCGTCTCGACCTCACTGTCGTCACTAAGGGTAGCATTAAAAACATCTTTCCCTTTCTCTCTATTCAGACGATTGGCACACTCAAAAGCTCTATGACCTCTACCATCACACTCAAAACATCTCTCACTTTCTTTCAGAGGAGGATTTTTGGAAACTTTTTCATTTTTCTTTTCAAACTTATTTTTCTCAAATTTCTTTTTATCTTTAAAATTGCCATTTTTCTTAAATTTGAGAATCCTCTTAAAATTTTTTGCGAAAAGAGCCAAATCATCTAAGTCAAAATCGCACTCAGAATCTGACGTGTCAGTCTCTCTCTTTCTAGATTACTCTACCCTCTTTCTAGCTGACCCCTCACTCCTTCTCTCTTGGGCTTTAAGAGCAATTCCCTTATCTTTAGATTTAGCATTTTTAGGGAACATATCAATTTCATAAGTTTGCAAATCTCCTACAAGTTCTTCCAATTTTAGCGTATTTAAATTACCCATAGAATTTAGCACAGTGACTTTAGGGATAAAACGCTTAGGCAAAGAACGAAGAATCTTTTTAACAACTCTAGCATTCGGAATATGTTCACCAAGATTAAAACTAGTATTCACAATGTCAGAAAGTCTAGCATAAAATTCATCAAAGCATTCAGAATCATGCATGGTGATTGTTTCAAATTGAGTTGTCAAGTTTTGCAACTTAGACTCTTTCACAGCATTAGTTCCTTCATGGGTGAGTTGTAAAACATCCCATGCCTCCTTTGAAGTGGTACACGTCATTATGCGTTTGAACTCATCAGGTGTGACAGACCCAGAAATAGCACTTAGACCCTTAGAATTAAAAGATGACCATTTAATTTCTTCATCAGTCCAAGAAATGTCAGGTTTCAAGTTGGTCACATTATCAACAGTCACGGTTGGAGGAGTCCACCCTCGTTCAACCAAAATCCAGACACGTTCATCAATGGCTTTTAAAGCCGACCTCATACGGGCTTTCCAATAAGCATAATTTGTCCCGTCAAAAACAGGCATTTTATAATATGACTTCTCCATTTGAACACGCACTTTTTCAAAAATCAATTTTTTCAGAAAATTGATATCTTAGAAAAAATTTGCGGAAAATAGGAATACGCGATAGATTAGCGTAACCTGCTCTGATACCAATTTGAAGAGTGTGTGTGCTCGCGTTCAAATGATCAAGTTATATATAAAACCCTTTTAACACAAACAAATCCTAAACATGCAGCAGTATGTGATTAAATAAATTGATAATCTACGCAAGAACATTCAAACACATGCAATTAAGGAAAAATTCCCCTCAGGGGCAAAACCATTTATTTTCACTATAATTTGTAAGAAAACGGCTTACAATCGGATTACAATGAAAATACAAGTTGACTAAGAATTACCCTCGGGTATCGGATTCTGTAGTCGCGGCTGGAATTATCCCTTTCCAGTAGGGCTGCAATGAAGAAGAAGAACGGTCTCCTCCACAAGGGTTGAACAAACCAAAGTTGTGTTCTTGGGTTGCAAAAGGATTCACAAAATATTTGGCAAGGATGTGTGAATCAAAACATGAGTCTTGGGACTCAAAAATATGAAGACTAGGTGTATTTGGACTCTCAAATTCGTCTCCTAAAGTCTTACAAAACAACTCTCCCGAAGTTGGTATATATAGGGAAATACATGAAGAGACCCACGATTTTAAACTGCTGAAATTCTATCCATCGTACAGGTACCCCGAACCGGTTCGGGTACCCCTGCGAACCGGTTCGCCCCCCCGAACCGGTTTGGGTCTGGGTTCGGGAAAGTGTGCTCGAAAAAGGCTTTAAACACTTAGAAAAATTTCCAGACTTTTCAATGAACATATCTCCATTTTCAACGGGCCATAACTTGTTCACCGTAGCTCGGATTGAGGTGCCGTTTCTTCCAGTATCTTTGTTGCGGCAAGCTCTTCAACTTTCCAGTTGACCGGTCCTCCGGACGGTGGCTGTAAAATTACCAATATGCCCTTGAACATCCCTATCATGCCTTGTTTCACTGATTTGACTTCTCTTGCGTTCCACTTGCATTACGAGCTTACAATCAAGGAACGTGAAGTCGTTGATGCAGATGAGGGACATATTAGTGGAGATAATGCTTGCTTGATTCCCAAAATTCGGATAGAGGCCGTCATGTGAGATTGTGAGGAGACGTGCCAAATGTATCGGCGTACGACATAAATAAATGAAACATTTCGGACATGAGAAAAATGTCCTTACACAAACAGATTTAATCAGCAAAAAAAACTTACATATAAAATAGTTGATTTGAAATAGCATAAAGATATATATATATATATATATATATATATATATATATATATATATATATATATATATAGAAAGAGGGTGAAGAGAAAATGATATTACCTCTGTAAGGGGGTAGTTTAGATAAGATTGAGGCGTAACCCATTTTGAGTATGGTAATGATAAGTTAATTAGCCAAAACTTTGGATTAATTATAGGACATACAAACACAGCTCAGTGAAGATAGACTCGGTTTGATCTCACAAATCTCTCGTATATGAATTAGAAAGTAGTAATGAACTTAGAAATAACTTCGCTAGAGGGAGAGAGAAATAAGCACCCTGGATACACGTTGGTAGGCAGCCAAAACACACCAACCACCCTCAAGAATCTCTATCAAATATTAAAAACTTCTTAATAAATGACAATGGTGGGTGAGCAAACTCTCTGGTTTGTAGTAACTCTCTCTGATGTATATTCTCTCTAGTAATAATTTATGAACTCTCACAAAAAGATATCCATTCCTCAAAGGTGGTTGGGGTCCTTAAATAGCCCCTACACCACCCCCGAGGCAACTCAGTCATCAATGCCTGTGAAAGACCTCCCTCATACTTTATGCCACAAACATTAAATACCTGATGCACTAGTTGTTTCCACGTCATAAACATTAAATGCCAAGACATGCCTTTTGCCTAACCACTGTGTGTCAGGGGGGGTTGTTGCAGAGGTGGCTCACCAACTACCTGACAACCCCAAATACCATGGTGGTTTACTCAAGTGCATGTCTAACATTGTTTAGATGGCTAGTGACATCACTTATAGTAGATGTGACATTAAGTAGAGGGTTGTTTGGTTCACAACTCAACGCCGGATGGAACTCCAAGTTGCTCCGCTTGAGATTCCAGGGTCGGGGTTCTTTGGTGTTTTACTAGGTGTATCTAAGATGGTCAGGACAAGCCCCAACAGTGCCTCACTTCTCAATCCTTCAAACCAAGTCCCTCTAAAGTTCCCACGGCGATGTCATTCGATAGAGCATGAAAGCTCTCACAGGCCCTACCAAGACTGGTCTCTCGCGAGTACCGTTTGACCTCACATTAAAACTCATTATTATTCTCGTTACCTCATTACAACCGTTATAGCTTACAGTCAATATAAACAAAGATAGAATATGACTAACGCAATAAGCTAAAGTATGAGTTTCCATGCTAAGCTGCCTCGTTCAGTTGCCATGCTAAGATGCCTCGACTTCTTAATTCTGAACACTATTGCTAATGGGGGAATTATCCATAATCTCAGGATTACCTTCAAGCCCCCTCTACAACCTCAAAAAAAATCTTTAAAACAAACTGAAGTGAACTTCACACCTGAAAGCACCACCGAAAAATCAGCCACTGGAAACAAGTACCACCAGAAAAATGGTCCCACTGAAAAACCAGTCCCATCGAAAAACCCCTCTTCAAACCGTAGGCACCAACAAAAAATCTCGACTCCTCACACCATAAATAAACCAAAGACAAACACCAACCAAACCCTTCAAGCAGTCAACATCGAAGCCTTTTAACACACAAAAAAAATCACACGGATTATGGTACTATGAATGAGGAGGGATCTTCTCAAAAAAAAATTCTCAAGAAAAAAAACGAGAGGGGAAACAAAACTCTCAAAGCATCTTAGATCCAATGATCGAACATAACGCCCCCCAAAAAAGGGCAGGACCGTAAATTTCAAAGACCCATTGAGGGGCAGACAAGTAAAAATAATCGAGAAAAGAATGTTGAAAATACACGCAAGCTAAGGCCTCGAGAAACACAAAACAGGCCTCGATTCAGCCAATCTCGAAACCCTCAAGTGGTTTTAACTAAAACCATCAAAGCCAAAAAAGACACCAAACAATGTAGAACCTGTCATTTTAATTTAGGGACAAAAGAGTTTAAAAATAAACAAAATTTATGTTTATCTAATTGTTTGTTTTTATCCCATTAAAAAAAATAACCATCATTAAAATGACTGAAAATAAAATAACAAAAAAAACTTATAAACTTAAACATATCACAAATATTTAAGGTAAAAAAATATTTTACCAAAAATAGATTGTATATAAAATTAATATAAGAAAATATGATTTAAATAAAAAAAATGAAGGAGTATATATAAAATTGTTTGTCTCAAAATTGAGTCAGCACAAGAAGAATGAGATTTTCATCTGCAACCTTCACGGTGGCTCTGGCCAAAGATGATCATCAACATAGCTAAGGGCCTTATTATAGCCTTCAATCCACACCTCCCTGGGTTGTTTGTGAAATTGAAAGGTTAACCTTTCAACGTGATGTTGAAGTTTCTTTAAAACATCATTCTTCACTTTCAGCTGAATAGATTGGTCGGCGATGGCTTTATCCTTAGCTTTCAGTTTCATACACAACTCAGTAATGGCCTGATTCTTTGCCTTTAACTGGGCACTTTGGTCGGCTATTGTTTTATTGGTTCTTGCCTCATTTATAATTGGTCGGCTAGTTCTTTGTTGCCTCGAAGTTTTCCCGGGCTTGGTTTTCTGTAGTGCTTTGAGTTCTTCTACAAGTGTGGCATTCTCAGCCTCCAAGAAAGAAGCACCCTCATCAGCACCACTATTAGATGGAAAGAATTTTAGCTATCTCCCGAGCTTCATCTTCTTCTCGGTTCAATAGAAACTCTTTTCTTCTATGCATAGAGGCATATTCTTCCAGTTTCTTCTCAAAGTCCCAACCTTTACTCAAAGCTTAGTCTGCATGGAGTGAAGCTAATGAAAACTAGTGTTCTTCTTGCAGATCTTCAATTATTTCAGAATAATTATCATTATTTGCCACTGCCCTATTCAGCAAGCAATGAATGTCAATATATGACTCCTTAACTTGGTCAGACACATCTGGATCAAGCAAGCCGACTAAGTCTTATTCGAACAAAGGAACATGTCCACCTTCGAAAAGATTTATACTCCGCCTGAGCAGGTCGGATTCAACAGAAACTATGGCCTTCTTCCTAGTATCAAACTAAAAATTGCAAATATAAGCACACAAGTGTGATTACTGAGCAAGCATAACACCATGTGTGTGATTTCATGAAGATAATTCAACTAAGCAAAAAGGCATAAGTATGGTAAATACAACACATTTAGCTAAAAGGAGAAACATTTTCATTAATAACCAAGAGGTGTTACATAATGATGATCCAGTTACAAGACGGAGGGAAAAAAAAGAAAAATAAAGGAGCCAAACCTTCTCCTTGTCCTGAACACTGCTCCCAGAGGGCAGGTCGACAGAAGGAATGGCCTTAGCAATGGGATTTAAAGTAGGCCCAACAGGTTGAATGGATGATTCTCCAGACCCTTCCTTATCATAAAATTCTGCTTCCAAGTTTGGAGGAGAGCCTGGATTATGCCTCAAGAATAATTCAGAATCCTCAACAGTGTCGACCTCCTTGAGAGCATTCGACCAGCCGTCCTTAAAGGATTTCTTCCTAAAGAACTCAATTTGAGCCGAGGAATCCAGAAACGTCTTGTCCCAGCCTTTATTGAAGGAGTCTTCTTTTATTTATTTTTATTTTTGGCCTTCTCTGCAACCAGTTAAGAGGTCAGACTAATATCTTTCTCCTCGATAGACTTTAGGAGGGCTTGATTTTCTACCAACTTGTCCTCGGCCATCTTGGCCTTATTTTCAGCAGCTATCAAAGTGGTTTCAGTAGTTACCAGTTTTCCCTCAGCAATGGTGGGTCTATCATTAGCCCTCATAAATTACTCCTCCTAATATTTTGTTTAGACTCTAATAACTTCCTTGAAGTCTCCACATATTTTCGTATACCCTCAAGGGCTTTTTCAACATCTCCTCCAGAAGAACATATTTGATCGTCCTTCTCTATTAGTTGATTGAAATTCACAAAAAACTACACAAAGGACAGCATCAGATTACAAGGAGTACTAGAAGAAAAATAAGACATTAAGGGCAAGTAATACAGGGGAAATAGTTACCATAGCCAAACTTTGGCTAGCATTTTTTGACAAATTTAATCATGGCAGAGGAGCAAGGGTTACTCTATCAGCAAAGTGAGTACCAGTTTTGATCAACTTCCTGTCCACACAAAGATGGATAACAACAGAGGATGACACTACAACAACTAAATCCTCCTTAATCATCTTGACCAACTCTTGGTTGGCATAAATCTTCTCAACCTGCTTCTCAAATAGTCCCTTTCTTAACCTCTTAAATTGAGGTGCATCAGCATCAATCTCCCCAGCAGTGATGACCTAGGGAACTTTTTTTAGAAACTTTAGAGATTTTATCTATCTTCTTGGCATCAACAACGTTGCCAGTGTTCTTAACAACTCTCTTAACAGTGGGAGGCAAAGCTCCAGTCATCAAGTCAGGAATTTTTCTCTTTCTCGTATTAGAAATTGGGGAGGTGGGAATAATAGAAATGTCCAACGACTCAAAAGAAGATGAAATCCTAAAATCCTTCTCAGCCCTTGCATATTCCTCAGTCGAAGAAGTAGTAGTTGGTTCCTCTTTAAGATTTATGGGGGCTAAAGCTGCAGTAGTTGTGGGCCTAACAACAAAGGAAGTGATTGAGCTTCAATATTGCGATAAGTACGAGGCAGCTCTTAGGTGTTCCTCATCAATCTTTTGATGAATGCTCCACGCGAATTTAAATTTATGAATATTAACGTCCTCTACTTTGGGACATTTCTTATTGCTTTCAATTGTGTAAATAGGATAAGGAAACACTAGTCAGTATATCATCAAACACTTGGTTAGCAAAAAAGATGAATACAATAATTAAAGTCAACAACCTATTTCATGTCCTACTTGGGGACACCTGGTCCCATCATACACTTCTCCTCTTTGAAAAGGGGAATACTGCCAATTCTTCATACTAACTCCATAGTCAAAATAGTCTTTATTGGAGTCTGGAAAAATGAGAACCAGGGCTCTATTGGCAAAGATAGTCTTCATGTAGTAGGTATTGTCACTGGTAACCCATTTGTAATGAAACATCAGCATTGGAATACCAATGTGGGTTTTGGTATTTGGTTAAGCCTATGTATCCCATTTACCACTCTCCAGGTGTTAAGGGCTACTCTGGCAGGGATGACATCAAAATACTGACAAAACTCTACACAGAAAGGACTGGGGGAAAAGTGAAACCATACTCAATTATGAACAAAGAGGGAATCCAGTGGCCCTCTTGTAGTGATAACACTTCAACAGGTGGTTATGACATTTCTAACTCTACCCAATCAAGTATGTTCCTTTCCCGCCTAAATTCATTTAGATAATCCACGTGAATTATGTAAACTATGGTTACAGTAAAGAAAGAAAGAAAGAAATTGAAAAGAAAGGGGAGAAGAAATCTTACAGAGAAAATGGTGGCTGAAGCAAAGGAAAGATCAAAGACAGAGAACTTGGAGAAAAAGGAGAGTTTAAAAGCTTGGAAAATTTATGGTGTGAAAAAATAGCAAACTCTCGTCTCTTATAGCTTACCTAAAAAATCGTGCAAGAAATGATTACTTGTATTAAAGATTGAGGTTTGGACGACTTCACAGTTCTAAAAGCGCAAAAATACAAATATACCATTTATCGGTTCACTAATTTTCAAATTATTTACAAAAATTCCACTACAAGATCAAGGCATGGAAAATTTTCACAAGTCCCACACGTCGACCTACGCCGACCAACTTTGAAGAAAATATAATCCGTCCTTTTAATAAAAACATCAAGAATGAAGTATTGGGGGCTTCTGTTGATACCAAAAATTATCCACCTACGTGGACCAATTAGAAATGGACACTTTTTTCCTTACGTGGAAACAATTCTAGTCAGTAGTCACTTAATCAACCCCAAAGATATTTGCTCGGCGGGCATGCCAACCAACATGAAGAATGCAGACCATTAAAGTAAATGAACAATCACCACTAGAGGAAAATAGCTAAGGGTCCTTCCACACGTGGTATAGATAATCAACCATCACATTCATTATGTATGGTGTAATTCTTGAATATATAAAGGCATCCCAACCCTTGATCTACGGGTCACTATAAATACATTGTATTCCTTTCACGAAAGGAAAGAAAGAACGGATTCTATGATATTCTTCTTAACAAGAGTACCTAACTTTCTGTAATCACTCAAATCAATACAATAACAATGAATGTCGAATTTCTTACACAATCGAACAACTTTAAAAACTATTTGTCTCTTATTTGATCATTTCATTACAATATTATATTTTATCTATGGTTAGATAATTGGATCTAGTCCATTTTTGACATCAATAGACCCTATCCTAATCTCGTGCAAATTACTACTAGAATTGAGACTGATAACAATAGTCTCATAATCATTCATGTCTAATACTAACAGGTAAGAAACAAAGTGCCATCACCTAATCTATCCCATTGTTATTACAAATATGGCACAAGGAAGTACCTCTACCTAATGGTGTGTCTATATGCAAAAGCTACAATATCAAGTAAGCCCAAGGACTGTGAAAATTTATGTCTAATAATGAGTGTGATTCTCCAATATAAAGTAATACCCCACCCATAGGACCATGAATATGAAGCATTCCTTATATCACCAGAGGTGGGGCATGGGAGTTTCTGGGTGCAACCATGATAAACTCGATGTACGTGAACGAGTTTCCTTCTATATATCTCCCGTCGTGAGTTCGATCAAGCGGTACGATCGTGGGGGGGATCGTTCGATATATGTAGAAGGTAAGAGATCAATGGAAGGTCAGAGGAAAATATTAAAATTTAGACTCTTTGACCGCATTAGTGCCTTCGTGGGTGAGTTTCAAAACATCCCACACTTATTTAGACGTGACGCAAGTCATCATACGTCGAAACTCGATGTGTTCAAAAATTTCACTAAGCCCACGTGAATTATAAGTGCTCCACGTAAACTCATCATCACTCCACTCTGACACGGGTTTTAAATTGGTGACATTATTTGCGGTGATAGTGGGAGGATTCCAACCTCTTTCACAAATGACTCAAACTCTTTCATCGATTGCATTTAAATGGGATTTGATTCGGGCTTTCCCGCAAGCATAATTAGACCCGTCAAAAATTGGCAACCGACTATATAAGTTTTACTTTGGAAACATTGTGAAAAACTTTCAAAAATCAGATTTTAAAAAAAAATCAACATCACACTATTTTTTAGGAAAATAGGAATACGCGATAAATTAGCTTAACCTGCTTTGATACTAATTTTAAAGACTGTGTGCGACACCAATTTCAATAGATGCGTAAATTCCAATCACAAACTTTATTTATTCAAAGTCAATTTATGAATCAAATCAATTCGGCCCTTAAATTCAAATAACTATGTGCCTGCAAATGTGAAACCATCATAAATAAAGTATGCGACACAAAGTTCAGAAAAAATCCCCTCAAGGAAAAACCTTTTTATTTCTAGAACTTTGACAAGTTTACAAAAACAATGACTTACATACAACCTGATAATCGCCCACAAGTGTAACGCACGGTGTCTTCATCAAGCCTTCAAAGCATCGGCTAGAAATTAACAATGGTTCACATGCAGCTATACCACAAGGACATATAGTCCAGACACGCAATCTTAAAACTCTGCAGAGACTCCCTCCACAAAATCACGGAGCTCTTGGTTGTATAGATCTCCCCACAAAGAATGAACAATAACAAATTATGTTTTGGGTTCCACAAAACAACTCACACAAAACCAATGGGGATGGTGAATTACAAAACAAAAGTTATGAACCCTCAAATAGTTGGAGAATAATAAAAATGTATTTGTGAAAACGATTTTTTCTCCACATGAAATTCAGTAGTCTGACACTCAATTTATATTAAATATCAAGGCAGTGACGTGTCAGATAAAAACACCTCTCGTTCGAACGACACGGTGTCGTTTGAGCGAGATTAGATCTCGTTTGAACTAGGTACGATGTCGTTCGAACGGCATCATACACGTAACTCAAAAGGCTTCAGTCTTTTAAATATCTTGGAAACCTCAAAATTTAAAACAGTTCACGAGATCAGAAGCAATTATCCAAAACAAACTTTTATGATAAAATAATTTTTTAGAAATTAAAACCATTTCAAAAATCATTTTTCATAAATAGAAAAATATTTTAACTTTCACAAAAATATCCCAACACTTTTAATGTAAAATGTAAATGAAACTTAAACACATTTTACCAAATTCATCCTTGTTGGGCTTGAATGTTGAAGTCTTCTTGTAATTCCGATGCGTCTCTTATAGATGTAATCTTCTCAATCCTTTGACGACTTGCAGCGGTATACGACATACTAAATTGATAATGGAAAATAATGTCCTTGCAGATATCATATACTTACGGACATAATAATGCGTATGAAAACAAATGAATCAAGGGTCTAAGGACTAAGGTACGAAATGGTAAGGTGTTAGACACTCATCCCGCTCGTTCGGTGTCTTATGGGATATGATAATATTTTCTTCTTCTCCAAAGTGTGATACACATGTACATACGTGCAGTCTGAATAAAGAGAGAAAGAAATCATCCGATCCACGCCATGTGAAAGATGGGGAAAAATCATTATAAGGAATGTGAAAAAGAAATAACATAACAGCATGATATGGGTGTCCGTCGAATCACAAGTTACTATGAGGAAGTGAGTGCGTATATCGAGTGGCACATGAATATGTAGGAGTACGCGGACTCAAAATACTAATAAATAAAAGAAACCATAAAATGAATAAAGGATGAAATAGGATTCGAATCCCAAGATTGGCTTGGGATGCCAATGTAGCCTAAAAGGCATTAAAGTCCAAGTAATTTGATAACACCAAGGGTGGGGTTTAACCCATAAACCATATATTATACCTTCCTTTAGTTTGTCTTTTTAGAAAATGTGCGCAGGTATAAAGAGTGTGAAAAGTAAGGAAATTCCAATTTAGCGTTTTTAAGAAAACCCTCTTTGGGGCTTTTTAGATTTCATGAAACTAAGAGTTGTGTGTACTAAATAGTAAAAAGTGAAATTAGTTTTTGATGTGATGAGATGAAATAAATATATATCAAAAGTGGAAAGAAAAATAAATAACTACTACTAATTGAGTAAGTTGTAAATGACTAAGGGTAGAACTTTTAGAGAAGTTTAATTCTGATTGCAATGGTGGGACGATGGTTTTAGAATGGTTGGATGGTGGTGAGATAAGGATGGAAAGTGGGATGAAAAATGGATAGGAGTGATGTAAGAAAATGGAGAGAATATTTGCAAAAATAAAATTTCGATGCACTGATTTCGAGGGGAATGCTCTAACTTCAGAAAGAGACCCTTGAGAATGAGGTCACGATCTTATTAAATAGTAAAAAAATTAGGGTTTTGGGGGGGTGCCAACAGTCATGGCACTATCCTCCCTATCGATATAGCCCCTTCCTTTCTGGCCAAGGAAAGTATACCCTACCGATAGGAAGGAGTTTGGGGTGCCTATAGATAGTCCGAAACGGACTTTTATGGAAAAATGGCTATAAAATAAAAGGCGTAAGTTTGAATCACCCACAGCCAGAATCATTGGAAAGGGTATTCAGATGCCTATAAGAATCCACTAAGCCACTCTCGGCTTCAAGAGTTGACCAAAGTCAAACAGGGCTCGAAATTACTCGACGATCTCTAGACGAGGATTCTCGGAGTAAAAATGCAAGTACGTGTGAACTGTGAGGCTGATTTGTGTAAGTTATGGACCGTTGAAAAGGGGATTTAGAGTCCTATGATGTTTAATGAGCTTCGCTCAGGTTGGAGATTTAACCGAGGTCAAACGGATCTCGAGAATTCCCAATGGAATCTAGATTAGATCTTAGAGTAAAAAGGTGACTACGCTCGGATCTTGAGGCCATTTTGTTCATGGTATGGATTGTTAGAAATTGGATTCAGATCCCTATAATATTTCAATGAGATTCACTTGGTTTGGAGAGTTAAATGAGGTCAAACGAGGCTTGAAAGTGCCTGGTGGCCTCTAGATTAGGTCTCGGAGTAGAAAAATGAGTACGCACGAACCGTGAGGCCGATTTGTGCACGGTATGGACTGTTGGAAAGGGGATTAGAGACTTACAAGGTTTCTATAAGCTTCACTTGGTCAAAGAGTTTACTGAGATTAAATTTGGCTCGAAAGTGCCTGGTGGCCTCTGGATTATGTCTTAGAGTAAAAGTTCGGGTTTTATTGTGGGAGAAGTGTTAGGTACCTAATGAGACATATGGGGGTACCAGGATGGGGTGTCTGCAAAATCCAAAATCATGATTTTGAGAGATTCAACCGTTGCTATAAAAATTTGAAAAGCTAAACCCAAGGGTAACATTCCTCGTGTCTACAAATGCACATACTGCGGTAGGAAATGTCACCTTAGGTATTTTAACTTTGATCTTAGAAATGGTGTTAGAAGTCTAAATCTATAGTGATCGAAGTTCCCAAAACCCTAGAGTGTCATGCCACACTGACGTGGGTTAAGAAATTGGATTTGGAGGCTTTACATGGAGATTCGTTGATTCTCGAATGCTGGGACATGTTACTTCCCATGATATATCTTACGGTTGATTGTGTTTGCATGTTTCTATACACTAGCTTTTGTACTTCATGTTACATATTATTGGTAGTTGTATAATGTTTATCTTTTGTATTTTGATTTTTTTATTTATTGAGTCTTATTGAAAAATACAAAAAGATTTTGCTTGTCTTTTGAGTTGTTTGTGTTATATTGGTATCATTTTTAAAAATTGTTTAAAAACTCATTTATATTTTGGTTTTTATGTAGTTTAGTTTTACACATTTTGTGTAGCATATTAGTGTGTTTGAATCTACTTCATTCCATGTTTTAATGTGACTAGGACACTTGACTATGATTGGCAATGTTTAGATCATTCTTAATCATGCTTGTTGTTCGACTTTGACTTGGTTAATGGATTAACTTTGTATATTCATCCACATAAGCATGCATGATCTATTTTGTCTTTTAACTTCACATTTTATATTTGAGCTAACTGAGATGTTCTCCCATCAACCTTTTCATCTACATATTTTTTTATTATGGGGGATTTATGCATGTAAGAACTGTATTTCGCGATTATGTTGTTTGTTATTGAATATATGAGGGTACACAAAAAAGGTCTATAAAAGGAGCAAATCTCCTTTGCGGGATAGCCACCGTTGGCAAGAGTCTAAGAAATGAGAGGTAAAAAGAAAATATTAAAGGTCAACACGTTTGTTTGTTTGTTTGTTTGTTTGATTTTCAATATATGGTATCTTCAAAAATTTAGCAAAAAATTTAAATTTGTTTAGATTTTGAGGGTGATGTAGTTGAAGATCAATGGGTATGCACAATAAATCCCAGTTATTCTTAACATGTCATAAAGGTATTGATTTGCATAATCATCAAAATCCTAGGCTCGTGTGCATTGTGTTTGTTTATTCTTTGAGTTTGCCTTATCTGTCACTTGAGGCTAAATATTAGTTTGATAAAGTTTTGTGGTCAAATAGATCTCCTTGTATATTTTTGAGTGATTGGGTCATAATTCATTTGTTTCTAATTCAACAACTTCACTCCATTCGACATATTTAGACACATTAATACTATGCTAGTGTGTAAACCTTATATATTTCGTGTCATGTTATTGTTTATATATATATATATACTCATGTATGTTATTGGTATATTTTTCATATTTATATATACAGTATCGTTTGGTTTTAAGTCTTTGCATTTTTATTTGATCCATGTTTGCCGTGATCTTTATCTTTGAATCAAATTGGCATCATATTGTTATATATTGTTGCTTGCTTACATTGGCATTGTGCTTGTGTTGCCATGTTTTGTTTGTTGCGCTTCACAGAGTCTATCGAGTCTGTATTTTTTCCTTTTGGTATTGGGAATTTAGTCTTTTAGATTAGCTTGATGGACTATAGATTTTTTTATTTTGTCCCGGAATAGCCAAAGGAGGAGATTTGTAAGGGCAAATCCCTTTTTCTTGAATTTAGTTGGATGTTTGCCAAAAATTAGCTTTAAGATCACAAAATGTTTGGGTTAGGATAAATTGTAAAATATAAGTATTAAGATTGGGTGAATTTTGGTGGGGTTGTAGTTTGGTGGAGGGTTTTTAAGCTTATAATAAAATTAGGGTTTCATTAGGCTTATATACTAAATCCTATTAAATGTCCCTTTTTCCCTTAATCCTATCTTTCTCCCCAAGTATAATCTAGTTACCATTATACCCATGCTCTTAAGTCCAAATCTCTCTTTTGCTTTAATTATTATTTTATTAGAATTATAAATACAATTTAATAAAATTTTAAATTTCAACTTCAAGGTTTGTTATAAAAATTTAATCTTAGAAACTCTAAAATATAATTATTTAAAATCATCCAAAAATTCTTATTAATTAATTGTTTTAATTAATTAAATTATTAGAAAAACTTATGGGGTATTACAATCTTCCCCCCTAACAAAAGGAATTCTACCCTTAAAATTTATAATAAATTTCTTACTTTATTGAGTCAAAAATTATATTACCTCATATGTTAGAAACTCTCTCTAATATAAAACTAGTCGAACTATTTCCCCATATAAAATGAGTTAAACTACATCCTCATATAAAATGAGTCAAACTATCTCCTTATATAAAATGAATCAAAATCATCTTCTCATATGCATATGAGTCAAAATCATTTCGTCATAAAAGAATGAGTAAAAAATTATCTCCTCGCATGCGTGAGAGTCAAAATCATCCCTTCATATAAGATTGAGTCAAAATTATCTCCTCACTTACGTGTTAGTTAAATCATCGCCTCACATGCTTGTGAGTTAAAATAATCTCCTCACATGAGTGTGAGTTAAAATATAATAACAACTTATACACATGGGTCAAAACAGATGGGGTTATTGTTCTCTCATCAAGTCATCATGCTCCTAAGTGGATTCCTCCTCATTTTGGTGTTCCACTGAACTCGCACTAGCAGTATCAAATTTTGGATTCTCCAATCCAAAATACTTATTGGTTGCTCATTGTATAATGCATCCGAGTCTAGATCAATTTCCTTTATGCATCATTAGGGGAATAAAAATGGACAGAGTAGAAAGACACACATTATGCACTCGCCCGAGATGATTCGTAACTGCTAGACGATAATAAACTTTTCCTACTATCTCAATTATCAAGAATGGTCCAACATAACATGTAACTCCCTGACCCTAATTTATGGATTACCCATGGTCAATCTAATCCGACCCGAGCGTTAGGTGTGAAGTGCAATGAAAAAACCTGCATAATGTTGTTAGGCTAGTTTTATTTAATTAATATTTCACTTATTTAACATGCGATTTCCATTTCAAATCAAACTACGCCAGGGACCTGTGATAAGGTTCCCTGGAATCCATGCATACAGAGGTACTAGTCATAAAATAAAATAATACTTACCTGTAAAACGCTCTCAAAATATGGAATCGCAAACAACCTGCCCTAACAAAGACGAGGGAATTAGACAAATGCCTAGTGGGAAATTATAAGAATGTAATATAGAATTGAACGACAGAAAGGAGACTCCAACACATATATCTACGTGCACATGCAATTACCTTAGGGAAATTTACAATTAGTTCCTTTGGTAATAATTTTTAAACATTTAAGGACAATTTACTATTAGCTCGACTTGTTATGCCACTAGCGTGGACTTCTATAAGAAGAGAATTAGTGGACCTAAGTGTTTAAAATTTGTTTGTGAGGGACCTAAGAATACTTTCCCCATTACCTTATATATATATATATATATATACTTTAATGCATAAAACCGTTTTTATTTCGAAAACATTACTTATCCCAATTAATTCACCTTAATCTTTTGAAAGAACTCCCTTTTACTTCACCTGACATTTATTCCTTGATTTAATAAACCCGGTTAAATACTCAAGACAATTAAAACTTGTTCAAGAAAAAATCATTTCTTTTCCTAAAATTTACCCCTTTATTCATACCAATTCACATCAGTATTTTCATTGAAAATCACCCTTTCAACACATGCAGACACCATGTTAGAAAATAGTTGTTCATCCTTTAAAAACCTTTCATAAACACACTATTGTGTTAATTATGGCTTAAATCTCTTTAGATTGCTTAAATACCCATTTAATCCTTTCACTTTACCAATCCTTTACCTTGTATACATTAATCAATTTTCTCATTACTTGTCCACTTTATCCTTTACCAGAACACTTATTAATGCATTAAAGTTAGGTTTTCTTTTATCATACACTACACCAAATCCTACAAATGGTCACCCACAAGGAGTCACGGCCCAAAGCCATTACGGCCCAATGTTGTGACCATATCAACTTTGGTGTGACCATATTCATGGACCACTGTGGTTATGGATTCTCTTGGAAGTGGTCACGGACCAAATCTCTGACCAGTATGGGTCACAACCTGTATCCGTGACCACAATGTGACCAAGTTCGCACCAAATTTCCCTCCAAGTTTGGTCACGAATGGGTCACGGACTTGGGTCGTGACTAAGGAAACAATGCACGCCAAATGGGTCACGGATTTGGGTCATGACCATATCAATCTGTTCACGTGTGTGGGTCACGACTTTGGGCCGTGACCACATGGTTGCCTACATGCTGATGTGAAAAAATTTAAGGGTCATGGCAATGGGTCACGGCTGAAGGCCGTAACCACTATCTTTATAATAAAAAGGCCACCTTCTTTTCATTTCTTCCTGCAAAAATATCTCTCTCTCTCCCTCTTTCGGCGATTCTCAATCTCAAACCCTAATTTTGGACATTGGAATTCTCAATCTCCTCAAAGGTAAATCCTAACTTTTTCCTTTCTATGTTAAACCCTAATGTATATGTGTGTATATATGTGTGTATATTTGTGTGAATGTGTGTGTATATCTATGTATGTGTGCGTACATCTATATATGTGTGTGTGTATATGTGTATATGTGTGTGTATGTGTCCATAATGTTTTTTCAAGAAAAGGGAAGTTAAATTTAGGAGTTGAAATTTATTGCATTATTTATTGGGTATTATTAACATTGATTGGGAATTGTTATTTAGATTTGTAATTAACTGCATTATTTATGGGTATTGTCATTACTAGTATTGACTGAATGTGGTTACTGAGGGATTAAAATATATTGCAAAATTGAAGTGTATTATCATTTAGGGCTTGAAATTTATTTAGAGTTTGAAATTAATTGAGTATTATTAGTATTGATTGAATGTGGTTATTGAGGGATTAAAATAAATTGCATTATTTAAGGGTATTGTCATTTAGGGATTGGTATTTATTTAGAGGTTGAAATTAATTGAGTATTTTAGGTTACGAACCCTACTCAACCTAATATACTCAAAATCCTTTCTTTATTATTAAAACCTTAATCAAACTACTGTACCCTAATATACCCTTATACTTTAATCTTAGGACTCATATTCACGCCCTAGTATATTTTTCTCAGGAAAAATAAGGCACGGTGCTAATCACTGGCAACAAGAATTGGAAAAGTTGCAATTGTACCACACACGTAACTCTTTTATTACTAAGAGTCATATAGAGGGTACTCCGATTTATAGGTATGGAAATAAAAAGATCAAACAATTTAACTACTTTGTAAATCGTGGAGTTAATTTTCGACAAGATTACATGTTCAATTGTATTCTATTTTCCCTACTAGAAAACTGGGATAACATTATAAAAAATATATTTCACACGCATGATACCGACGTATCCCTGATCTTGTTTACGTTGTTGTAGAAGGAGGTAAAAAATCGAGTCACCCTTTTACGAATGATAAGTCTAACCTTTTACTTGTCGGTCACGAGCGCAGAACGCCACATGCTCGGCCTTCTGGTTAGCAGATAGAGGAGAAGGTGGCGGTTGCGATCGCAGGGTATAGGTACGTAGGAAAACACTCCCAGTTTACAAACCTGAAGCGTAAAGTTAGGGGGATCCAAATGGCCCTAGTAAATCTAAGCTGTGGTCTAGGCGATCAATATTTTTTATTTTGCGTATTGGAAAGATCATCGTGTAAGGCATGTAGTTGATGTGATGCACACAGAGAAGAATGTTGCAGAACATCTGATAGGAGCATGTCTGGGTGGATCGCATTCTAAAGATGAAGAGTGGGCCCGACTAGATCTACAGGATATGAAAATAAAGAAGAAAATGTGGTTAAAAAATGATCCTATAATAGGAAGAATTTCTACCCCCAGGCTGCTTTCACTTTGACTACTAGTGAGAAGAAGATCCTCTTAGACACATTGTTCAACTTGAGGACTCCAACCGGTTATTCCCGGTAATTTACGTAGGGTAGTAAGCTACCAAGAAAATGACTTGAAACAGTGCAAGTCTCGCAACTGGCACGTTATCATCCAATTAATCCCTCTATTATTTTGGCATTGCTTTTCTGAACACAAAGATGTCCATCGGGCAATTATGCAAATCAGTTTGTGTTTTTCCTACTATGTGCAAAATTGGTAAACATAAGGTGCATTAAAGCTGCGAAATCAACTTTAGCCTAGGCAATTTGTGTATTAGAGAAATATTTTCCTCCATCGTTCTTCGATATCAGCATCTACCTGCTTGTGCATTTATGCGATGAAGCTTTGTTATATGGTCCCATTAGGTATCGTTGGATGTATCATTTTGAGCTCTTAATGAAAACCTTCAAAGATTACGAAAAGAATGCACGGTATATTAGAAGGTCAATTGTTGAAGAATAAATAACGGTGGAATCATAGCAATACGCTAAGGAACATACGCCAAAATAAGAGATGAGGAGATTCAATCCTCATGGAGAACGAGTGATCGAGGACCTGATGAGTTTGATGATGAATTGTCATTTGGGAACCATAAAGTGGTGAAATTCACAAATCTATAGTATGAGCAAGTAGCTCGTTATATCTTCGAATCAAAAGATGAAGTCAAAGACTGGAGAGAGTGAGTATCTATTGAATTCTTTTTCTTTGATTATATGTTTTTATATTTTATGATCTAAACTCTGCAATTTACCGATAGGAAGTACGAGAACGAAATTGCCCCAGATCAAAGGAGAAATTGCACATCAGCTGATTTTAGGGCATGGGTATCAAAAGAGGTAAATTTCACATCTTATGTGCGCGGTTATTTATTTGTGTGATAAAAACATGACCTGATACAAATTCATTAATAAACGCAGTTTCTAAAAAGAGGTGATGTCTCTTCCAGGCTCGCACGCCTAGTAAAAGGCCCTAGTTTTCGTCTGAAAGAGTTTAAGAAATTATGCACCAACGGTTTTGATTTCATTTCATATCCATATGAGGATAAGCTTTTGATGCAAAATAGTGTAATATCATTTTCTACCTTGACCACCTGTATCGCTAGCAAAAGCGATAAAAATCCTAAGAATATGGTGCTAACCAATTATGGGATAATCCAACAACTCCTAGAACTTGATTACTTAGATTTCACAGAAACCGTATTTTATTATGATTGGGTAAAGGTGGAGGATACAACAAATGCTTGCAAATTTGATACTGGCACCAAACTTATTATGGTAGATTTATCAAAGATAAATAGTAAAGATCGTATAGTCGACGAACCTTTTATTTGTGCCTTTCGGAACGTAAAAAAAGTATTCTACTCGAAGTGCATAGACAATGGCAATTGGTTTATGGTTGTGCATGCACCAAAGGGTATGACTATTGAAGTGGATGCATTAAAGGTTCCAAAAGAGTTCTAGTCAACTCTTGATGGCAACCCTAATTTGAAGGATCTTTAAGTTGATTTAGAAGAAGATTGAGTATCAAAATACTATGTTATCCTTGTCAATCTTATTTGTATCCTATTATGATATTGACATTGTATTAGCATTTTACTTTTATGTATGAATATTTAGTTAATTTTACGAATGTTTAATATGATTTATGTAAGTTAACTTTTGATAATATGTTATGCTCAGTCAAATGTTTAGTTACTTTCACAAGATGCTCGGTTTGAGAATAGAGTCATTTGAGTTTGTGATTGGATCAAATTGACCCAGCTCAATTTCCACGTATTCATGTACATGTACATTTGTTGATCAGTTTCATTAATGCAGTGTTCATAAAATGAAGTTAAATTAACTTTATTTTATGAAGATTGTATTAAAGAAACTAATCAATAAATGTACATTTAAAAAGAATACGTTGGGAGCTCCAGGATCAATTTGGTCTAATCACACATTCAGAAGACTTTATTTAATGGCCTTCTTGGATTGCAAGAATCAGGTACTCTTTACTTTAATTGAAGTAGTTATATAATTGATATGCATTATCTTTTTAATCTTTTAGATGATAGAAGGAGTACAGGATAATTTTTGGTTTTGTTTGGTTTGGCAGTTGGATGATTATTGATTGTTGGCTTGTTATTGGATAGTATGTTAGAAGGAGTACGGGATAATTATTGATTTTGTTTGGTTCGGCTATTGGATAATCATTGATTATTGGCTTGTTGTTGAATAGTATGTTAGAAGGAGTACGTGATAATTATTGGTTGTTGGTTTGTTATTGATTTTTGGCTGTTGGATAATCATAGGACCCCCGGTTTGAGAACAAGAGATTAGTTTCAAAATATCTAGAGTTAGGCTTACAAACATGTCGTTAGGGGGCGAAACCCCGACCTCCCCCCCTAAACGGCCCCGTAAGACGCACCAACACCTCTCACAGGACCGTTTGGGGGGTGCTTTGTGTTTTCTCCCTCTAACGGCTTTTTTTCAAGCATAAGTATAGATATTTTCAAATTATCATCATATTCTCAAACCGAAGGTCCCGTAACCAGGCGGTCAGTTTTTGTAACTTACGTTGGTCCCGTGTGAGGTGTTCATACCTCTCACGGGATTGTTTGGGGGGGGGTGATTTGTGTTTTCTCCCTCTAACGACATATTTTCAAGCCTAAGTGTATACATTTTTAAATTATCGTCATATTCTCATACTGGGGGTCCCATAATGACTCGTCTGGTTCCTGCGAGTCACATTGGTCCCGTAGGAGGTGTCCGTGCCTCTCTAGGGGCCTCTTGGGGGTGTTTTGGTTTTTTTCCCTCTAACGGCATGTTTTAAGCCTAAGTCTATATATTTTCAAATTATCATATTCTCAAAACCGGGGTCCCGTGACCACACGATCGGTTCCTGTGAGTTAGATTGGTCCCGTGCGACATGTTTGCGCCTCTCACGGGATCGTTTGGCGGGTGCTTTGGATTTTTCGCCCCTAAAGGAATGTTTGGCCAGAAAATATGCCTTTTCTGGCCTTTTCAAATGTAACGTGTTGTAGATCTCATTGAAATTATTTTGGAAAAGAAAATATGCCTTTGGGTTTTCGCCCTCTAAAGGCATGCGTGAGACCATAAGTTGGGTTTTCGCCCTCATCAAGGGTTGTCAAGCTCTTAATCTTCCTATGAGGCCACCTTTTAATATTAAGTTCCCTTCACCTCTTTTGTAATGTTACAAGGTGGCCTCATAGGGAACCCAACTTATGCTTAAGAGACGAAGGATGGGGAAGCATTTTCTGCTGAGATGGCTCGACAATAGCCCCATCTTTTTGAACTATCTCATTTATATTACACAATATTAGTTCAAAACGGTGGGGCTATTGTCGAGACAACTTAGCAAAAACTGTTTCCCCATCCTTTGTGTCCTGAGCATAAGTTGAGTTCCCTGTGAGGCCATCTTGTAACATTACAAAAGAGGTGCAGGGAACTCAACATTACAAGGTGGCCTCACAGGAAGATTAAGAGCTTGACAACCCTACGAGGGTTGTCAAGATCTTAATCTTACACTTAGGCCACCTTGTAATGTTGAGTTACTGAGTTCTCTGTGAGGCACCAACATGCCTTTAGAGGGCGAATATCCAAAGGCATATTTTCTTTTCTAGATCAATTCCAATGAGATCTACAACACGCTGCATTTGGCAAGGCCAGAAAAGGCAGATTTTCTTGCCAAAGATGCCTTTAGAGGGTGAAAACCAAAAGCACCCCCCAAACGGCCCCGTGAGAGTCACAAACACCACGCACAGGACCAATGAAACTCATAGGAACCGATCGTGTGGTCACAGGACCCGAGTTTGAGAAAATGATGATAATTTGAAAATATATAGACTTGGGCTTAAAACATCTCGTTAGAGGGTGAAAAAACAAAACTCCCTCCAAGCAGCCCGTGAGAGGCGCGAACACCTCGCACGGGACAAATGTAACTCACAGGAACCGGCCTCGTGGTCACGTGACCCCCCGGTTTTAAAATATGATGATCATTTGAAAATATCTAGAATTAGGCTTGAAAACATGGTGTTAGAGGGTAAAAACACAAAGCCCCCAAATGGCCCCATGAGAGGTACCAACACCTCGTACGAGTCCAATGTAGCTTATAGGAATCGATCGCGTGGTCACGGGACCCCCAGTTTGAGAGCACGACCCAATTTTGAAAATATCCACACTTAGGCTTAAAAACATTCCGTTAGAGGGTGAAACCCCGCAATGCCCCCCAAACGACCTCGTAAGTGGCGCCAACACCTCGCAGGGGACCAATTTAGCTCGTAGGAATCGGTCGTGTGGTCATGGGACCCCCGGTTTGAGAGCACGACCCAATTTTGAGAATATACACACTTAGGCTTGAAAATGTGCCGTTAGAGGGTGACACCCCGTAATGCCACCCACACGGTCCCGTGAGCAGTGCCAACACCTCGTACGGGACAAATGTAGCTCATAGGAACCAGTCGCATGGTTAAGGGACCCCCGGTTTGAGAGCATGGCCCAATTTTGAGAATATCAACACTTAGGTTTGAAAATGTGCCGTTAGCGGGTAAAACCCTGCAACACCTCCCAAACGGTCCCGAGAGCGGCGCTAACACTTCACACGGGACCAATGTAGCTCGTAAGAACCGTCCGTGTGGTCATGGGGCCCCCAGTTTGAGAGCACGAACCAATTTTGAGAATATCCACGCTTAGGCTTGAAAACGTGCCATTAGAGGGAGAAACCCTGCAACTCCCCCAAAACGACCCCGTGAGTAGCGCCAACACCTCGTACGGGACCAATGTAGCTCTTAGGAACCAATCATGTGGTCACGGGACCCCTTGTTTGATAGCACGGCCCAATTTTGATAATATCCACACTTAAGCTTAAAATGTGCTGTTAGAGGGCAAAACCCCGCAATGCCCCCCCAAACGGCCCCGTGAGTGGCGCCAACACCTCGCACGGGTCCAACATAGCTCGTAGGAACTGGCTGCATAGTCACGAGATCCCCAGTTTAAGAGCACGACCTAATTTTTTTTAATATAGTTCAAAATGGTCATGACCAAAGTCCATGACAACCTCTATCTTTTTTGTCACATGAATAGGGTCACGACCTAAGGTCGTGATAATTTGGGCAGGCCAAAGTGTGGGTCATGGCCCAAAGCCGTGACTCGTGGCATGACCAGTCGCATGATTTGAAGGATGGGTCATGGCTTAGGGTCGTGACTAGTCACATGAATTAAAGTGGGGGTCACGGATAAAGGTCGTGACCAGTCTCAAATATTAAAGGATGGGTTACGACCTTTAGCCGTCACCAGGTGTGTGTATGGGTAACGGTTATGGTCCGCGACCAACTGTCGTGACCCCCAAGGTTCGTAACCCTTACTTTGGTAAGGGATTTAGGATGTGACCCACAAAAATGGTCATGTCCGAAATGGTCACAGCCCTTTGTCGTGATCCACAGGACTGGTCAGGGACTTTGGCCATGACCATTCGCCTAATTTGGTGTAGTGATATTCACCACACAACCCATTTATTGATATGTTCCATTGTCATTATCTTTTTCTCGAAATCTTCTAGTATCCTCATACTTTAACGAGTTCCACACCGTCAGTTATGCTACCATATGCTCTGGCCAGTGATTTTAGATCTTTTACCCCAGGGCTCTGGTCCCTCCCTCTTTAATTATCCCGGTATCATCCGAGTCCATATTAATGTGTTTAAACATTTTACAAATGTCCAAATTATTCCACCTTTCCTTTTACCGGCCGAAGCCAAAAACTCGGGGTTTCACCCCAACTTGTATTACACTTTTAAAATAATCATTTCTTGTCCTTTTTATTCTTACATCGATTTTATTCCAAAATCATGTTCATTTAGGACCATCTTGTGTAACACCTTTTTTCAATATTTTTATTTTATAGAATGTTCCACATTAAGTAAAATTACCATTTTATCCATTTGTTTCCAACTTGTCTTCTTCATTTTTTACAAGTGTTATTTTCCAAAACACCATTAAGTTACCCACACTAACTTTTTAAGTATTTTTAACACATTAACACTTATTTACACTATTGGAGTAACATTCTTCTCAAGTTGAAAACATATTTATTTCATTATTTCTTTTCCAAGAAATCACTAAACATCTAAGACTACTTTATAAGAAAAATATCATTTTTTAATTAATTTATCTAATCTTAAAACAATACACTTTTCACCTTTTCAACACCTTTTTCACACACTTTAAGGGCTGAAATTTATAATTTATTTATTTCATATTTAAACCCAATACACCCCCCCACCCCCCACTAAAATTGTTTATATATTTAAACTCAAAATACTACAAATTTATATGCATGAGAAGATGAATTTTAAGTCCAAAAATCCTATCAAATGGGCCTAATATGTGATTTACTCTAGAAATTTCATAATACTTGCAAAAATACATTTTTTAAGACTAAATGACATTTTTATTCTTCAAAACTTCAATAAATGTCCAATTTTATAAAAATCTTCATTTTTGTAAGAAACATTAAAGTATAGTTCACCTAAATATCTTTGGCAGGATAAATATCATTTTTTGATATTTTATTCCATAAAATGTTTAATACCAAACTTCTTAAAATGCATCATTTATTCAACACTCTTAAATCATAGTATTTTTCTCAAAACCTTTGAAATCATTTATAAACCATTTACACAAACCTTAAGAAATCATTTCCTTAATTCATGTATGCATTCGACTCTAAAAATTCTTGCTATAAAACTACTAATGCGTAAAATAGATTCTGAAACTAAAAATAAAGTTTTTTCAGCTCAAATGGAGCTCCAAAAATAGTGGATGAAGAAGAAGATGTTGGCAAACCCCCACCAAAAGAGGTTATCTAGCTCCATGACGCGACTAAGAACGTGTCTCTGAAGTGCGTACTCTCTAGGTTCAAGTGCAAGCATGTCGCATTAGTAATAAACCCGATAAGATGGGAGCGTCTCCACAGGGAAATAGAATGAGAAAATCGTGACGACTGAAGGACAGACAGTTAACCTAAATTCAACTCTAATAAAAACTAAAAGTTGATTTGTTTGCAGTTAATCCTACTAAGGAAAAGGAAACTAGATTAAGACTATGGAACTAATGAATTAAGTAAGAATTAATAACTAAGAATGGAGTAATAAGTATGAAGAGAAAAATAGGCAGGGAATACAATCCTTCAACCCTTGTCTATTGTTGGTATAAAACTAATCGTAAAATTAAGTGATTAATCAGACCCAGTATTTAGTACTCCAAAGCATTACGTATATGAGGTTCAAGACCGCACCATACGTAATTAGAGGACGAGTAAAGCGGTAACGCAATAGCTACACTCGCATTGCATTCTAAAGTATCTCGGTTACCCTCAAGCAAACGAGATCCAAAGATCCACAATGGTTGTGTTCGCTGCACAATACGGTCTAATAAATCCTTAATTTTAGAGGATTAATTTTATACGCATGCAACGTTCACATCGGGTTGAGTTCATGCATCCTAACCCTAAAAAATCTAGGTGGACATACTGAACCTAACTATGCATAAATTAACTACGTTGCATGTGAAAGAAATCATGATGAAAATATACTGAAACATGCAAGAACAATGATAGAGAGAATAAAAATTAAATTAAAACTTGCAATCAAACTCGAAAATAAGTAATCTTGAAGCACCAAATCAAAGTTATGTTCCTAGGGTAATCTCCTACTCTTCTCTCCATCAAAAACTATACAAAACTATATTTTCTAAGTCATTATAAAGATACAAATACGTTTTAGAAGAGTTTGTAACATATTAGAACTCTTTGGACCAATCAACATTCAAGTGAAAATTCGTGCATCAGGTACCCCAAACCGGTTCTGCATATACCCTGAACCGGTTCCCCCCCAAACAGGTTCATTCTGTGGTTTTGGGGAACTTGCTGGAAATTCAACACTTAGAATTATTTTCATGCTTTCTTCTTTTCTTTCTTGGATTTTTTCTCAACTTCAAATGATCATAACTCCTTAACCATAGCTCAGATTTGGGTATCGTTTTTCCAGTGTTATCATTGTTTCGAGCTCTTCAAATTTCCAGATAGCCCCACCTCCGGGATCAGGCTGCAGAATTACAAAAATTCCCTTGAACTTGCCATCATAGCCTTCCTTTCATTGTTTCGATTTCTCTTTCGTATCGCTTGCGTATTTTACCTATAAAACACATAAAAGAAACACAAAATACGAAATACTTGCCAACGAAGGTTAGTAGCATAATTACAAATTAAATCCATATCAATTGCACCACTCGGGTTCACAAAGGTACCGAAATTATGGCGATAAATATAAAATATTTATGCCCGATCACTCCACAAGCATGCTCCAAGAACAGCTCCCTTTAAGACTCCTATAATTTCTACTCTTCTTCTCATCCAAAACCCCCCAACAACACCTCCAAAATTCGTAACAATACCGAACAATGGAGGAAATGGGTACATAAGGCTTATTTATGGTGATATATTAGTTTAATATGGTGGCATAAGGTGGATATATGATGGTTTGAGGTGGTAGGGAAGGGTAAGAGCTCCCAAGAGCTAGAGAAAGGAAGAAATAATAAAAATGGTGGGAAGACCCACCCTCCACTCTCTCTTCCTCACACTCACATAAACCCACAAATAACCCAAATAAACCCTTGTAAAACCCACCCCAAATCTAAAATCTCATTTTTGGTCATCTAGACTCATCGAGAATCAACACGTGATCGATATAATGGATCAAAATATGACAGCACACAAGGACACTCAATTTAAAAAATTTTGGGCAAGTCGTTCGAACGAGAATGGGACCTCGTTCGAACGAGATATCAATCTCGTTTGATCCCCCCATCGAACGACCTTCTAACGAGGCAGGAAAACCTATGTAGTGGCATCTCTTTAGATGCTCGTTAGACCAAACTTCGAACGACATTGAACTCTTATTTGAACCACCCATCTTCATTCGAACAAAATAAGGATTTCAGTCAAACGACCATCAACTCGTTCGAACCACGAATTTCCTAATTTCTCCAATTTTACCCAAAAAGTTCCCGTAATTATCATCAAGACTTGAAAAACAGTCAAATGCATATAGACACCTAATTATAATGATTTGATCCCAAGGGTTTTATATTATTACAATTTACACGGAAAAAATAAGAAAATGTTGGGCACATGTATTACATAACGAGGGCTAACTTTCCTCTCTTTTTGAATCTCATCACCCTTTTTATATGAGACACACGCAATAACACATGCTCTCCCACTTAGAATTCCATTAGCTTCTAATCCTTATCGACATAATTATTTTGTCTATTCTGAGCTATTTTGATTTTCTCCCTGATCAACTTGATCTTCTCATTCATCTCTTAGACAAACTCTGGTCCTAAGTGTCTACCCTTGCCTGGGTCTAACTAACATATCGATGATCGACATGGTCTCCCATATAGTGCCTCATAAGGGGCTATAGAAATTGACTTCTGATGACTATTGTTATACGCAAAATCCACTAGTGGTAAATGGGTCTCCTAACTACCATTGAAGTCCATTATACATAACCATAACATATCCTCTAATGTGTGGTTGACTCTCTCGGTCTGGCCATTTATCTGTGGATGGTATGTCGTACTAAAATGCAACTTAGTCCCCATGGCCTGTTGAAAAATCTCCCAAAAGTGTGCCATAAATGTATGGCCCTGATCTAAAATGATCGATAATGGAATCCCATGTAAACGAACAATCTTGTTAACATATAAATGTGCAAAATTCTAGGTAGCTTAATCAGTACGAACTACCAAAAAGTGTGCCACCTTGGCAAGGCGGTCAAGAATCACCCATATAGAATCAAGTTGTCGAGGCGTCAAGGGTATCCCCCTGATAAAGTCCATCAAAATTATTTCCCACTTCCACTCGAGAATGGGTAGAGGCTGAAGCATACTAGAAGGTTTCTAATGGTCCATCTCCACCATTTTAGATGTCTGGATCTCGATACGAACTCGACCACATCCTTCTTTATACGGACCCACCAATATTTTCATTTTATATCTTCGTACATTTTATCTCCTTATAGGTGTGCTGAAAAATATAAACCATGTGTTTATTCCATGATTACCTATCTCAATTCTTCTTGAAAGGGTACCACCAACCTACCCTTATAATGCAACCTTCCATTGGATCTCACTGAGAAGAAAGGTACCCCAATAGCAAGTCCTATCACTTTCCCCTTACATATCGCATCTTGTGACTGCCCTCGGATAGCACCTATCATACTACCATTAGGTTGTTGACTCAATGCGTCTCCCACCCTATTAGCCTTCCCTGGGTGATAGTGGATCATGAATTGGTAATCCCTCATGAATTTGAACCACTTAAAATGCCTCATATTCAGGTCTCTATGTAAACAGATACTGTAGACTCCTATGATCGCTAAATAGCCTAAACTTCTCACACCAAAGATAATGCTCCCATGCATTCAACATAATATAATGTCCGCTAACTCCAAGTCGTGAGTTGGATAATGAACCTTATGCGACATAAGTTTCCTAAGGGCATAAGAATTCGATTTATCCTCCTGCATTAAAACCGCACCTAATCCCTGTAGACAAGCATTGGTGTAAACCAATAACTCTACTCCATTATTGGGCGGGGAAAGAACCGGTGCAAATGTCGATTTGTCCTTAAGAGTGTCGAACGTTTGCTGACACTTCTCAGTCCAAAAGAATGGTTCACCCGTCGTCGTTAACTCAGTCATCGACCCAACTATTTTTAAGAAACCACAGATGAATCTCCTATAATAACCGACTAATCCTAAGTAGGCGTCGTGGGCTATCCTCAATCCAACACGACTGACACCATACTTAAATCCATAGATAATCCCTTATCTGATACCATATGCCCCCAAAACAACATTTCCCTCTTCCAAAACTTACATTTGGATAACTTCGCGTAGAGATTATGCTTTATCAGTGTCTGTAATCCAATTTGCAAATGTCGAACATGTTCCTCCTCTATACCTAAATAGATCATAATGTCATCAACAAAGACTATGATGAACGGGTCTAAATATTATCTGAGCAACCTATTCATCAAGTTCATGAATACTGCTTGGGCATTTTTTAACCCGAACGAGATCGCTCTGAACTTGTAAGACCCATATCGAGTCAAGAAATATGTCTTGGGAACATCCTCCTCTTGCACCCTCAATTGATGGTAGAGGGATCTCAAATCAAACTTTTAAAAGATATAATCTCCCTCCAACTGATCAAAAAGATCACCAATCCTCGGTAGTGGGTACTTGCTCCAATAATCACCATATTCAACTTTCGGTATTTAATGCATAACCTCAATGACCCATCATTTATCTTAAGAGACAACACTAGTGCACCCCAAGGTGAAATGATATGGAGGATGAAACCATGTTCAAGAAACTTCTTAATCTGGCTTATAATATATTTCCTCTCCATAGGATCCATGCGATACGGTTCTCTAGCTATTGGCTTTGAGTCTAGCGCTAACTCCATCAAAAAATTAATCTCTCGACTCAAAGGGTAAACTCATAATTTTGTCAAACACATCGGTGAAATCCTGAACTTCTAAAATCATATCTAGGGACACTATGGTCTCCTCTGTTGTCTCCTTATTATTAAAGTTCAAGTGCATAGTAGTCCCACCCTCACGTCTAGGCATGGCTGCCAAATACATCTCATGTCCAGGTATAGTAAGTATGATTGCCCAGCCTACACAGTCGATCTGAGCCCAATACGTACACAACCAATCCACCCTCAAAACCACATCGTTTATGCGGGTGTATGAAACTAATAAATTTTCTACAAATCGTATCCTACAAATATCAATGCTTACCCCACCACAAGTCTCAATAATGACAATAGATATAGCTAACAAAGTAGCTATAGATAACCTCCTAGTGCAGAGAGTCAGAACCATCCCCGATATAACCATAAAATGTCTTTGAAACAAAAGAGTTTGTGGCACCCATATCTAATGAAACTTTAGCTAACATGTTATACATAGAGAACATACCATCGACTGCCTTAATAGGCACCTTCTCATCCTTGGGTCCCACTTGGCGGGCCCTATAATACTGTAACTGTGGCTGAGGTGCTACGGCTAGTGCATGAGGTGCTACTGGTGCCTGCTGCCTAGGAACTGGAAGGGCTGACACCTATTGTTATCTGGGTTGCCACTCATAATTGGGCTTATAGACTTGTTTCCACTGTCCCCACTGGTCATATATAGGCCTGACCAAACTGTCCTTGTTAACCTCTTCCATATTGATTCTGCTAACCTGGCTTGGCCTTACACCTCAAATAGACTAGTGAAGACTGCCCCTCGGTAGTATCATCCAACCTCTCGATACTTGTTTGAAGCCTTTGTCCGTCAAACATAAGAGAGATATTTGATTGCCCAGCCTGTTGGGTCTTTTAATGATTAGATCATAACTTTTTCCATGGTCCTTGGCCTTGTTGGCCTTAGCCTCCTGTCCAGTCACTACCGAATCCACGCTTAGTCTTAGGCTCATCTACATGGCCTCTCCTCTCTAACTTCTTCTTATGCTCAGACCGATCCCTACAAAGGGTAAGTGATGCATTAATTATCTGGGTGTACATAGCATAAGTAGGATTCAATATCAGAATTTGATGAATGGGGTATATAAGACCCTGTACAAAGCGTCAAATATTTTTTTCTCTGTTTTCACATCCTCACAGTCATTTAGGGACAAATTGGTAAATTTCTTCTCTTACTCAGCAACCATACGAGTCCTCTACAGAAAGGTTATAAACACTATTTGTTTCTGGGTGTGGATGGACTAAAAAAATACTTATCGTTAAACTTCTTGATGAACTCATCATACTGCATATGATATCTCTGCTCAGTAGTAGTCCCACTCTCCCACCACTAAAGAGCGTCCCCTATCAAATAGAAGGTGGCTAGAGTCTGTTTCTGTAACTCAGTGTCTGATAGAAACCGCCTATGATGCTCCATGTCCTTACACCACTATAGTGCCACCAATGGATCCATCGACCCATGAAATTTTGACAGGATATTCTTTGTAAACACACCACGAATCTTCTCCCAGTCTGTTGTGAGAGCCTGTACCACCGGTTATGGTTCATCAATGGGTTTGCCTTGCCCGCCTGTGACTAATCATGTCTACACCGCCTAAGAGATCAGCTCAAAAAGCTGTTAAGCGCGAAAAAGAAATAGTCACTGAGCACCGGTAGTTGGGACTGGTGGCATTGGCAGAAGTGGTGTGTTGGTGGTGCAGGTGGCGCTAGTGTTACTGGCTCTGGTTGCGCAGTACGTGTTGTATAACAAGTCTTCCACTTCGGTGCCATCTGAAATATGACACATAACGCTTATTAGTAACACCCACCTTATGATAAGAGTATAATGAGAATAATTTATTAAAGAACTCTATGCCGAAAACTAGAATAAGCCTATGGAACTTACTTTGCTTAGGACAACGCTATCATACCAACTATGACACCTCACAATTTTTAATAATTAGGTTGATAAAATTTATTTATTAATTATTATAGTTTGTCAAAACAATTTAATTACCATCCTTAACATGAGATAAAAATCAAAGAAAAAATATAACCAAATATAAGAACGATATAATAAAACTTCAATAACCACTAGATAGAATAAATCACCACCAATACATAGTAAAAAGTGTACCAATGACTATGTTATTACATGCTAAATCCCAAGGTTAATATTATCTACAAAAAAAAACCAGTTTGAGTTCAAATGCTAGGAATTTAAACCACCCCTCACATCACTTATACATAGAAAATAAAATAGATAACTAAAGATAGATTTAACACATATATTCAAACTCGATAGTGATCAACGCACAACAATTTTGATCTCTGAAAGTATGCTAATGATGGTACTCGGGAGAACACAAAGTAACGTGACGAGTCAGGTCCAACTCAACAAGATAATATCTACACACTCGTGTAGTGAAACCATCAACCATTAATATAAATAACAAGCTCTACAATTGTTATAATTATAGCTATGCTATACTCAAAACGGATTTCAATCATATTTCTTACTTTATGTGCACAACTAAGACTACCATACATGCCCTTGGCATATAAATGAAATTTCCCAGTTTTATTGGAACCGTGCGAATGGCACCAAATATATATTGTTCTAACAGACCATTCGCACGGGTAAGAAATGTATATGTTCGCATGGTGCACGAAAAACGAAATCGTCCAGAATCAGATTTGTATACCCCCTTGTCCCAACCCCAAAATTTAGATCAAATTTTTTCTTCTGAAATTAATTCCTCTACCTCCCTACACATATTTATGGCCTAGGATGATTATAATGTTGCATCCTTTCTTAAAATTGTCATTTTCTGCTAATAATTTGGAAGTTTTCAACATATAATATTATATTCAAATTTACATTTGAATATAGGGAGAAAATATACAAGAAAATTTATAAAAGTAATCTATCATAGGATTTTATGTATATGGACTATACTAATAAGAAAACTAAAAATCTCTTCATACAATTTAATTAATCTCAATTAAACTAATATAAACTAAAAACAGTTATTCAAGAAATGAATTGATTAATTCATTTACCCTAAAATTCCCAATTTTCAATTCATGTGAGAAAACCTAGTTATCTCTACATAATTTATATAATTCATAAAACAATATTTAGGTAGAAATTATTATTTAATATCATAAAAGGAGAGAGTAGTATTATTTTGTCCGGTATGGAGATTATAAATCCTACTATGTTGTAGCAAAAATCTCCTAAATATGTAAAAAAAATCCTCCTCAAGCAATAAAGTTGAATTGTTCTTCAAAATCCCCCACAAATCATTTTTTTGTAACTGAATTTGATTGGATATGTCTGGAGATTTATCCAAAATTAAATTTATGATTGCAAAATGTTTGGGTAAAATCATCTTAAATAGAATTAGGTGGGGATTGTAGTTTGGTCGAGGTTTTTGTGTGTTTAGAATAGAATTAGGGTTCCATTAGGGTTTTCTTAGGCTTATAGACTAACGCCTCTTAAATGTTCCTTTCCTCTATTACCCTTAACTCTCTCTTTCTCCCCAAGTGTATTCTAGTTACTATTATACACACGCTCTTAAGTCTAAATCTCTTTTTGCGTTTAATTATTATTTATTAAAATTCTAAATTACAATTTAATAAAATTCTAAATTTCAATTTCAGAGTTTATTATAAACTTTACTTTTAGAGAGTCTATAATATAATTATTTAAAATTCTCTTAAATTTATTATTAATTAATTATTTTAATTAATTAAATTGTTAGAAAGCATTTGGGTTATTACAATATGGGCTTCAGAGTAGACACATATGATATTTAGAGTTGGTTGGTTTTGGTTAACTTAAAAGAAACTAAAATACTGGAAGAAGATGTGTAGTTATATTATAGACCAAAATAAATTATATTTTTATACTATTGAGAATTGTTGTTAACGTCTCCTATTAACATTTTTCAAGACATAGGCCACCAGTGCGTCCTCACTCCTAATTCATTTTTGATATCCTCTTCATTGCTGATCATATAGAAAGTAAGTGTCGAGCCTGTGCGCTCATGCTTTGTAATTCTTTTGTCATTTATGTCGGATTTAGATTTGGCTTGGTGACCCTTTTATTCGGTATGGGCATGTATTATGAGATGGTGATAGTTTGCGAAGATTTTATTACTTTATGTTGGATTTTGTATCAGATTTTTTTGTGGTGCACCTATTTATGTTTCAGTCATTTACGTGATGCTCAAGTCTTGTACGATTATGCTTAAAATGATACTAAGTGTTTAAACTCTTATTTTATTTTACTTTAGACCTTATAAATCTAAGTTAAATTTTGCAGGGTGTCACAACTTTATGTTCTTCCAAACTCCCTTGGTCTTATCCACTCATTTACCTTTCAGATCATCATATGATTTTTTCCCCAAGTTTTTGGACATCAACTTTCTTTGCCTTGTTATTTTTATTAGTCTCCCTCTCAGTCAATTTTTCCTCACGAACGTCATTCTCCACAAAGATGTTCCATTAGTCGACGGAAATTTGAACTTTTTGGGAAACTCTGCCATTCAACCTCAAAATATCACAACTTGTTGCCCGTTATGGGAAAATTTATGTTGAAGCTTCTTCGTATAGGTTTTCGTATGATAAGCTACTAAAAAAAACATTTGCATTCGAACAGGATGGGAATGCTAAACTCTGAGATTAGTGACATGAACTTGGAATCCTTTATTTTTTGACTTATTTGCAAGCTCACTTTTAGTATGCATATATCGTGAGATTTCATAATCTGGGTGAATCCTCTCTTTGCGGAGTTATATCAACAATGGATGAATATCTATTTCTACCTATTCTAACAGTGTCATCAACTTTAGTGCTCTGTCAAGATTATGAAGGCGTAATATATTTTCTACTGCCTCATCCCACTATTTTGGCAAAGAAACAGAATACGACCGAATAGGTATGCTCTACACGATTTATAAGGTAGTTTAACTGTTCAATTTTCCTATTCCCATATATGTAAATAGGAGTTCCCTCTATATGGAGCGCACTA